>CM035131.1:125102357-126302357 GCA_020205605.1 Panax ginseng | reverse complement strand
TCATGTGAAAATATGAATTACAGTATAGTACCTCCATCTATACCTCCATTTTTAACTTAGTCATGCAAGTATTATCAATCTTGCACCAACTCTCCTAATAGTAAAAGAATGTGATTCAATAGTACACACATGTGAACAAATAGTTATATAAGCATGTGATTTAGTAGCAATTAATTGCTCATTTATCCGATTAATTACCCGATTTATCAATATAACCCCCAGACATCATTTATCATCGGAATAGATGTCAATTTCTACTAACACTAATAATCCTAACACAATGGAACTATCAAATTCATCTTTAATTAAAGACGAACATATTCGTCATTAATATTATAACTCACAATATTTAACAACCAGGTCATTCCCAGGAAAGAGGGGGTTTTTCGATAAGGATTTCTCCTTATTGGCGCACAATTAGATGACCAAACCTCTCCTTGACATAACTTCTAGACATTGTAAATATTTCAATTTAATAATATGAATAACTTTGTCGTATAAATTATTGATTTAATAATATATCATATTATGCCGATGATACTGTGACAATAATTGAATCAATAATATAAGAGATATGATGCAGCAATTGTTGTAGCAATAATTGAGTATAACTGAGTGACTTCTTACGTAAGCATCAATAATCAATACCGTGTGCTACTATGCAACCACGCATATTACTGTAATTTTACTACCGGGTAGTTCAATAGTTTTAACGGTAACACTTTCGCCGTTATTTTTATAAAAAGATAATTATGTCGTTTTCTAACTACGGCAATACATCCGTTGTGGGGTCCACCAATGATTGTGCCGTCGTACGGATATTCCCCGAGGACCAATCGAATATTATATAACCACTTGCATACTTTTCAAAATTTCTAAATATTACCCATAATTATAACATTATCTCAAATCCACGCCGTAATTTTGAAAATTAAATTTTTATTCATAAAATTTGGGGTCTTACAGTAAGAGATGATATTTTTGTTCAATATTTGCTTGAAATAATATTTTCTTCCATACTCTATAGTATGTAAGTAATATTATTTCGTTTCAGATTTTGAATTCTATACTCATTTTGTTGAAGTTTTGGCTTCTATACTCCATGAAATTAGTAGAATATCCTTGATATTTACGCTTCATCCAGTATCTTTTCATGGAAATATTATTCTGAGCTTTCTTAATAATTATTGATCTTTTGATGACAGAATACTATTCATGAGTTACTATTTACGGGTTACTATTCACCCAGTTACTATTCACTCAAATATTTTTCACTCGGGTATTTGGGGTACTTTTCATGTCGAAGTACTATTCATGAGGTACTATTCCCAAAGTACTATTCATAGGATACTATTCACGAGGTACTATTTACTCGAAAAATATATTTCTTTTGTGTCTAAATTATTTTTGGTACATGAATATTATTATTGAATTTTAGTCTACAAAGCAGTATCATGTTGACAATTTGGATATTTTTAAACTCTGGATATATTTAAAGTCTTTAATAATTATCCTTTATTTTGTTTGTTTAATGCTTATAGCATTGTCATCATCCTCATGCTTATATTGTGATAAAAGTCATCTTTGGCTTACGTGCATAGATGGACTGTTGATTGGTATGATTATGACCAAGGATCATTCGGTATAATCATGTCCCTTAATGTTATAAATGATATGGTAAAAGTCCTCATTGGCCCGTAGTGCATTGATGGACAGTTGTTGGTATGATTATGACTAGGGATTATTCGGTATAATCATGACCATTGATGATTACATGAATATCCTTGGCCCGTAGTGCAGGGATGATTCGATGATGTGGTTTATTTATTAAGCTGAGTCTCACCGATAAAGTTAATGAAAACTTTTTAAATCATAGAAGATAGTAGATATCATGCTCTACTTGACTCTTCTAATGGATTATTTGTTCCGCTGCAGTTGTTGATCTAAAACTTATTGTCTATTATATTTTATCAATTGTTATACTGTTGAAGACTAAGGATAATTTATTCTGCATTATCTTAGTCATAATATTTCTTACTGGGCTAGTTGAGCTCACCCTTTTCTTTCATTGTTCTCTTTAGGAAATGAGAATATAGCTTGGACGAGTCGAAAAATGGAGTGATGGTCTAAGATAAGTGGCTTTAGTAGTCATCACTATTCTGTGAAATAGTGTGATAATAATTATAATGAGGACTCCATTGAGAGTGGATATTGTTTAGAAGGCAATATTCTTGTTTAAACTCTCAGTTTATGTTTGGTCGTATTGTACACGACAGTTATATAATTAAGTTTGTATTTGATTTATGTACCATGTATTTGGCGACTCAAGATGGGTGATGTATACCTGTTTTGGGGGCGTCACATACCTCGTACGCCACTTCACCAACTCGTCGAAGCACTTCGAAAGATACTATAAACTTAGGACTTAATTTTTCGTTCTTTCCATATCGAATTTTCCCCTTCTAGGGAGACACTTTCAAGAAAACATGACTACCGACATCGAATTCTCTATTTTTTCGATGTTGATCGGCCTATTTCTTCTGTCTATCTTGTGCAGCTATCAATCTCGTTCGAATAACCTTGATGATCTCGACAGTCTGTTATACCAATTCTAGACCCGATAGCTGACGTTCACTTACCTCATCCTAACATAACGAAGTTCTGCATTTCCTGTCGTATAACGCTTCGTAAGGCGGTATGCCAATACTCGCGTGATAACTATTATTATAAGCAAATTCCACCAATGGTAGATGGTCATCCCAATTCCCCTTGAAATCCATGATACATGCTCTGAGCATATCTTCTAGTGTTTGGATGGTTCTCTCACTTTGTCCGTCGGTCCGAGGATGGTACGCTGTGCTCATTCTCAGCTGTGTTCCCAAGCATTCTTGTAATCATTTCCAAAAATTAGATGTGAAACATGGATCTCTGTCTAATACAATGGACATAGGTACATCGTGTCTTGACAAAATTTCCTTCACGTACAATTTTCCTAACCGATCTAGGGTAAATCGAAGCTTGATTGGCAAAAAGTGTGCCAACTTCGTCAGTCGATCGACAATCACCCAAATGGCATCGTAACCTTGTTGGGTCGTTGGAAGACCTACCATAAAATCCATTGTGATATGCTCCCATTTCCATTCTGGTATCTCAAACGGTTGTAATAATCCGCTTGGCCTTTGATGCTCAGCTTTAACTTTCTAACACGTTAAACACTTTGCCACACACTCAGCCACATCCTTTTTTATATTCGGCCACCAATTATGATGTCTAAGATCCTGTTACATATTTGTACTCCCAAGGTGAATAAAATATCTTAAGTTGTGAGGTTCATTCAAAATTTCCTCTTTAACCTTTGATACTGGCGGAACCCAAATTCTCCATTCGAATCGAAGAAACCCTTCCGAATCGATTTTGAATTTGTTTTCCTCATCTTCAGATACTCTTTGTTTTATCTTTTCGCAGTCTTCATCCAGAAGTTGTGCATTTTTCACCTTATCTACCAATGTTGAACCGTTTCCCATTTGGAACAACTTTTCATTGAATTATGTTAGATATTTAATTTCTAACTCCATCTTAGCCATTTTTGACACTAACTTCTCCTGAGCAGTTAACAAAATTGACTTCTCCCGTCCCTTCCTACTTAAAGCATCAGCAACAACATTCCCCTTTCCAGGATGATAGAAAATCTCGCAGTCATAGTCTTTGATCAACTCCAACCATCTTCTTTGTCTCATATTTAAATCTTTTTGTGTAAAGATATACTTCAGACTTTTATGATCATTATATATCTCACACCTCTCTCCATAAAGATAATGTCTCTAAATTTTTAGGGAAAACACCACCGCCGCCAACTCTAAATCATGAGTTGGATACCCTTTCTCGTAATCTTTCAACTAACATGATGCGTACGCAATAATTCTGTCATTCTGCATAAGCACATAGGCTAGTCCTTTATGCGATGCATCACTATACACCACAAAATTTCTTGTATCATCTGGCAATGACAACACAGGTGCTGAGCTCAACCTCTTCTTTAATTCTCGAAAACTTTACTCGCACTTCTCTGTCCAAACAAAGTTAACTGCCTTCCTAATTAAATTCGTCAACGGAGTCACGATCTTGGAAAAGTCTTGAATAAAACGCCTGTAATAACCTGCCAATCCTAAGAAACACCTTACTTCTGACGGTGTCTTTGGTTGATCCTAGTTTATTACAGCTTCAACTTTTGATGGATCCACCGAAATTCCGTCTTTATCAATAACGTGCCCGAGAAACTATACACGTTCTAACTAAAATTCACATTTTGAGAACTTAGCGTACAACTTCTCTTTTCTCAATGTCTCCAATATCACTTTTAAGTGTTCCACATATTCCTCCTTGGTTTTGGAATATACCAATATATCATCAATAAATACCACCATAAATTTGTCTAAAAATGGTTTAAACACCCTGTTCATCAAATCCATGAACGCTGCAGGTGCGTTGGTTAAACCAAATGATATAACCAGAAACTCGTAATAACCATACCGAGTTTTGAACGCTGTTTTTGGTACATCCTCCGGCCTCACCTTCAACTGACGATAACCACTTCTCAATTCTATCTTTGAGAAATATCTCGCTCCCTTCAACTGATCGAACTCGGTAATCATGACCTTATTCAATTCTCGGTTAAAGTTTTGGCTTCTATACTCCATGAAATTAGTAGAATATCCTGGATATTTGCGCTTCATCCAGTATCTTTTCATGAAAATATTCTTCTGAGCATTCTTGAATTTTACACCACAAAGAAGTATCCTGTTGACAATTTGGGCGTTATTGATTTCCGGATAAATTAAATTATAAATCTTTAAAATTTATCCTTGAACTTGTTTTATTGAATTATTATGTCATTGTCATCATCCTCATGCTTATATTGTGATGAAAGTCATCTTTGGCTTATGTGCATAGATGGACTTGGTATGATTATGACCAGGGATTATTCGGTATAATCATGATCGTAATGTGATGAATGATGTGGTGAAAGTCCTCATTGGCATGTAGTTCATTGATGGACAGTTGTTGGTATGATTATGACCAGGGATTATTCGGTATAATCATGACCATTGATGATTACATGAATATCCTTGGCCGTGGTGCATGGATGATTTGATTTTATTTATTAAGCTGAGTCTCAGCGATACAATTGATGAAAAACTTTTTAAATCATAGAAGATAGTAGATTTTATGCTCTACTTGACTCTTCTAATGGATTGCTTGTTCATCATGATTAAACTTGTTGTCTATTATATTCTATCGGTTTAACATTGTTGAAGGCTAACGATAATTAATTCGCGAAGATCTTAGTCATAATATTTCTTATTGGGCTAGTTGAGCTCACCCTTTCCTTCTTTCATTGTTCTCTTCGAAAGAAATGAGAACGTGGCAGGGACTAATGGGGAACGAGTGATATCCAGATGATAGTATTAGTAGTCCTCACTATTCTATAAAATTGTGTGACAATAAATGTAATGAGGACTCCTTTGAGTGTGGATATTGTCTCGATGACAATATTCTTACTAAAACTCTTAGATTATGTTTTGTCGTATTTTACACGACTGTTGTATAATTAAGTTGTATTTGAATTTTGTACCAAGTATTTGGCGACTCGAGATGGGTGATGTATACCTATTTTGGGGGCGTCACAATAACCCTAACCTAGTGCTTAACCACGTAGGTTAATATACTTAACGAATCTGAAATCTCATTACAAGCCAACATAATGTAACCGTTCATCTCTAACCTTTTGAAAACATCACATTTGGTTTCATTTTATAACTTATTTAAATAATTATTTCAAATCTTTACACTTCGCATTACAATGCATTGAAACCTGTTATTATAGTTTCTATTATGCCTTAACATCATTAACATGCTTGCTTAGCTAACATAAGTCCATTATACATGACCTGCAAATAAGCAGACTTCACTGTCTCGCACGTAGTACGGGCGTAAATGCACCATACATAAGCACTGGGATCGGCAGCAACAATACTTAAAAATTCACGCCATTTTTTGC
Organism: Panax ginseng; assembly: GCA_020205605.1. Lineage (NCBI taxonomy): Eukaryota > Viridiplantae > Streptophyta > Magnoliopsida > Apiales > Araliaceae > Panax > Panax ginseng. The sequence continues at coordinate 126,296,299 of CM035131.1, read as the reverse complement.
CTTGGCACCAAACAAGAATTCGATTGCAGAACCCAATGCTTAGCTTCGCATATATTCTCGACTGTGGTGACAAAGACAACTATGCCACACACCTTTGCACGAAAATGTAAACGCAGAAATAGTGTTCCATTTTTAGCCTAACTAACACAAATTTCACCATCAAAACAGTGAAATTAGCACATCCAATTAATATAAAACTAACACATACATGTTTCATCACATATTCATCGACTTAGAACAACTAAACATCAAATTAAACTAATTTAATTCCTTAAATTTCATGTTTTCATATAAAAACTCAATTTTTGACACCTTTAGCGAATTCGATCACCACGAATTCGTTTATTAACCCATTGACATGATTCCAACTACGCCACTTTCATTTCTTTAAATAATTATATATCTCAGTATAATCTCATTATAATTATACTTATAATTAATAAATAATTATATATCTAATTTAATTAATAAATTAGAAACATCACTTTATTTAATTATATCCTTTAAATTAAGCAATTCATTTAATTTAATTATTTCCTTAAATTAAATCCACCAAATAAAATTATCATTATTCAATTTAATTAACATAAATCAATTTAGTTACTAAATTAATTCACCACAATTCATTAATTAATTATTTTTCCTCAATAACTAAATTATTTTAAATATTTATTTAATTTAATAAATATTTAAATTAAATTACAAATTTCTCGATCGTTACATCCTTCCCTCCTTAAAAGGATTCTGTCCCCAGAATTATAACTCGAAATTTTTTTTATTAGTTACACGTAATCCATCTCGTTTATCTTTTCCTTGTTCACTTGGACCTTAGCCTCAGCACGGTCTGTACGTTGAGTCGCCTTCATCCAAGCATCCTCTACTCTGGCACGCTTAGTTGATTCCTCTTTGAAGTCATCTTTTAATTTCTCCATATCAGTCTTCATCTTCTCGTTTACCGCTAAAAGATCCTCATGTTGACCCTTGGTATAAACTAGGTCCTACTCCATGTTTCCAAGGCGTGAGTCGAGTTCTTGAATCTCCACATCCTTCTGCTCCATCGAAGCATGATACATCTCAACCAACTCCTTCAGCTCATCAACTTTGTCTTGCAATTCTATGTTACGGTCGTATAGAGCGTCATACATCGCGACTGATATAGAGTTTGGTGGAAACTCCTCAGGATCCTCTTCCTCATCCTCATCCTCTAAGTCCTCAGAGCTATCCTCCTCGGGATCGGTTATAGGCTCATCCTCCTGAATCAACTTTTCCCGCACAACATGAATATCCCGGGGTTCGTCATCTCTAGGTACCTGAGGTATCACTTCCCTAGCTGTACTGGATCCTCCTTCGTTAGACATCCTGATAACAAAATATTTTAAGTTTTACTTAACATTTTCGATACTCGCGAGCACATAAGTTATTAACACATAGCACATAATGTCTTTTATTATTTAACTTCAATGGATACCTTAATCCATTCCTTAAAACTCGATAAGAGTTGGGCACCTCTATGTTTTCTGTTTCCTTAAAAGTTACTTCCTAAGGTTTTCCCACCTAAGGTTCATAACCTAAAGCTTTGATACCAACCTGTGACACCCCCAAATCTGGGTACTCCATTCCCATAGGATTTGGTGTTCACTATCCAAAAACCATTATATCTAACTACCCATCATAAAGGATAAAGACATAATTTAAATAATTTAAACAATAATCTTTCCCATTAAAGGATTACATCATCATCTCAAAATAATCCCAGGTAATCTAACCTTAAATTTATTACATCAGTTTGTGGAATACATCATAAAATAAAACAAGTCTTTAACATAAAACATTTAAATAAATTTCTCGTAAATCTTCAAAACTTGGACATTTTGCCCTTTCCTTTGCTAGTAGATGGCTCATCGACTTTCTCAACTTTAGTTACAGTGTTAAATGCAAGAGTGAGCAAACAACATGATATAGAAAGTAGTAATGATAACAACATGAGAATGAACAATGAATGATGAACAATAATGAACTTGTTCTACGAATCAAAAATAGAAAACAAGTTCGAACTTTAATATCTGAGGGTCTTAAGACCACGAACAATATCCCTGGTACTTAGGTATTATTACCCAACCTTAACAGTCATTTAGACTATACATAACCTTCTTAACGTACTTAGGGGGATCAGCCCTTTGTACCATGTATTGTGCACAAATATCTAAACGTTACACGTATAAAATCCCCTATGTTAGGTTTTTCGTCTCAACTTGAATTTAGAATTTCCGCTCTAAAGAAAGTTTAGCTCGGAACTAACTTATAAGTGTTTCTAGAATTTTAGAACACTATTCAATTATAGATTAATTCAATCAATAAAGGTTCGCTTACTACTTGAAGGTTTAATACAACAATAAGGATTTGAACATGGTTAAGAAAGTTAAAGATCGAATATCAACAATGTATAATTGAATAAATATGATATACATGCAAAGTACTATATTCAAAGAATTAGAACAATCTCACTTGAAGAATGTATTAGAACAATATATGCCTCAAATAATAATAAGGAAAGTGAAACTCGCTCCATGTAACGAATTAGGTTACAAGAGCTTATTCCATTGTACATAAGGATAGAGTCAATAGTTTTACTCAATAAAAGTTTAGGAACTTGCATTCATTAATAAAAGAATGAAGTTAGAAAGCTTGCTCAATTGTAAAGAGGTAAGGTTTAGAAACTTTCCTTGTATGTAAACTACACAAATGTAATATTCACCAATTACCCTACATATATTATTGAAATTGCAACAACAATTAGTAGTATGAATATTAGCTTTATGGGTTTTAACCCATCATTTAGGTCATAACCCTAACTTAGCACCTAACCATGTTGGTTAACATACTTAACGCCTCTGAAATCTCATTACGATCCAACATAATTCAATCATTCATCTCTAACTTTTGAAAACATCACATTCGTTTTCATTTCATAACTTATTTAAATAATTATTTAAAAATCTTCACACATCGCATTACAACACATTACAATATGTTATTATAGTTTATATTATGTCTTAACATCATTAGCATGCATGTTCATCCAACATAAGTCCATAAATCATAACTACTCTACAAATGCAGACTTCCTTTGTCTCGAGACCACGGTATAGTGGCGCAATTGCTGCCCATACTTAAGCACAGGCCCGGCAAGTACTCTTGCTTTTGGCCTTAGCACCCGGTAATTTCTTATTTATGCATAGATAAAACAAGAAACGCAGCAACAGTGTTCCATTTTTAGCCCAACTAACACGAATTTCACCCACAAAACAGTGAAATTAACATATACAATTGATATAAAACTAACACAAACATGTTTCCTCACATATTCATCAGTTTAGAACAATTAAACATCAAATTAAACTAATTTAATTCCTTAAATTTCATGTTTTCATATAAAAACTCAATTTTTGACACCTTTAGCAAATTCAATCGCCACGAACTCGTTTCTTAACCAATTGACATGATTTAAACTATGCCGCTTTCATTTCTTAACATACTAACATAATCCAACATCAATTTACAGATTATCATACATATTAAACATGAAATTTTGTACTTTCTAAAGCAATTTTCAAACAAAAACACTTTTATTTCAATTCCCTCCTACAATAAAATTTTACGCGTTTAGTTATTCTAATAACACTCAAATATGGTGACTAACAGATTCTACCAAACTATATGTACACATATATACAATCATCTAACGTGACTTAATAGTTTACAGAAAATTTTCACAGAGAACTCAAAACATAAAAATTAGAACTACAATATACCTTAATCCTTGTTTATTAAAGCAATTGATATGTAGTGGCTTCAATTTCTTCCACAGCAAAACCCTCAATCTCTTAGCAATTCCCTCTGTATTTTTCTCTCTTCTTCCAAGTTATCTCTCTCTCTCTCTCTCAACTCTACTCTTCAGCCTTAGGAGAAAAATAAGACGCGTAGAAATAAAATGGCCACTCTCCCACGTACTCTTCCGTTAAAAAAAATAATGCATCTTCATCAATTAAGTTAGACCAAAGGCCAAAAGGCCTTGTTTGGCCATACACCAATTCCCCAAACTAGATTATTTTTATATTATTATATTATATAGTTTCATGTGTCACACCTTTAGTTAATTTAAATAATTTATAATAACAATAATTAATAATAATTATAATCTCATTATAACTATACTTATAATTAATAAATAATTATATATCTAATTTAATTAATAAATTAGAAACATCACTTTATTTAATTTATTAATTTCCTTTAATATTACACAATTCATTTAATTTAATTATTTTCTTAAATATTAAGCAATTGATTTAATTTAATTATTTCCTTAAATTAAATCCTTGGATAAATTATCATTACTCAATTTAATTAACATTAATCAATTTAGTTATTAAATTAATTCACCACAATTCATCAATTATTTATTTTCCTCCATAAATAAATTATTTAAAATATTTATTTAATTTAATAAATATTTAAATTAATTACAAAAATTTCTTGATCGTTACAAGTAATGTGTTATTATTGTTTATATATATATATATATATATATATATATATTTATATATATATATATATATATATATATATATATATATATATATATTACAATAAGTTTTAGTTTTTATGAAAAATAGAATATATTATATTTTATTATGTATAGTGTTTGCATAGTAACAATTTTGAATGTCAGAAAATTTCTATGATAAAGCACTGTCCGTCTGTGATTTTTTCATTACTGTGCATCCAAATAGTATCCTATCATTCTCCTATAAATAGGATGCTTAGTTTATAATTAAAAATCACACCAAAATCAGAGAATTCTTCTTCTATAATATTGAGCGTATTTCTTTAGAGTTTAAGGAAGCTTTGATCGTAGAAAACAGTATAAGTTTTCTTCAAGAATATCCCCGCCCTACCAGTCAGAAGTACTCTCTTTTTAAGGTAAAGGATATTATTTTTGTTCAATATTCGTAATAAATAATATTTTCTTCGATACTCTGTAGTATATAAGTAATATTATTTCGTTTTAGATTCTGAATTCTATACTCATTTTGTTAAGTTATGGCTTCTAAACTCCATGAAATTAGTTGAATATCCTTGAAATTTGCGCTTCATCTAGTATCTTTTCATAGAAATACTATTCTAAGCGTTCTTGATAAGTTACAACTTTTTCATGCCAGAGTACTATTCATGGCGTACTATTCTTGAATTACTATTCATGGGATACTATTCACTCGATTACTATTCACCCAGAGTACTATTCTTGACAAAAATTAATTTCTTTTCTGTCCAAATAATTTTTAATACAAATATAAATCTTGAATTTTACTCCACAAAGCAGTATCATGTTGACAATTTGGACATAATTGAATTCTGGATAAATTACATTATAAATATTTAAAAATTTATCCTCTGCTTTCTTTTAATTGAATTCTTATATCATTGTCATCATCCTCATGCTTATATTGTGATGAAAGTCATCTTTGGCCCGTAGTGCATAGATGGACTGTTGATTGGTATGATTATGACAAGGAATTATTCGTATAATCATGACTGTAATGTTACAAATGATGTGATAAAAGTCCTTATTCGCCCGTAGTGCATTGATGGACAGTTGTTGGCATGATCATGACTATTGGTGAAAACACAAATATCCTTGGCCCGTAGTGCATGGATAATTCGTGGTTGTGATACTAATGATTATCATTCGCCCGTAGTGCATGGATAATTCAGTGATGTGAATTATTTATTAAGCTGAGTCTCAGCGATAAAATTGATGATAAACTTTCTAAATCATAGAAGATAGTAGATATCATGCTATACTTGACTCTTCTAATGGATTGCTTGTTTCACTGCAGTTAAACTTGATGTTTAATATATTTTATCAGTTTAACACTGTTGAAGGCTAACAATAATTTATTCTACATTATATTAGTCATAATATTTCTTACTGGGCTAGTTGAGCTAACTTTTTTGCTTTCATTGTTCTCTTCAGGGAATGAAAACGTAGCTGGGACTAGTCGGGGAATGGAGTGACGGTCCGAGATTGTGGCTGTAGTAGTCCTCACTATTTTATAAAATAGTGTGATAATAATTGTAATGAGGACTCCATTTGAGTTTGGATATTGTCTAGAAGACGATATTCGTGTAAAAACTCTCAGCTCATGTTGTATAATTAAGTTTGTATTTATATTATGTACCATGTATATGGCGACTCAAGATGGGGTGATGTATACCTATTTTGGGGGCGTCATAGTTGGTATCAAAACTTCGGGATATGATCCCTGGCTAAGATGTGAGACAAGAACTAAGGGGAGAGACGGGAAAATCCTTCACTAATATGACCTACCTAAGCTTATTTGTTATTTAATTGGTTGGTCAGAATATAGAGATAAAATGTGGTATGACAATTAACCCTTGTTTTGTGGCAGTATTTGAAAATGGCATTTGAAAAGGTTGAAATAAGCAATGGAGCATAGGAGACCGTTGAGTCACCAAAGATAAATAAGCAGAATAATGTGCATCAGGAAGGCAACAATCCTCATGCAAATAACAACACCGACCAAATAATGAACAATGGGATATTCAGAGGCTTTCTGTAATTCATTTAACATCAGGCGAGAGAGACTCATGTCCATAATGCAGGTGGAAACACTGGCAACTCACGGATGGTCACCGCTAAGCAGTTCAAGGAGCTGAGACCACCAGAGTTTTTGGAAAAGCCAGAACTTCTTAAGGCAGAGACGTGGATCAAGCAGATCACCAAGATATTTGATGTCTTGGGATGCTCCGAGGAGTAAAAGGTTCCCTTTTCCACCTTCATGTTGCGAGGAGAGGAAGATTACTGGTGAGAATTTGTAAAGAGTACTCAACCTGCTGCATTAAAGATGTCTTGGGAGAAGTTCCAAGAATTGTTCAACGACAAGTACTTTCCCGAAAGTATTCATCATATCAATGAAGTGGAATTTATCAAGCTGAAACAAAATAATATGACTGTATCATAGTATGAGGCTAAGTTTGCTGAGTGGTCCCGGTTTTCATCTCATTTGGTTGATAATGAGTAGAGAATAACGCGAATGTTTCTGTAAGGTTTAAAACCTGAAATACGTCAATACCTTATTTTTCACAAACTCTGTTTGTATTCAGATGTTGTGAATAGGGCTCTCTTATTAGAGCGCGATAATGAGTCAACCCAATCAAGAGAGAGCAGCTAGCAAAACGATAATACCAGTGGTAGCAGTCATCAAAGAAGTGACAACAAATGTGGAGGAAATCAACATGCTAGAAATGGTAACCACTTTGGTGGTAATCATGGCCAACAACCGTTGTTAAGGAAGGAGAACGACCACCGATAATGTGCTTCAAATGCGGAGGGGAGGGACACATCACTCCAAACTGTACGCAACAATCCAAAATGTGTTACAATTACGGAAGAGAAGGTCACCTAGCTCGATTTTATCATGTAGTTAATCAAAGTCCAGTTGGGATGGTGACACCAAATGCCATCCCAGACAAGTCGAAACCGATAGTTCAAGGAAGAGTGTTTATCGTGACCTCCCAAAAAGCAAGGAACCCGAACGAGGTTATTACGGGTAAGCTAATCATAAACTCTAGCGAAGTTTATAACTTATTTGATACCGGTTCTACCCATTCTTTTATTTCTCCTACTTCTGCTCAACGTTTAAATTTAACTCTGGAGAAATTAGACTTTGACTTATCTGTTGAAACTTCGTTGGGAAAAACCTTCATTACATCCACTATTTGTAAGTCTTGTTTCATTCAAATCGGCACCCGTACGCTACCTGTCGATCTTATCTCTTTGAAAATACGTGTATTTGATGTGATTTTAGGGAGTGATTGGTTAACTAATCATCATGCTAAAATTGATTATTTTTGTAAGGTTGTTAGCTTTCATATTCCTAACCAACCTATTATGCGAATTCAAGCAACGAAACCACTAAAGCTAATCACGTCATATCAAGCCATAAAGCTATTCGTTTATTGAAAAATGGATGTCAAGCTTTCTTAGCCCGTGTCACAAATTTAAACAAAAATACTTTAAATTTGAATGATATTTCTATTGTTAATAAATTTCTTGACGTATTCCTTGAAGAACTTCCTGGCCTACCCCCAGAGCGTGAAATCGAATTTTGTATTGACCTTGAACCCGGTACAAAACCCATTTCCAAAGCCCCATATTGAATGGCTCTTATTGAACTTCAGGAGTTAAAAACCCAACTGCAGGAATTGTTAGACATCGGTTTCATTCATCCTAGTACGTCTCCTTGGGGTGCTCCTGTTCTATTCATAAAGAATAAAGATGGAAGTATGCAACTTTGTACTGATTATCGGGAGTTGAATCATGTCACCATCAAAAATAGGTACCTGTTACCTCGCATTGATGACTTATTTAACCAATTACAAGGCTCCAAATTCTTTTCAAAGATCGATCTTCGTTCCGGATATCACTAGTTAAAGATTAAAACCGATGACATCCCAAAGACTGCTTTCAGAACTCGGTACGGGCGTTATGAATTCCTAGTCATGTCTTTTGGATTGACTAATGCTCTTGCTGCCTTCATAGATATGATGAACCGAGTACTCAAGGAATATTTAGATCATTTTGTGGTTGTCTTTATTGATGACATCCTCATATACTCCAAAATCTGTGATGATCATGAGTAACACTTGAGGCTGATACTCCAAAAGCTTCGTGAAAACAAGCTATATGCCAAGTTGAAGAAATGTGAGTTCTGGCTTGAGGAAGTAGTATTCCTTGGGCACGTGATATCAAATCATGAAATAATTGTTGACCTGACAAAGATTAAAGTAATTCAAAGCAGGGAGCGACCTTAAGTTAGTGATCAAATACGTAGCTTTTGGCTTTCTTTGGTTATTATCGTGAGATTCAGAAGGGTTTTCTCGAATCACTACTCCATTAACTCAGCTGACTCGAAAAGATACAAAATTCGATTGGAGCGAGGAATGTTAAAAGAGTTTTCAAGAACTCAAGAGGAGACTCATTTCAGCACCTATTTTGACAATCCCATCTGGTTTGGAGGGATTTGTCATCTACAGGGATGCTTCAGGCAGAGGGTTAGAATGTGTTCTCATGCAACATGGGAAAGTCATAGCCTATGCCTCACGATAACTCAAAAAATATGAGAGGAATTATTCTACCCATGCTAAAGAGTTGGCAGCAGTCATTTTTGCGCTTAAAATCTACAGGCATTACCTGTATGGAGAGAAGGTGGAGGTTTATACCGATCATAAAAGCCTCAAATATTTCTTCACCTAAAAGGAACTCAATATTGGACAACAACGTTGGCTTGAGCTGTTGAAAGATTACGATCATACCATTCAATACCATCATGGAAAAGCGAACATGGTAGCTGACGCATTGAGTAGAAGATCATATACGGGTACAAGTGCGATATTGTCAACGCAAAGGCCGATTTTGTATGACTTGCAAAAGATGGAGATAGAGTTAAAGACTCCAGGGACCCACGTGATGATGTTAAATATAAAAGTAAAATGGACTTTAATCGATAAAGTTAAAGTTGCTCAAGCTATGAATCTAGAGCTGATGTGTATTAAGAAGAAAGTGGAAGAATGTGCTATTCTGGAAGTAAGAATTAATGAAGAAGTAATACTTTGAGTCAACTGCAGACTTTGTGTTCCTAACGACCTTAATTTAAAGCATAAAATCATTATGGAGGCGCACAACAAACCGTTTACAATCCATCTTGGGAGTATCAAAATTTATCGTGATCTTTGACATACATTTTGGTGGAGCAATATGAAGAGCAAGATCGCGGAGTTTATCTCAAGGTGTTTAACTTTTTAACATGTCAAGGTGGAGCATCAATGGCCAAAAGGACCATTACAACCACTTGAAATTTTAGAATAGAAGTGGGAGCACATTACCATGGATTTTGTTACTGGTCTTCTCAAGGTTTCTCAAGGCATATATTCGATTTGGATAATTATTGATAGATTGACCAAGTCTACTCATTTCTTACCTATACGAGAAACTTATTCACTTGAATGTCTTGCTCGCATTTACATAAATGAGATTGTAAGAATGCATGGTATGCCAGTATCCATAGTTTCTGATTGAGACCCAAGATTCACTTCACAATTTTGGGTTAGTTTACAAAAAGCTATGGGCACGGATTTACGATTCAGTTCAACTTATCATCCTCGAATGAACGGGAAGTCAGAGAAGATTATTCAAACTCTTGAAGATCTATTAAGACTCTATGTCCTTGACTTCAAAGGAAGTTGGGACAAGTTCTTGCCATTGGTGGAGTTTTCCTACAATAACAGTTATCAAGCAAGTATTAGCATGGCTCCATTTGAGGCGTTGTATGGACGCAAGTATTGTTCTCCAGTATACTGGGACAAGGTGGGTGAAGCAATGTTGTTGGGACCAGAGTTGGTACGTATGACTACGGAAAAGATTCAAATGATCCGACAACGTATAAAAAACCTTACAAGATCGACAAAAGAGTTATGATGATCTTCATTGAAAGGACGTGGAGTTCATTGTTGGAGATCATATGTTGTTATGTGTTGCTCCATGGAAAGGAGTTACAAGATTTGGAAAGAGAGGAAAGCTCAATCCTTTATTCATTGGCCCATTTGAAATTCTTGATCGAGTAGGAACTGTGGCCTATAGACTCGCCTTAGCGCCAAGTATTTCTCGTGTTCATAATGTTTTTTACATATCCATGTTACGTAAATATGTGGAAGACCCAAACCATATTATTAAGTTAAAACCAGAAGAAATAGTGGAAGATTTAACGTATGAAGAGGTACCTGTTAAAATCTTTGATAAGAAGGAACATATTCTACGCTCCAAGGTTATACCTCAAGTCAGAGTTTTGTGGAGAAACCACGATGTTGATGAAATGAGTTGGGAGTTAGAATCTGAAATAAAATCAAGGTATCCTCACCTCTTCGATATACCAGGTATGTACCCCAATTTCAAGGATGAAATTTCATAAGAACGGGAGGTTGTAAACCCCAACTTTCATGAATAAATATTAATTTTTCTCAAAATATATTTTTGAATATTATGGTGTGAATTTGATGTAATGTTATAGTTGTGGGTAATATTTATAAATTTGGCAAAGTAAGTAAGTTGTTATAAAATATTCGATTGGTCGGGGAATATTCGTTTGAACATAGAATATTCGTACGACGGTACAATCATTGGTGGACCCCACAACAGAATTATTCTTAGAGTTAGAAAATGACAGAAATATCTTTTTATAAAAATAATGGCGAAAGTTTTACCTTTAATTGTCGAATTGCCCGGTGATGAAAAGTACAGTAATACGTGTGGTTGCATAGTAATACACGGTAATTGATGCTTACGTGAGAAGTCACTCAGTTATACTCAATTATTACTACAGTAATTACTGCAAAATATCTCACATTATTGATTCGATTATTGTCACAGTATCGTCTGCACAATATTTTATATTATTAAATCAATAATTGAGATGACAAGTTAATATATTATTATTTGCATAATTAACAATGTCTAGAAAGTTCTGTCGAGGAAAGGGATTTGGTCACCTAATTGCGCGCCAATACGGAGAAATCCTTATCAGAAAACCCCCTCTTTCCTGGGAACGATCTGGTTATTAATATTGCGAGTTATAATAGTGATGAATACATGTTGTTAAAAATATTGAGGAGATTTTTATGAAGTATTTGTTGTAAATTTTTCTTATTATATGAACCCATATTTATCTATTTTTCAAAATAATCGGTAGAAAGTTATTCAATATATATATATATATATATATATATATATAAGGTGTGGGTCACGGAGGAGTAATGTGTTATTATTGTTTATATATATATATATATATATATTATAATAAGTTTTTTTTTATGAAAAATAAAATATATTATATTTTATTATGCATAATGTTTGCATAGTGGCTGCATAGTGTTTGCATAGTAATAAATTTGAAAATCAAAAAATTTTTGTGATCAAGCACTATGCGTCTGTGATTTTTGCATTACTGTGCATCCAAATACTATCTTGTCATTCTCCACAATCAGAGAATTATTCTTCTATAATATTGAGCGTATTTTTTAGAGTTTAAGAAAGCTTTGAGCGTAAAAATAGAATAATTTTTCTTCAAGAACATCCCCGCCCTACCAGTCAGAAGTACTCTCTTTTTAATGTAAGGGATATTATGTTTACTCAATATTCGTACGAAATAATATTTTCTTCCATACTCTGTAGTATGTAAGTAATATTATTTTGTTTCAGATTCTAAATTCTATACTCATTTTTTTTAAGTTTTGGCTTCTATACTCCATGTAATTAGTAGAATATCCTTGAAATTTGTACTTCATCTAGTATCTTTTCATGGAAATATTATTCTGAGCATTCTTGATAAGTTTTAACTTTTTCATGCCAGAGTACTATTCATGGGATACTATTCCCGAATTACTATTCACGGGGTACTATTCACCTGGGGTACTATTCATGACAAAAATTAATTTTTTTTCGGACCAAATCATTTTTGATACAATATAAATCTTGAATTTTACTCCACAAAGCAGTATCATGTTGACAAGTTGGACATAATTGAATTCTGGATAAATTAAATTATAAATCTTTAAAAATTTATTCTTTGCTTTCTTTTAATTAAATTCTTATATCATTGTCATCATCCTAATGCGTATATTGTGATGAAAGTCATCTTTGGCCCGTAGTACATAGATGGACTGTTGATTGGTATGATTATGACCAGGTATTATTCGGTATAATCATGACCGTAATGTTACAAATGATGTGGTAAAAGTCCTTATTGGTACGTAGTGCATTGATGGACAGTTGTTGGCATGATCATGACCATTGGTCAAAACACGAATATCATTGGCCCGTAGTGCATGGATAATTCGTGGTTGTGATACTAATGAATATCATTGGCCTGTAGTGTATTGATAATTCAGTGATGTGGATTATTTATTAAGTTGAGTCTCAGTGATACAATTGAGGATAAACTTCCTAAATCATAGAAGATAATAGATATCATGCTCTACTTGACTCTTCTAATGGATTGCTTGTTCCGCTGTAGTTAAACTTAATGTTTATTATATTTTATCAGTTTAACACTGTTGAACGCTAACGATAATTTATTCTGCATTATCTTCGTAATAATATTTCTTATTGGGCTAGTTGAGCTCACCCTTTTTATATCATTGTTCTCTTCAGGGAATGAGAACGTAGCCGGGACTAGTCGGGGAATGGAGTGACGGTCCGAGATGGTGGCTGTAGTAGTCCTCATTATTTTATTAAATAGTGTGATAATAATTGTAATGAGGACTCCATTTGAGTTTGGATATTGTCTAGAAGACGATATTTGTGTAAAAACTCTCAGCTCATGTTGTATAATTAAAGTTTGTATTTATATTCTGTACCATGTATTTGGCGACTCAAGCTGGGTGATGTATACCTATTTTGGGGGCGTCACACTAACACAACATTAGTTCGATCATCACTTAGAGAAGATGGATATGAGATACCATGGCGATTTGCTTTAGTGCAAGTGGGAGACTGAAAGTAGTATGCATACAAGCCAATCATGTATGATGATAAAGTGTATACTTTGTAATCAATCTTATATATTTATTAATAAAAGAATTATTTATTAAAGGCATTAAATTATCTACATGGTGCTATTTTTAATAATATGTGATAAACACATAATTTCAAGCAATGCTTTTAGAATTATGATGAGAGCATGCTAATGAGATCTAAATTCTTAGATAGCTTAAAAACTTAAATGTTCCCAATTAATGGTTTGCTAAAAAAGTTATTAGTGAATCTGGATAGATTGGTACATACGCTTCTTGCTCATTGGATGAGGATGATTCATCTCATGATTATTTGTGTGGGGACACTAAAGCAAGTATATAGGTGCTTATTGGAGAATAAGTTCACTGAACGTGACTCACTAAGGAATACCTAATGGAGTTTTACTTGCATGTTAATAAGAATTCCTGTAGTGATAATAGTACAAGTGATCCTTGGACTTGAGATCATCATAGTATCTTGTATATAATGAATCACATTTTGAGTTATTACTTAAGACCCTTAGTGTAAGACCCCAACTTTTATGAATAAAGATGAATTTTCTATAAATATCATTGTTAAATATTAAGGTGTGAATTTGAAATAATGTTATAGTTGTGGGTAATATTTATAAATTTTGCAAAGTATGCAAGTTGTTATAGTATATTCGATTGGTCGGAGAATATTCGTTTTAATAGGAATATTCAAGACGACAAAAGACAATCATTGGTGGACCCCATAATGTAATTATTTTTGAGTGAGAAAACGATAAAAAATATCTTTTATGAAAATAACGGCAAAAGTTTTACCATTAACCGCTGAAACACGGTGTTAAGTAAAGCAAGTGATACGCGTGGTTGCATAGTAGGTCACAGTATTGATTATTGATGCTTACGTGAGAAGTCACTCAGTTTTGTTCAATTATTGCTACAATAATTGTTGCATAGTATCTCATGTTATTTGATTCAATTATTGTCAATATTTTATATATTATTAAATCAATAATTGAGACGACAAAGTTATTAATATTATTTTTTGTAATATTAACGATGTCTAGAAGTTCTGTTAAGGAGAGGTTTGGTCACCTAATTGCGCGCCAATAGGGAGAAATCCTTATTGGAAAGCCCCCTCTTTCCTGGGAACGACCTGGTTGATTAATATTGTGAATTTATAATAAAGGTGATAAATGTTGTTAAAATTATTAAGGTGATTTTTATGAAGTTTTGCTTATTTTATGGACCCCCCATTTACCCATTTTTCAAAATAATCGGTAGAAAGTTTTTTTAATATAATAGGTAGGGCCCACTGTGGGGCCCACGTTTGAAAATGTAAATGGGAGGTGGCTGATATGTTAGTCACGGGTAATATGGTAGGATTAGTTATATGTATATATATATATATATATATATATATATATATATATATATATATATATATATATATATATATATATATGATAATGTAATAATGGGGGGTGGGATTCTTGGTGGTGCACTGGGAGTACTATAATGTAGTATATATATATATATATATATATATATATATATATATATATATTGGATTCACAAGAATTATCTGTTGATTCATTGGGGGTAATGACTCATGAGTTTATATATATATATATATATATAATATTATTGCATAGTATCATTTGCATTCTCCTATAAATATGATGCTTAGTTAGAATTGAAAACACACCCGAAATTCAGAGAATTTTTATTGTATAATCTTGAGCGTATTTCTTTAGAGTTTAAGAAAACTTTGAGCGTAGTGCAAGTTTTCTTTAAGTACATCCCCACCCTACCCGTTGGAGTACTCTTCTTTATAAGGTAAGAGGTATTATTTCTTTCGTATTCATGAAGAGAACTTCTGTTATTCCATTCTTTATTATTCTATTGGAATAACTTGTATACGCGGACTACCCTATACATGGTGAAATTCTTTTGTTATTCCATTCTGTATTATTATGTTGGAATAACCTGTCTATTCGAAGTACCGCATACATGGTGAAATTCTTCTGTTATTCCATTCTTTATTATTCATTGGAACATCCTCGCCTGTGTGTTTACGCATGACCGGTTCCGTTATTTATTATTCATGTTGTAATATTCTCATTCGTGCGTTTTAACGCATGACTGGTTCTCGTTATTTATTATTTCATTGTAATATCTTATGCATGCGTTTATGCATGACCTGATTCCGTTATTTAATATTTTATTGGAATAACCTGTCTGTGCGGTCTATCGCATGCCTGGTGATTTCTTTTGTTATTCCATTCTTTATTATACTCAGTTGGTTAAAGTTTTGGCTTTTATACTCCCAGAAATTAGTGGAATATCTTTGATATTTGCGCTTCATCCAGAATCTTTTCATGGAAATATTTTTCTTAGCATTCTTGAGTTTTACCCCACAAAGCAATATCATGTTGACAATTTGGACGTTATTGATTCCTGGATAAATTAATTCTTGAAATTATTTTATTGAATTCTTATATCATTGTCATCATCCTCATGTTTATATTATGTTGAAAGTCATTTGTGGCCTGTAGTGCATAGATGGACTTGGTATGATTATGACCAGGGATTATTCGGTATAATCATGACCGTAATTTTACAAATGATGTTGTAAAAGTCCTCTTTTGCCCGTAGTGCATTGATGGACAGTTGTTGGCATGATCATGACCATTGATAAATACACGAATATCCTTGGCCCGTAGTGCATGGATAATTTGTTGTCGTGATACTAATGAATATCCTTGGCCGTAGTGTAGGGATGATGTGGATTATTTATTAAGCTGAGTCCCAGCGATAAAAGTGATGAAAAACCTTTTAAATCATAAAAGATAGTAGATTTTATTCTCTACTTGACTCTTTTAATAGATTGCTTGTTCCGCTGTAGTTAAACTTGATGTTTGTGATATTGTATCAGTTTAACACTATTGAAGGCTAACGATAATTTATTCTGCATTATCTTAGTCATAATATTTCTTACTGGGCTAGTTGAGCTCACCCTTTTGCTTTCATTGTTCTCTTCGGAAATGAGAACGTAAGCGAGGACTAGTCAGGAGCGGAGTGATTGGTCTAGATGATAGCATTAGTAGTCCTCATTATTCTATGATATAGTGTGACAATAAATGTATTGAGGACTTATTTTGAGTTTTAATATTGTCTAGACAATATTTGTATTAAAACTCACAGCTCATGTTGTATATTTAAGATTATATTTGTATTCTGTACCATGTATTTGGCGACTCAGAATAAGTGATGTATTCCTATTTTGGGGGCGTCACAGTTGGTATCAAAGCTTAGGGATATAATCCCTGGCTGAGATGTGAGGCAAGAACTAGGAGGGGAGAGACGGGGAATTCCTTTGCTAGTATGACCTACCTAAGTTTATTTGGTATTTAATTGGTCGGTCAGAGTATAGGGATAATATGTGATATGTTAATTAACCTTTGTTTTGTGGTAGTATTTGAAAATGGCATCCGAGAATGTTGAGATTAACAATGGAGCACAGGAGACCGTTGAGTCTCCATAGATCAATAATCAGGACAATGTTCATCAAGAAGGAGACAATCCTCATGCAAACAACAACACTAACCAAATAATGAACGATGGAATGTTCAGAGACTTTCTGCAATTCATGCAGCATTAGGCAAGAGAGACTCTTGTCCGACATACAGGTGGAAACACTAGCAACTCTCGGACGGTCACTGCTAAGCATTTCAAGGAACTGGGACCACTGGAGTTTTTTGGAGAGCTAAAACCACTTAAGGCAGAGACGTGGATAAAGCAGATCTATAAGATATTTGATGTCTTGGGATGCTTCGAGAAGCAAAAGGTTCCCTTTGCCACCTTCATGTTGTGAGCAGAGGCAGATTACTTGTGGGAATCTGTAAAGCGTACTCAACTTGCCACACTGAAGATGACTTGG
Source organism: Panax ginseng (assembly GCA_020205605.1). Lineage (NCBI taxonomy): Eukaryota > Viridiplantae > Streptophyta > Magnoliopsida > Apiales > Araliaceae > Panax > Panax ginseng. The sequence continues at coordinate 126,278,718 of CM035131.1, read as the reverse complement.
GAGAAGTTCCAAGAATTGTTCAACGACAAGTACTTTCTCAAAAGTATTCATCACATAAAAGAGGTAGAGTTCATCAAGCTGGAGCAAAACAACATTACCGTGTTTGCGATCTGACGGGCCAAGTTTTTGAGTTGTCCCGGTTTGCATCCCATTTGGTTGATAATGAGGAGAGAATGACGCGAATATTTCTAAGAGGTTTAAAACTCGAGATACATCAATATCATATCTCTCATAAACTGTGTTTGTATTCAGATGTTGTTAATAAGGCTTAGTTATTGGAGTGCGATAATGAGTCAACCCAACCAAAAGAGAGCAACCAACGAAATGATAATACCAGTGAGAGCAGTCATCGAAGCGGTGACAACAAGCGTGGAGGGGAATCAACAGGCCAGAAATGGTAACCACTTCAGTGGTAATCATGGCCAAAATAATAAGAATGGACATTTCAAGAAGAGGAGATTCAACAATGATGGAAAGACGTCAAACACCAAAGACCGTTGTTAAGGAAGGAGAACGACCCCTATCATATGCTTCAAATGCGGGGGAGGGACACATCACCCCAAATCGCGATGCCGCCCAAAGCATGTTATAATTGTGGAAGAGAAGGTCACCTAGCCCGATTTTGTCGTTCACCAAAGACAAGTTCAGCTAGGATGGAGACACCAAAGGCCGTCCCAGAAAAGTCAAAGCCGGTAGTGCAAGGGAGAGCATTTGTCGTGACCTCCCAGAAAGCAAGGATCCTGAACGAGGTCATCACGGGTAAGCTTATCATAAACTCTAGCAAAGTCTATTCCTTATTAGATACCAGTTCTACCCATTCTTTTATCTCTCTTGCTTGCGCTCAATGTTTAAATTTGACTCCGAAGAAATTAGACTTTGACTTATCTGTTGAAGCTCCGTTAGGAGAAACCTTCATTACATGTGTTATCCAAGTCTTGGATGAGAGTCACAGTTTTGAATGATATTTCTATTGTTAATGAATTTCCTGACGTATTCCCGGAAGAACTTCTTAGCCTACCCCTAGAGCATGAAATTGAATTTTGTATTGACCCAGTACAAAACCCATTTCTAAAATCCTCAAATATTTCTTCACCCAAAATGAACGTATAATGCACCAAAGACGTTGGCTCGAGCTGTTGAAGATTATGATCATACCATTCAATATCATTGTGGAAGATCGAACGTGGTGGCTGACACGTTGAGTAGAAGATCATATGCATTTACAAGTGCGAATATACAAACCTACGTGAAGATAACGAATATATGATTAGAACCGACTTTAGTCGATAATGTTAAAGCTGCTAAAGCTACAGACCCGGAGCTGATGAATACGAAGAAGAAGGCTCAAGAGGGCGTTATTTTAAAAGCAAGAGTTGCTGAAGAGAGGAAATATGAACCCTCGATTTAATTGGCCCATTTGAAATCCTCGATCGAGTAGGAACTGTGGCCTATAGACTCGTTTTACCGCCAAGTATGTCTCGTGTTCATAACGTTTTTCACATATCCATGTTATGTAAAATATTTGGAAGACCCAAACCATATTATTGAGTTAGAACCGGACGAAATAGCGGAATATTTAACGTATGAAGAGGTTCCTGTTCAAATCTTGGATAAGAAGGAACATATTCTATGCTCCAAGGTTATACCTTAAGTCAAAGTTTTATGGAGAAACCACGATGTTGAGGAAATGACCTGGGAGTTAGAATCTGAAATAAAATCAAGTTATCCTTACCTCTTCGACATACCAGATACGTACCCTAATTTCGAGGGCAAAATTTCTTAAGAAGGGGAGGTTGTAAGACCCTAACTTTTATGAATAAAGATGAATTTTTTTATAAATATCATTTTTAAATATTAAGGTGTGAATTTGAAATAATGTTATAGTTGTGGGTAATATTTATAAATTTTGCAAAGTACGCAAGTTGTTATATTATATTCGATTGGTCGGGGAATATTCGTACGACGACACAATCATTGGTGGACCCAACAACGGAATTATTGTCGGAGTGAGAAAACGATAAAAATATCTTTTTATGAAAAAACGGCAGAAGTTTTACCGTTAACTGTTGAAACACCCGGTGTTAAAAGTACAGTGATACATGTGGTTGCATAGTAGCACACGGTATTGATTATTGATGCTTACGTGAGAAGTCACTTAGTTTTGTTCAATTATTGCTACAGTAATTGTTGCATAGTATCTCACGTTATTTGATTCAATTATTTTCGATATTTTATATATTATTAAATCAATAATTGAGATAACAAAGGAGAGGTTTGGTCACCTAATTGCCCGTCAATAGGGAGAAATCCTTATTGGAAAGCCCCCTCTTTCCTGGGAACGACCTGGTCGATTAATAATGTGAATTATAATAAAGGTGATAAATGTTGTTAAAATTATTAAGGTGATTTTTATGAAGTTTTGATTATTTTATGGACCCCCATTTACCCATTTTTCAAAATAATCGGTAGAAAGTTTTTTTAATATAATAGGTGGGGCCCTTTGTGGGAAATTACGCTTGAAAAATGTAAATGGGAGGTGGTTGATATGTTAGTCACAGAGTAATATGGTAGGAGTAGTTATATGTATATATATAATATATATGTTTTGTAATATATATATATATATATATATATATATGATAATGTAATAATGGATGGGGGTGGGATTCTTGGTGGTGCATGGGGGAGTACTATAATATATATATATATATATATATATATATAAGATTCACAAGAATTATCTGTTGATTCACGGGGGTAATGACCTGTGAGTTTATATATATATATATATAATATAATATATTATTGCATAGTATCATTTCCATTCTTCTATAAATAGGATGCTTAGTTAGAATTAAAAACACACCAGAAATTCAGAGAATTCTTATTCTATAATCTTGAGCGTATTTCTTTAGAGTTTAAGAAAACTTGAGCGTAGTGCAAGTTTTCTCCAAGTATATCCTCGCCCTACCCGTCGGAGTACTCTTCTTTATAAGGTAAGGGGTATTATTTCTTTCGTATTCATGAAGAAAACTTCCGTTATTCCACTCTTTATTATTCTGTTGGAATAACTTGTATACGCGGACTACCCTATACTTGGTGAAATTCTTCTGTTATTCCATTATTTATTATTATGTTCGAATAACCTGTCTATGCGAAGTACTGCATACATGGTGAAATTCTTATGTTATTCCATTCTTTATTATTTTGTTGGAACATCCTGTCTGTGCGTTTACGCATGACCTGGTTTCGTTATTTATTATTTTGTTGGAATATCCTGCCTGTGCGTTTAAGCATGACCTAGTTCCATTATTTATTATTCTGTTGGAATATCTTATCTGTGCGTTTACGCATGACCTGGTTCTGTTATTTATTATTCTATTGGAATAACCTGTCTGTGCGGTCTATCGCATGCCTAATGATTTCTTTTGTTATTCCATTCTTTATTATACTTAGTTGGTTAAAGTTTTGGCTTTTATACTCCGTGAAATTAGTGGAATATCTTTGATATTTGCGCTTTATCCAGTATCTTTTCATGGAAATATTCTTCTGAGCATTCTTGAGTTTTACCGCACAAAGCAATATCATGTTGACAATTTGGACGTTATTGGTTCCTGGATAAATTAATTCTTGAACTTGTTTTATTTAATTATTATATCATTGTCATCATCCTCATGTTTATATTATGTTGAAAGTCATCTGTGGCTTGTAGTGCATAGATGGACTTGGTATGATTATGACCAGGTATTATTCGGTATAATCATGACCGAAATGTTACAAATAATGTGGTAAAAGTCCTCATTGGCCCATAGTGCATTGATGGACAGTTGTTGGCATGATCATGACCATTGATTAATACACGAATATCCTTGGCCCGTAGTGTATGGATAATTTGTGGTCGTGATATTAATGAATATCCTTGGCCAGAAAAGTGTGGATGATGTGGATTATTTATTAAGTCGAGTCCCGATAAAAGTGATGAAAAACCTTTTAAATCATAGAAGATAGTAGATTTTATTCTCTACTTAACTCTTTAATGGATTGCTTGTTCAATTGCAGTTAAACTTGATGTTTGTTATATTGTATCGTTTAACACTATCAAGGCTAACGATAATTTATTTTGCATTATCTTAGTCATAATATTTTTCATTGGGCTAGTTGAGCTCACCCTTTTGCTTTCATTGTTTCTCTTGAAATGAGAACGTAGCAGGAACTAGTCGGGGAACGGAGTGACGATCCAGATGATAGCATTAGTAGTCCTCACTATTCTATGATATAGTGTGATAATAAATGTATTGAGGACTTATTTAGAGTTTGAATATTGTCTAGAAGACAATATTTGTATTAAAACTCACAGCTCATGTTGTATATTTAAGATTGTATTTGTATTCTGTACCATGTATTTGGCGGCTCAGAATAGGTGATATATAACTATTTTGGGGGCGTCAAACTTATGGTATATTAAAGGTTATGGTTAGGTGTAATTAGTTATATATAGAGATAATGAATGATCAATAAAGAATCTACCACTTCTAGTAAAACAAGAGAAATTTCCTATGTGATTCGATAAATGACAACTCAGGAATCCTTGGCAAAGGTGGAATGAAATTTGAAAGTAGTTTCTAATTTACATTTATTCGGTGTTGTGCATGTGGGAATCGAAATACATATAATTAAATAAAATAAGTCTTGACAGTAATTCCATGTCTTATAATTAATTGGGACATTGTATGGTGGAAGGATTGAATTTTATGGTAACTATTTACTCAAATATTATTTTATGATTAATGTTGAAATCTATATTATCTGGAAAGTCGTTGATCGCTAAGGAGGCTTATCCTTATTGTAGAATAAATATTATTTATTTAAATAAATTAAAAGTTTAATTTATTTAATTAAATAAGATTAGAATTGTCCCAATTAATTTATTCACAGCCGGTTTTATATGGAGAACCTAAAGGGTCACACCATAAAAGGAAGAATAATTTTTTAAGAAGTTAATGGTATAATCGTAATAATATGTTAAGTGTATTTAATTTAATCTATGATGATAGAGTAAATTAAATAGCTTAGTATTTATTATTTAATATTTTAGAAATATTAAATATAAATTAATAAGAGGAATCTTATTAATATTATTACAATTATTATTATTTTAATTTCTAAAGGAGTTTTAGGAATTAATTTTAATATAAGTACTCTCATTTATTCCTAATAGGATTAGGAGGTAAATTAATTACAAAAATTTAATTAATTATCCCTAATAAGATTAGAGAGCCTAATTAATTAATGGAATTTAATTAATTACATAATACCCTATTTTAATTATATTAAAAAGGTTTAACTAATATCTTTATAAGAAGAGTCTTATATCAGATGTTGATATACGTAATTCCAATTGTTGGAGAGTACGCCCCTTTTTCTATAGAGAAAGAAAACTAGGGTTTTAGCAAAACCACCCTTCTTCTTGAATATTATTCTTTCTTGGTGGATCACTTCTAGAGGCCATAAACTTCGGTGGCTAATATTAATCAAATGAAAGGAATCTACCCTAGAGATTCAAGAAGATCATGGAGAAGTAGGAGTTAAACTCGTACCTATGGAAACTCGAATCTACAAGGGTATGATTCTATAACTTCTTATTCTTTGTTTTCATTAATAATATGCATAAATGATGATCCGGATAATTAGTTTGTGAAAAATTTTAAAATCTTATTTTTCTATGCTTCCGCTAATTTTGCAATTTGATTGCCTCTTTGATTTTCACAAAACCTAACACAAGTTCACCTCCAAATCCTTTTCGCGTTCAACTTGAATCCACTGTGTTTAATTCCTTCCTTTGATCAATGTTAGTCACCCCAGTGTTTGGCCTCTAGAGGTGATCCACCAAGGAAGAACAAAGATTCTAGAAGATGGGTGTTTGGCAAAACCTTGGTTTTTCCATCTCTTTAGAAAATATGTATACTCCCAACTCTTGGAAAAATATTCACGTGTGTTGTGAAAACATCAGCCCCCACCCATAATAAGACTCATCTTATTTATAGATGTAGGCAACAATCCTTAACAATTAAGGAATTAGGTTTTATTTTAATTAATTAAACTCTTTTAATTAATTAGGCTCATAATCTTATTAGGAATAATTAATCTAACTTTTTTAATTAATTAGCCTCGTAATCTTATTAGGAATATATTAGAGTACTTTCATTAATTAATTCCCAAACTCCTTTAGGAATTAAATAAAAATAATAGTAGTAATAATAATAATAAGATTCCTCTTATTAATTTATATTTAATATTTATAAAATATTAAATAATAAATATTAAGCTATTTAATTTATACTATCACCATAGATTAAATTAAATACACTTAACTTATTATTACTATTATGACATTTACTTCTTTAAATAAATATTCTTCTTTTTGTGGTGTGACCCTTTAGGTTCTCCATATTAAACCAGTTGTGAATAAATCAATTAGAACAATTCTAATCTTATTTAAATAAATAAATTAATCTATTAATTTATTTAAATAAATAACATTTATTCTACAATAAGGATAAGCCTCCTTAGCGATCAACGACTTTCCAGATAATATATATTTTAACATTAATCATAAAAAAACCCTTTGAGTAAATAGTTACCGTACAATTCAATCATTCCACCATACAATGCCCCAATTAAATATAAGACATGAAATTACTGTCAAGTCTTATTTTATTTAATTATATGTATTTCGATTCTTAAAAGCACAACTCTAAATAATACAAATTAGAAACTCATTTCTAATTTCATTCTGCCTTGGCCAAAGACTACTAGGTTGTTATTTATCGAATCACATGACATTTCTCTTTTTTTACTAGACGCGGTAGATTCTTTGTTGATCATTCATTATCTCCATGTATAACTTATTACACTCAAGAATACCCATTTGATATACCGTAAGGGTTTTAAGGAATATGTCAAAGTTTAATTCATCATACACAAGATACTATGATGATCTTAAGTCTAAGGATCACTTGTACTACTATCACTATAGGAATTCCTATTGACGGGCAAGTAAAACTCCATTAGGTATTTCTTAACGAGTCAGGTTCAGTGAACTTATTCTTTAAGCACCTACATACTTGCTTTAATGTCTCCACACAAATGATCACGAGATCAACCTCATCCAATGAGCAAGCAACGCATGTACCAATCTATCCGGATTCACTAATCCCCTTTTTAGTAATCCAACAATTGGGAACAATTTTAGATTTTGAGTTATCTAAGAATTTAGATCTCATTAGCATGATCATCATCATGATTTTAAAAGCATTGCTCAAAACAATGGGTTTATCACATATTATTAAACAACACCATGTAGATAAATTAAAAGCCTTTAATTAAACAATTATTTTATTCATAAATGAATAATATTGATACAAAGTATATGTTTTATCATCAAACGTGATTGGCTTGTGTGCATACTACTTTCATTTATAACTTAAACAAGTCTATCACTGGAGCCATATCTAAATCCATTGATTGGATCTTCAATCCATTATAGCTCCTAGGCTCACATGACATTTATTTAAAATCTTGAAAATTATATATTTAAACATAATATATACATATATTTACAACTTCTATAAACAAGGGATTTTTTGATCAAATCCTTGTATGCGAGTAAACAAGCTTCCCGTTTCCTCTAGATACAGATTTAGGGTCACTTGGTTACTAAATATTTACAAAACTAGAAGGAAAACTAGATCTATCCAGATCTTAGACATTCTAGCTCAACGGTTCAAGTTTTACAACTTTTGAACCAGTTAAAAGCTAGTGTAGACACTCAAAATTTTCTGCATACTTGTTACTAACATTGCAGGAGGGCAAAATCATCTTTCAGAGATAACCTTGGAGGACAGCTCAGCTCAATACCAGAAATCACCCCGGAGAAGGCCGTTTCATCTCTGAGATAACCTCGAGATACTCAGTCTCAGTCCCGAAAACAACACCGGGAAAGATAGCATCAACCTCAGAGATAACCTCGAGGAATGCAGTTGCAGTTCCGGAGATAACCCCGAAGATGCTCATTTCAACCTATGCAGTCAGCTTCAACCTCGGAAAACAAACTGAGGCACTTAGCTCCAGTTCTGGAGATAATCCCAGGAGGTTAGGCACACCTCAGATATAACCTTGAGGACATCCAGTACTTGCAGCAGTCCAATCTCAGAGATAACCCTGAGCAATGACTGCTTTATCAGCCCAAGCCGGAGATAACCCCGGAGAGGAGCAAAATCATCATTTTGCCACCTCGATCCCACATGCACGCCGTCTCAACAATGTTTCAACATACATTCTACACATCAATGTTCCACAAGAACTAAGGAGTTCCAATCCCAAGTGACTACTACACAAGATAACACACTAGATAGAATTTGAAGCTTGAAGACCAAGGGCATGGTCCCATCTTCCTGACTTCTGACAACCTCTAATGCCATATCATTTGTGTAGCTCTCGACCACAGCACTCCGTAAAAGGTCTTATACACCTCAATTAGAGGCCCGGATTGAAGTTCCAAAAGTTCGAGCAGAAATCACGTGCATGAGTGCACGTACTTCAAGACGACGAGACACAGAGAGCCCTGGGGCACCCGGGCAAATAGAAGTACATCTCGCGCTTGGTATGGCCTCGTGTACTACTGACTCCCCCTCTATAAATAGAGGGCTTGGGGTGGCCATTTTGTAAGAGAAAATTGCGAGGAAGCTATGTCCAATTTGCTCTGTACACATCTTAAACTAAGTGCTTTCTCATTTTAAACACTTGTGAGCTTATATTCAGTCATATTTTTACCGGTGGGAGTCGAGTCTTCGTCCATTTAAAGGTATAGAAGTCTTATTTGGCAGTCCACTGTAAGCCTTCTTACACCCTTTAAAGCCTTCCTCTTCTACTTTGCACACACCGTTCTTCACATTGAGAGTCATGTTACGTCTGTATGCCCGGACTTCGGCCCGTGACTTTTATTTCCTTTTATATTTATATATATATATATGTATATAAATATATATATGGACTAAGATTATCGAGTTATACCTCGATTGAGCCCAGACTCACGTCTAGAGAGTTTATTTACTTATATATATATATATATATATATATATATATATATATATATATATATATATATATGAACTCGTATTCTTAACTCTATTCGATGAGCATGGATTTTACATCCTGAGCGTTTATTGATTATATATATATATATATATATATATATATATATATTTCACAGAACTGGAGTTTACCAGAGCGGTTGATAGTTTTTACAGTTATATTTACATTTAGTCCCTCATGGAGTTTACTTCGTGGCGGTTGATCGTCTTTACTGCTTTATTTATATTTCTGATCCCCTATAGAGGTGCTTCGTGGTAGTTGATCATGTCTGTATATATATATATTTATAGTTTTTATATATATAATGACTTATTGCTTTAATATAAATTGCGACATCATGTGAGCCTAGGAATCATGTGATCACAGATTCAGTCTACTGAATCTAGATTCAGTTCCCGTGATGGACATTTTCAACTATAAGCAGCTTGTAAATTATTCACGGTGTTTAAATTTCTTTAGATGGCTTTCATGCCCATGAGGAGTTCGACACTGCTTTATATATTATTTTCTCGAGGATGTTTCACATCTCAAGAATAAAAGCAATCAAGCTGAACATTTAATAAAATGGAAGTATCAAAGGCCTCAATTACTATTGAGCACATGGTTTGAAAAACCTCTTTTACAAAACCTCATTGCTATATCTTGTTTATGTGAAAGCCCCGAATCCGGGTCCCAAATCACCGCAAATTCGGTTCAAACATTCTATAACTATTGCGGAAGATATAAACATAAATTGTTTATACAATACACTTTACACACTTTTCCCCAAAATCAAGTAACCTTAACTTATACACAATTCATAAACTATCTAACGTATAACATTATTATCAAACTATACTATTACAAATTAACTGCACATTTTATCCCAAGCTAAACTTGGCATTATCCTTTTTCTGTATCCGAACGCATTCGTCTTATCTACAATGTTTATCATGATATAGCAAGGGTGAGCATGAAGGTTGCCCAACATGTTTAAATATTATTTAAGGATATATCATGATTGAAAGAGTTTGAATAATAAGATGGCTATAATTCATTAATATAGTTGTGAATTAGCGCGAACAAACTTTTGACTGAACAAGTATTAAACATGAAGAAATATATCTGAACCGAACAGTAATGAAGGTGATCAGCCTTTCATACCTGACTTATACATGTAATATGTACATAGTTCAATTCTACATGGCAATCATCAATGATTAACAATATCTTAGATAATTTTATTATCTGTCAAATTATTTTTCATAAGCTCGTAATAATTTTCAAGTAATTATTACCATTTATCAAGATTTTCCAATCATTAATATCGTATTTAAATGAATTAAATACCACATAATTTCTTAATCATTAATATTTGTTTATTATTAAAATCATAACATTATCTTAAAATATATTTATAATATTACAAAGTATTTTTAATACTTTAAAATCATATTTATAAGATTTTTAAAGCAGCTTAAATCCATTATCCGATAATTGTTTTTAATATTAAAATATTAATATTTTCATGACAAAATATCAAAAGTTATATTTTATAACTTAAAATATTTTTATAACACTTAAATCATTTTATATGATTTTAAATCATTAATTCTATTTTTCCATAATTATATTAAATAAATTAACTATCATTAATATTAATTTATTAATGAAATTCATCACAAAATAATAAAACTTATCAAAATAACTTCAAATATTTTCTAATAACATAATATAATTTTCATGAATTAAAATCATTTTTAAATAATTTATTTAATAATATAACTAAATAAATTAAATACCTTTTATATTTTGAAAATATTAAATATTTTTGAAATATACTCAAAATAATTAAAAATTAATTTTAGACTTTAAAATAATTTTTAGGAATTTAATATTAATTTTCAATAATTAAAAACCATTTTTAATAATTTTTATAATTTATTTTCTATTTTTAAGTATTTTCCAGAAAAGTAGAAAATAAAATAAATAGAAACCGTCGCTAAAGCTTATAGCGACACTTATCTATCGTCTTAGGTGTTCTTGAGCTCAAGAACACTGTCAGACCCGAGTTCAAGGGTGATGGTTTGATCGCTTATCAATTCCAATTAAAAAATGTTTCTGGCCAGGTTAAGTATTGATCATGTAGTGTTTATGTAACACTACATGAATCAATCTTCATCTCGGTCATATAACATCATATCAAGATAATCTGTGCCTTCAAAATCCTTGTCAGATGGTTTCTGGGTTTTCCTAGAAACCCAGCAGTTTGTCTAGGTACTTTCTAGATCATTTTAATCTTAGTTCTGGTCAAGCTTTTGATGTTTTTATAGTTCACACTGGTAGTATACATGACAAGGAACAACGAGATGTCAAGATCTCAGTCCAACAACAACAGATCCACAGGTTATGACACGGTCAAACCTTGTCAGAGATTTTGCTTAAACTATTTTTGGGCTTTACCAGAAACATAAAATCATTGCGAGTGGTCTACTTTGACCACCTGCTACGATCGACATGTTGTTTATCTACACGATCTAAAGCCATGGAAGTAAAGAACATATAACTGGCTACAAGTATGTTACAACAAAATCATTAAAACACTTAAATACTGACAGATCTGGGCTTCGAAAAAAAATTGTCAGACATGGTTTTCTACTTTCTGGGTTGCCCAGATTTTGACGGATCATGCCCGGTCAATGGGTTTTGACCGAGTATAACATTAAATATATACATTAACCGACTTTGATTTCACTTGCAGATGAAAGAGCTCATACCAAACTACAGATCTAAAGCATAAACCACAAAAATCAACAACAGGGAAGAATCTATGGACTCTAACATTAGCTTGTCAGGCCATCTTAGTGTTCTAGGGCAGTTTTGAAAAAGCTTCAATTTCGTGTATCTTGATGTTATAGATCTAATATATGACAACCCATATCACTGAATAACATCTTAATACACAACATTAAACAATAAATTACAACATATAACATAAGATCACATGTTGTCTAAAATTTAGGGTTTATACATCTTTCACCCATTGATTCTTGATTCTGACCTTTGATCCTGATCTAGGAAAGTTATGAACTGATAATGGCTTTACACATGACCCTCTTTTACTCCAACTCTCGAAATTTTAAAGAGAGACAAGTCTTGGACAAGTTAGCAAATAAAGTAGGTGGTTTTCTCTCTCAAAATCTGTATAAGTGATATAATTCAATGTATGTGACTGATCCAAGGGACAAGATGGCTGGTATTTGTCACATGGCTAGGCTAGGGTGGTTCACCAAACAATTATATGGTAAGATATACAAGTAACCTAATAAATAATGCAAGAAGGCTAGTTTGGTCATTTAGCATCTAATTTTAATGGCATAAAGGTCAATTGATACAACCCTTAGGGTTTAGGGTTTAACCCTTAGGGTTTAAGGTTCAACCCTTAGGTTTTACATTTTAGTTTCTAAAATTTCCAAATTAGGTTTAAAAATAGAAATTTAATATTTGTAACTTCTAATTAGGATTCCATAATTATATTAAGATTTCCTAATCATAACTTTAAGCTTGATTATTAGGATTAATTTATCCTAATTAAAATTGCTAATTTAGCAATTTGGGTCGAAATTATACATTAGGGTTTATAACCCCAAAATTAGGGTTTTAAATAGAAAAATAATCTTTCTAATTTAGAAATTAGATTTCCTAATTAGATTATGATTTTCTAATTACGTATACCTTGAAAACTAGGATTAATGTTTCCTAATTAACATTAAAATTATTACACTAACAATCAAGTTTTCCCTAATTATAAATTAGGGTTTCTAACCCAGAAATTATGGTTTTCTAAACTAATTAGGGTTATCCCTAATTAGGTTATTATTAATAACACTTAAGCTTGATACTAGCATTTGTATTCCCAAACTAGGATTTTTAAATACTGAATTAGGGTTTTGGATTTCCCAGAACTAAACTTAGGGTTTCAGAACTGGTTTCTAAGGTTTCTTATCCATTGTTAGGGTTTTCTAACAGAACGTTGACGTTCTTAATATTATTAGGGTTTGACATTGATAAAATTTATCTAGTCAACCCTTGACCCTTAACCACATTCGGTACACATACAGAACCATATTCACAGAACATAAATACTCATATACTTAATCCTGAATAATTCACCACAAAAATTTTTAATTCACAAAATTCCTTCACAGAATTTTGAAATCCTCAAAATTCCTTCAAAAATATCAAACGCATACACTTATTTTCTGGCTAGGTCTATTATTTGACCTTAAATCAATCATTTAAGATTTTAATAATTTGTCTAATTTCTCGGGTTGTCACAGTTTAAAACTAAATTTTTATATAAATTCAAACCCTTTGTATATAGGTGCGAACGAGGCATTGCACTACTTTTAAATAATTTGCACATTGACCCACACATGCACACACATTCATATATCAGTTTAATTGAATAATGGCGGTCACCGTGGTAACACGGATGTCGGGGGGTTCCTAACACCCTTCCTCCGCATAAGCAAGTCCCCAGACCCTAATGAATCTCAGTTTCACAGACCCGTTTAGCAGTGTCACATCATTGGGTCAATGTGCAAACCTTTTCTTGGTTGTGTTGGTACAACCATTTAAAAAACCAATTGGCGACTCTTAAAGTCAAATCGTCGACATATAAATGTCGAACCTTTTCACAACTTACTTTTTTTAAAAATAAATCTCACCTAACATGAGAACACCAAAAGACAAGAATAGAAAAGGGACAATAAAAATCCTGATGTCGACAGGTGGAGACTCTGCTGGGGACTCCAGTAAGAGGACTTAAGCCGCTACTACAAGCTTTTCAAAATTTTTACATGCTTGTGTGTGGATGTTGCATTTATATTTTTGATGAATGCGTACAAATGCATTTTACTTACTGTACTATAATATATCTATCTCTGATATTAGTGCTTCGTACATGTCATCATTTTCATAAACAATGAGAGACGTTGCATGTGAATGTATGTTATGTGGTTCCTCCACCATGAGGCTGTCCTGTCGGTGTTTGATTATTGGACTCGTAGGGAGACTATTTCCAACGAGACTCGGGAAAGGCACCACCCAGATTCGTTCCAGTTGAAAGACCAGATTAACTTCCCGTCAAGTAAATTGCGATGATCTGGGAACCTTCATGCCAAAAAGCCGCGAGAGTAACCTAAGATAGGTCAGCCTCTGATAAACCAAACGCAGAGGAAAGTCTCTTCATGCTCTCCATTTTCAATTACTTATAAAGACAATTACTTGTAATTTTATTCCATTAAATCTCTATGTAATGGAAAATATGAAGAATATGTGTACCTTCATATTAAAGCTTGACATGCTATCAAATGACACCCATTTTGCAGGATAATATTCCTAAAATGGACACATTACGATAGCATGTAAACATTTTATACATTCCCTAAGACTAAACTACATAAGTTCTTGTAGGGAAACTGTGATGCCCCCAAAATAGGTCCAATCCATCCAACCCATTCTGAGTCGCCAAATACATGGTAAGAGAACAACTACAACTTCATTATTACAATTGTCATACAAAATATGACAACACATGCTGTGGGTTTAAATACAAATATTATCTTCTAGACAATATCCACACCCAAATAAAGTCCTCATTACAATTATTGAAGCACTATTTTACAAAATAGTGAGGACTACTAAAACAGCTATCTTGTATCATCACTCCATACCCTGGCTAGTCCCTGCTAAATTCTCACTTCCTAAGAAGAAAAATGGAACAAAAAGGAAAAGGGTGAGCTCAACTAGCCCAGTAAAGAATATTATCACTAAGATAATATACAACAAATTATCCTTAGTCTTCAACAGGGAAAAATCTGATAGAATATAATAGATAACAAGTTTTAGATCAATAACTGCAGCGGAAACAACAATTCATTAGAAGAGTCAAGTAGAGAATGAGTTCTACTATCCAAAGATTGACTTTTCTATAGGACATATTCCACCCTCAACTTCTTTATCGTACTCCTGTTTCATGATCTGAATCATTAATCTTCGATCCATATCGAATTGGGGTTGACCGCAATGTACAGGGTAATTCAAAACTCAATGTTGGGTTCTCTCAATTGCTGTCCAAAAAGAGAAATACATATCATCTATTTTAGCCTTCTTATATCGGACATCTCTTTCCACAATATCAACGCGTTGTGCGGCTTTTACCCATGCATCACTCATTCTCACTCGTTCAGTTGTTTCCTCTTTCAGCTCAGATTCCATCTTTATCATCTTATAGTCTGCCAAAGAGTGCTTCTATTCAAGCATCACATATCGGGTAACACAAGCTTGAATTGTTGCATCCTTTTTCTCCACGACTGCCTGCCGTTCTTCAGCCTGCTCTTCTAACTCATGAATACGATTTTTCAATTCTAAATTTCGATCATAAAATTCTTCTAATAAATTATCCTCATATACCTCTTCTTCCTCTTCTTCCTTGCTCTCAGCTGCTACCTCTGCGACTATCTTGGGTGCAATTATCAATTCTTCACTTACCACATGGATATCTCTAATTCCTTCTTCTCATGACATCACATTATCCTGGTTGGTGATTAGAGGTGTCTCCACGATCTCATTCATTCCATTGTTAACGTTCTCAGCTGCCATTCTTAAATACTGCCATACAATAAGGGTTAATTAAACAAATTAATATATCACATAACATCCCTATATTATGACCGACCAACAAATAAGCTTAGGTAGGACACACTAGCGAATGATTTACCCGTCTCTCCCCTGCTAGTTCTAGTCTCACATCTCAGCCAAGGATCATATCCATAAGCTCTGATACCAACTGTGACGCCCCCAAAATAGGTTCAATCCATCCAACCCATTCTGAGTCACCAAATATATTGTACAGAGAACAACTACAACTTCATTATTACAATTGTCGTACAAAATACGAGAACACATGCTGTGGGTTTAAATACGAATATTGTCTTCTAGACAATATCCACACCCAAATAAAGTCCTCATTACAATTATTGAAGCAATATTTTATAAAATAGTGAGGACTACTAAAATAGATATCTTGTATCATCACTCCATACCCCGACTAGTCCCTACTAAATTCTCACCTCCTGAGAAGAAAAATGGAACAAAAAGGAAAAGGGTGAGCTCAACTAGCCCAGTAAAGAATATTATGACTAAGATAATATACAACAAATTATCTTTAGTATTCAACAGGGAAAAATCTGATAGAATATAATAGACAACAAGTTTTAGATCAACAACTGCAGCGAAAACAACAATTCATTAGAAGAGTCAAGTAGAGAATGAATTCTACTATCTTCTAAGATTTAAAAGTCCATCATCAATATTTTATCCCTGTAACAACAATCAATATATATCTGTAATCAAATATTCATCTTTGCACTATAGGCCAAAGATATTCATTTGTATCACCAGTTGGTCATGTTCATCTCAACACCTGTTCATCTTTGCACTACGGGCCAAAGATATTCATCAGTTAATCATTTATCTTTGCACTACAGGCCAAAGATATTCATTAATATTATCATTTAGGACTGAGGATGATGAAAAATATCTTAAAGAAAATGAATCCAACGAGACAGAAGGACAAATATTAGGGATTCGTATAACAGTTTATATAAGTGTAAAAATACTCCATAATAACCAATTGTGAAGTAGAATTCAAAAATAAAGGTCAAAACAAGGATACAATCAAAGATAGTAACCATAATAGACATCTTGGACAAAAAGGAAAATTTTCATTTTTCGGTGAATAGTGCCTTATTCGTGAATAAGGTTAGGTATCGTGAATAATAACTTGACACAAAAAGGTAGAAATTCTATAATAAAATCCATACCAATATTTCAGCATAATGATATTGAGAGAATGACATCATTGCAAAAAAATAACATCCCTTACCTCAAAGAAACAGTACTTCGGAATGAAATGTCGGGTATGATGCTGAATGAAACTTGTACTGAATAGCAACTCTCAAAGTATCTAAATACTCACAAAATACGCTCGATAATATAAAATAAAGAAAGAGAAAACTTATGTTTCTGGTGTGATTTTTAATTATAACTTAGCCCTCTATTTATAGGAAAATGTTAGCACGCCGAAGCAGACTTGACCTGCTACCTGATGGCTTTACCTGCTACTATTGCCACCCACCACATTTGAAATAAAATTTAGCACATTTCTTCACCAACCAAAAGTGGGGCCAACCAATTCTAGAATTTTTCACCAAAATCATTTATAAACCTAATTTCCTAATCAGTCACCTCTTAAAATTCATAACAAATCATATGTTCATTTTTAACGGTTCAAAATTTGTGGACATATACTCAACTTATATATGTATAACATATCCAAAAATCACAACGATCCAACGGTCGGATTAAAATTATTACTCATGCAATAGAGCTTTAAGAACATCGATTTGATCTTTTAATACCTCCAATACGATAAAATACTGATACAACACCTCAACATTAATTCCTTCATTTATAACCACATAAATAAATCCATCATTTATATCCGCATCAAATAAATATTTCTTTATCATATAAATCAATAATTAATTATTCACAAATAATATTATAGAATCATAATTATGACAACCGTGTCGTTCCTGTGAAAGAGGGGGCTTCCAGGGTAAGGATTTTCTCTCATCAAGTGCGTAATTAGATGACCAAACCTCTCCTTCGATGAGAACTTTCTAGACATTGCCAATAATGTTGTCTAATAATATTATTCAAATAATATGAATTATTGATCCGATAATGGGAAATCTTTGTGTAGTGACAATTATTGAACAACAATAATATAAAATATCAACACAAAGAATTATTGAATCAATAAAATAAAATATTGAGCGGTAATCATCGTGTAACAATTATTGAGTAGTGCCTTCTTACGTAAGAATCAATAATTCAAAAAATCTTGTGCAATACCGTGTGTTATTGTGCAACCACGCCATTCTTCGTATTTTAACCAGGGTATTCCAAATGGAGTTAACGGTAACAACTATGCCATTATTTATAAAAACTCAAACTTGTCGTTTTCTTCATCCGACAGTTATTCTGTTATGGGGCCCACAAATAACTTTGCCGTCGTACGGATATTCCCGACAAAAAGAATATTCCACGACCAAACGAATATTCCCCGATAGAAATGAATATTTTATAACCACTTGCTTATTTTGTAAAATTTGCACATTTCACCCATAACCAAAGTATTATATCAAATTAACTCCTTATTATTTCAAGATAATATATAGAGAAAATTTAATTTTATTCATAATAAGTTGGTGTCTTACAACCTCCCCTCCTTATGAAATTTCGTATTCGAAATTGACGTATGTACCTGGTGTTTCAAACAGGTGAGGGTACCTCGCTTGCATTTCGGATTCCAACTCCCAGGTCATTTCCTCAATAGCATGGTTCTTTCACAAAACCTTAACTTGTGGTATAACCTTGGTGCGTAGGACATGCTCTTTCCTATCCAAGATCTTAACAGGTACCTCCTCGTACGTTAAATCTTCGGCTATCTCATCTGGTTCTAACGCAATAATGTGGTTTGGGTTGTCCACATATTTACGTAACATCGATACGTAAAAAAACGTTATGAACACGCGTCATACTTAGCGTTAAGGCGAGTCTATAAGCCACAGTTCCTACTCGATCGAGGATTTCAAATGAATCGAAGGTTTGAGCTTTTTCTCTTCATCGACTCTTACTTCTAGAATAATGCCTTCTTGCACCTTCTTCTTTATATTCATCAGCTCCGGTGTGTAGCTTGAGCAGCTTTAACTTTTTCAATTAAAGTTGATTCTACTCGTATATTTAACATCATAACGTGGATCCCTAGAGTATTTAACTCTATCTTTATCATTTGTAAATTATACAAAATAGGTCTTTGTGTTCAACAATATCACACTCGTACTCGCGTACGATCTTCTACTCAACGCGTCAGTTACCACGTTCACTTTTCCAAGATGGTATGGTCAGAACATGTGCCAAAATGAGTCGCTTCTTGAGCTCTTAGAAAATCTTCTCGTATTCCTCGCTTCATACGAACTTTGTATCTTTCTGAGTCAACTAATTTAATGGAGTAGTGATTCGAGAAAATCCTTCCACGAATCTCCGATAGTAACCAACTAAGCCTAGAAAGCTAGATATTTCGATTACTGACTTAGGTTGCTCTCAACTGTGACTCATATCCCAATCTTAGATAGCACGTCACACTGGCACCTATTATTTTACCACCATACAAATATAGAGTCCCCTACGGAGAGTCTGGCTTTGGTGCATTCCACAAAGGAAGTTACCAGATAGAGGCTTGAGTACCAACTCTTGTACTTGGGTTTTTAACTCCTGAAGTTCAATAGGAACCATTCGATATGAGATTTTAAAAATGGGTTTTGTACCACGTTCAAAGTAGATACAAAATTCAATATCACACTCAGGAAATACGTCAGGAGATTTACTAACAATAGAAATATCATTCAAATCTGACGTATTTTTGTTTAAATCCATAACATGGCTAAGAAAGCTTGACATTCGTTTTTCAATAAACGAATGACTTTATGGCTTGATATGAAAGTGTTTGACTTCAATGGTTTGATTGCTTGAATTTGAATAACAGGTTGCTTAGGAATATGAAAACTAACAACCTTACGAAAGCAATCAATTTTGGCATGATGAGTGGTTAACCAATCAATTCCTAAAATTACATCAAATGCTAGTATCTTTAAAGAAATAAGATCAACAGGTAATATGATTGTGCCCACTTGGATCAAACAAGATTTATAAACAGTGGATATGATAAAAGTTTCTCCTAACGGAGTCTCCACAGATAAGTCAAAGTCTAATTTCTTCGGAGTCTAGTTTAAAAAAATAATGGGTAGAACCGATATCTAATAAGGTATAGATTTCGTAAGAATTTATAATTAACTAACCCGTGATAACTTAATTTGGGTTCCTCACTTGTTGGGAAGTCATGACAACTGTTCTCCCTTGAACTACCCGACTTTGACTTGTCTGGGGCAGCATTTGGTGTCATCACTACCGTTGAGATTGACTTTTCTATAAGACATATTCCACCCTCAACTGCTTCATCGTACTCCTGTTTCATTATCTGAATCATTAATATTCGATCCATATCGAATTGGGGTTGACCGCAATGTACAGGGTAATTCAAAACTCGATGTTGGGTTCTCTCAATTGTTGTCCAAAAAGAGAAATACATATCATCTATTTTAGCCTTCTTAGATCGGACATCTCTTTCCACAATATCAACGCGTCGTGCGGGTTTTACCCATGCATCACTCATTCTCACTCATTCAGTTGTTTCCTCTTTCAGCTCAGATTCCATCTTTATCATCTTATACTTTGCCAAAGAGTGCTTCTGTTCAAGCATCACATATCTGGTAACACAAGCTTGAATTATTGCATCCTTTTGCTCCACGACTGCCTGCCGTTCTTTAGCCTGCTCTTCTAATTCATGAATACGATTTTGCAATTCTAAATTTTGATCATAAAATTCTTCTAATAAATTCTCCTCATGTACCTCTTCTTCCTCTTCTTCTCTCAGCTGCTACCTCTGCGACTATCTCGGGTGCAACTATCAATTCTTCACTTACCACATGGATATCTCTAATTCCTTCTTCTCATGACATCACATTATCCTGGTTGGTGATTAGAGTTGTCTCCACGATCTCATTCATTCCATTGTTAACGTTCTCAACTGCCACTCTTAAATACTGCCACAAAATAAGGGTTAATTAAACAAATTAACATATCACATAACATCCCTATATTATTACCGACCAACAAATAAGCTTAGGTAGGACACACTAGCGAAGGATTTACCCGTCTCTCCCCTACTAGTTCTAGTCTCACATCTCAGCCAAGGATCATATCCCTAAGCTCTGATACCAACTGTGACGCCCCCAAAATAGGTTCAATCCATTAAACCCATTTTGAGTCGCCAAATATATTGTACAGAGAACAACTACAACTTCAATATTATAATTGTCGTACAAAATATGAGAACACATGCTGTGGGTTTAAATACGAATATTGTCTTCTAGACAATATCCACACCCAAATAAAGTCCTCATTACAATTATTGAAGCAATATTTAACAAAATAGTGAGGACTACTAAAACAACTATCTTGTATCATCATTCCATACCCCGGCTAGTCCCTGCTAAATTCTCACCTCCTTAGAAGTAAAATGGAACAAAAAGGAAAAGGGTGAGCTCAACTAGCCCAGTAAAGAATATTATGACTAAGATAATATATAACAAATTATCTTTAGTATTCAATAGGGAAAAATACGATAGAATATAATAGACAACAAGTTTTAGATCAACAACTGCAGCGAAAACAACAATTCATTAGAAGAGTCAAGTAGAGAATGAGTTCTACTATCTTCTAAGATTTAACAGTCCATCATCAATATTTTATCCCTGTAACAACAATCAATATATATCTGTAATCAAATATTCATCTTTGCACTATAGGCCAAAGATATTCATTTGTATCACCAGTTGGTCATGTTCATCTCAATTTTTGTTCATCTTTACTACGGGCCAAAGATATTCATCGATTAATCATTTATCTTTTGCACTTCAGGCCAAAGATATTCATTAATATTATCATTTAGGACTGAGGATGATGAAAAATATCTTAAAGAAAACGAATCCAACGAGACAGAAGGACAAATATTAGGGATTCGTATAACAGTTTATATAAGTTCAAAAATACTCCATAATAACCAATTGTGAAGTAGAATTCAAAACTAAAGGTCAAAACAAGGATACAATCAAAGATAGTAACCATAATAGACATCTTGGACAAAAAGGAAAATTTTCATTTTTCGGTGAATAGTGCCTTATTCGTGAATAGTGTCATATATGTGAATAGTAACCCCGACACAAAAAGGTAGAAATTCTATAATAAAATCCATACCAATATTTCAGCATAATGATATTGAGAGAATGACATCATTACAAAAAAATAACATCCCTTACCTCAAAGAAACAAATGACTTGAATGAAATGTATAGGGTATGATCTTTGAATGAAACTTGTCTTGAATAGCAACTCTCAAAGTATCTAAATACTCACAAAATAAACTCGATAATATAGAGAAAAGAGAAAACTTATTTACGGTGTGATTTTCAATTCTAACTTAGCCCTCTATTTATAGGAAAATGTTAGCACGCCGAAGCAGACTTGACCTTCTACCTGATGGCTTTACCTGCTACTATTGCCACCCACCACATTTGAAACAAAATTTAGCACATTTCTTCACCAACCAAAAGTGGGGCCAACCAATTCTAGAATTTTCCACCAAAATCATTTATAAACCTAATTTCCTAATCAGTCACCTCTTAAAATTCATAACAAATCATATGTTCATTTTTAACGGTTCAAAATTTGTGGACATATACTCAACTTATATATGTATAACATATCCAAAAATCACAACGATCCAACGGTCGGATTAACATTATTACTCATGCAATAGAGCTTTAAGAACATCGATTTGATCTTTTAATACCTCCAATACGATAAAATACTGATACAACACCTCAACATTAATTCTTTCATTTATAACCACATAAATAAATCCATCATTTATATCCGCATCAAATAAATGTTTCCTTATCATATAAATCAATAATTAATTATTCACAAATAATATTATAGAATCATAATTATGACAACCAGGTCGTTCCCAGGAAAGAGGGGGCTTTCCGGTAAGGATTTCTCCTTACTGGCGCACAATTAGATGACCAAACCTCTCCTTGACAGAACTTTCTAGACATTGCCAATAATGTTATCTAATAATATTATTCAAATAATATGAATTATTGATCTGATAATGGAAAATACTATGTAGTGATAATTATTGAACAACAATAATATAAAATATCAACGCAGCAATTATTGAATCAATAAAATAAATTATTGAACAGTAACTACTATAACAATTATTGAGTAGTGCCTTCTTACGTAAGAATCAATAATTCAAAAATCATGCAATCTGGTGTATTCTTGTGCGACCACAGCGTATTCGTATTTTAACCAAGGTATTCAACGAGTTAACGGTAACAACTTCATAGTTATTTATAAAAATTCAAACTTGTCGTTTTCTTTATCCAACAGTTATTCTGTTATGGGGCCCACAAATGACTGTGCCGTCGTACGTATACTCAGGGTTCATAAATACCCGTACTTACAGAATCCTCTGCATATGGGGGATCACAAGGTTCAGATAAAATAATTCCAGAACTTCAGTTGGATAAAACCAACAAAATTCCTGAAAACACCCATCTCAAATAAGATCTAGACACCGATGATATCATGAAAAGTTCCTTCAAATGGAAGAGACCATTCGGTCTATAAAAGCAATTGGAGCACACGGGAGTGTTTCCTATGCTGATCTTTGTATATTCCCTGGTGTTCATTATCCAGAGAAGTTCAAAACTCCAGACTTATGTATGATGGGTTAGGAGATCCTTATACACACTTGAAGGATATCATAGGAGAACTCAAATCTTATACCGAGGATGAGAAGCTCAGGATGCAGCTGTTCGAAAAGAGTCTAACTGGAGAAGCCCGGTCATGGTATACCAGATTAGACAATTCTAAAATACATAGCTGGCATGGGAAGAGTTAGCTCATGCCTTCCTCAGTCAGTACAACTTCCAATCTCAGATGGTCCCTGACCGGTACCAAATTATCAAGGTCAAGAAATAGTCTAATGAGTCATTTAGAGAATATGCTCAAAGGTGGAGGCGCTTCTTTGCTCAAGTTATTCTTCTACATTGAGTCGAAATGGTTATGACCTTCATAGATATACAAGAAGCTCCTTTCTATGAGAGAGTCTTAGCTAGCACTGGCAAGCCATTTTACGAAATGATCAAACATGGAGAGATGTATTTGAGATGGGATTGAAGTCAGAAAAAATTCAAGACCTAGCATACGAAAGCTATTCTTTGAGCACATCCAGTCCAAAATTTATTGAAATAACCCCCGGAGGGTCCATAAAAAGAAAGAGGAGGATGTGTAATTTACATACCTTAGCCAACCTATAGAGGAGATATTTCAGATGTTGATCAATGAAGGAAGAATTATATCCCTACTGCCTCCAATCAATCCCCATTCTAAATGGTTCAATTCTAATGGAGTATGCCAGTACCACTCCCATTCTCGCGGTCACAGCACATAAGAATGTTGGGCACTCCACCACCTCATTCAGAATTTAATTGATAGCGGTGTCCTGCAGATGGCAGCTGATGTGTGAGACCCCAAATTTAATGAATAAAGATTTAAATTTCTCGAAATATTTTTTGAATATTATGGTGTGGATTTGATATAATGTTATAGTTGTGGGTGATATGTACAAATTTTGCAAAGTATGCAACTTGTTATAAAATATTCGTTTGGTCGGGGAATATTCTTTTTGTCAGGAATATCCGTACGACGACACAATCATTGGTGAACCCACAACGGAAGTATTTTCATAGTAAGAAAATGACAGAATTATCTTTTTATAAAAATAACGGCGGAAGTGTTACCTTTAAAACTGTTGAACTACCCGGTAGTAAAAGTACAATAATACACGAGGTTGCATAGTAGCACACGGTATTGATTATTGATGCTTACTTAAGAAGTCATTAAGTTATACTCATTTATTGCTACAGTAATTGCTGCATCATATCTCTCATATTATTGATTCGATTATTGTCACAGTATCATCTGCATAATATGATATATTATTAAATCAATAATTGAGACGACAAAGTTGTTCATATTATTAAATTGCAATATTTACAATGTCTAGAAGTTCTGTCAAGGAGAGGTTTGGTCACCTAATTGCACGCCAATAGGGAGAAATACTTATTAGAAAGCCCCCTTTTTCCTAGGAACGACCGGATTGTTAAATAATATGAGTTATAATATTAATGGTGAATAAGTTGGTGTTGATTATAGATGAATTTGATAGTTCCATTGTGTTAAAATTATTTGTGTTAGTGGAAATTGACTTTTATTTTGATAATAATTGATGTATGGAGGTTATATTGTTCAATCGGGTATTCGGGGAACTTTTTATGTCAGAGTTACTATTCATGAGTTACTTTTCATGTCGGGGTACTATTCACGGGGTACTATCCCTGAAGTACTATTCACGAGTTACTATTCACCCAAAAAATATATTTCTTTTTGGTCCAAATCATTTTTGGGTATAATATTATTCCACGAGGAGATGTGCTAATTTTTCAGAACGTTGGTTGAAATTATAATAGTAAATCAATATGGATTGTTGGTTTAAAGTTTTAATAGTAAATCAATATGGATCGTTGGTTTAAAGTTTTAATAGTAAATCAATATGGATCCTTGGGTTTAAAGTTTTAATAGTGAATCGGTATGAATGTTGCTTTAAGTTTTAATAGTAAATCAATATGGACCGTCCAGTTTAAAAGTAAATCAATCTGGACCATTCATGAATTAGTTACTATTCAGTCCATTCTCCCATAAATAGAAGCTCATTCCTTCATTATTACTTACGAATTCACTGAAACTCTATAGAGAGAAAGAAGAAGAGAAGTCTGCTACCTCACTTTTCCAATATCCAATTCTACTAAGGTACGGGGTATTATTTCTTTCGTATTCATGAAGAGAACTTCTGTTATTCCATTCTTTATTATTATGTTAGAATAACCTGTCTATGCGAAGTACAACATTATGTTAGAATAACCTGTCACTTTGTTGGAATATCACATCGATCGTATACGCTGACACAGTTCCATTAATTATTATTACATTGGAATAACCTATCATGCGCGCTTCTATCGCATGCATGGTGATTTCTATTGTTATTCCATTCTTTATTATTACATTTTGAAATATCTTGTCGATGACGTATTACGCTGACCTAGTTCCATTAATTATTATTACATTTGGGATAACACATGCGTGGTGGTCTATCACATACATGGTGATTTGTTATTATTCCATTCTTTATTATTATGTTGGAATATCCTATCGGTATATTATTCTTCGACTCCGGTTCCATTAATTATTATTACGTTAGAATAACACGTCTATGCGATTATCGCATGCATGGTGATTCTGTTGTTATTCCATTCTTTATTATTCGTTGGAATATCCCGTCGGTCTTAATTTACTTTGACACGGTTCCGTTTTTTTATTATTCTTTCGTAATATCATATACATTCGCCACGCATGACTGGTTCCATTCTTTATTATTACATTGGGAATAACATGTTTTATGATCTATCGCATCGTATGGTGAATCATACATTATTCCATTCTTTATTATTTTGTTGGAATAACTTTGTCTATGTGGATTACCACATGTATGGTGAATGATCCTTTGTATTCATTCCTTATTAAATTGTGGAAATGATCTGTATACGTGGATTACCGCATGGCGGACGAAAATCCATTTGCAATTTCATATATTTTATTATACTCACTTGGTTAAAGTTTTGGCTTCTATACTCCATGAAATTAGTAGAATATCCTGTATATTTGCGCTTCATCCGGTATCTTTTGATGAAAATATTCTTCTGAGCATTCTTGAATTTTTCTCCACAAAGCAGTATCATGTTGACAATTTGGACGTTGTTGGTTCCTGGATAAATTAATTCTTGAACTTGTTTTATTGGATTATTATGTCATTGTCATCATCCTCATGCTTATATTATAATGAAAGCCATCATTGGCTTACGTGCATAGATGGACTTATTATGATTATGACTAGGGATCATTTTGTATAATCATGCCTTGTAATGTTATAAATGATATGGTAAAAGTCCTCAGTGGCCTGTAATGCATTGATGGACAGTTTTTGGTATGATTATGACCAGGGATTGTTCGGTATAGTCATGACCATTGATGATTTAATGAATATCCTTGTCCCATAGTACATGGATGAATAGATGATGTGTTTTATTTATTAAGTTGAGTCTCAGCGATAAAAATTGATGAAAACATTTTAAACCATAAAAGATAGTAGATTTTATTCTCTACTTGACTCTTCTAATGGATTGGTTGTTCTGTTGTAGTTAAACTTGATGTCTATTGTATTTTATCAATTTAACATTGTTAAAGACTAATGATAATTTATTCTTCATTATCTTAGTCAAAATATCTCTTACTGGGCTAGTTGAGCTCACCCTTTCATTCATTGTTCTCTTGAAATGAGAATATAAATTTGGGGAGCGAGTCGGGGAGCAGTGATGGTTCAGATGATAGCATTAGTAGTCCTCACTATTCTGTTAAATAGTGTGACAATAAATGTAATGAGGACTCCATTGAGTGTGGATATTGTCTAGATGACAATATTCTTGTTAAAACTCTCAGTTTATGTTTTTTCGTATTTTACACGACAGTTGTATTATTAAGTTGTATTTGTATTTTTGTGCCATGTATTTGGCGACTCAAGATGGGTGATGTATACCTATTTTGGGGGCGCCACGGTTGGTATCAAAGCTTAGGGATATGATCTGCATTTGAGATGTGAGACAAGAACTAGGAGGGGAGAGACAGGGAATTCCTTCGCTAGTATGACCTACCTAAGTTTATTTGGTATTTAATTGGTTGGTCAGAGTATAGGAATAACATGTCTGTGTAGTCTATCGCACTCATGGTGAATCCTTCTGTTATTCCATTCTTTATTATTCTGTTGGAATAACTTGTCTATGTGGATTACCACATGCATGGTGAATGATCCTTTGTATTCATTCCTTATTAGATTGTAGAAATGATCTATATACTTGGATTACCGCATGGCGGTCGAAAATCCATTTGCAGTTTCATATATTCTATTATACTCAGTTGGTTAAAGTTTTGGCTTCTATACTCCATGAAATTAGTAGAATATCCTAGATATTTGCGCTTCATCTAGTATCTTTTCATGAAAATATTCTTCTGAGCATTCTTGAATTTTTCTCCACAAAGCAGTATCATATTGATAATTTGGACGTTGTTGGTTCCTGGATAAATTAATTCTTGAACTTGTTTTATTGAATTATTATGTCATTGTCATCATCCTCATGCTTATATTGTAATGAAAATCATCTTTGGCTTACGTGCATAGATGGACTTAGTATAATTATGACCAGGGATCATTCAGTATAATCATGACCTGTAATGTTATAAATGATATGGTAAAAGTCCTCAGTGGCCTGTATTTTACACGACAATTGTATTATTAAGTTGTATTTGTATTTTTGTGCCATGTATTTGGCGACTAAAGATGGGTGATGTATACCTATTTTGGGGGCGTCACAGTTGGTATCAAAGCTTAGGGATATGATCTCTGGCTGAGATGTGAGACAAGAACTAGGAGGGGAGAGACGGGGAATTCCTTCGCTAGTATGACCTACCTAAGTTTATTTGGTATTTAATTGGTTGGTCAGAGTATAGGGATAATATGTGATATGTCAATTACCCCTTGTTTTGTGACAATATTAAGATGTTGTGAATAGGGCTCAGTTATTAGAGCACGATAATGAGTCAGAACAACCAAAAGGCAACGACCAACAACACAATAATAATCGTACCAGTGGCAACGACCATCGGAACAATGATAACCATCGTGGAGGAAATTATCATGCCAAGAATGGTAACCACTTCGGTGGTAATCATGGCCAAGATAATAGAAATGGAAATTTCAAGAAGAGAAGGTCATTTAGCTCGATTTTGTCGTGCACCAAAGTTAAGTCTAGTTGGAACGGTGGCACCAAAGGCGGATACGGACAAAACAAAGCCGGTGGTTTTAGGAAGAGAGTTTTTTGTGATTTCTTAAAAAGCGAGGAATCCGAACGAGGTGATCACGTGTATGCCAATCATAAACGCTAGCGAAGTTTATACTTTATTTGATACCGGTTCTACCCATTCCTTTATTTTTCCTACTTGCGCTCAACGTTTAAATTTGACTTCGGAGAAATTAGACTTTGACTTATCTGTTGAAACTCCGTTGGGAGAAACCTTCATTACATCAACGGTTTATAAGTCTGGTTTGATTCAAATCGGTAACCACACGTTACCTGTCGATCTTATTTCTTTGAAAATACTTGCATTTGATGTGATTTTAGGGATTGATTGGTTAACTACTCATCATGCTAAAATCGATTGTTTTCGTAAGGTTGTTAGCTTTCATATTCCTAACCAACCTTTTATACAAATTCAAGCAACCAAACCACTAAAATCAATCACTGTCTTATCAAGCTATAAAACTATTCGTTTATTGAAAAACGGATGTCAAGCTTTCTTAGCCCATGTCACGGATTTAAATAAAAATACATCAGATTTGAATGATATTTCTATTGTTAATAAATTTCCTGACGTATTCCCTGAAGACTTCTTGACCTACCCTAGAGCGTGAAAGCGAATTTTGTATTAACCCCAGTACAAAACCCATTTCTTCAACCCTTAAATATTTCTTCACCCAAAACGAACGTATAATGCGCCAAAGACGATGGCTCGAGCTGTTGAAGGTTACGACCATTCAATATCATCGTGGAAGAACGAACGTGGTAGTTGACGCGTTGAGTAGAAGATCATATGCGTTTACGAGTGCGATGTTGTTAACACAAAGACCCATTTCGTATAACTTACAAATGATGAAGATAGAGTTAAATACTCTAGGGACCCACGTGAAGATAACGAATATATGACTAGAATCGACTTTAATCAATAAAGTTAAAGCCGCTCAAACTACGCACCCGAAGATGATGAATGTGAAGAAGAAGATTCAAGAGGGCGTTATTCTAGAAGCAAGAATCGACGAAGAGAGGAAATCTCAACCATCGATTTTATTGGCCCTTTTGAAATCTTTGATCGAGTAGGAACTGTGGCCTATAGACACGTTTTACCGCCAAGTATGTTGCGTGTTCATAAGGTTTCTCACGTATTGAGGTTACGTTAATTTGTGGACGACCCGAACCATATTATTGAATTAAAACTAGACGAGATAGCAGAAGATTTAACGTATGAGGAGATACATGTTAAAATCTTGGATAAGAAGGATCGTATTCAACACTCAAAGTATATACCTCAAGAGTTAGAATTTGAAATGAAGTCAAGGTATCCTCATCTGTTCGGCATACCAGATACGTACGTAAATTTCGAGGGAAAAATTTCATAAGGAGTGGAGATTGTGAGACCCCAGATTTTATGAATAAAGATTTAAATTTCTTGAAATATTTTTTGAATATTATGGTGTGGATTTGATATAATGTTATAGTTGTGGGTCATATTTACAAATTTTGCAAAGTATGCAAGTTGTTATAAAATATTCGTTTGGTCGGGGAATATTTTTTTTTGTCGGGAATATCCTTACGACGGAACAATCATTGGTGAAGCCACAACGGAAGTATTGTCGTAGTAAGAAAACGAAAGAATTATCTTTTTATAAAAATAACAGCGGAAGTGTTACCGTTAAAACTGTTAAACTACTTGGTAGTAAAAGTAGAGTAATACGCGTTGTTCCATAGTAGCACACGGTATTGGTTATTTATGCTTACGTAAGAAGTCACTCAGTTATACTCAATTATTTCTACAGTAATTGCTGCATCATATCTCTCATATTATTGATTCGATTATTATCATAGTATCATCTGCATAATATGATATATTATTAAATCAATAATTGAGACGACAAAGTTGTTCATATTATTAAATTGCAATATTTACAATTTCTAGAAGTTCTATCAAGGAGAGGTTTGGTCACCTAATTGTGCGCCAATAGGGAGAAATACTTATTAAAAAGCCCCCTTTTTCCTAGGAACGACCGGATTGTTAAATAATATGAGTTATAATATTAATGGTGAATAAGTTCGTGTTGATTATAGATGAATTTGATAGTTCCATTGTGTTAAAATTATTTGTGTTAGTGGAAATCGAATTTTATTTCAATAATAATTGATGTCTGGAGGTTATATTGTTCAATCGGGTATTCGGGGTACTTTTTGTGTCAGAGTTACTATTCATAAGTTACTATTCAGGGGTTACTATTAACCTGGTTCCTATTCACTCTAGTATTGTTCACTCGGGTATTTGGGACACTTTTCGTGTCGGGGTACTACTCATGGGGTACTATTCCTGAAGTACTATTCATGGGGTACTATTTACCCAAAAAATATATTTCTTTTCGGTCCAAATCATTTTTGGGTACAATATTATTCCATGAGGAGATATGCTAATTTTTCAGACCGTTGGTTGAAATTAGAATAGTAAATCAATATGGATCGTTGGTTTAAAGTTTTAATAGTAAATCAATATGGATCGCTGGTTTAAAGTTTTAATAGTAAATCAATATGGATCGCTGGTTTAAGGTTTTAATAGTGAAACAGTATGGAACGTTGCTTTAAGTTTTAATAGTAAATCAATATGGACCGTCCGTTTAAAAGTAAATTAATATGGACCGTTCATGAATTAGTTACTATTCAGTTCATTCTCCTATAAATAGAAGATCATTCTTTCATTATTTCTTACGAATTCACTGAAACTCTAGAGAGAGAAATTATAGGGAGAAAGAAGAAGAGAAGTCTGCAACCTCACTTTTCCAATATCCAATTCTTCTAAGGTAAGGGGTATTATTTCTTTCGTATTCATGAAGAGAACTTCTGTTATTCCATTCTTTATTATCATGTTGGAATAACCTGTCTATGTAAAGTACCGCATACATGGTGAAATTCTTCTATTATTCCATTCATTATCATTCTGTTGGAATATCCTGTCGGTGCGTATTACGCCTGACCTGATTCCATTAATTATTATTTTATTGGAATAACCTATCTATGCGGTCTGTCGCATGCATGGTGATTTCTGTTGTTATTCCATTCTTTATTATTCTGTTGGAATATCTTGTCGGTGCAAGTATTACGCT
This sequence comes from Panax ginseng, assembly GCA_020205605.1. Classification (NCBI taxonomy): domain Eukaryota; kingdom Viridiplantae; phylum Streptophyta; class Magnoliopsida; order Apiales; family Araliaceae; genus Panax; species Panax ginseng. Next base: position 126,246,618 of record CM035131.1, on the reverse strand, counting down.
GACTTGGTTCCATTAATTATTATTACATTGGAATAAACATGTATGCATGATACTATCGCATGCATGGTGATTTTATTGTTATTCCATTCTTTATTATTATGTTGAAATATCACATGCGTGCAAAATTCTCCCGACACGTTCCGTTCTTTATTATTCATGCGGAATATACTATCTCGTGCGTTCTACGCGTGACACAGTTCCATTCTTTATTATTCTGTTGGAATAACTTGTCTATGTGGATTACCACATGCATGGTGAATGATCCTTTGTATTCATTCCTTATTAAATTATGGAAATGATCTATATACTTGGATTACCGCATGGCGGTCGAAAATCCATTTGCAGTTTCATATATTCTATTATACTCAGTTGGTTAAAGTTTTGGCTTCTATACTCCATGAAATTAGTAGAATATCCTAGATATTTGCGCTTCATCCTGTATCTTTTCATGAAAATATTCTTCTGAGCATTCTTGAATTTTTCTCCACAAAGCAGTATTATGTTGATAATTTGGACGTTGTTGGTTCCTGGATAAATTAATTCTTGAACTTGTTTTAATGAATTATTATGTCATTGTCATCATCCTCATGCTTATATTGTAATGAAAATCATCTTTGGCTTACGTGCATAGATGAACTTAGTATAATTATGACCAGGGATCATTCAGTATAATCATGACCTGTAATGTTATAAATGATATGGTAAAAGTCCTCAGTGGCCTGTAATGCATTGATGGACAGTTTTTGGTATGATTATGACCAGGGATTGTTCGGTATAGTCATGACCATTGATGATTTAATGAATATCCTTGTCCCATAGTACATGGATGAATAGATGATGTGTTTTATTTATTAAGCTGAGTCTCAGCGATAAAAATTGATGAAAACATTTTAAACCATAGAAGATAGTAGCTTTTATTCTCTACTTGACTCTTCTAATGGATTGCTTGTTCTGCTGCAGTTAAAATTGATGTCTATTGTATTTTATCAGTTTAACATTGTTAAAGACTAATGATAATTTATTCTGCATTATCTTAGTCATAATATTTCTTACTGAGCTAGTTGAGCTCACCCTTTCTTTCACTATTCTCTTCAGGAAATGAGAATATAGCTGGGACGAGTCGGGGAACGGAGTGATGGTCCAGATGATAGCATTAGTAGTTCTCACTATTCTGGTAAATAGTGTGATAATAAATGTAATGAGGACTCCATTGAGTGTGGATATTGTCTAGATGGCAATATTCTTATTAAAACTCTCAGTTAATGTTTTGTCGTATTTTACATGACAGTTGTATTTGTATTTTTGACTCAAGATGGGTGATGTATACCTATTTTGGGGGCGTCACACGATGACACTTTATTACTCGAGAGTGGGAATACATGTCCTACAAAATGGAAGAACGGCGTAGCAGTTATATCCACTGAGGATGATTTGGATGCCTGTCCACTTATAATACAAGTAATTCAACTCAAAGGTGTTGACAATCCTTTGAAAGTAGCTGCACCAGAGCCAATTCTCTCTCAATGTAGGCCACAGTATCATGTTGTCAGCTTGAAAAAAGTCCTATGGAATTAGGGGCAGACTGAAGGATCTACATCCCACACAACTGCTGCAGTGTCGAAGTAGAACCTACCATCAAATTAAATGTGAAAGTTCCAATGGAGAAAATTAAAGATTTCCTCCGTACCATGGGCTATAACGAAGCCAAGGTGGTTTTAAGCTTGAGAGAAGCTCCACAAAAAATTTCTATACTGGACTTGGTTTTCTCTTCCGAAGTTCACCGGAAGATCTTACTAAGGGTCTTGGAAGAAGCCTATTTACCGAAATCAGTGGATGTGGAAAAATTCCAACATCTGGTTGATCACATTTTTAACAAAAATGTGATATCTTTCATTGATGACGACATACCCACTAAAGGGACTTATCACTGTAAGCCGTTGCACATAGCGGCTTTGTCCTCCGGATATATGGTATGAGGAGTCTTGATAGATGGAGGTTCATCTCTGAATATCTGTCCTTATGTTACCTTGGAGAAGATGAACATCAACCCCAAGAGGATCAAAAATAGCCATACAGTTATCAAAGCTTTCGATGGGTCCCAACGAAACGCCGTTGGAGAGATTGAACTACCAGTGGAGATTGGTCCACATACATTTAGTGTATCCTTTCACGTGCTCAGAATAGCTACAGGATACAATTTGTTGTTGGGAAGACCGTGGATTCATATGGCTGGAGTCGTCCCTTCCACCCTTCACCAGCAACTCAAGTACATTATCAATAATAACCTAATCACTGTTAATGTTGAGCCGGAATGTCCTGAACAAGGTGACATGCCACTCATCACCTTCAATTCAGAAGTTGAGCCAGTCAGTTTCCATGCCCTGGAGGTGAGCAACACTCATTATCATCCCATTGGGGTGCCACCTCTCACACCCAAGATTTCTTCCGAGGTAATGTCGGCCACTCAAGAGATGATGTCATTGGGTCATCAACCTGGACAAGGGTTGGGCAAAGATCATCAGGGTATTAAGCACCCAATTCAAGTTTCTAGTCAAATAGGGACAACTGGATTAGGCTATTCTGCTAGCTCCAGTCACAAGAATCCTCACAAGTACAAACAGATTCCTTCCTCTTCAGCTATACGACGATTATCTCCACCTACAAATCCTGAGCCTATACAATCTCTGGTAAAGGTTCCAGCCCATGTTATGGCTATGCTATTTCCCAAACCGATTCTGGTTAGAGCAAAAGAGGTCTTGATTCTTGATCCCAAAGTAGAAGAGATGGAACGTAAGCATAAATAAGACATCACCAGGAGTTTGTCTCATCTACGCATCCTATTACATGATGACCACACAAATAGATACACTTCAGACGATGATGGTCCCGATATTATGGCCATCATTCAGAAGAAGGAGGACGATGATAGTCCCTTCATTACTGCCGTCCACCAGGACTTCACCCTTGACAATTGGAGCAGCACTCCTTGCATTTGTCGCCAAGGGTAAAAAGGGAAGAAACCCTCATACTGTAGATAACTTTAATCGCTTACTTTTTTCATGCAGTGATTAGTAGTTGTTTTGTCAATACATGCGAACACTTTTTTATGATTGAACAGTTTCATATATTAAGTGAAAACATATTTTGTTTCAGGACTCTGAATTTAGATGTGCATGTACTTGCTGATGAGGTGCCTTTTCTCCACAAGGACTGTAACATTGAAGAAAATTTGGACTCAGAATTGATGGAAATACAAGAGGAGATACCTCATGAGATCAAGGAATGGGTAAAAGACAAACCCATACCAAATCTTGATCAAACCACCTCATTCAATCTCAGAACCTTAGAAAGCCCTAGGTTGATCCAGATTGGTACAAAACTCACTCCAAACCAAAGAAATGACATGGTTGCACTATTAACCGAATTCCAGGATGTGTTTGCATGGTCTCACAAAGACATCACGTTGCACGAGTGCACGTACTTTGAGACGGTTAGACCCGCGGAGCCTGGGACACCCCAAGGAGTCGCAGGTGTACCTGCGGCTCCCCCCTCTATAAATAGAGGGCTTGGGGTGGCTATTTTGTAAGATAAATTGGCAAGGAAGCCCTGTCCATTTTTCTCTGTACACGCCCTAAACTTAGTGTTGTCTCATTTTAAACACTTGTGAGCTTATATTCAGTCATATTTTTACCGGTGGGAGCCGAGTGTTCATCTATTTAAAGCTATAGAAGTCTTCTTTGGCAGTCCACTGTAAGCCTTCTTACACCCTTTAAGCATTTCTCTTCTACTTTGCACACACCGTTCTTCACATTAAGAGTCGTGTTGCGTGTGAATGCCCGAACTTCAGTCCGTGGCTTTTATTTCCTTATATATATATATATATATATATATATATATATATATGGACTAACATTATCGAGCTATGCCTCGATTGAGCCTGGACTCACGTCCGGAGCGTTTATTTTCTTTTATATATATATACTTATATATATGAACGATTGTCGAACTCTGTTCGAAGAGCCTGGATTTTACATTCGGAGCGTTTATTGCTTATATATATATATGTATATATATATATAAGCGTTGTCTAACTCTATTCGATGAACTCGATTTTACATTCTATAATTATCGCTTACGCTATATATATATATATATATATATATATATATATATATATATATATATATATATATATATATATATATATATATATATATATTTCTTTCGAGCTTTGAGTTTACTTCGTGGACTTTTACTGCTTTATTTACATTTAGTCCTGCCTGGAGTTTACTTCGTGGCGGTTGATCATCTTTACTGCTTTATTTACATTTTTGATCCCCCCTGGAGGTGTTTCGTGGTGGTTGATCATGTCTGTATATATATATTTACAACTTTTATATATATAACTGCTTACTGCTTTCATATAAAATATGGCATCATGTGAGACTATGAATCATGTGATCACAGATTCAGTCTACTAAATATAGATTCATTTCTCGTGATGTACATTTTTAGCTGTAAGGAACTTGTAAATTATTCACAGTGTTTGAATTTTCTTAGATGGCTTTCATGCCCATGAGGAGTTTGACACTTCTTTCTATATTATTTTCTCAAAGATGCTTCACATCTCGAAAATAAAAGCAATCAAGCCGAACATTTAATAAAATGGAAGTATCAAAAGCCTCAATTACTATTGAGCACAAGGTTTGAAAAACCTCTTGTACAAAACCTCATTGCTATATCTTGTTTAAAATTGAATTTTTTTACAAATTCAAACCCTTTGTATATAGGTGCGAACGAGGCAGAGCACTACTTCTAAATAATTTGCACAATGACCCACACATACACACACATTCATATAAATTAATTGAAAAGTGGCGGTCACGGTGGTAACACGGATGTCGGGGGGTTCCTAACACCTTCCCTCCGCATAAGCAAGTTCCCGGACCCTAATGAATCTCAGTTTCACAGAGTCGTTTAGCAATATCACATCACTGGGTCAATGTGCAAACCTTTTCTCGGTTGTGTTGGTACAACCCTTTAAAAAACCAACTGGCGACTCTTACAGTCAAATCGTCGACATATAAATGTCGGACCTTTTCACAACATGTTTTTTCAAATAAATCTCACCTAACATGAGAACACCAAAAGACAAGAACAGAAAAGGGACAATAAAAATCCCGACGTCGACAACTCTATGCCTAGATCTAGGATAGATCTAGTCAATACAACGCAAATATCCACTATTTACATGAAATGAAAAGTTAAAAAGCTAGATCTAACCAATATTAACTACTAACTATATATAGTGTTGGTCGGATTACCGATCACTAAACACGCTCAAGTATACACGATCTAACAAGTAATATAGTGACTAGATGAGTGTCGTACCCATGAGGACAAAGTGTTAAAGCTAGTCAAATACTAAAATTGAAACAATACGGTCTTATCTAAACAAGTGATTAAAGATGGTCTGTTAAAAACTATATGCTTAAAATAGTAAATTAAGAGATCGAGTTGCAACAAGTAAGTCAAGCTAGGATTACAGCTCCCCTAATGCTTCGCCTAATCTTCTAACTCTCCACTTTACTAATAAATCATAGGAATGGTCAACCGAGAATAGGAAGTACATATAAGCCTCTTTCGACGGTCAAATCACACTCATCAAATACCCCCAAACTTAAGCCTTTATTTGTCCTCAAGCAACCTATCTGAACAACCACATCCACAGTAATGTAAGAATGCAAAGTAAGTATAGTACTATATATCAGCAGCATGGCTTATAAGCTTAAAACAACTACTCTCAGAGAACAGGACAAACATAGTTGTGAATAAGGGTTTAATAAATTTAATGCATAAGACTGTATTCGATCCATTCTATGTGTGTGTGTGAAGACCAACCATCGTAACTAATTATAGCTCAAAATAAGCTCACACAATCGATTGTAATAACCAATATGTTAACTTTGTAAACTCAAGCAATCAACAAGCATTAAGAACAAGATGCAAATACAAGAAAAGATCAAAAGGCACTAGCATGAAGACATTAAAATCTGACTTTTACATTGTTTAATTACCTTAGGCTATTCAGAGTTACCCATTAATGAGCTTTTGATCAATGACTCCCAAGCCAGATGGCTTTAGGGCACTAGGTGTAGAACACCCCTATGAATCTAATAACTTAAGCAACAAAGGTCACGTATTCAACTTTAGCCAAATTAGACTTTTATTTTATACATTTTAATAATCAAAACCTTTACGATGATTGTGCAATGCTTAATTACCTTAGACTATTCAGAGTTACCCATTAATGAGCTTTTGAGCAATGACTCCCAAGCTATATGGCTTTAGGACACTAGGTGTAGAACACCCCTATGTATTTAATAACTCGAGCAACAAAGGTCACGTAATCAAACTAAGTCAATTAAGGTTCTTTTTTTTTTAAATAAAAACATGCCAGAATCCAAGATCTGAATCTGTATGAGTGTAACGAACGAGAATTTTGTAATTAATTTTAAATATTTATTAAATTAAATAAATATTTTAGTTGATTTATTTATTGAAATAAATTAATAATTGATAAAATTATGGTGTATATAATCTAGTTAAGTGTGTATGTTAACTAAATTAGTGAATGGTGATTTTTTATTTGAAGATTTAATTTAATAAAATAATTAAATTAAATAAATTATTTAATATTTAAGGAGGTAATTAAAATTAAATGAATTTATTAAATAATTATGGTGTAGTTCTAATTTGATTTAATAATTAAATTAGATATTTATTAGTTTGTTAAATATAATTATAAATCATTATAGAAATTCCAATTATAAGGCAAATGTTAATTTAAATTATAAAATTAATTAAATTAACTAAATAAAAGTGTGACAAGTAAACTATATGATAAGAAAATATAAAAATAATTTGAGTAGGGGTTTTAGTGTGCAAGGCAAACAAAGCCTTGTGGCTTTCAGTTTTACACATACTGTGTTTTATATGCGTACTGTGCTTCATGACTTAGAGAAAAAAAAAACATACAGAGAGAGGGAGAAAAATACAGAGAAGAGAGAATTCTCTATAGCTTGTAAAGAGAAAGAAAAAGGATTGTTGGAAATGTAAGAACCGAGAATTTTATGAATAAATAGTATTTTGATAAAATATTAGAATGAATATTTATTTGAATATAAATATTGATGTGTTGTGAAATGAATAATTTAATTAATTTAAATTAAATTTATAAGAATTAAGAAAATGTGGAATTCATGATGAGAATTGTAAGATGACTTGTGTGGAATGAGAATGGGGATTTAAGTAAATTAATTAATTAATATTATATTATTAATTAATTATTATTGTGAATAATAAATTACATTACATAATTAGAGTATTTATTATCTATTTAATTGATGTGTAAGATATGTGTTAACATCTAGTTCCTACATTAAAAATAAAGTGTATTGTGACACTTTAGTATAACTATATAATATATAGAAAACTATATAGTAAAGTGGAAGAAAATTAGAAGTATCACAAATAATTGCTTATATATGTGTGGGATCATTAAAGGTATGCTATATCAAAGATTTACAAATTAATTCAATGAGTGAGTCTAATTGAAATAATAAAGTTTTAAGGAGATATTAAATTATTGGTGACCAATTAAATTGAGTCCATACATGTTATAAATATTAATTAGATTGAACTAATGTACATGAATTATATGATGTGAGTACATAAATAATCCCTAACTTATCATTATGTAATAGCATTAACACATTAAAATTTTATTTTTTGAAGTCTAAAGAACCAAACTAAGCATTATGTAACTAAGTGCTGGGATATAAGTTGTGTCCCATATTTAGTGACCATCACAGTACTAGAACAGTAGCTTCACTTTATATACGAAAACAATAGTCGGTGATTGAAGCTAGAATAGTAGTGGTGATGGCTATGCAAATGATAATTGGTCAACTTCTGCATATATACCCATTGTCTTCTCCCAATTTCTATTAAATCAAACCATGGTGCACGAGCATTACTCGGACAACCAGTTCCCCGACTAGTCCCGGCTACGTTCTCATTTCCTGAAGAGAATAATGAAAGCAAAAGGGTGAGCTCAACTAGCCCAGTAAGAAATATTATGACTAAGATAATGCAGAATAAATTATCATTAGTCTTCAACAATGTTAAACTGATAAAATACAATAGACATCAAGTTTAACTGCAGCGGAATAAGTAATCCTTTAGAAAAGTCAGTAGAGCATGATATCTACTATCTTCTATGATTTAAAATATTTTTATCATTGAGACTCAGCTTAATAAATAAACCACATCATCCCTGCACCACGACCAAGGATATTCATGTAATCATCAATGGTCTTTATTATATCGAATAATCCCTTGTCATAATCATACCAACAACTGTCCACCAATGAACTACAGGCCAATGAAGACATTTACCACATCATTCGTTACATTACGGTCATGATTATATCGAATAATTCATGGTCATAATCATACCAAGTCCATCTCTGCACGTAAGCCAAAGATGACTTTCATCACAATATAAGCATGAGGATGATGACAATAATATAAGCATTAATCAAACGAAAACAAGGATAAATATTAAAGACTTTAAATTTATCCAAATATTATCCATCACTTAAATAACTCATAATTTAATATTGTTAATATTTTAACAATATTTTAATCACTTCTTAAACTTATAAACAATTTAATTTAATTGTTTACACTTTATCAAATAATGCATTTAATCATTTAAAAATGCCATACTTATAAGATTTCATCACCAATGATCAAATCACTCATCAAAAATCTGCATATACCTTATATAGGATTTTCAAGCCCTAAAATCCTATTTACAAATTCTTCAACTTCACATAACATATTTAACTCAAATGTTTGTAACTAAACCATTTTCATGAAAAATTACCAAATCAACTTATTATTTTTCTATCTTTTGTCCAAACATATATTTCATACACAACAAGTATTTTTTTATAATTTTTCAACTCCCTTAAGTATTTTTCAAAAATCAATTTCTAATTAATTCCTTAAGAAATTAGCTACCTCAAGTTTAACTCCATAAATTCCCAAATCTTGGCAGGATCTTACACATGTTAACGTGAGCTTCCAATTTAAATTTCATGGTAATCGGAGTTATAGAACTCCGGTTATAGCGTTTTTTGTCTGAAAAACCTAAATCTTGAAATAGTCATAACTTGCTCATTTTAAGTCGGAATGAGCTCATTTTTGGATAGGATGTACTTTATACCATATATTTCCATGTCCCAAAAGGCCAGAATATTTCTCAAAAATTAAGTGGCTGAAAATGCCCTTTTAAATTTTTGGGCAGTAGCTTTTTTGTACTTTGCAGTTTTTGACTCCTTTGCTAAAATTAATCCATACGAAAATCTACAACACCTTTTCCAGTGATTCCACTTGGATAAGTTAGAAAACTCATAGATCTAACTCTAGAACTTGACCACACTAAAAAATTTGAAATATAATAGGAGATATGGTCAATTGAATTTCATATTCCATTTTCACCAAAATCTAATTTTCAACCCTTTGTGATTTCTAAGAAACTTTCATGTTTTCACATAATAACCAACATAACTCATCATAACACTTACTAATACTACATATACCCATGATTTTCATCAGTCCAATGCTTTTATTATGACTTTCATCATAATCCACGTAAATAGATCATTTCCATAATTTAATAAGGAATGAATACAAAGGATCATTCACCATGCATGTGGTAATCCACATAGATAGGTTATTCCAACAGAATAATAAAGAATGGAATAACAGAAGAATTCACGATGCATGCGATAGACCGTATAGATAGGTTATTCTCGACAGAATAATAAAGAGCAGAAGCAGGCCAGGCGTTATCAGAGCCTTAGGTTATGAACCTTAGGTGGGTGAAAAGCCTTAGGAAGTAACCTTTGAAAAGATAGTAATTATAAACTCTTATCGAGTTTTAAGGAAGAAGTAATAAAATACTTATGTGCTTATGTGTTTACAACTTATGTGCTCGTGAGTGTCGAGTAGTAATGATTAGTAATTAAAACTTAAACTTTGGTTGACAAGATGACTAATATAGGAGGATCAGTCAGGCTAGGGAGGAGGAGCCTCGAGATATTGTGTAGTGGGGGAACAATTCGCCACGGGAAGCAGTTACATTGGTCACGGTGGTTGAAGCGGGAGAGAGTACCTGATGCGGATGATGAGATAGAGACAGACGAGGAGGATTCCTTGGAGCTGCCACAGACGGATGAAGAGGATGAGGAGGAAAGTATTCCACTTAACTCGATAGCTGGCCGTATATACGATGAGGTGCATGACCACAACATGGAACTTCAAGATACTGTCAAGGAATTGCAAGAGATAGTAGTTGAATAACAGACCTTGATGACACAGAAGGACAACGAGATCCAGGATCAAGAAGAACGACTAAACAATGTTGAAGAGAAGCTGATTCACACTGAAGGAGAGAACGAGTAAATGAGAGCAGAGATTACAGAGTTGAAGAGCAAGTTGAGAGAAGAATCTGCAAAAAGGCCAAGAGCCGAAGGCGCGTACAGTGAAGCTTATCAACAAGCTGGAACAGCGGAGAGGGACGCACAAGCAAAGAGAAGGAAGATGGAAGAGATGGATAATGTGTTCAACATTGCTATCAATCGAGCTCAAGATTGGGTCATGGGTTACCAAATTCATTTTGAGACGCTGCCATCGTACATACTAGATCGTCGAACCATGTTCCGAATTATGGAAGAAGAACATCGTAAGGCTTTGCAGTATCTTAATAGGACATCGTAGGGAGTGTTCTTGATTTATGATTTATGTTATGATAAGTAATATGTAAATCCCAAGTATTATGCAACTTATGGGATATGATGATGATGTCCTAAAACTTTAGTAGTTTAGGAAAATAATGTAAATAGCAGTGATGCTATTGATATGATTTTTTCAAAAAATAAATAAATTAAGAATGAATAAAAGTTATTATCTTCTTTTATCCAAAGTGTTATGTGTTATGTGGTGATTACTTTTATGGGGGCAAGTTAAGTAGAAATTACTTGAAAAGAGTTGAGTAATAATCTAACGAGTGTATTTTTAACAGAAAATGCCTCCAAGACGTCAACCACCCAGACAAAGAACCACTGAAGGAACCAACAATAATAATGCTGAAGCTAACCCCATTCAAAGGTGGTGGCGACGCATCGACAAAAGTAATCTGAATCAATCAGTAGAACCAATAAAAAAATAAAGCTACAACGTTTAAGGACAGACTTGGGTCATGGAGATAGAGAAAGTGTTCGATGTTGCGGGAGTAGGAGAAGATAAGAAGACTGATTTTGCAACATTCATACTGAAAGCAGAGGCTAGTTATTGGTGGCAGGCCAATAAAACTCGAGGAGGACCAGGTGTTATGGCTTGGGATAGGTTCAAGGAGATGTTCTTCGAGACCTATTTCCTAGAGAGTTCGAAGAGTCAGCTAGAAGTATAGTTTTTAGAACTAAAGCAGGGGGATGACGGTGTCGGAGTATGCCATATAGATTCAACGAGTTAAAGATACCATCTAGTTTGAAGATGCCATATAGATTCGGAGAGAACGAGCAAATGAGAGCAGAGATTGCAGAGTTGAAGAGCAAGTTGAGAGAAGAATCTGCAAAAAGGGCAAGACCCAAAGACGCGTACAGTGAAGCTTATCAACAAGCTAGAACAGTGAAGAGGGACGCACAAGCAAAGAGAAGGAAGATGGAAGAGATGGATAACGTGTTCAACATCGCGATCAATCGAGCTCAAGATCGGGTCATGGGTTACCCAATTCAGTTTGAGACGCTGCCATCGTACATACTAGATTGTCGAACCATGTTCTGAATTATGGAAGAAGAGCGTCGTAAGGCTTTGCAGTATCTTAATAGGACATCGTAGGGAGTGTACTTGATTTATAATTTATGTTATGATAAGTAATATGTAAATCCCAAGTATTATGCAACTTATGGGATATGATGATGATGTCCTGAAACTTTGGAAGTTCAGGAAAATAATGTAAATAGCAGTGATGCTATTGATATGATGTTTTCAAAAAAAAAAATTAAGAATGAATAAAAGTTATTATCTTCTTTTATCCAAAGTGTTATGTGTTATGTGGTGATTACTTTTATGGGGGCAAGTTAAGTAGAATTTACTTGAAAAGAGTTGAGTAATAATCTAATGAGTGTATTTTTAACAAAAAATGCCTCCAAGGCGTCAACCACCCAGACAGAGAACCACTGAAGGAACCAACAATAATAATGTTGAAGCTAACCCCGTTCAACAGCTGGTGACGTTACTGACAGGTGCACTGCAGAATCAACCGCCGAACCAACAACAAAATCAAGCTACAACATTTAAGGACTTCAAGGTGGTTGGACCACCAGAATTCCGTGGGTCCATGAACCCGATTGAGGCACAGACTTAGGTTATGGAGATAGAGAAAGTGTTCGATGTTGCGGGAGTAGGAGAAGATCAAAAGACTGCTTTTGCAACATTCATGTTGAAAGCAGAGGCTAGTTATTGGTGGCAGGCCAATAAAACTCGAGGAGGACCAGGTGTTATGGCTTGGGATAGGTTCAAGGAGATGTTCTTCGAGACCTATTTCCCAGAGAGTTTGAAGAGTCAGCTAGAAGTTCAGGTTTTAGAACTAAAGCAGGGAACGATAACAGTGTCGGAGTATGCTGCGAAATTTAACGAGTTGGCGAGGTTTGCGCTATACCAAGTCAACACAGATGAACGTAAGGCGAAAGCGATTCAGACATTGGAAGATATGTTGAGAGCATGCGTCATGGATTTCAAAGGAAGTTGGGATGAATAATTATCGTTGGTAGAATTTGCCTACAATAACAGTTACCATGCAAGCATCGACATGCCACCTTACGAAGCATTATACGGCAGAAAGTGCAGAACTCCACTGTGTTGGGATGAAGTCGGTGAACGTCAACTGTTAGGACCAGAACTGGTACAACAAACTGCTGAGGTTGTCAAACTCATCAGAACAAGATTGATAGCTGCTCAAGATAGACAAAAGAAATATGTTGATCAACACAGACAAACTGCTGAGGTTGTCAAACTCATCAGAACAAGATTGATCGTGCATATTGGACCCTTCGAAGTGCTGCAAAAAGTTGGAGAGGCGGCTTATGAGGTAGCTCTACCTCCAAAATTGCAAAACATTCATAATATTTTTCACGTTTCGGTGTTACGACCATATAAGACCGATTACAAGCACGTGATTGATTACGAACCATTGCAATTTGAGAAAGACTTGTCCTATGAAGAGGTTCTTATCCAGATAGTCGACAGGGAAAGAACAAGTGCTCAAAAATAAAGTGATACCTTCTGTGAAGGTGATATGGAGGAACCACAATGTCAAAGAGGCTACGTGGGAACTCGAAGCTGAAATGATGAAGAATTACCCTGAGTTATTTGTTTAATCTGTGTCTTCGATTCTGGGGACAAAATCTTTGTAAGTAGGGGAGAATGTGACGAACGAGTTGTTTGAGTTGTGATTCTGAGGACAGAATCCTTGTAAGGAGGGAATAATGTAACATTCCATAATTTTTAACTGTTATATTAAATATTTATTAAATTATTTAAGTATTTAATGGATGTGTTCATTATTGAATAATTGTTAATTATTTGCTAAATAAATAATTAAGGAAATTAATTATTATATGCTAATTTAATTTAATTATTAAGTTAGAGAGTTTTGATTAATCGAATTATTATTCTTTTATTTGAGTTTGTAATTAAAAGGATGTGTTAGTTGATTAAATAAAGTTATAATTATATAGAAAATTATAATTTTGTGGTATTGATTTATGTGTTAAAGTAATTTAATAAATTGTTATTAGAATTAATTCAATTAAATAAAAGTGTGACAAATAACCTTTTATAAAGGAGTTATTAAAATAACTTAAAGGAGTTTAATTCAGTTTTGCCACATAAGGCCTAATGACAATTGAGTCTTTATTCTAATTGAATTTTACCAAACAAGGCATAAGGATTAATTGATTATTTTTTAGTGGTTAGCCAAACAAGCCTTATGGCTTTTGGTTTTCAAAACTTGGATAATTGATATCAGTTATATTTATATTTATATTATATAATTAATATATATTATATCTTATACGTTATATTCTAAGACGTAGAATTAGAATAGAGATGAGAAGAGAGTTTGCAGAGAGAAAATAAGAGAGGAAGAAAGGCTAGGGAATTGGAGAGAAGAAGAAGCTTGGGAATCAAAAGGGTTGGCCATCATCTTTTTCAAACAAGGTATCATCGAAACTCTATTATTGTTTTTCTTTTCAAAGTTAATGTTGTATTCTCTCTCCCAATTTTCTCTAAAAAAGTTTTGTAAAAGTTATGTATGTGATTTTATATGATAATCTAGTGTTGTTAAACTATTTTCTTAAGCTATAATTGAGAATAATCAAAGAATTTATATTATGTATGGGTTGTGAAGAAAAGCTATTTTTACAGAGAGTTTTGTGAATATATATTGTTTAGTTTAAGGTAGAAATTAAGGGTTAATTAGTTGCTTAGTTGATAAATTGCCTATTGAATTTGATAGAGTATGTATAAACATTGATAAAATGCTTTGAATTAACTGTTTTGGTTGAAAAACAAAATCACAGTGTTTATTTTCATTAAAAACATCAAAAAGTGAGTTTTTATCAAAAAAGTGAAATTGTATGTTGTAAATTCGTTGTTTATGTTGTTTTGTGGGTAGAAACATGTTAAGAGTCTTTGAATTATGTTTATATGAAGTCTCTATATGAATTACATGTTAATTGGACTGTTAGAAAGTAGCTTGTAGGGCAAAATTGGCTTTTGTTCATACTATAGTCGAAGCTGTCAAGATCTGTAGTTTACGCCGCAGCATGGCTTTATAAAGATAATATTCGTTGGCCATTGGCCTTGAAGACTATTGTATTGTGACTTTATTGGTAGTATAAATGTGGCGCCAAGATGACTCATCATCACGCAGCATGGTCTTAGAACCACAATATAAAGCTGTGGCGCCAGAAAGTATGAAGTTAGCAGAATGGTCTGACAGTGTTAATTGTGTACTCAAAGTCTATAGGAATGGTTATGTGTTAATAATAGGACTATTAAGTTATGATTTTAATATTTCTATATCTAGAATGAACATGTTATTAACAATTAACTTGTTTTATAATTTGATTATGTGATTAAATAATCAAATCTACATGATAAATGTACTTAGTTATGTTGGTAAAGTGGTAGTGACTAACTATGTCATGATGACATATGTATATAGGATATTGTGATTCGAATTGTTCGATTTAATCTACGAGCAAGGCAAGTTCTCTAATCTATTTTCTTGTTGAAGCAATTATGGTTTCCAATTTGATTACCTTATAAATGATGCAAGCTTTCTAAACTTTGATTTTTATATTAAACAAGTTATTCTTGTATTTAACTTGTTGTTTAGCATGCACAATTATACATACTAATGTTGAACAGTTTTATTGTTCAAATTGCTACACATGCTTAGTATTTGATTTTAACCTTGGTTTAACATTGTTCAAGCAAGGTGTGTTTTAGTTATTCAAGTTGTATGCTATTAGATTATTCCTAAAGCATGACTTTAATTTACCATGTTAATTCAATTACGATTATTCTATAGTATGATGTTATTGGTTTCATTCAACTAGTCCTTAGTTGATGTTCGTTGAATTCCAAATTACCCTGAAATGTATCCAAACCAAACTCACTTTGGTGCGAACTTGTACTCTAAATACTGAGATGAACAACCCTATTATTAGGGGTAACTTACGCTTAGCGTTGAAATGTTTGTGCATAATACATTGTACGAGGGGCTGATCCCCCTAAGTACGAGGAGTCCCTATAGTCTTACGACTGTTAAAGTTTAAGTTGAAATATTACTTATAACTATGGACATAGTTCATGGTCTTAGGACCCTCAATTATATATTTCAGAATGTTGATAAATCATATTATTTAATTCTATCGAGCCTCTTATTTGATAGTTGTTGTAAAGATTTTTCATTAATTGTTGTTTCAAGTGAGCTTTGTTTGCTCACCCTTGCTTATATAACTATTACAGTTAAAGATGAGAAGGTTGATGTACCTAGCACCAGTAAGGGAAAAGAAAAGATGAACAAGTGTTGAAGACTTGTAATGTGTTGATATTTGATTATCAGATTTTAAATTGAATGGTTGTAAAGAAGTTTATTAATTTTTTGCATTTGAATGATTGTATTTAAAGGTTAGATAACTTGGGAGTTTTTTATTATGTAACCCTTTAATGGGAAAGGTTTTATTCATCCAATTTTATTGTGATGGGTAGTTAGATATGAATGTTTGATTTAGTGAGCACCAAATCCTGTGGGAATGAAGTACCTGGGTTTGGGGGTGTCAAGTACCTGGGTTTGGGGGTGTCATAGGCGTAATTCGCACCAACATGATATTCCAACAGAATAATAAAGAACGGAACCAGGTCAGGCGTAATCCGCACCAATAGGATATTCCAACAAAATAATAAATAATGGAATAACAACAGAATTCACCATGCATGCGATAAACTTCACAGACAGGTTATTCCAACAGAATAATAATTAATGGAACCAGGTCAGGCGTAATACGCACCGACATGATATTCCAATAGAATGATAAAGAATGGAATAAGAACAGAAATCACCATGCATGCGATAGACCGCACAGACAGGTTATTCCAATAGAATAATAATTAATGGAATTAGGTCAGGCGAAATTCGTACCGACAGGATATTCCAACATAATAATAAAGAATGGAATAACAACAGAAATCACCATGCATGCGATAGACCGCACATACAGGTTATTCTAACAGAATAATAATTAATGGAACCAGGTCAGGCGTAATACGCATCGACAGGATATTCCAATAGAATGATAAAGAATGGAATAACAGAAGAATTTCACCATGTATGCGGTACTTCGCATAGACAGGTTATTCCAACATAATAATAAAGAATGGAATAACATAAGTTCTCTTTATGAATGCAAAAGAAATAATACCCCTTACGAGTACAACAAATAATATCCCTTACCTTAGAAGAAACTGGATATTGGAAAAGTGAGGTACCAGACTTCTCTTCTTCTTTCTCTCTATAATTTCTCTCTCTAGAGTTTTAGTGAATTCGTAAGAAATAATGAAGGAATGAGCTTCTATTTATAGGAGAATGGACTAAATAGTAACTAATTTATGAACGGTCCAAATTTATTTACTTTTAAACGGACGGTCCATATTGATTTACTATTATACTGATTCACTATTAAAACTTAAAACCAACGATCCATATTGATTTACTATTAAAACTTTAAATCAACGATCCATATTGATTTACTATTATAATTTCTACCAACGGTCTGAAAAATTAACACATCTCCTCATGGAATAATATTGTACCCAAAAATGATTTGGATCGAAAAGAAATATATTTTTCGGATAAATAGTATTTTGGGAATAGTACCCTGTGAATAGTACCTCGACACGAAAAGTGTCCCAAATACCTAAGTGAACAATGCTAGAGTGAATAGTAATTGGGTGAATAGTAACCCATGAATAGTAACTCGTGAATAGTATTTCGACACGAAAAGTGCCTCGAATACCCGATTGAACAATATAACCTCCAGACATCAATTATTATCGAAATAAATATCGATTTCCACTAACACTAATAATTCTAACATAATGGAAATATCAATTTCATCTTTAATCAACACGAACTTATTCATCATTAATATTATAACTCACAATATTTAACAACCAGGTCGTTCCCATGAAAGAGGGGGTTTTCCAATAAGGATTTCTCCCTATTGATGCGCAATTAGGTGACCAAACCTCTCCTTGACAGAACTTCTAGACATTGTAAATATTGTAATTTATTAATATGAATAACTTTGTCGTCTCATTATTGATTTAATTATATATCATATTATGCAGATGATACTGTGACAATAATCGAATCAATAATATGAGAGATATGATGCAACAATTATTGTAGCAATAATTGAGTATAATAGAGTGACTTCTCACGTAAGCATCAATAACCAATACCGTGTGGTACTATGCAACCATGCGTATTACTGTACTTTTACTACCGAGTAATTCAACAGTTTTAACGGTAACACTTTCGCCGTTATTTTTATAAAAAGATAATTCGGTTGTTTTCTAAATACTACAATACTTCTGTTGTGGGTTCACCAATGATTGTGTCGTCGTACGGATATTCCCGACAAAAAGAATATTCCCCGACCAAACGAATATTTTATAACAACTTGCATACTTTGCAAAATTTATAAATACTACGGACAACTATAACATTATATCAAATCCATACCATAATATTAAAAAAAATATTTCGAGAAAATTAAATCTTTATTTGTAAAATTTGGGGTCTCACAGTAGGTGTACATGTTGAACATGTATAACTAATGTGATTATATATGAATAGTATATTATGTTGGGCTTCGGCACAGAAACGCACAACGGAAATTAAAATTTTAAAGCAATTTTCGAAACCCTAAAACAGGATCCATGCAAAAAATCAATTAATTCAGAGGTTTAGAGATTATACCAGATATGAAAAACGAGAATCAAAACCCATCGCTCCTCGAATGTCCAACATAATACAAACCGATTGCGCCTACTACAGATTCCACATTTAACGCCGCATCAAACCGTCGAACGATTCTCGCAATAAGAAGGACTTCACATACTAGCCACCAAAAGGAATGGATTTTCTCAAATGCTTTTCTCTCTAGTCTCTCTCTCTAAGAAGCGGCTAGGTTTTTCAATTATGATATATTACCCTAAGTAGTCGCTATATATCATATATATAGTAGTTAAAAGGAATTAATCAAATCAAAACCTAATTTCATAAAATCCAATTTATATATATATATCTCTTAATTAAGTCTTACTTAATTAATATACATATATACAAATTATCCTTTTAATTTAAATTGTGATTTAAATACTATTAATCATATTAATATATTTAAATCCTTAAAATTTAAATTAATTCCTTTAAATAACATTCTATGTGTGTGACCTATAGGTTATTATTACGTTGGCAATAATTTTAAAATTATATTATAAAATTATAAGCGTTGTGAGCTGACATCTAGTAATGCATCAACGCTACCCAAGTAATAATAAGATCGATGATTCGATGCAACCTTTTCGTGACCAATGTTTCAATGTAATTTAATCCTTTTAACCTTAATATCCTAGATTAAACTCGAGTCATGGAATGTGTCATACTCTTCATAATTTAATCTGAAGTTTTCTTGATCAATGAGTAGACTATATGAAACAAATCACTATTTGAGCATGGCCATGCATTTCATAGTCCTACTCAATCAAGAGGCCTATGGATATCACCCATAATATATAGGATGGTTAAATTACATCTAGATCACTCATATTTCTCACATGATTAATGATGAACCCAATAATCACCTTTATAGTCCACCCTATTAAAGGTGACATTTGATGATATCAAAGTACATAAATTCTCGTAGTAATATAGCGATTTCGTGCCTGGAGGACCATTACATCATTATCACTATGAGAATTGCTAATGACACTTCGCATAATGCTCCATATAGAATTCTCATGGTGGGTCCATCCAAAGACATCGTTCTCAACATGTACCTATGCATTGACTTAATATCTCATATATTTATGACCAATGAGATTTGGTCATCAATGATCCACATACTAGTCTCAATGCATCATTGTTGTCCCATCAACAATGATACTCGACTAGGACATTTAAGAACACTGATACTAATGGTAATATATAATCTCATGTTCAAGTCACATACTTGAAACTATATAATTTGTATCATTATTCTAAGGAATTTTATTATGTTAACAATTATATTACGCAGTAAATAAAACCATAATAAAATCATATATTTATTCAATCAAATATAATATCAAAACGTTAAGCAATTATATCAAATAATTGGCCTCTAGGGCATAAACTCTAACATATTATAGTGCATTGGAGTGGTATTAAGCTTTACATTGGTAAACTACGCGTAAGGCAAGTACTCGAACCTTACTCTTTGTAGAGTATTACTTGAACTTGTGCTATTATTAATCGTACAAGTAGAACTTTGAAAGTATAATACTTCGTAACTTATAAATGAAATGGTTTACAAAACTTGATTTGAACGAAAATTATTCATATATATGCTGTGAAAGAAAACTGTCTAAGCCATTGCTTTGGTTAGACTATTGATATTTGATCGAAAGCTATCCAAACCAAATTAACTTGGTGCGGACTCTTATAACTGAGTTGAACAAACCTCTAGGTAGGGGTATTATATATTGTCGGGGAACCGACGTGCACACATGAGAAAGACTAAATGTTATGCATGACATAGGGTATTTTAGGATGATCACCGGTTGTACTCGTTTTGTAGAATTATTAGTTTATTACTGTTAATTCTAGGAGAAGTTCATAGTCCTTAGTGACTGCTCAATATTCATTACGTTGAAATCTTGAATTGATTAATCATTGAATATTAGTGATATTTTCTGTCCAGAGCGACTATTGTTGATCATCATCGATACTTATTACTATCTTGAACTATCCTTATTGATATACCCTTGAGAAACTTAAAAATACATTGATTTCCCTTTTGATATATTACTTGTTGGGCAAAATTGTAGCTCATTCTTGCTTTCCCTAAAAACATTTCAGTTAAGGCAGAGCAAGGCGGACCCTCAGGCAACGATAAGGGCAAGGGTAAAGCTACGAAGTAGCTCCGTGTTTATTTAATTAGAAACATTATGATTATATTAAGAAATATTGTATTATGTATTAGTTATGTCTAAACTATGGTTAATTATGGTCATGATATGTAAGAGATGCTTAAGTTACGAAACCTTGGGACCTGAATGATTATATTAAATAAATGTAATATATTTTATAATTTATGTTGCATGAGATGTTTTTAGTCATTAGAATTGTAGCACGTCATGAACCAAATTCGAGATATGAGTGTCTTAATTTGGGGGCATCACAGGAAACCTTGTCACCATCTTTGCTAATTTACAACAAGGAATTAAGGTATAATCTATCCTAATTCCAATTATGTCTTTCAATATCTATTTTATGTGAATTATAATTTTTGTTAGAATAGGGTTTGAGGTGTTGATTATATACATGTGTAATCTATTAATTTTTATATAGAAGCCGTATTAAGTAATCACATTCATGGAATTGGGTTGTATAAGAAAATTTAGTTAACAATGTTTTACGTGTACAAAGTGGCTTATTTAAGGTCAAAATAGATGTTCAATTCTGATTATAATCTGCAAATTGGTTATGAATTGTGTTAGTTTGTCAAGAAACGAAAACAACACAATTGAAATGGCTTCATTAAGTTAAGAATTGAAGGTTTGGTGATTGAAACTACTAAATGTGTTGAAATTGAAGAAAATAGCAAAAACATGATTTTTAGTCCTCTAGAATGTGGTTTGTGATGTTATAATTTCTGTATAAATATTTAGTTTTGAGTTTATAAAGCTTATAAATATTTGGGTTTGGTTAATTGGGTGTTGGGTGAAGAAATTGGGATTTTTGTCTTAGAACAGAGACTATATTCGTGTTTCTGGAAAACTAATTCTGGTGTCCAGTCAGCGTTGTTGCCTCCTGTATGCCAAGTATACTGGACTTAAGGGTAGCCATGGCGCGGCCACGCCAGTGATCAGTCAGACCTAGTATTAAATTGTTAACAGTATGGCTTGGAGAATTTTAACTTAACTTATTTTAATGATTATGGGGGAACCTAAAACATGTTATAAGACATAATAACATATTGTAATCACAATGTTGAAACTATAAGTTATGAATTAATAAATGTGAAATTCCGTAATGTGTTGTCATAAGAATTGGTGTTGTTCTACAACCACTATGTCGTGTACTATAATATAATTTAGAATGCAGATTCATGGTACGCGAATGATTAGGATAATCAAATGTTAAGTTAAAGATTATAGACTTGACTAAAATGAGATGTAAACCAATGAAGTTAATGTTAATATAACTATTTGGTATTGTGATTCTAATGGTACATGTAGGGTAATTGGCGAACGTTTGTAATAATTGTGTGGCTTACACACGAGGCAAGTTCTCTAACCATAATTTTTAATTACGCAAGCTCTTTTATTCTAATTCTTTTACATTGAGCAAGTTTCATATTCCTAACTTGATATCGTTATGCAAGTTCCTACAACTTTTATTGAGCAAGTTCCAACTCCTATCAGCGATCATAGTAAACAGTTCCCCATCAAGCCGTGCATCAGGCCTGAGACCTCTCTCTAACACTAGGCTCTTGCTAGCCAAAACTGTATACTACTTCTCAGAAGCCTCCTTGCTAATGAACCGAGCACGATCCCAATGCGGAATGGATGAAGATGACCCGCCAATGCTAAGCTTTTGATTCTTTGGTGCCATTTCAAAAAATTTCAGTCACTAGAAACATCGACAAGCAGAAATGGAATCCCAAATCTTAATACTCCCAACTGACCCAAGCACTCTACCTAAAACACATATAATCATAGCTAAACAATTCCAACTTGCCAATCCACTCTCATTGGAGCTATTTGTCGAACACGTTGTGTGCACAGTTGTAAACTAGGGTTTTGCAGAGATAGCCTAGATGCTAGCTAAGGTATAATTTTCTTAAAGAATAATTCAAAGCAGCGCGAGCAACAAATCAAAGCAATTAAACCCCAAGCACAAGCAATACCAGCTTCAATTTTAAGAAAAGTACAAGTTCAGAAAATAGACTTGAATAACCCAGTTACCCAGTTACCCAGTTACCTCAGCTTGAATGAAGATGCAGAACTTGTGTGATTCCTTAGAAGGTGTTGTAATTGGTGCTTCAATCGAACAAGGAGGGCTTGGGGGAGAAGTATTGTTGTATAGCTAATTTGTTATAAAGCTTTGGGGAGAAGATCTGTCGAGAGCATAGGGAGAAAAAACATAGAAAAATTGAGACTAGCAGTTCTTAATAACATGAAACGCGTTAATGGCGCTGCATCACTGAGATTCCTTTGTGAAGTAGCGCTGTAGCGCTGGTGTTAAATGTTGGATTTTAAAGTGGCTCTGCAATGCTTGACACAGGTAAAATGATGGCGCTGAAATGTGTATTTCCAATAGGTTGCCCATGATGGTGGCATTATAGTGCTGGTTTCTAAGATAACACAGGCGTTGCAGTGCTATCTCTCAAAACTAGGCTTTAAAGCTGGCGCTGCAACACCGGTTCACGGCTACACACTGGCACCATAGCACCGTCCCTTAATCAACCCAAGACAGAGTGTCCTCTTGCACTTGCCAAGTCAAGTATAAGCTATCATAACTAACAAAGCAACACAAAAACTATTAAAACCACATATTTAACTAATTTAACTCATACTACTCTAGATACCAACATACTATATACACACATTAAATTGCATTAACAAGAATATGTCCTCATGCAAACCAGCTCAGCATACATACTAGATAAAACACTACAGGAAACAAACATATTGAACCCTATGTTAACAAACTATAAAGATGAGATGCAATGTAAGACTAGATAGAAGCAAAGAGAAACGGAGAATTTGATACTGAGATGGGGTTGCCTCCCCACCAAGCGCTTGTTTAAAATTTGTCGGCTTAACTATCCCCCCGTCTTACACCGGGTCACCCAGTGTAATGGAAGTGTTCTGACGATCGACCTTGCCGCCCCAGTAGTGTTTAAGACATTGTCCATTCACCTTGAAAGTTTTGTTAGAGTTTGGGTCTTCAACCTTAATTGCACCGCGAGGATTTACCTTAGCTATTTTGAATGTCCCCTTGAAAGTTTGCATTTTCATTCGCTTGGACCCAAAACTCGTCTGATTTGTTTAGTTGTAACAATCTCTTCTTACCAGCTGTATCCAAATTGAAGTTGAGCTTTTGAATCGCCCAATAAGCACTATGATCCAATTAGACCGGGAGATGACATGCCTTACCATAAAAAAGCCTATATGGAGACATTCCAATAGGCATTTTGTAGGTAATACGATACGACCACAAGGCATCATCCAACTTTTTAGACCAATCCTTCATGTTAGGGTTCATAATATTCTATAAAATGTGCTTGACTTCCCTATTTAATACCTCCGCTTGTCCACTTATTTATGGATGATAGGCGGTGGAAATTTTATGGGATACCCCATATTTAGCGAGAAGGGATTCAAAGTAATTATTGTATAAATGTGAGCCGTCATCACTAATAATTGCCCGAGGTGTGCAAAATCGGGTAAAGATATTCTTTCTCAAGAAATTCAGCACAACCATGGCATCGTTAGTAGGAAAGGCAACGACTTCCACCTACTTAGATACATTGTCCACATTGACTAGTATATGGAGATTATTGTACGAGGACGAAAATGGGCCCATGAAGTCTATGCCCCAAACATCGAACGGTTCTACCTCCAGAATATTTTGCAGAGGCATTTCATGCCTTTTTGAAATGGTTCCTACTCTCTGGCAATTATCACAATGAGATACATATAGATGAGTGTCCTTAAAACATAGTCGGCTAGTAGAAACCAGATTAGAGCACCTTTGCTGTTATTCTTTGCCCACCAAAATGCCCTCCATAGTTCGAGGAATGACAGTGATGGAGCACACCCTCAGTTTCTTCCTCAGGTAGAGATCTTCGTAAAATTTGGTCTGCACATTGTTTGAACAGGAATGGCTCATCCCATAGATAATGCTTCGCATCATTTAAGAATTTCTTCCTCTATTGATAGCTCATGTTAGGGGGAAGCACATTACAACTGAAAAAATTTGCAAAGTCTGTATACCACGGTGCTATACTTTGAACAACATACAACTGCTCATCTAGGAAGAACTCATTGATATCTGTCTCACCATCCCCCGAATGAGTTGGGTTTTCCAATCTTGATAAGTGATTCGCAACTTGGTTTTTAGTTCCTTTTTTATTGTGAATCTCCAAATCAAATTTTTAGAGGAAAAGGACTCATCTTATCAACCTTGGCTTCGTATCTCTCTTAGAGATTAGATATTTGATTGCCGAATGGTCAGTATACATGATAAATTTTATTCTAATGAGATATGAGCAGAACGTATCAAAGGCATATACTACTGCCAGAAGCTCTTTCTCAATTGTGGTGTAATTAAGCTTTGTATCAATCAAGGTTTTACTGGCATAGTATATCATGTGAAACACATTGTCCCAACACTACTCCAATAGCAAAATCACTGGCATCACACATAAGTTCAAACAGAAAGGTCCAGTCGGGAGCCACTACTATAGGAGCTGTGATGAGTCTTTCCTTTAACAATTTAAATGTTCCTAGGCAGGCTTTATCAAACTTGAAAGACACATCCTTTTCACAGCCACTACTAAGTGGCTTGGTAATTTTCAAGAAGTCTTGGATGAATCGTATGTAAAATCCTGCGTGCCCCAGAAAACACCTTGCCCCTTTCACTAATGATGGCGGTGGAAGATTATCGATAACATCAATTTTTGCTCTGTGTACTTCAATCCCGCAAGCAGACACCCTATGCCCCAAAATAATCCCCTTTCTCACCATAATGTGGCATTTCTCCCAATTTAACACTAGGTTTGTCTCTACACATCTTTTTAGAATGGCAGTCAGATTTTGTGGACAGTCTTCGCAAGAAATCCAAAAATAGAAAAATCATCCATGAAAACCTCAAGGGTCTATTCCACCATATCAGAAAAAATGGACTGCATGTAACTCTGAAATGTTGCAGGAGCATTACATAGCCCAAAAGATATTTTACGGAAGGCAAAGGTCCCATAAAGGCATGTAAATATAGTTTTCTCATGATCTTCGAGTGTTATAGCAATTTAATTGTAACCCGAGTATCCGTCAAGAAAATAATAGAATTCATGCCAGGCTAGTCTGTCGAGCATTTGGTTAATGAATGGTAGAGGGAAGTGATCCTTGCGAGTGGACTTGTTCAACTTCCTATAGTTCATACATACCCTCCATCCATTCACCGTCCGGGTGGGAATAAACTCATTATTCTTGTTTGACACTACTGTCATGCCGCCCTTCTTTGGCACACATTGGATAGGACTAACCCATGGACTGTTAGAGATCGGGTATATAATGCCCGCATCCAGCAACTTGATTATTTCTTTATGGACAACCTCCTTCATAATGGGGTTCAACCACCTCTGATGTTCAATAGAAGGCTTAAACCCCTCCTCGAGTAGGATTTTGTGCATCTAGAAAGATGGATTGATACCTTTTATATCTGCGATAGACCACCCTAAGGATGTTTTATATTGTCTGAGAACTTGAAGTAGCTTCTCTTCCCGAGCCTCGTCTAAAGATGTAGAAATAATAATTGGCAAGGTGGATGATTCCCCTAGATAGGCATATCACAAATGGCTTGGTAAGGGCTTGAGATCAAGGACAGGCAGTTTTATAATTGAGGGTTATGACTTGGAAGTAGATGCTTCTTGATCATATAGAGATTCAAACTATCGCTGAAACTATTTCGATCTATGGGGTGCATCCAACCACTTAGCACACTCGAGATGAGTATGCTTTTCCATATTACTAGCACTTACTAAAGTAGCCTCAAGTGAGTCAAACATGCAATTTTTGGAGAATACTTCCCGCACATATTTTTCAACCACATTGATTTAAAAGCAATCTTCAGAGGCACTGGGATACTTCATACACCTAAAGACATTAAATGTTACCTCCTGGTCCTGTACTTTCATTAATAATTCCCCCTTCTGCACATCTATCAGTGTCCTGCTCGTTGCCAGGAATGGTCTGCCTAAGATAATTAGGACCTCCCTATCCTCTTCGAAGTCCAGGACAATAAAATCAATGGGGAAAATGAACTTGTCCACCCTGATAAGCACATCTTCCACAATAGTAGGCTTGTTACAGGGTCACACTAGTAGGCTTGGCCTTATTTAACCCTAACTTATTGTAGATAGATAGGGGCATTAGATTAATACTAGCCCCTAAATCATACAGGGCTTTATCGATGAACTGATCCCTTATAGTGCACGGTATAGTGAAACTCCCAGGATCTTTCAGCTTTGGTGAAAGTTTGTTCTGTAAAATTGCACTACATTCCGCCGTAAGTGCCATTGTCTCGTAGTCCCCCATCTTCCTCTTCTTGGACAAGATGTCCTTCAAAAATTTCGCATAGCTAGGCATTTGTTCAAACAGCTCTGCAAACGGGATATTGATATGAAGTTTCTTGAAAACTTCTAAGAACTTTGAAAATTGTTTATCTAGCTTTTGTTTATGAAGGCATTGGGGAAATGGTAACTGTTGGATAGTAGGACTAGACTTGCTAATAGTAGGGGTTTGTTTTGTAGGTTCATCGTGTACATTCTCTTCTACCTCAAACTTATTGCAAATTGGCTCTATATTTGGTTCCTCTTCAACCACTATCTCTTGCATTGTTGAAGTCTCTCCACCAGTTTCATTTGTTGTCCTGCCACTCTAGAGTGTGACTGCATTGCATTGCTCCTTGCCATCCCATTTTGGGTTGACATCTGTGTCACTTGGCAACGTTCCTTGAGGAAAACTATTAAATGTAGTTGCCAATTGTCTCATTTGGACTTCTATGTTCCGGCTGGATGCCTCTTAATTATTGCTCCTTATTTTATTCTGAGCAATATATCTCAAAAGGAGATCTTCTAAACTAGGCTTTCTATCCTGTAGAGGTGGGGTAGGTAAGAACTTGGTGGATGTTATTGGTATTGATTCTGAGTTTGACAACCAGGAGGATTTGAATATGTTGTTCTGGCGATAGATGTTTGGGCTTGGTTGCTGTTAGTGTTGCTCAATGAGAAATTTAGGTGATATCTCAGTCCAGGATGGTACTGAGTGGGAAGATTGGAATTTTGATGTCGCCCATTATTTGAGACAAACTTAACTAATTTAGGGCTAATGGCACACTGATCAGTTGGGTGGCTCTATGTACACAGTTCATATGGCAACGTGACACTTTACAAGTTTTGCAATATTTGCATTCCCATGGCGTCAAGTCTTTTGGTAAGAGCAGCAACCTAAGCAGATAGTGCTGTGACTGAATCAACCTGATACACCCCTTCCAAAATCCTAGGTGCTTGCCTACCATTGGGCCACTGGTAATTATTGGCAGCCATGGTCTCCACCAAGTCATACCCTTCTGCATGATGTTTTGACAAGAAGGCCCCACCAGATTTGGCATCGATACTCGAATGAGTAGACCTGGATAAGCCATTATAAAAGGTCTAAATCGGAAGCCATTCGGGTAATCCATGGTGTGGGCATCGTCTTAGTAAATCCTTGAATAGCTTCCAAGAGTCGTAAAGAGACTCAGATTCAAACTAGACGAAGGATGTCAGATCGTGTTTGAGCCTGGCTAATTTTGCAAGTGGAAAGAACTTCGCCACAAATTTTTGATCCAAGTCAGCCCAAGCGGTGATGGACCCTAACAGAAATGAATGCAACCGACTCTTGGCCTTGTCCCTTAGAGTAAATGGGAATAGTCTGAGTCTGATAGCATCATCGGACACTGTTGCATTTAAATGTATTACAAATTTCTAAGAATTTTATCACATGATTGTTCGGGTCATCATTCGGCAACCCTCTGAACTGAACATTATTTTGTATCATTTGAATGGTGTCTGGCTTGATCTCAAAGTTGTTAGCTTGAATCGCAGGCCTTAGAATGCTCACTTGCAAATCTGCGATGTGGGGCATGGCATACTCCCTTAAAGATTTTTGAATTTCTTGGCCATTATAACGGGAGTAGGTATGTCCCTAGTTCTTTCTCTTCTCAGTCGTCTATAAGTTCTGTCTACCTCGGGATCAAGAGGTATTATATTCTGATTCCTGCGAGGTTGCATACACTGTCAAGAGTACCCGAGAAGAAGATTAAACAAATATATTAGTTTAACTTAAGATGCTATTGAATTAATATTAATATTAATAAATGAATAATACTAAGTCCTCGGCAACGGCACCAAAAACTTGTTGGTCAAATTACCGATCACTAAACTCGCGCAAGTATACGCGGTCTAACAAGTAATACATTGATAAGATGAGTGTTGTACCCATGAGGACAAAGTGTTAAAGCTAGTCAAAGACTAAAACTGAAGCAATACATTCTTATTTAAACAAATGATTAAAGATGGTGTGTTAAAAACTATATGCTTAAAGAAATAAATTAAGAGATCGAGTTGCAACAAGTAAGTCAAACTAGGATTACAACTCCCCTAATGCTTCGCCTAATCTCCTAACTCTCCACATTACTAACAAATCATAGAAATGGCCAACCGAGAATAATAAGTACACATAAGTCTCTTTCAACGGTCAAATGCACATCCCTTAGGTAGATGAATCACATTATTCTTATGGTGAAAATAACTAGACTATGGGTCATTAAGCTTAATCTCAAGGGTTACACAAGGAGAATAGAGATATGTCTATTTTATTATGCAATATATGCTCACATTCCCATAGGCATGGTCATAACAAGTGTTATTGTATTTTAAGGTTAGATATTAACATCTATTTTTAATATCCATTAATACCTATGTCCATTCCTTTGTCGAGCAAACAATAAATAAGCATGAAATACCACAACTCATTCCAAAATGATTCATTACAATAAATAAGAGAAAAATTCAATTAAGTTAATCATTATGTTACATTGCAATCCTAAAAATGTAATTAGTTCATAACTATGGGACTAATTAACATATTCAAAGTGTTCAACATGCACAAAAATAGACAAATGAATGAAAGATTTGGAAAAAGAAAACTCTTTTTGTGAAGTTTTGTAGCTCCAAGTGTTCTCTTCCTCATGTAGAGTCTGAGATATGAAGGATACAATGAGCTTTTTGGGCTTGAAGACCAACTTATTTCTCTTCTAAGTTAAAAAAACATCCAAATCTACTCCTAATCTATATCCCCTAATGTTGGAGGCTACTTGTAATTAATAATGCTCAAATCCTTAGCTTTTAGGTCATTAAGACCTAATTTCTGCCCGGACACCGGAGGTGGTGCTGCAGTGCTAAGTTTTAGCCTTGGAACGGTGCTACAATGCTGATTCAACACATTCGGTCAGTAAGTGGCGCAACAACGCTAGTTTGTAAAGGAGTTGGGGCACTGCAGCGCTGCAATAATGTCACTGTTGGCCAAGTAGGGTCTCTCTAGCGCCAGTTTTAAGCCTGGCATAGGCGCTGCAGTGTCAGTATAGGAAATTTGATATTTTTGCCCTTGCAAGCTAGAAATAACCTAATAAGCCTTGGAACACATAGAGTAAGCAAAATAATATAAAAGCTATATAAATTACGAAGAACAAGCAACTTCTTAAGAAATAAAGGATCCGATTCGCGGGTATAAATCCCACTCATCATATAGTACTTATATATATATATATATATATATATATAGTAAAGCAAGGAAAGAAATCAGATCTGAATAGACCTTATAGTCTGGCATGAGAACTGCTATCGAATGGATTTAGGAGCCTTTAAACTCAATTTCCACCGGTTAAAACTTGAAATGTTGAAGTTTATATGTATAAGAGTGTTTAGATCTGAGATTTACAGACTTTAAGATGAAAAATCGCTCCCTTTCTCTCTCTAATTCTCGAATTTCTCTCTCTAGAAAGCTGGAAACTAATTTTTTTTCTCCCTAAAAATGAGTTGGGGGCTGATATTTAAAGATCAGGCCAGTCGTAGGTCTAGGCCTAGTGGGCCCTATTGCCTCGAAGTTCATTCTTTTTGAGCGACGCGTTGTCTGCTAAAACTTTTGTATCTTGCAATCTGGAAATCCGATGGAGATGTGCTATACCATTCTAGAAAGCTCTTTCCGAGAGTTATTCAATGACATAGGGCTTTCCCTTTTCCAGATCTGGGAAGATTGGTCCATTACCAGAATAACATCTTCAGGTCTTCACAAGCAATTCGTTGAGTTGTCTTGAGTAGTTTACACTCGGGATTGCTGTGATGGTTCTTGATGACCATGTTTACAACTAGATGTCTGTGGTTTTATGTTGTGTTGTCAACATTCCATCTTTTTTCCGCCCAGGGTTATCTTCGTGGTTGAAGTGGTTTTTACTGTTCCTCGGGGCAGTCTCGGGGGTTTT
Source organism: Panax ginseng (assembly GCA_020205605.1). Taxonomy (NCBI): domain Eukaryota; kingdom Viridiplantae; phylum Streptophyta; class Magnoliopsida; order Apiales; family Araliaceae; genus Panax; species Panax ginseng. Next base: position 126,215,339 of record CM035131.1, on the reverse strand, counting down.
ACTGCTTCCAACTTTTCTTTTCCTTAAGGTTAATTTTCAAGGTTGACTTGATGTTCCATGGGGCTATCTCCATTGTTGATGGTTGTTGTAACCTCTTCTTAGGGTTGTCTCCGAGATGCAAAAAGACATTTTTGCCCTCCTGCAGTGTTAGTATTAGGAAAACAAAATTTAGATTGTCTATATTTAACAAACTAGTATAAGAAAAGGAAATGATTATTCAAAGAGTTTAATGTTTTTATTTGATGAAATACAAGTCTGAATCATTTGAAAGGTTCAAAGAATTCAAAAGTGAAACAAATTGATAAAGTATAAGAATTCTTGATTGGATCGAAGGAGAAATACTTGTACAATAAGTTTCTAGATCATCTTAAATGGTTTTCTTATAATGGACGCCTCCTAATATGCAATAATTGATTGGTGTATTTAAAAGGAAAAATCATAACTTATTGGACATGGTGCGGTCCATAATGATTTTTACAGATATTCCAGTATCTTTCTGGGATAATGCCCTAGAAATGGTTGCATATCTAAAAAAAAGTAACCTCGAATTTCGGCCCCAAGACTCCATAAGAGTTATGGACAGAGAGGATTCCTAATCTTAAGTATATTAAGATAAGGGGTTGTCCAACGTATGTGAAATGGTTTCAAAAGGATAAGCGTGGGTTAAGATATGACAAGTGCATATTTATGGGACATCCTAAAGTAAGTTTAGGATATATGTTCTATAATCCTACTTAGCAAAAGGTGTTTGTTATGAGACACGCTACCTTATAAGATAAAGGTTTTTATCATTGAAGGGGCTAGTGGGACGGTAATAGATCTTGAAGAGTTCAAGAACCACAAAGCACTATAAGTTAAAAAAGAAGAACTTGTAGATGGACATATTGTACCACAACCGAATTATAAATCTAGAATAGTAACGAAGATACCTTGGACGTATGGATTCATTATAGAAGATGATGATGAGGTACGCATCATAAAGATGATGATCTAGTTACATGCGATGAGGCTAAGAGTTGTAAGACACTCAGAGAAATGGTAGATGACCATAAAGTTTGACATAGATCTTTGGAGAAAATGGCAAGGTGGAGGCCTGTAAGGCTAGAATGGTGTAAACACTCAAAATTTTCTGCACACCTGTTAGTAACATTGCAGGACAGCAGATTCTTCTTTCGGACATAACCTTGGAAGACAGCTCACATCCATTCCGGATACTACCGGAAGTTTAGTTTCAACCCCGGACAACATACCGGGAGTATCAGTCTCAACCCCAGAACACACACCGAGAACATTATTTCTAACCTCAAAGATAACCCCGAGTTTCGTCCTTGGCGATAACACCAAGGAATGCTGTTGCAATTCCGGTGATAACTCCAGAAATGCTTGTTTCAAATGCATGCGATCAGCTTCAATCAGACCTCCTGTCGAGTCACTCATACCTCAGACTCGGAGCTAACACTGGGAAAATAAGAATTCTCATAGATGACCTTGCGGCATTCAACACTTGCAGCAGTCCAATCTCAGATGTAATCCTGAGCAACGTTTGCTTTTAACTCAAACCGGTGATAACCCCGGTGAGGACTCATACGTCATCTTGCTACCTCAATACTTGTGCATCGTCTCAACACTTCATACATACATACATACAATGTCCTACAAGAACCAATGAGTTACAATCCCGAGTGAGTATTACGCATTGCAGCACACCAGATAGAATTTGAAGCTTGAAGACCATGGGCATGGACCCCTCTTCCTGACTTCGTACAACCTCTAATCCATGTCATTGCGTAACTCTCGACACAAGCGGTCCGAAGAAGGTCTTATATACCTCGTTCGGATGCTCGGATTGAAGTTTTTCAAGTTCGAGTAAACATTATAGTGCATGAGTGCACGTATTTTGAGACGATGGGACCCTTGAGCCAGAGGCACACCGGCGGCCAGAAAGTGCATTACCGTGCCGCAGGTACACTCATGGCTCCCCTCTATAAATAGAGGGATTAGGGTAGCCATTTTAAAAAAAAATAGAAAAGGCGAGGAAGCCCTGTCCAATTTGCTTTGTACACACCCATATTGAGTGCTTGCTCTTTTTAATCACCTGTTAGCTCACATATAGCTATACATTTTACCGGCGGGAGCTGAGTGTTTATCCATATAGAGTCATAGAAGTCTACATTAGCAGCCCACTATAAGCCTTCTCACACTCTATAAAGCCTTTCTCTTCATCTTTGCACACACTATTCTACACATTGAGAGTCGTGTTGTGTGCGTATGCTCGAACTTCGGTCCGTGGTTTTCATTTCTGTCAGTATATATATACTTACATATGTATATATTTATATATGGACTAACATTATCTAGTTATGCCTCGATTGAGCCTAGAATTATGTCTGGAGCGTTTATTTGCTTTTGTAATATATATATATATATATATATATATATATATATATAATTGTTGTCAGACATATCTGATGAGCCTGGATTTTATATCCGTAGCATTTATTGCTTTTATATATATATGTTTATATATATAATTGTTGTCGGACATATCCGATGAGCCTAGATTTTATATGCGGTGTGTTTACTGCTTTTATATATATATATATATATATATATATATATATATATATATTTACATTCTGTCAGGCCTGTAGTTTACTTCGTGGCCTTTTACAGTTTTATTTACATTTCGTCCCACCTGGAGTTTATTTCGTGGCGGTTGATCGCTTTTACTGCTTTATTTACTTTTTCGATCCACCATGAAGTCACTTCGTGGTGGTCGATCATGTATGTATATATATATTTACAGCTTTTATATGTATATAACTACTTACTACTTTCCATATAAACTGCAGCATCATGTGACCCTAGGAATCATGTGATCACAGATTCAGTCTATTGAATCTAGATTCGGTTCCCATGATGGACTTTTTCAGCTGTAAGTAGCTTGAACATTATTTACATTGTACGAATTTCCTTGGATGGTTGTCATGACCATGAGGTGTTCGGCGCTGCTGTATATTATTTTCTCAAAGATGCCTCGCATCTCGAAAATGAAAGCAAACAAGGCGAACATTTTAATAATAAAATGAAAGTATGAAAAGGTCTCAATTCCTATTGAGCACAAGGTTTGAAAAAACCTCTTGTACAAAACTTCATTGCTATATCTTGCTTAAAACTTAATTTTTCTATAAATTCAAACCCTGTGTATATAGGTGCAAACGAGGCCTCGCACTACTTTCAAATAATTGCACATTGATCCACACACACACACACATTCATATAATCGTTCTTTGAAAAGTGGCGGTCACTGTGGTAACACGGATGTTGGGGGGTGCCTAACACCTTCCCACCACATAATCAAGCCCTCGAACCTAAAATGAATCTCGGTTTCACAGACCCGTTTAGCAGTGTCACATCACTGGGTCAATGTGCAAACCTTTTTGGTTGCGTTAGTACAACCAGTTAAAAACACCAACTGGTGACTCTTAAACTCAAATCGTCGACATTATACATGTCGGACCTTTTTCACTTATTTTTTCAAACAAATCTCACATTAACATGAGAACACCAAAGAACAAGTAAGAAAAAGGGACATCTAAAAATCCCGACGTCGATAGGTGGCGACTCTGCTGGGGAATCCAATAAGAGGGTTTAAGCAGCTATTACAAGCTTTTCAAAACTGTTATATGCTTGTGTGTGAATGTTGCATTTACATTTATGATGAATGTGTATGAATGCATTTTACTTATTACACTGCTAAATATCTATTTGTGTTATTACTGCTTCGCACATGTCATCATTTTGCATAAACGGTGAGACACGTTGTATGTGAATGTATGTTGTGTGGTTCCTCCACCAGGAGGCTATCCTGTCAGTGTTTGATTACTGGACTCGTAGGAAGACTAATTCCATTGAGGCTCTGGAAAGGCACCACCCAGATTTGCTCCAGTTGAAAGACCGGATTAACTTCCCGTCAAGTAGATTACGATGATTTGGGAACCTTTATGCCAAAAAGCTGCGAGAGTAACCGTAAGATAGGTCAACCTCTGATAAACCAAACGCGGAGGAAAGTCTCTTCATGCTTTCCATTTTCAATTACTTGTAAAAGCATTTACTTATAATTTTATTCTATGATCATCTATATGTAATGGAAAATATGAAAAATATCTATGCATACATGACATGTTATCAATTAACAACCATTTTTGTAGGACCATATTCCTAAAATGGGCACATCATGATCACATTTACATTATCCCTAAGACTAAACTATATAAGTCCTTTGTAAGGAAGCAATTGGGCCTGTTACCCGCTCAAAATCCAAAAAGGCCACGAGCCTACAGCCAATCATATCTTCTTCTGACCAGCCTAAAACTGTATCCCGAGAAGAATTTGACGGATTGAGTAAACAAATTACGATTTTGGCTATTCTGCTTAAAGACCTGCATCAGTCTACTCAGGGTACAAATATGTCTACACATACAGAATCCTCTTCACAAAGAGGAGCTCAAGGTTTGGAAAAAACAATTCCAAAACCTCAGTTGGATACAACCAACAAAGACCCTGACAACACCCATCTCAGAGGAGATCCAGACACCGGTGATATCAGGAAGAAGGTCCTCCAAATGGAGGAAACTATCCGTGTTCTCAAAGGGATTGGAACACATAGAAGTGTCTCATATACTGACCTTTGCATATTCTTTGGTGTTCATTATCCAGAGAAATTCAAAACCCCTGATTTTGAAAAGTATGATGGATTAGGGGATCCTTATACACATTTAAAGGTGTTCATTGGAGAACTTGGATCTTATGCGGAAAATGGGAAGCTCAGAATGCAGCTGTTCTAGAAGATCTAGCTCACGCCTTCCTCACTCAATAAAGTTTTCAATCTCAGATGGCTCCTGACTGGTACCAAATTACCAAGGTCAAGAAACAGTCTAATTAGTCATTCAGAGAGTATGCTCAAAGGTGGAGGTGCCTTGCTGCTCAAGTTATTCCTTCCATGACAAAATCAGAAATGGTCATGACTTTCATAAATATACATGAAGCTCCTTTCTATGAGGGAGTTTTAGCTGGTATTGGCAAACCATTCTCTGAAATGATTAAACACAGAGAAATGGCTGAGATGGGATTGAAATCTGGTAAGATTCAAGACCTAACTGTTCTTAAAGCAGTTGCTGAGAACATTCAATCTAGATCTTATGGAAACAACCCCCGGAGGGTCCATAAAATGAAAGAGGACGATGTTTCCTTTATACTACAAGGACAAAAGGGCAGTCAGAACATGCCTATACAGAGGAGAAACTACTCCCCTTTCAAAACACAGTCTTCAAACCCTCCATTGCCTAAAAGTGGAGAAGCAAAACACCCTCGAACGTTCACACCCTTAGGGGACTCACTCGAGAATATTCTTGCTCTTCTGACTACTTAGAAGAAAATCACACGTCTTCTTCTACCAGCCACCCCTAATGGGAGGGTTTTTAATGCTACTCGGAAGTGTGTTTATCATGCCGGAGCACCTGAACATGATACTCAAAATTGTTGGGCCTTGAAACATAAGATCCAAGGTTAAATAGACAATGGTGAGATCGTGGTCACCAAACTAGATCAACCTCATGTGCAAGACAACCCTCTTCCTCAACACAAAGAAGTAGAGGTCAACATGATCAGTTAGAGCACTGGACAGAGTTCCAGTTTTAACATTGAATCATCCCAGACCATCAAAGACGGTGTTGACAGATGGGATTATGCAAAGTTCAACTTTACTATGGAACGAAAGATGAAAGCTCTTTGCAAACAAATTGAGCAATTGGCAGAATTGGTGACCCACCAGCATCAAGTCGCACGCCAATTAATCCGATAGGAGCATGCCTATCTCCTTCCTTTTGTTATGAATGCTCCACCATCACCTTCAGAAAGTGAAGCTATGGAGGATAAAGTTACAAAGCGAGCAAATGCTAAAGCCCGTCGGGATTTTGCTAATCAGAGGGAGTTTACCTATTTGGGCCAACCTATGGAGGAAATATTTCAAATGTTGATCAATGAAGGAAGAATTACATCCCTTCTACCTCCAATCAATCCCGGTGCAGGACGATTTAACTCTGATGGAGTGTGTCAGTATCATTCCTATTCTCGCGGTCACAGAACATATGAATGCTGGGCACTCCGCCATCTCATTCAAAATCTTATTGATAACGGTGTCCTGCAAATGGCAGACGATGACACTGTGCAACTTAAGGGTGGGAGTACATGTCCTACCAAATGGAAGGGATCAGTAGCAGTTATATCCGACGAGGATTATTAAACTGTCAAAGCATTTCCCATACAAGCAATCCAACTCAAAGGAGCTTACAATCCTTTGAAAGTGGCCGCACCAGAGCCAATTTCTTTACTTTTCAGACTACAATATCTTGTTGTCAGCTTACACAAAGTTCCATGGAATTATGGAGAAGCTGAAGGATCCACGTCTAATACTACTGCTACAGTATCGAAGGAAAATCCACTATATCTTCCTCAGAGGGTGATGAAGCCCGCCATCAAAGCAAAGGGGAAGATTCCCATGGAGAAAATTGAAAAATTCCTCCGCACTATGGGCCATAATGAAGCCAAGGTGGTTTTAAGCTTAAGAGAAGCTCCACATCAGATATCAATATTGGACTTGGTTTTCTCTTCCGAGGATCATCAGAAGATTTTATTGAAGGTTTTGGAAGAAGCCTACTTACCGAAATTAGTGGATGTGGAAAAATTTCAACATATGGTTGATCACATTTTCAACAACAATGTGATATCCTTCACTGATGACGACATACCTCCCGAAGGGACCGGTCATTGCACATTGTAGTTTTGTCTTCCGGGTATATGCTAGCTAGAGTTTTGACAGATGGAGGTTCGTCTTTGAATATCTGTCCTTATGTCACCTTGGTGAAGATGAATGTCAATCTAAAATGGATCCAAAGCAGCCACATGGTTATCAAAGTTTTTGATGGATCCCGACAAAATTCCGTCAGAAAGATTGAGCTGCCAATTAAGATTGGTCCAAATACATTCAATGTATCCTTTCATGTCCTCAAGATAGACTCAGGATACAACTTGCTATTGGGAAGACCATAGATACACATAGCTGGAGCTGTTCCCTCCACACTACATCAACAACTCAAATACATTGTCAACAACAGTCTAGTCACTGTTAACGCTGAGCCAGAATGTCCTGAACAAGGAGATCTGCCAATCATCAGCTTCAACTCAAAAGTTAAGTTAGCCAATTTTCATACCTTAGAAGTGAGTAACACTCAATACCAACCTATTACAGCACCACTTCCCATACCCAAGATTTTTGCCGAGGTTATGTCGGCCACTCAAGAAATGATGTCATTGGGTCATTAGCATGGGCAAGGGCTTGATAAAAATCAGCAGGGTATTAAGAACCCTATTCAAGTGTCCAGTGAAATTGGGATAGCCGGACTAGGCTATGCTGCCAATTCCAGTCATAGGAATCCTCATAAGCATAAACAGATTCATCAAACATCCGCCACACGGCGATTTTCTACATCTGCACCGCATGAGTTGATACAGTCTCCAATTAAGGTGTCAGCCCATGTTATGGCTATGCTATTTCCCAAACCAGTTTCATTAAAAGCAAAAGAGGTGCTGATTCCTGATCCTAAAGTGGAAGAAAAAGAGTGGAAACATAAACATGACATCGCCTTGATGATGTCAGGTATATGCATCATTGTCAATGATGAACATACAAACAGACATACCCCAGACGATGATTGCCCAGGAGGACAATGACAATCCCTCCATCACTGCAATCCACCAGGACTTTGCCTTCGACAATTGGAGACATACCAATTAGCAATAAAAAGATGTTATGCATTGGTTTATATTAACTTGTATTAGTTTCTTATGGTTTGTGCTTTATAAATTAAGTTCACAAGACCAAACTTCAAAAACACCTCTTGGTGTCGTGGCGTTCGGAAACATCACAACTATCATACCAACCCTCTTTATTTGTTTACATTAGACCCATTCCATATATTAACATGTTTGTTTCATTAAAATTGGAACACTTTTTATGCTCAACTTGTCTAACCCAAACGCTTAATCAGTAGACCATTGTGTACGATTAATACATCTAATACATCTACCATTCCTTGGTTGACATTAATCTAGACTATATATCCAAATTCCAATGTTTAGAACTTAGAAATACATGTTAAACATGGCTTGGCGTCATGGATTTTCGAAGAAACCACCACGCCTTGTGCCTGATTTCACAACAGCCCTACAAAATGGCCAATTTTAACCTTGATCCAAACCTCAAATCTAAAAACTTAAAGAATGAAAGTTGTAGGTTTGCTCCTTATCTTTTTGGATCATCTTAATTAATCTAAATCGGAGTTCGAACGTAATAGTTATGTCCAATTTACTGAAGGACTTCCAGACTGTCCAACCTTCTGCAGATCCAGCGTGACCGGCTTTCAATTTGCCCTATAACCAGCGTGGATGGCTCTCAATCTGCAGATCCAACATGGCCGGCTCTCAAATTACCTTATGTCCAGAGTGAACCACTTTGAATCCTCTGCACTTTTTAAAACTTTGTCAAATTTTATACTTCGCACAATTTCAACGCACTTACTTTGACACATCATAACTTACTCGTCTGATAACGGAATGAGCTTGTTCTTGCGTCTATTTCTTCCATGTAACAAATTCTTTAAATTATAGATAGAAATATTTTCACAGGTCTCTAACTTGTTGGGAAATCGACTCAAAATTCCTTCGGGAGCAATTTTTCATTGAAAGTCGTTCTAACAATAACTTTTCTAAACTTCATTACTTGTTCATCCAAAGTCTAATTAAATTCATTGATGAGCCCACGACTCATATATTCACCCAACTACATAACCCCTACAAGTCACCTTTAAGACCAAGTAAGTAGAGCCAAGCTCTGATACCAAATACACACTTAGAAGGGGGGTTGAATAAGTGTGGGAACAAACTATGACTAATTTTTGATCTTTAAACCAAACTACCGAATATAGCCTACTATATTAATGAATGTAGCTTGTTGAATGAATATGGCATATCAAATTGATTAATTAATATTAAGAAAATATCTTGCTGAAATTATAACTTAGAGAAAAGTACTTGCTGTTAAAGAATTATCTTAAGATAATGTAAATATTCAAATTTTAATTATTAAGATAATTAACTAGCTTTTGTGAGTTATTAAAGTAAAGCAAGTAATAAAATCAACACCAAGATTTTTTACGTGGTTCAGCTATTACCCTCTATAATAATAGCCTAGTCCACATCCAATACCAACTCCTATTGGAGACTCACTTTTATTTCTTTAAAATGACCCTTGTTACAAAACAGATTCTATCAAATTGGATTACAATAATTCACTTGAGCACTCTTGCTCCTTGTGCACCAATACATCCCTTAAGCACCTATGCTTCCTTGAACCTATTTTTAAACAAACCTTAATCCACCTGGATTAAATTCCTTTAGACAACACTTAGTCTAAAATAAGAAGATTACAAATATAGAGGTCTAATGATCAAAGCAAATAAACAATTTAACAATGCAAGGCTCAACTAATGAATGCAATGATCAAGTAGTATAAAAGAGATATCACCAATATGAAGCTCACGAAAATAGCTGAGAAATAATCTGAATATTAATTGCACAGCAGCCGAATAATTGCACCAAATTAATTATGTAGCTTTTCCAATGTATATATCAGTGCAGTATAATATTTCGTGTGTTTAGTCCTAATATCTCTATTTTAATTTATAGCCAGGAATTACTACCGTTGCAATTATAGTACCGTTGCATGAAATCAAACAATTATTTTCGTTTAGAGATAAACCATGTAATTCTCCAGATAACACAAAACAGATTTTAGTTAGACTTCTTCAAAACATAATCTTCAAAAAGGATAAGTCCATGTATACCATACTGTTTTGTATTAAACATCCATAGAAAATATATTGAATGTTAGTTCCGTAATTAATGGCAACATACATCTTCCCAGGATAATCATTACTTTAAAGTTCCAAGATATGTGAACCTTTTAAACTTCTAATCATGATCCACTAAAGCCACAAATATCATACTTCCTTTCCAATTAAAAACAAATATATAACCATTCCGTAATAAATGGAAAGAAGATAAACATACTGCTTTTAATGTAAATCACTTAGGAATTCAAATAGCAAGTAACAACAAGCACATTTTTCCAAGATAATCATCTTAGAGTTCTCAAGACATATGCACGCCAAAATATTTCATTTCTTTCACACGTGTATCATGCATAATAATTTAGAACTTTTAAAATTTCATAACACATGGCAAATAAAATTCAATTAATTCGGACAATAATTTATCATCTTTTATTTTACGCATGCATAATATATAAATACTAACCATCTAAAATTAATCATGTAATAACAGTTAGCATAATATATAAATTTCTTAGGCATGCACAAAATATTAATTACACTTTAATGCACACATAAAATGTCCTAGAGCCTTGTATTGAAAAATTAAGTATTTACAATTACCATACATATTTTTCTTAAGACTCAAATCTTCAAAGTCTTTTGACAATAATCCGTTCATCAACTTCTTGAAATTTCACAATAAACAAATTAGTCCATCATATCAAGTCATCATCAAAACAACAAGGTTTAGAATATTAACAAGTAAACATTATCCCCCTTTTTGATGATGACAACACCAAAAATTTTAACTCCCCTGAATTTATGCATATTTAAAATTTCATAAGAAACAACCATAATCCAAACTAATTATCAACATACCTTTTGTTTAGGCATTATCTATCCTGCAAAAATTGTTAGCTATAACAAATATTAGATAACAAAATTAAGCAATCATAATATCTAACACTGGCTCCAGCCAAATCATTTTAAATAACTCATCAAAAAAGAATCTTAACTTAAACATTGGTGCCAACCAAATCATTTTTAAAACAAAACTAACAATTCCAAAATGTCTTCACAGCCACATCATCTTCACAGCAAGTATGTCTCCCCCTTTATCACCAAAAAGATCATCAGATATCAACATCGTCAACGTGAATGGCAGGTTGAGGACGAGAAGTGAAATATGGACGATGATGAAGATAATGAATCCTGTCTTCCATAGAAAATTCATGAGCAAACCTGGGAGGACGAGGAATAAATGTCTCATTGGGTAGAGGCAAGTCAAGAAAATCTCCACTATATTCGGCCATCAAATTACATTGAGGCCATTACGGGACTAGAGAGTGCATCCTGTCAAAGTGTAGCTTTCTACCAACGGCATCCATACGATGAGACATAAAATCGGTAAATTCTCCAATTTGATAACTTACAAACTTCAGTTCTTGACTTAATTGACAAGAATTTCTATTGATCTTCCTGTGAAGAGATTCAACCATAGCCATTATGTGCAACTCAAATCCGGCTTGTAAATAAATAAATTCCTCTTCAATTTGAGAAAAACATTTGTTCAAATCATTGGCCCGAATAGGCAGTTTTCCTTTTTCCAAAACCAAAAGCCTCTGTTTAACATCAAGAATATCAGAACGCATAAGCTCTTGATTTTTGAAAATTTGGTTCAACAAATCAACCACTTCGGGAGATGAAACTGAAATTGATGAAGTAGGAAGTGTAGAAGAAGTAGGATTATCATAAGGTAAATCAGACGAAATAGAACTCGGTGGAGTAGGAATAGGATCAGGAACAATTCGAACAAATGAGCCATCAACAAAAGGGATACGGGATTGTTTTAAATTAGAAGAATCAAGGAATTCATTATGTGACACCATAATTTTATCATCAAGGTAGATTTTGAAATGCTGAAATTTTTTTGTCAAAAACAAACCATAGGGCAGACACTTTTTAACTTGACGAATACAACTTATCATATGGGACAACATCATAAGAGAGTAATTAAAACTGACACCTTTTAAAATCATTGTAACAACTACAAGATCTTGGTAAGTAAAATCTGCTCCACCACCTACTCGTGGAAACAGATTATAACGAAGTAGTTTGTGCAAGAAATATGCAAGTGGACATACATCAACAGTTTTGGGGGTAAACAAAGTAGTCAGAGATGAATAGTTCATCACAATTTAAAGTTGTTTAAGAGGAGAAAAAGGTATATTAGCAGCACCCTTGAGAGTAAAAGGACAAGGACTAGATGAAGGGATATTAAAAATACTACAAAAATCAACAACCATGAAAAATAGAGACTTTCCCTTCACAAATGACGTATAAGAATCCCCATTACACTCTAAATTTGCTTAAAACTATTGTACCAATCGGGGATATGCCCTAGTGGGGGGAAAGTGCATAGCAAAAATACTACAAGAGGTGAAAAGTTTTTAACTAAAAGATAATTTTCACCTTAAACATTATACCATTGTTGATTTTTGCATCCCAAACTGAAAAAGGTGTCTGAGTACACTCTAAAATTCAGTTATATATAATAAAATGCACACTTTCTTTAATTAACCGATCAAAAATGACCGGCTAAGCCTGTAATGCTTGTTATAGAGGGGTACTTTTGGTAGTTTACATTTTTGTGCCTCTTTCTTTATAATCTCTCCCTTTGTTACTCTATTCCACTCATCATTATTTTGGTAACCCTTCTCCATCTGGCTCTCCTATCTTCCCTTTCCCTTCCCTCCGTTGCTCACTCAAGAAGTAGAATAATGCAATCACCGCATGTCGATCACCTCAATTTCAATATTCCTCCATAGCACCACGTCGTTACTCCCTCTGTACTCCACCATCCTCGGTCATATCTCAACCTCGGTTAGTTCAAAACACCAGAACCCTAACAATGTCTCTAGAAAGATTCAACAACAACCCAACAAGAATCTTCTCAAGGCTTGCAAAGCCGATAAACATTTATCCTCCCTCTCCCCTGCTCTATCCCCAGCTCACAGCCCTTAATTATCCCATCTGCTCACTTGACAGCATCGAGGCAAAACTCTAGTTCGGTCAGTTGTTCCTACTTGTAAAAAAAGTTAAAATTGAGTAAGCTTCATATTTACTTTTCTTTCAAATGTCTTTAGCTATTCTGATTTTGGCTTTATATTTAGATTGAGTTTGGATTTCTGTGTTTTACATGGAATAGTATAGTCAATAAGTGCGGCTTTTTTTAGTTTTATTTATTCGACGCTATTTTTTTGCTCATTTGGGCTTACGTTAATGCATGTGGCTTTGGCCACATGCTAGCCATGTCTTTTCGTCTATCCAATTATGAATTCTGGGCATTATTCTTTCATTCTCTTACCGCAAATATAATCTTTTGTGCTACTTTGGCACTCAATATCCTGGATTTCATAGGATACACCATGAGCCAGACTAATCAAATATTTGGTCAGGTCGGCCTTCCAGTGTTTATGGGAGCATTAAAATTTGTTGGCCTAGCTGTAACATCGTCAACTCAAGTCATTTTTGGACGTGTAATTTCAAATCCAATTCTTCTTCTTGGGCAAATATGTGGAGTTTCAACTATGATTCTTGCCATTTTTGGAATCAGCCTAGCCACACTTACGACACATATTGTAACGCTCGAGAAAATCGGATTTTTATGATAATTAAATTTTTATTTGATTATGTGAATTAAATGAATTTAATTGATTTATTTTGTGAGTAAGCTCTATGATGGTCGTTCTATGACCTAGAATGTGCTAATATGGTTAGTAATCTGGCTACGTGCTAGAATTAATTGTTTAGAATTTCCAAGATGAAAATAAATGTTTTCAGAGAAATTCCCGTAAAAACACTATTCATCCATTTATTTTCGGGAATAAATTTTGAAATTCCGTGAAACGTGTAATGATAGAATATTAAGATGAGATGAAATATCTAATAATATTTCATTTATGGCAAACAAAGTTTTCTCCTGCGGACTACAAACCTAAGGGTTGAATAGTACAATTTTCGAGGAAATGAGACGCGTTGAAGGAATTACGATAATTATAAAGCGTACGTTATACAAGTATGATACTATTAAGTATCTATGTATAATACGAAGAGTTAATACGAAGTACAATACGATTATCATACGAGTATTATATAGAACGAATACGTAAATTATACGTGTAGGATACGATTGGTATTATGAAATTAAAGTTAAGACTTAAAGTGATCTAATTAGATTTGAATTATGCCAAGCCCAAGCAATTGAATATTTAAGCCCAATGGATTAAGTGGTTAAGCCCCAAATTAAAGCCCAATGTTAGAGTTAATTATGTCCGATCTAATTAAAGTAATATTCCTTAATAATAGTTTCCATCTCTTTTGATTTCTTTGTGTATGAAGAATCATAAATTGGTGGTGTATGCCTCTTATGGAGGAATAAGGATGACTTGTAATATAAACAATCTTTATAATTCATGAAGACATAGAAATCGTAAGGGTTGAGATAGGTTTAAAATTGTGAACATATTGATTGTTGAGGTTGATTGTTGATGAACAATTAAACTTAATCAATGTTATTATATTTCCATCTTCCTTGGTTAGGATGTAGATATGAAATCAATGGAGTATTCCATATGATTTGGCTTATAGAACACTTATAACGAAGTTATGGCTAATTTTACGGAATTAGACGTTAAAACGTCGAAAACGTAAAAATTTCGGATTGGTAGTCAAAAGTTGTCATGAGACTTGAAAACGTTGATTATCAATGTCAACACGTAAGATAGGGTATTTAAGAGTCGTGGACTCAAGAATCATTAGATTTCGACTTAAAACGAGAAAACGAGTATTGAATGTTCATTAACGTTTTACGAACGCTTAGAAATGAACTTAATAGTGAATTCCGAGTTAACGAGTTCAAAATTGTGTAATTCTTATATGAACGCATAGAGTATGTAATTTATGACTTGTAGGATTTTGAACAGACCAAATCGGACTTATAACGAAGAAGTTATGAATCCGGAAAAATCACCAAAATTTTTATCTTTCAAAGTTTTCTGGTGCTGAGGTCTGGCGCCGCGGCGCCAGACAAAGCTTAAAGTACCGCACCGCAACACCGGTATGGTGTCATTAACTATTGGAGAGTGGCGCGCGGTGCCACTCATGTGAAGAAATGTCACCCCCCCAGCGTCGACACCAGGGTTCAGTCACTGCAAACTGGCGCCACATCCCCAGTGTTAGGCTTAAGTGTCACGTAGCGGCGCCGAAGCAGGGTTTTGTTAGAAAAGCTAGGTTTTGAACTTCAGTTGTTCCTAGACCTACATGAGTTGAGTTTGTATACTCAATGAGTGTACTAAGACTATTCCTTTGTTACATATACTAGTGTGTATGGTGATGAACTTAGGAATTTAACGTAAGTTGTGAACAAAGAACACAAAGTGTTATTAATGAACCATAATCGGTAAATAACATTGGTATTTCATAGATGATGGTAGAGTCCGGTTAATGATGTAAGTTTATTAATAAGCCGGGATGAGAGGTAATAAGTCGAATTAACTTTATTAATGAAATGCAGTTAACTAAGACATAGAAGAGAAAGAAGTTGGTAGAAACAATGTGAATAATTGTTTGGTAGCTAATTAAAGTGTGCTATGTGAATATATCATGTAGATTCTATAAAGGCTGAGAACAGTCGATTAAGTTATTTGAAGACGCTGAAAGGCAAATTTTCTTAACGCTTGTCTAACCTTCGGGTTAGTCAAGTTTTATGTGATTTATTGTACTGAATTGCATGATTGATTTTAAAGAAAGGGTCAATGCCAGTTTTAACTCGACTAGACTATTCGTAAGATATAGATTGATTTGTCTACATAACTTTCTATATAAAAATATTAACGCTATCCTATGCCAAGTAATTCGTACAGATTCTAAGGTAAGGTTTGTTTATGAACAAACAAAAGTATTTTGCATCGATTATTCGATGGGCACGCGAGTTTGCCAAAACTTAAACGTAAATACGTTTAATGAATGAATGTTGATCAACATATAGTACTATAGGCTGATCACCTAGAAGTGCTCGTTAGTAATGCCGGATTTACAGCCTTAGTGATGTGATGTCCTTTTCAAGTATGAAAACAGAAAGATATTGTTCATGGTCTATCGACAGGTTCAGAATTCCTAATCTATTCTATACTTTGGGAATTGATTTTATGAATTGTTAGAGTATTAATGTTTCATAATTTGTCTTATCTATTTGTTCAGTTTTGGAAAAATTGTCATATAATTAACGAATGTGGTATTAATGTTATCCTTTGTTAAACTTGTTAAGTTTGTTATGCTCACTCCTTGCGTGAATTATATGATTCTGATTAAAAATTTGAACGTCTCGAGAATGCTAAGAGAGATAAGGGCAAAGCCAAGATGGATAATTAACCATCATGTAATAAATTAGTATGTTTGTACGTATTATACCCTACAAACAACAAATGATGTAATCGGGTTATGAACTTGGGAAAGGATTCACTTTGATTGTAATAAAAAGATAGTAATTACATTCATTATGTTGTGTTTTAATGGAATGATTGTATAGTTATGAGTACCGTGGAGACCATATGTCGGGTTGGAAGATACCCTAATTTGGGGGCGTCACAGTTTGGTATCAAAGAATTAGGTTATAAAACTTAAGGGGGGAAGAACCTTAGGCTAATAACCTCGTAAGGAAGGTAAAGTTCAAAGAAAGAAATTCAAGTCAAATGGATTAATAAGGTATTGAGAAAACTCAGTACCGAAAGATTTAAAAGATGGAAATTAATCTTAAATAAATTAAATGTGATTTGTGCTTATACTATTGTGTATTATGTACTAATCAACATGTTATGTGGTTTGTAGATGTCAAATGATAGCTTGATGTTTAGAGACATTCATGTGATAAGTGAAGAGTCGGTGAATCAAGTGGAGATAGTACCGATGCCAGTGGCGGAGGTAACGTTAGTGGTTCTGGAAGACTCTGATATTGAAGAGTACATCTCTGAGGAGGAATACTCCGAGGAGACAATTGGCATAACGTCATATCTTAATATGATGATTAACGTGGAGGAAGAGATGGAGGTAACATCGATTAATACGGTGGTACCCACTCAGGAGCCAACACCTCCGGATGCAATGAGATCATTGTATCTGACAGTGCTGGATAGGAATGTGCATCTGCGCATTGTGGTACAGACGCATAATGAGGAGATAACCACCCTATCTGAGGTGAAGGAATCTACAGAGGCTGGTTTTGAGTCGGAGTAAGATGAGAAAGTGATGATGACGGATAAGGCGAGAGACTATGAGGAAGAGGCTGTAGAGCTTCGAAAGAAACTGGTTTAAAAAGACCAAAAGATAGCTAGGATGTCATGCATCCACGAATGCGCTCATGAGGATTTCAAGCTGAAAATTGCTTATTATTCTATTGAGTCAGGGCAGACTCGACATACCATTAGTCGAGATATTGTTTCGATTTTAGCAAATCAGAAACATGAGAGTGCCATGTGGCAGTGTTAGTAGATCGTTATATCTTTTTGTATATATGTAGTGACGTAAAACCCTCTCTGTATAATTAAAGGGCAGTCTTTTTGTAAATCCCAATTTTTGTAGAAGTTAATCGCGGGATAGTAATGTAATAACTTTTTGGCTAAGGAAGCATGATGTAAATAGTTTTGACTATGAAAGCATATTAATATAATGAAGTTTTTATGTAATGTGCTTTTTATGATATGAGTTATTATTTGAGAATGATAACTAAATAGTTAAATAAATAATAACAAAACTTTATTTATTTAATTAGAATTATGCCGCCAAGAAGGAGACAACGTAACCAAGAGGCGGAGTCTCATAATGAAAATTAGGGGGGTCCTAATAACCCTATGCAAGAGTTCGTTAATTTAATAACGGCAGCATTTAACCAAGTTGGGGGAGGAATTCCTGTAGCGCCTAGGGTAGCAAGAACAACTACCTTTAAGGAATTTAAGAGTGTGGGTCCTCCGGAGTTCCGAGGAACGACGGACCCATTAGAGGCCCACACATGGGTGAAAGAGATAAAAAAGGCATTTGTGATTACAAACGCAGGTGAGGCGCAAAAGGCTTCTTTTGCTACTTACATGATGAAGGGGGAAACCAACTACTGGTGGGAGGCTCACCAGCATGGGGCTAGAAAAAAGGCATTTATATGGGAACAGTTCAAGAAGGTATTCTTCGAGAACTACTTCCCTACTAGCATACAATGTAGGATGGAGATTAAGTTCTTAGAACTTAAACAAGGGGATATGACAGTTCCCCAATATGCTGTCAAATTCAATGAATTGGCGAGATTTGCTCCACATCAGGTGGATACGCAAGAGAGGAAGGCGCGTAGGTTTGAGCAGGACTTGAAACCCTGGCTCTACAATAGGATATCGGTGTTTCAGAGTATTTCCTACGAGACCATTCTGGAAAAAGAAATAATAGCTTAAGGTGGTGGTGAGGCATTGTCTCAGTATCACAAGGAAAGGAAGAACAAGAATAAAGTAGAGGGAGGAAATAAGGCAGAAGTTGCCAGTGGTAGTGGCTATATGCCTAAGAGGAAGAGTTTTAACCCTAGGAATACTGGGGTAAAACAAGGAGATTCTAAGCGTAGGACGGAGGCATGCAAGACATGCGGAAAGACTCATATAGAGTACATTTAAAGGGAAATTAGTTTACTACAAGCTTGTGTAAGGGGAGGGACATCTGTCACCCAACTGTCCTAACCCTAAAAAAAACTAGGGGTGTTTCATTTGTGGATCATTGGACCACATGGCAAGAAATTTCCCGAAGAAAGGGTTAGAGGGAAATAAGTGTTCTGGTAGTGATAAATTAGCCATTACGGGACCAACACCATCAGTGGGTAGACCCTCAGCCCGTAAGTTTAATATGACTGTCCAAGATGCGGTTGCATCCTCGGATGTAGTAGCAGGTATCAATCCAGTCAATGAAATAAATGCTTATGTGTTATTCGACTCGGGTGCTACTTGTTCGTTTATAGCATGTGAATTTGCTCAGTGATTAGGTTTAATCCCTGAAAAGTTAGCAATACTTTTAGACGTTAAGGTAGCAAACGAAGAGATAATCCCCATTGAACATATTCATAAGGATTATTGCGTAGATATTAGAGGTAACAAGTTAACGGTAGATTTGGTACCAATAAGGTTAAAAGAATTCGATGTAATTCTTGGTATGGATTGGTTGATTAACCATAAGGCGATAATAGATTGCCATAGGAAAAGTGTGAACCTTCGGCTTTCTAAGAAAACTAAGGTAGTGTTCTTCGGTAGTAAATCACCGAGACGCTCTTGTTGTCTATCGATGACACAAGCTAGGAAGATGTTGAAAAAAGGGTGTATAGGTTACCTGTTCCATGTTGTGGATACCCAAAGAGTGGGAACATCCTTGGACCAGATACCTATAGTTCAAGAGTTCGCGGATGTATTTCCGGTGGAATTATCGGGTATTCCACCGGATAGGGAGGTTGAGTTTGTAATTGTTACATTCACAAGGCACGACACGGTTTCAAGGGCACCATATCGGATGGCGCCAGTTGAGATGAAGGAGATAATGGTTCAATTACAAGAACTATTAGACAGAAAGTACATTCAACCGAGTGTGTCTCCTTGGGGAGCACCGATATTGTTTGTAAAGAAAAAGGATGGGTCGTTAACTTTGTATCGATTATCGAGAGTTGAACAAGTTAACGATTAAGAATAAATACCCGTTGCCCAAGATTGATGATCTATTTGATCAGTTGAAAGGGGAAAAGTATTTTTCTAAGATAGATTTGCGCACGGGGTATCATCAGTTAAAAGTAAGAAAGGAGGATGTACCTAAGACGGCTTTTAGAACTCGTTATGGTCATTACGAGTTTCTGGTGATGTCGTTTGGGTTGACTAATGTGACAGCCGCATTTATGGATATGATGAACAAAGTGTTCAAACAGTATTTGGATAAGTTCGTCGTAGTGTTCATTGATGATATTCTAGTCTATTCAAAGATGCCATAAGATCATGCTGAACATTTAAGGATAGTGTTGGAAACATTATGGGAGGAAAAGTTGTATGCGAAATTCACAAAATGTGAATTTTGGCTTGAGCGAGTGCAGTTTCTACGACATGTTATTTATAAAGATGGCATTTTCGTAGATGCAACAAAAGTAAAAGCAGTTAATGAGTGGGAGCAACCGAAGACTCCAACTGAGGTTCGAAGTTTTCTGGGGTTAGCGGGATACTATAGAAGGTTCATTCAGGACTTTTCTAAAATAGTTACTCCGTTGACAAATCTGACGAGAAAGTCGGTGAAATATGTGTGGACTGAAAAATGTGAGAACAGTTTTCAGGAACTAAAGAAGAGGTTAAGTGAGGCACCTGTATTGTCCTTACCAGATGATACAGGAAACTTTGTAGTATATAATGATGCTTCGCATAGAGGACTGGGTTGCGTGCTCATGCAACATTTCAAGGTCATTGTGTATGCGTCACGTCAATTAAATGATTATGAGAAGGCCTATCCTACTCATAATCTGGAATTGGCAGCTGTAGTTTTTGCCTTGAAGATATGGAGGCATTATTTATATGGTGAGAAGTGTGAGATATATACGGACCACAAAAGTCTAAAATATATCGTCACACAGAAGGAGTTTAACATGAGACAAAGAAGGTGGTTAGAACTAATAAAAGATTACGATTGTGATATTTTATATCATTCGTGGAAAGCGAATGTAGTAACTGATGCGCTAAATAGGAAGGGTAGAGAGAAACTATCAATGTTAACAACTCAGAATGAGTTGATAACAGTGATGGCAAGAATGGAGTTAGAAGTTAAGTTACCGGAGGAAGCAGTGAAAATGTTATTTTCTATGGAAACCCAACCAACCATAGTGGAACGGGTTAAAGGAGTAAAAATGAGCAACGAGGAATGCGAGCAGATGAAGAAAAGACTAAGTATAACCTCGATAAGGAGGAATTACTTCATTTTGAAGGAAGAATATGGGTTCCAAATATTTCTGAATTAAAGGAGGAGTAATGATGGAGGCCCATAGTTTGAGGTACTCGATACATCCTGGTATTACAAAGATGTATCAAGACCTTCGTCAGAACTTTTGGTGGCCAAACATGAAAAGGTAGATAGCAGAATATGTTAGTAGGTGCTTAACTTGTCAAAAGGTTAAGGCTGAACACCAATGACCTAGCGGGTTGTTGCAACCATTAGAAATTCTAGAGTGGAAATGGGAAAACATTACAATAGATTTTGTGGTGGGACTTCCAACAACAAGGAAAGTATACGACGCTATTTGGGTGATAGTGGATCGATGAACGAAATCGGCTGATTTTCTACCAATTGGAGTTAGCTATTTGTCAAGGAAATTATTTCCAGAGATGGAGTACCTGTTTCGATTGTGTCAGATCGTGATCCACGATGGGCAGAGTGAACGGACAATTCAAACACATGAAGATATGTTAAGATCTTGCGTTATGGATTTCAAAGGGAGTTGGGACGACTATCTACCATTGGTGAAATTTTCGTACAATAATAGTTTTCACGCTAGTATAGGCCTGCCGCCTTACGAAGCGTTGTATGGAAGGAAGTGTCGAACTCCATTATGTTTGGATGAAGTGGGTGAACGTCAGATGTCGGGACCTTAGATGGTACAGCAAACAGCGGACATGGTAAAGATAATGCGTGCTCGATTGGTAGCGGCCCAAGATAGGCAGAAGAAGTATGCAGATCCTTATAAAGAAAAGAGAGTATTTTTATGAACAAACAAAAGTATTTTTCATCTATTATTCGATGGGCACGCGATTTTGCCAAAACTTAAATGTAAATACGCTTAAGAGATGAATGTTAATTAACATAGAGTACTATAGGTTGATCATCTAGAAGTGCTCGTAAGTAATGCCGGATGTACAGCCTTAGTGTTGTGATGTCCTTTTTAAGTATGAAAACAGAAAGCTATTGTTCATGGTCTATCGACCGGTTCAGAATTCCTAATCTATTATATACTTTGGGAATTAATGTTATGAATTGTTAGAGTATTAATGTTTCATAATTTTTCATAACTATTTGTTCCATTATTGAAAAATTGTCATATAATTCACGAATGTGGTATTAATGTTATCCTTTGTTAAACTTGTTAAGCTTGTTATGCTCACTCCTTGCGTGAATTATATGATTGCAGTTAAGGCTGAACATACTGAGAATGCTAAGAGAGATAAGGGCAAAGCCAAGATGGATAATTAACCACCATGTAATAAATTAGTATGTTTGTACGTATTATACCCTACAAACAACAAACGATGTAATCGGGTTATGAACCTGGGAAGGGATTCACTTTGATTATAATATAAAGATAATAATTACATTCATTATGTTGTGTTTCAATGGAATGATTGTATAGTTATGAGTACCATGCAACACCATATGTCGGGTTGGAAGATACCCGAATTTGGTGGCGTCACACATATTACAGCAAATGTGGTCGCACCTACAAACGCACTAGTCAATCTTAGTCCCTCGAAGTTAACCTTTTAAAGAGCTGCACTTTTAATAGCATTCCTTGGAATTGCATTTCAGCCTTGGAGGCTTCTTAAATCAAGTGAAAGATTTGTTTACACATGGCTAGTTGGGTACTCTGCATTGATTTGGAGGTTACGGTCTGAAACAAAGCTGAAGTGCTCGTTTCTCCTGCCATGAAAGTAGAAGACAACCCCATCTCCCCCAATTAAACGTGCATCATAGCATGCAGCTCCATTGCCATTGGAATTTGGCTTTCGATCTACAATCAACAGATAAACTTTATAAATTTAACAAGACAATTGATCAAGGAATGGGAAAAGAAGTACATTATTATATATGTGAAATGTGAATAACGTTGGTACTTTTGCACTCAGCCCTGCGTATTGGAGAGTTGCAGTTGACAAAGAAAGCTTTAGCTTTTGGATTGTTAGGCCTTATGACATCTCACAATCCTTAAAAAGCACCGACTATTCCGGTTGAAGCATGTGAACCTTTAGGTTATTTGTGCATGGATTTGTATTGCACCATATACTGTGTGTAATGCCGTAACGATCAATAAGGGATCTAAGCCCTTCTTGGCTGTTGATCTGCGTTTTCCGATCTCAGTTCATGATGCACCCATAGCATATTTAATTCCATGTTCCAATTTTGGGTAGTCAATAGAAGCTTATGGAGGTCGAGTTTCTCCATCCAGATGAGGCGAAAAACAAGATGATTCCCATTCCATAATGGACTCCTCTGAATGTTGAGTATTTAAGTCTGAACCCATGGTCTTAAAACATTCATCTTCATCTCTTTTTTTGCAAAAATGTGTATCATCAACTAAACTGCTATACAGAAGGGAATCAACAACTATTGTCAGAGCAGAAGGGTGCTCCCAATTTGATTCATCATTATCAAATTCTTCACAATATTGTCCAGCAACTAAGACAACTCCTTGAGTTTTAGAAAGGTGTGGCTTTTCTCTCTGTTCAGATAAGGTGCAATGTTTGTAGGTTTCAATTCCATATTGGACTGGTTTGAAGAATGATAAGTTAAATTTGAAGCTTGGGTCCTAAAGTTTTCATCTTTCCTTGCAATATCACAATCAGATGAATTCTTGAATAATGAGCTCCATTTTTTCTGCGGAATAGAAATGCTTGTGTCACTAACAACAACCCCCTTGTTACTCACAACAGATGAGTATGAAGGTTGAACATTAAATTTTGGTTTTCCATTTACAGCTTCTGTACCTACTGAAGATTCAAAAGAATTAGTCTCACTGGACAAAGCAGGAGCATCGCATGAGCTCCATAGAGTATTGGTCTATGAGTAATACTTCTGAAACTGAGTTCTGTGAGTAATTGCCTTCTTGCATTGTGTCGGAAGTTGGTAAAGAAAAGAAAAAAGTGTTCCACTTTGTCGTATTCTTCGAGCAAGAAGCATCCTCGGAGAAGATTGAAGGGGTCTCAGTTGAATCAAACTATGAAAATCAGTTCCTTGGAGAAGATAAGAAGGAAAAGACTTAAATACCCCTTCCGATCCATATTACAAGCTTAGCGAGTAACTTTTGACCGATTAAGTAAAGAAAGTGTGCATTTTGTTATGTATAACTGAAGTTTAGGGTGTACTTAGATACCTTTTTCAGTTTGGGATTCAAAAATCAATAGTGGTGTAACGTTTGGGGTGCAATTTGTCTTTTAGTCCAAGTGAATAATTTTGAAATAAAATAGATCCAAAATTTTCTCATAAACAAACTATTTGGTAGCAATAGAAGTTTTGAAGCGGGCTTCAAAACTTTGACCCGTAAAGAAATTGTCTAGCAAATCAGAAGTAGCAGAGAAAGGGTTTACCAAATTGAATTGTGACTCTGGCTGAGAAGAAGGAGGCTACGAACCAGGAGATTGTGGGGATTTATTTAGAAAAGAGAAGCTTGAATCAGACTCATCGGAAGAAATATGAATAGATGTCTGGTGAAAACCTTTCTTCACTTAAGGGTTTGGTAAAAATGTCAACCAATTGTTTTTCTGTTGGAATAAAAATTAATTTAATTAAACCTTTTGAAACATTATCCCTTAGAAAATGATATCTCTGTGTTTTGTGCGTGAATGCAAAATAGAATTTTTTTTTGATATGTCAATAGTACTAGAATTATCACAGTAAATAGGCACACTATCACATAAAACATCAAAATCACATAGTGTTTATTTTAACCATAAAATTTGAGAGCAGCAACTCCCTGCAGCTAGGTATTCACCCTTAGTGGTTGATAAAGCAACTGAAGTCTGCTTTTTACTATGCCACGTAACAAGACCGTGACCTAAAAATATGCAAGCACCGCTGGTACTTTTTCTATCAGTTTGACATCATGCATAGTCAGCATCTGAATAGCCCATTAGTTTAAAATGATTGCAAATTGGATAAAATAATCCCAAATTGATTGTACCACTTAAATATTTAAAAATTCTTTTAACAGTTTGCAAATGGGATTCTTTAGGTTTTGCTTGAAAATGTGCACATAGACAAACATTATACATAATATCTGGTCTAGATGTAGTTTAATATAATAAACATCTAATCATACCTCGATATTAATTACTTCCACATCTATACCTTTTTCGTCAGACGTAAGCTTTTATTAAAGTGCTTATCGATGTAGCCTTTGAGGTTGACCCTTCAAAACCAAACCTTTTGAGCAGTTCTTTTGTATATTTGGTTTGATGGATGAATATAACTTCCTTTGCTTACTTGATTTGAAGTCCCAAAAAGTAGTTGAGTTCTCCCATTAGACTCATATCGAACTCCTTATGCATGTACTTAGAAAACCACTCACAAAGGAAATCATTAGTTGCACCAAAAATTATATCATCTACATATATTTGTACAATAATAATATTTTTATTTTCGTGTCTTATAAATAATGTAGAATCAATTTTTCCTTTAATAAAATAATTTAAAAGTAAATACTTACTCAACCTTTCGTACCAAGCCCTTGGAGCCTACTTTAGTCCATACAGAGCTTTTTTGAGCTTGTATACATGGTTTGGATACCTCTCATGTTCACATGCAGGAGGTTGTTTTACATATACCTCTTCATTGATGTATCCGTTGAGGAAGATGCTCTTTACATCCATTTAATAGAGTATGAACTTCTTGTAACAAGCAAATGCTAACAAGATGCGGATGGACTCTAGTCTAGCGACTAGGGTGTAAGTTTCTTCGTAGTCAATCCCTTCTTGTTGATTGTATCCTTGAGCTACTAGCCTTGCTTTATTACGTGTGTTTGTCCCAAGCTTATCAAGCTTATTCTTGAATACCCACTTTGTTCTAATGATGGAAACATCTTTTGGAGGGGGCATAAGTTCCCAGACTTGGCATCATTCAAAGTGTTGAAGTTCTTCTTGCATTGCTATTAGCCAACTTTCATCTAGGATAGCTTCCTTAGCATTCTTTGGCTCAACTTGTGATAGGAATGCAGAAAATGCATATTGATTTTGCAATCAACTCCTTGTAGTGATTTCTTTGTTTATATCACCAATGATGTTTTCTATTTCTGGTGGATGGTTCTTGAGATATCTCACAGTCTTTGGCATTTTCATATCATGTATTTCTTCTTTTTACTGAGGAGTATCAGCTTCAAGCTAAATTACCTTGTTGGATTTGTCCATTCGGCTTGCTGAATAGATTTTTCTAGTTTGCTGGATTCACAAAAATCTCCAAATTTCCTGCATCCTTATCTCTTTCTTTTGGAAGATCATTGTGAGTTTCATTAAATGTAATATGAACAGACTCTTCAACACATAGCTTGTTAATATTAAATACACGATAAGCTTTACTATTTTGTGAATAACCAATAAAAATTCCTTCATAAGATTTAGCATCAAATTTTCCCAAGTTTTCAATAGTATTTAGTATAAAATATTTAGATCCAAAAACATTGAAATATCTTATACTAGGAATCTTATTATTTAAAAGTTCATAGCGAGTCTTCAAAATGATTGGACGAATAAGTACTCTATTCAAAACATAGCAAGAGGTGTTTACAGCTTCGGCCCAAAACTTTTTAGGAAGTTTACTTTCTTGTAATAAAGTTCTAGCTATTTCTAGTAATATCCTATTCTTTCTTTCTACAACACCATTTTGTTGAGGAGTTCTTGGGGCTGAAAATTCGTGACTAATTCCTTTTTTATCACAAAATATTATAAAGTCTTTTTGAAATTCAGTAACATGATCACTTCTTATCTTTACAAAGTTGAGACTATATTTTTTTCCCAAATTTCTTATTAATTTCTCAAATTCTTTAAATGCTTCATCTTTAGTTCTTAAAAATAATACCCCAAGTATATCTAGAAAAATCATCTACTATTACAAATGCATAAAACTTACCATTTATACTAGCATGTCTTTCTGGTCCAAATAGATCAAAATGAAGTAGTTGCAAATGAGAAGAAGTAGATACCATGTTCTTTGCCGTAAACGATGTTCTTACTTGTTTCCCAAGTTGACAAGGAACACATATTCCATTCTTTTTATACTTTATCTTTGGCAATCTTTTGACAAGATTCTTTGAAGATAATTTCTTGATTAAGTCCATGTGAACATGTCCCATCCTTTTATGCCACAAATTAGCCTCATCTTGTACGGATGCAAGACATAGTTCTTCATCCTGTTGCTCAAAATCAATAGTGTATATATATTTATTTCCCTTTGTGCAACTAAAGTAACATTGTTAGTACCATGAGAGATAGTGCATTTTTCTTTATCAAAACTAACTTGGTGACCATTATCCATCAATTGACTTATACTAATAAGACTAAATTCAAGTCCACTAACAAGATGTACATTATTAATTTAACCTTACCATTTCCTATTTTACCTTTTTCGATTATTTCGTAGGTTCGTTATCTCCAAATGTAACTGTACCATTTTTCTTATTGATTTTTAGCTCCACGAACTTTTATTTGTAACTAGTCATGTGACATGAGCATCCACTATCAAGAATCCATTTTTGAGATGGAACCCTTGCCTTGAGACATACATGTCAAGAAAAAATAATTTATCCTTTTCGTACCCACATCTTTTTGGGTCATTTAATGTTAGTTGCACGTAAATCATCCTTTTTAACCCATACCTTTTTAATTTTATTTTTCTTAAAACAGTTTATGTCCAATTGACCTTTAATAGCACAATTTCTACATGTTGTAAAAGGAGAGAAATAATTTGATCTAAAACGTGATTTTGATTTTAACATTTTCATATCACCCTTTTTATGCATAGGATTATAACCAATTCCTTGTATTTCAAAGCTAGGTCTTTGTTTACCCAATATGATATTAAATTTTCTTCACCTTGAACAAATTTAGCAAGAGATAATTTTAGTGAATCTATTTCTTTTTGAAGTTCATTATTAGAAAGGATTTTATCAAGTGATTTATCACTAAATGCATCAATACACACATCTCTCATTTTTAGTTCATTATTCAATTTTTGGACATCATTATTCAAAAAATTTACCTTATTGAAAAGTATTTTGTTGTAATTATCTAAATAATCAATTTTAGCAATTAAAACCTTTTCTTCTTTACATGTATATTCTTTTTCGATTTTAATCCTTCTTTTCATCTATCAAAGAGTCCACCTCACTGATTAATGTATTTACCAAGTCTTTCAAATATGTATTCTTTTCATTCAATTTATCATTTTCTTGTTTTAAAGAAATAACCTAAAAAATATATATCTCGTTTGATTCACCTTCTATTCCAATGAAGTATACTTGAGCTATTTTATCCTTGGCATCGACCTCGACTTTAGATTCATCTTCATCACTCCAAGTGACAAGTGTCTTATTTCTCTTATTATCCTTAAAGCCTATTTTTCCTTTGTTCTTTAGTTGAAAGCAGTCCTTCTTGAAATGCCCTAGACATCCACATTCAAAACAAGTCTCCTCAGTTTTCTTTCCTTTGGCTTTATTCGAGTTAAAGGTATTCTTTCATTTATTCTTCCTTTGTAGAAGTCCTTTGAGTCTCCTTGACATCATGGCTATCTCTTAATCCAAATCATCATCAAGCTCTTCCTCATTTTCTGCATTAAGAGCTAAAACATTTCTTCGAGGAGTTTCCTCCTCATCATCATACATCTTTAACTGATGTTCATATTCCTCAAGTTCACCAAAAAGAGTTAGTGTATCCATAGTAGATATAGTAGAGGAATCTTGAAGAGTAGTAATTTTATAAGCAAACCTATTGGGCATAGCCCGAAGTAACTTACGGTTAATATCACTTTGTGGAATGGATTTTTCCAATAGCTTTAAGGAGTTCAGAAGAACAAGGAACCTTGTTTGAGCCATCTTAATAGTTTCATCTTTCTCTAGTTTGAACATTTCATAATCGTGCATGAGCATGCTTAGTTTCACTTCTCGGACTTTGGATGTTCCTTCATGGCTCACTACTAGAGTGTCCTAAATTTCCTTAGCTGTGTTACATGAGGAAACTTTATCAATCTCGGATTGTACCATGTCGCTAACTAATGTGTTCATAGCCCTTGAATCATAGGAAGCCATGAAAGTCTCAGATGAGTACATCTCTAACAAAGTCTTTGGAGTACCATCATCTTTTCTTGGAATAATTGGTCTATTCTCCACAACCAACCATTCCCAAGGATCTTTTTTAAGATAGATCCTCATTCGGAATTTCTAGAAGTTATAGTTTTCTGTTTCATACAACAAAGGAGGTCTTTTGGTTGATTAACCTTCTTGATTATTGCTTCCGAACTATGTCATGTAAGAATATCTCCCTACAAGTCACCTTTAAGACCAAGTTAGTAGAGCCAAGCTCTGATACCAAATGAAATTCGGATAAGACACACTTAGAAGGGGGGTTGAATAAGTGTGGGAACAAACTATGACTAATTATTGATCTTTAAACCAAACTACCGAATATAGCCTACTATATTAATGAATACAGCTTGCTGAATGAATATGGCCTACCTAATTGATTAATTGATATTATGAAAATATCTTGCTGAAATTATAACTTAGAGAAAAGTACTTGGTGTTAAAGAATTATCTTAAGATAATGTAAATACTCAAATTTTAATTATTAAGATAATTAACTAGCTTTTGTGAGTTATTAAAGTAAAGCAAGTAATAAAATCAACACCAAGATTTTTTATGTGGTTCAGCTATTACCCTCTATAATAATAGCCTAGTCCACGTTCAATACCAACTAGTATTGGAGACTCACTTTTATTTCTTTAAAATGACCCTTGTTACAAAACAGATTCTATCAAATTGAATTACAATAATTCACTTGAGCACTCTTGCTCCTTGTGCACCAATGCACCCCTTAAGCACCTATGCTTCATTGAACCTGTTTGTAAATAAACCTTAATCCACTTGGATTAAATTCCTTTAGATAACACTTAGTCTAAAATAAGAAGATTACAAATATAAAGGTCTAATGATCAAAGAAAAAAAATAATTTAACAATGCAAGGCCCAACTAATGAATGTAATGATCAAGTAGTATAAGAGAGATATCACCAATATGAAGCTCACGAAAATATCTGAGAAATAATCTGAATATTAATTGCACAACAGCCGAATAATTTCATCAAAATAATTATGTAGCTTTTCCAATATATATATCAGTGCAGTATAATATTTCGTGTGTTTAGTCCTGATATCTCTGTTTTAATTTATAGCCAGGAATTACTACCGTTGCATTAAATCAAACAATTATTTTCGTTTAGAGATAAACCATGTAATTCTTCGGATAAACAAAAAATATATTTTTGTTAGACTTCTTCAAAACATAATCTTCCAAAAGGATAAGTCCATGTATACCATACTGTTTTGTATTAAACATCCATAGAAAATATATTGACTGCTAGTTCCGTAAATAATGGCAACATACATCTTCCCAGGATAATCATTACTTTAAAGTTCCAAGATATGTGCACCTTTTAGACTTCTAATCATGATCCACTACCGCCACAAATATCATACTTCCTTTCCAATTAAAAATAAATATATAACCATTCCGTAATAAATGGAAAGAAGATAAACATACTACTTTTAATGTAAATCACTTAGGAATTCAAATAGCAAGTAACAACAAGCACATTTTTCCAAGATAATTATCTTAGAGTTCCCAAGACATATGCACACCAAAATATTTTATTTCTTCCACACGTGTATCATGCATATTAATTCAGAACTCTTAAAATTTTATAACACATAGAAAATAAAATTCAATTAATCCGGAAAATAATTTATCATCTTTTATTTTACACGTGCATAATATATAAATACTTACCATCTAAAATTAATCATTTAATAACAGTTAGCATAATATATAAATTTCTTAGGCATGCAAAAAATATTAATCACATTTTAATGCACACATAAAATGTCCTAGAGCCTTGTATTGAAAAATTAAATATTTGCAATGACCTTACATATTTTTCTTAAGAGTCAAATCTTCAAAGTCTTTTGACAATAATCCTTTCATCAACTTTCTAAAATTTCACAATAAACAAATTAGTCCATCATATCAAGTCATCATCAAAATAACAAGGTTTAGAATATTAACAAGTCAACACGTCCTTATGCTTAGGTGTAACATTTTAATTACTTGGTTTGCTTGACATTCATCATTTAAGGTGTTTTAACAAAGTGATATCCTTTATATACACCTTATAACTTCAAGGTCCATCATAACCTTCACTTCACCAACCACCAATAAATAATCAAACAAGAATAAAAATAAAACATGAAGAGTTAAATGATTTGAAATCTTACCCTTATTGGTTCTTCCTTCCTAACCTTGTTCAAGCTTGATCCTTGCTATCCTCGCTTTTCCTTCTCCGTCTTGAAATCAAGTGGGAGCTGTCGTTGACATTCCAAAATTAACCTCACTTTCACTTCACAAATTCAAATGATTAGCATAGTAGTAAGCAAAGATCGATCCCATAGAGAGTACTTTATTTTAGATTTATTCTACTATTTTAACAGAAAATAAAGATGGGGGTTTTTAGAAAAAAAAATTAAACTAAGGAAACATAATTAAATGATAAGATTAACCAAAGATGTAAAAACTTCAGTTCTACAGTTCAGTTTCACCAAGTTACATCAATTAATTAATCAAGTTATTATTTACCCTTCAATCAAACTATTAGCCCTAGATAACAATAAGCTCTGCTATCTAAAATTCTCCTTAGATTGTCACTATATGAAATTGTTAGGTTTGTAATAATTATGTATACAATCATATTGCATCAAAGTAGTGGAAGCATGGTAAATACTAAATTTAAAATTTTACAAACCATTGTCAACGTCGGGATTTTTATTGTCTCTTTTCTGTTCTTGTCTTTTGGTGTTCTCATATTAAGTGAGATTTGTTTGAAAAAATAAGTTGTGAAAAGGTCCGACATGTATATGTCAACGATTGGATTGTAAGAGTCGCCAATTGATATTTTTAAATGGTTTCACCAACTCAACCAAGAAAAGGTTTGCACATTGACCAATTGATGTAATACTGCTTCACTGGTCTGTGAAACCGAGATTCGTTAGGGTCCGGGGGCTTGATTATGCGGAGGGAAGATGTTAGGCACCCCCCGACATCCGTGCTACCACGATAACTGCCACTTTTCAATTTAAACTTATATCTGAATATGTGTGTGTGTATGTGTATGTAGGTTAATGTGCAAATATTTGGAAGTAATGCTATGCCTCGTTTGCACCTATATACAAAGGGTTTGAATTTCGTATAAAAGTTCAGTTTTAAAAAGATATAGAAATGATGTTTTAGAAAAAGAAATTTTTCAAACCTTTGTGCTCAATAGTAATTGAGGCCTATGATACTTCCATTTTATTATATGTTCGGCTTGATTGCTTTTATTTTCGAGATGCGAAGCATCGTCGAGAAAATAATATACAAAGCAGTGCCGAACTCCTTGTGGGCATGTAAGCCATTTAAAGAAATTCAAACACTGTGAATAATTTACAAGCTGGTTACAGCTGAAAATGTCCATCATGAGAACCGAATCTAGATTCAGGAGACTGAATCTGTGATCACATGATTCCTAGGCTCACATGATGTAGCAGTTTGTAGGAAAGCTGGAAGCAGTTATATATATAAAAGCTGTAAATATATATATATATATATGTGTGTGTGTGTGTGTGTGTGTGTGTGTGAAGCGTCGACTGCCATGAAGTAAACTTCATGGGGGATTGGAAATGTAAATATATAAAAGCGATAAATTTATATATAAAGACAATGAACCGCCACAAATTAAACTCCAAGCGGGACATAAATGTAAATATATATAAAAGCGATAACTATATATAGAGACGATCTACCGCCACGAAGTAAACTCTAGGCGGGACAAAAATGTAAATATATATATATATATATATATATATATATATATATATGATCAACCATGTATAAGTAAACTCAGTAGATCGAAATATATATATATATATATATATATATATATATATATATATATATATATATATATATATATATATATACAATCCGGATCCGATCATGGATAGGACTTTACTACAATATGGACCTTTTTTTAGAACAACTAAAAAAATTTTATAGAACTAAATTTTTACATAATCTGGTGTTTTTGGTGTGATTTGGATACATATAACAAAACATGTATGTACATATCTTGTCAGAGTATGTACATACTTTATCACGATATGTACATACAAGTTTTGTTATATGTATCCAAATCACACCAAAACACTATGATATGTAAAAATTTAGTTCTATAAAAAAATTTAGTTATTTTTTTTAAAAAAAGCAAAAAAAATAAAAATTAAAGGTCTACATTTTAAGCTTTGTTAGGAGTCCGAACGAGGATCCTACCTCTCTCTCTCTCTCTCTCTCTCTATATATATATATATATATATATATATATATATATATATATATATATATATATATAAGTAATAAAAAGCCACTTGACCGAAATTAAGTATATCACACACACGCGACTCTTAACGTGAATAACTGTGTGTGAAAAGTAGTGGAGAAAGACTTTAAGAAATGTAAGAAGACTTACAGTGGACAGCCAAGAAGACTTCAAATGGCTTTAAATGAATGAACACTCGGTTTTCAATGGTAAAATATAGCACAGTACAAGCTCACAAGTGTTTGAAAAGAGAAAGCACTCAGTTTATAGTGTGTACAAAGCAAAATGGACAGGGCTTCCTAGCCTTTTTTTTCTTTTCAAATGGCCACCCCAAGCCCTCTATTTATAGAGGGGGGAGCCGCAGGTCCACCTACGGCTACCCGGGGTGTCCCAGGGCTCCGTGGGCCCTGTTGTCTCGAAGTACGTGCACACATACAACGTATTATCCGCTCGAACATTCATAACTTTTGATCCGAGCATCCGATTGAGGCATACAATACCTTTCTGGAATGCTGTTGTCGAGAGCTACACAATGACATAGGATAAGAGGTTGTACAGAGTCGAGAATATAGTGCCATGCCTAGATCTTCAGGTCTTTAAATTCTATTCGGTGTGCTGTCTTGTTTAGTAGTCACTCGGGATTTTGAGCTATGGTTCTTGTAGGACACTTCTGTGTAGAATATATGTTGAAATGTTGTTGAGATGACGTAAATATTGGTCGAGGTGGCAAAATGGTGATTTTGCCCCTTACCGGGGTTATCTCTGGTTTGGGTTGATTTAGCAGTCGTTGCTCAAGGTTATCTCTGAGATTTAGCTGCTGTGAGTATTGAAGGTCCTCAAGGTTATCTCAGAGGTGTGCCTGACCTCCCAGGGTTATCTCCAGGGTTAGAACTGAGTGCCTCAGGGTTATCTCTGATGTTGAAGCTGACTGCAAAGGGTTGAAAATGAGCTTTTCTGGGGTTATCTCCGAAACTGCAACTACATTCCTCGGGGTTATCTCCGAGGTTGGAACTAAACCTCTCAGGGTTGTCTCTGAAATTTGAACTGAGTATCTCGAGGTTGTTTCTGAGATGGCAAAAATGATAATTCTGGGGTCGTCTCCGTAACTGGACCTGCTTTTCTCAGGGTTGTCTTTGAGGTTGGAACTAAAACTGCTGGGGTTATCTCCGGGATTGGAACTTATTATCTCAGGGTTATCTCCGAGATGGAAAAACTGAGTATCCCCTGGTTTTCTCAGGGATGGGAACTGGTTGGTCCTCTAGGGTTATCTCTAAAAGACGATTTTGCCCTTCTGCAATGTTAATAACAGGAATGCAAAAATTTTTAGTGTCTACAGATGCCCCTCTTTATCTTATTCGTGCAATGTAATGGCATGGATACGATAAAGAATACTAGACACTTGAAATGTGACAAGATAATCATGATGCAATGTACTACAACATGATGCAAATGCATGATGTATGTGGTTTATTGGACCATTTTCCAATGGAATGTAATGATTGTCCTTTCCCATGATTTATGTTTGGGACTGGAGTTATAACTGGAGTTATGTGTACTCCAAAGTTCTCAGGAACATCCAGGATGTTGACGTTGGGGTTATCACCAAAGTCTTTAATCTTTGGTACAGATTTCCCACTGATGTTGTATCTCTCATGTACGGGAGACTCATGGGGATTTGTGCTATATCTAATGAAGATGTGTATAACATATTCCATTATCGGTCCTCCCCGATGAGGATAGCTTTCCCTAGTTTGTATCGCAAGGTCCTTCCAATGCTCTATCGGAGTTACTGCCAATAGTCTATGATGTGAAGGTTGCCTGACCCTCGTTGAATTTTGCATCAACGGATGAAAATCATCGGATGAATTCTGATGCTTCATTAGATTTACTTGCTAATAGTTGGCTAAATGTCAAGGTTTTTTGACCTTCATTGAAATGTACTTCAATGGATTAAATAATCAGATGGCTTCTGATGCTTCGCTGGATTTACTTGCCAGCGGCTGAATGACGTCAAGGTTGCTTGACCTTCATTGAAATGTACATCAACAGCTGAAGTGGAATGAAATGTCCATTGAGGAGAATTATTTTAGAGTTACGACCCCAAATTGACGGTATCAGAACTTTTTGAGGTATTACCAAGTGTAGTTTGCAATAGTTGTGATCACCGGTGTTGTGAACCCTATGTCTAGGTGAATACCAATGAGTGATATGTAGACTCGCAGTTTGGTATATGAAAACCAGGATTTCAGGCTTTTTCGCTCAATCGCGTAGCATCTTTTTCTATGATTTGACTTTTTTAGCTTGTAAGACCACCTTTGCAACTCAAATTAGACCGAGTCAGAGGGGTGGGACCCACCTAAGGTATCCGTAGGTACACCTGCAACCAATCGTGGATGGTTTTAAGTGCCCTGTTGCTTTCACAAGTCATTTTCATGTTTCGCCACACAGAGAATCCGAGAGGTCTTCTTTAAATTTGTTGAGTTTGGGCGACTTTTTGCGTAATTTGTTACCGTACAAGTTTTCTGCACTATCCTGGTAACGTATGCATGTCTTCTTTTTTAGTTTTATCTGTAGGAAAATGAGTTATCACATGAAATGCTTCTAAACACATAGTAGGGAATATGCATGCTCATATGAATTGATAAAAAATATTTAACCTAGTAAATGTTAGTATTTAACTATGCTGAACATAATGATGTGAAAATTTTAACTTTTGAAACAGTCAAATTGGCAACTTTTTTATGATATTTCTTATCCTATTTGAGGACAAATGAGCAAAGGTTGTAAAGTAAAGTAATCCTAGTAATTAGGCTACCCTTATGGATTATGACTTTGATAGTGTTATGCATGTAGGATGTTTATGACTGTGGGTAGGTGTGCTATTGAATGGCCACCTAGTCATGCCTATGTGCATGTGGATAGTCCTTTTTACAAATGAGACTCTGGCAAAAAATTTCCAAAAGTCTAGGCATTGGGTAGACATGCATTTTTAACTCTGTAGTAGGCGTATGTTAAAATAATGCATGCATGTATATAGCCTTAAAATATATTTGAAAAGCTTCAAGTTAGAATTTATCACATCCTTTCTGAGGTGATTTGGAGACTTATGTCCAGATATATGGATCTTGATCAGCCGCGTTGTTCCCGCAGGACCACTTCAGGTGTGCGGAGGAGGGCTTTTGATGTTCCTCAACCCCGTTCAGTCAGACAACCTCGTCGTTTAGTGGAGGCGGTGATTCATCCTATCCGGGTTGAGGTACCAGATGTTGAGGACTAGGAGGAGGATGTACCGGTTACGAACCCCGCTCCTGCTGCTCATACTCTGTAACAATCCAGAATTTCAAATTGTAATTTGAAATATTTATTGAATTATATAAATGTTTATTTGAGGTGTTTATTATTGAATAAATATTTTGTTGATGTGATGATTGTTAGTAAATATTTATGAATCTAAATTTATTAGATAATATTCTGAATTAAATTAATTTATAATTTAGAGAGTTGTAATATGACATGAGGTGTTATGTTGTTGATTAATAATTTAGAATGGTATGTTAAATTATTAAATAAAATTATAATGAAATTATAATTTTGTGTTATTTGTTTAAATGGTATATTTATTTAAAATATAGTGTGTATAATTAAATTATTTGATTAATGTTGGGTATGGAAATCCAAATAAATAGTATGTGACTATAAGTGATAAACTAAATTGTTTATAAAAAAAATAAATTAAAGGAGTTTAATTTACAGATTTGTCAAATAAGGCTTAGATATATTAAGTCTTTAAATTTTAAAGGGTTTTGCCAAACAAAGCCATATGGCTTTTGGATTTTTAATTTTTGAATTTAAATAAAATAAAATAAAATAAATAATAAATATAATATATTTATAACCTAAGCGTTATAACTGATATTGTGTTTAGTAGCGTATTAAGATTTAGCAGTTTTATTTTTACGCTTGGCCATATCAGTTTTCTTTATGCATACTTGGCTAAGTCTGAGAGTTCAGAGAATTGAGAATTTAGAGAAATTGAGAGAAAGCCTAAGGATTACCAAGTAGTTTTAGTGGTTTAGCAAAGATTGTCTATAAGCAATTTGAAGGTATGTACTATAACCTTATTATACATATATGGGTTTCACGGTAAAATTTTATATACTCTGTGAATTCAAATCGATGAATTGCTGATATAAATAACTGATAATTGTGAGTATATATGTTTATGATGCTAGAGTTTATGTTTAAACAAGGAAACTGCATGCTAATTTTGGACAACAGTAGAAAAAAATAATGACAGTGTATGTTTGTATGAATATTTTCTCATATGGCTTATAAAGTACCAATTTTGATGGTCAATTCGTATGTTAAACTGTAAATTGTAGCTAGTTTATGGTTAAACAAGGAAATTGCATGCTAATTTCAGACATTAATAGAAAAAAATAATGACAGTGTATGTTTGTATGAATATTTTCTCATATGGCTTATGAAGTACCAATTTTGATGGTCAATTCGTATGTTAAACTGTAAATTGTGGCTGGTTTATGCTAGTTCATTAAGAAACGAAGATAATGTAATTTGAACGAAGCAATTTGGACAAGAATTGTGTTTACAGTGTTGATTTTCGTAAAGAATATCAAAAATTGAGTTTTTATATGAAAACATGAAATTATAAAAATTAAACTAGTTTTAGTTTATGTTAAGTTGTTCTAATTGGTTGAATATGTTAACAAACATATTTGTAATAGTTATATAGCAATTATTTGTGTTAAATTCACTGTTTGGTGGGTTAAATTCGAGTTAGTTAGCTTAAGAATACTGTTGTATTCATGTTCTGCAAAACTAGAATCGGGTGTGTGGCAAGTAGCCTTTCTTCTTGTGGGGCCATTGTAATTTAGTGTAATATTGTGCACTAGCGCCAAAGAGTCGATCATGCATAAAGTGAAGTCTGCTACTTCTACAGACTTTGGACATTAAATGTAACTTAGCTTAATGTTATGTTAATGTGAGAACCATGTAACAACAAGGTTAAAACAGAGTCATGTTATATGGTTAGTAAATTCAAAGTTGTAAAAATGATTAGTAAGTTACGAAGGCGTTTTGTGATAACTTAGTATACACAATGAATGTTAGACAAGTGTTGTGAAGTCAACACTTGGAATTTCTGAAATGTAAATGGTAATGTAAGACTTGTACTAAAATAACAAGTTTAGCTAGAAATGTGTGTTATGTTAAAAAGTGAATATTAGTATGTCTAATAGATGTTGTGGTTTTAATACTATGTATAGGTGAACATGAGTTTTAATATTATAGCTTACACTCGAGGCAAGTTTTCTAACTCTACACTTTCATTGAGCTAGTTCTATTATTACATTGTGTAACTTTATTCTTTTGATTAAGCAAGTTTCCTACCTTAAACTGTTATTGAACAAGTCAATTGTTCCTCAATTTCATTTGAGCAAGCTTTAACTCTAATGTTATTGGAATTCTCATTATGGTTAATTCATTCTAACTTGTTTATAGTTAAACAAGTTTTTTAAGTTCTACTCCTGTACAATGAACGTAGTTTTTGAACTCTCGTCTCGTTTATTGAGTTATTTTATTACTTTGCATGAGTTAATACCATGTTGGGCAAGTTTTTAGTTTTCAGCTTGTTATCAGTTAACGTACGTTCAGTAATTTCATTTCTAATGTTATAAGACCCTAACCTTAGCTTATTTATTGTTCAAGCAAAGTTTTACCATTTTATTCATTTTGTTCAATACTTATGCTCTCTAGTTATTTTCAAGCATGAGTTTTATATATATAGTCAATTCACCTATGATTCTCAATTGTTCTGTGTTATGTTGTTATTAAACAACTGTTGTGTTATCAAGCATTGTTGATTCAACTAGTCCCCTTGTTGATGATCGTTAAACTTCAAATTACCCTTGAAAGTTTATCCAAACCAAACTTTCTTTGGTGCAGACTTGTCCTTTAAATACTGAGATGAACAACCCTATTATTAGGGGATAATTTACGCTTAGCGTTGAAATGTTTGTGCACAATACATTGTACAAAGAGCTGATCCCCCTAAGTATGAGGAGTCCTTATAGTCTTATGACTGTTAAATTTGGAGTTGAAAGATTACTCGCAACTGTGGACATACTTCATGGTCTTATGACCCTCAGATATATATTCCATATTTTGATTCAAGTATTTGGTTATCATTGATAGAGTACTATTCAGTTTTGATGAGCCTATTCATTGGCAGTTATTACATTCTTGTTGATTCATTGCTATATCTAGTGAGCAATTATTTTGCTCACTCTTGCATAAATATTATTATTGCAGCTAAAGTTAAGAAGGTAGATGAACCTACAACTAACAAAGGAAAGGGAAAAATGTACAAGTGACGAAGACTTGTGATTTTGATTATTGTTATGATGTTAGACTTTTCACTTGATGATAGACATATATTAAATGATGTGATGTAATAATTTTATTTCCGTACTTATATGATGTTAAGGTTAGACAACCTGGGATGTTTTTGGATTTAATGATGTAACCCTATTTAAAGGGAGGATTTATTGTTTAAATATTATTTTATTTGAGTAGATATTATGTGTATGGATAGTGAACACCAAATCTTGAGGGAATGAAGTACCTAGATTTGGGGGTGTCACAAGTTGGTATCAAAGCTTTAGGTTATGAACCTTAGGTGGGGAAAAGCCTTAGGAAGTAACCTTTGAAAAGATAGTAATGATAAACTCCTATCGAGTTATAAAGAAGAAGTAATAAAACACTTATGTGCTTATGTGATTATGACTTATGTGCTCGTGAGTGTCGAGTAGTAATGATTAGTAATTAAAACTTAAAATTTGGTTGACACGATGGCTAGTGTAGGAGGATCCAGTCAGGCTAGGGAGGAAGGATCCCAGGTTCCTAGAGAAGAGGAGCCTCGAGATATTCAGGTTATTTGGGAACATCAACTACCACAGGAAACAATTCCGTTGGTCACAATAGTTGTGACACCCCGAAACCCAGGTACTTCATTCCCACAGGATTTGGTGTTCACTTAATCAAACATTCATATCTAACTACCCAATCACAGTAAAATTGAATAATAAAAACCTTCCCCATTAAAGGGTTACATAATAAAATCTCCCAGGTTGTCTAACCTTTAAATACAATCATTCAAATGCGGAAAAAATTAATAAACTTCATTACAACCATTCAATTGAGACTGATAATAAAATATTAACATATTACAAGCCTTAAATACTTGTTCATCTTTCCTTTCCCCTTACTGGTGCTAGGTACGTCAACCTTCTCATCCTTAACTGTAATAGTTATATATGCAAGAGTGAGCAAACAAAGCTCACTTGGAAACAACAATGAATGAAAAAAAAATATTTACAACAATTGTCAAATAATAGGCTCGATAGAAGTAAACAATATGAGTTATCAACATCCAAGGTATATAACCGAGGGTCCTAAGACCACGAACTATGTCCATAGTTATAAGTAATTTTTCAACTTACACTTTTAACAAATATAAGACTATAGGGACTCCTCGCATTTAGGGGATCCCTTCGCATAAATGTATATTGTGCACAAACATTTCAACGCTAAGCGTAAATTACCCCTAATAATTGGGTTGTTCATCTCAGTATTTAGAGTACAAGTCCGTACCAAAGTGAGTTTGGTTTGGATACATTTCAAGGTAATTTGGAATTCAACGAACATCAACTAAGGATTAGTTGAATAAAACTAATAACATCATATTATAGAATAATCGTAATTGAATCGACATGGTAAATTAAAATCATGCTTTAGGAATAATCTAATAGCATACACCTTGAATAACTATAACACACCTTGCTTAAACAATATTAAGCCAAGTTTATTTAGAATTGAATACTAAGCATGCATAGCAATTTGAATGATAAAACTGTTCAACATTTGTATATATAAATTTGCATGCTAAACAACAAGTAAATACAAGAATAACTTACTCAATATCAAAATTAAAGTTTTAGAAACCTTGCATCATTATATTGTAATCGAATTGGAAATATTAATTGGTTCAACAAGAAAATGGATTAGAGAACTTGCCTTGCTAGTAGATTAAACCGAACAATTCAAATCACAATATCCTATATATATATGTCAGCATGACATAGTTAGTCACTACCATTTTACAAACATAACTAAGTACACTCATC
Organism: Panax ginseng; assembly: GCA_020205605.1. Lineage (NCBI taxonomy): Eukaryota > Viridiplantae > Streptophyta > Magnoliopsida > Apiales > Araliaceae > Panax > Panax ginseng. Next base: position 126,173,711 of record CM035131.1, on the reverse strand, counting down.
ATGTAAGATTTAATTTTTAATCACATAATCACGTTACAAAATAAGTTAATTGTTAATAACATGCTCATTCATGGTATAGAAATACTGAAATCGTAACTTAACAGTCCTACTATTAACACATAACAATTCCTTCAGATTTTTAGTACAAAAAGTACATTGTCGTCAGACCATTCGCTTAACTCGCATTTGTGTGGTACCACAGATTTATAATGTGGTTCGAATTTAAATATGTACGATGATATTTAGCATGCTGATGAGAATTAAACTATGAGGTTTGCGTTAAGACACGATAAATGTATCTTGCTAGGGTTACTACCAATCTTGAGATGCTTGATCAAGCATGAGCTGACTTGAACGGCATGAACAAAAGCCAATTTTGGCCTCTGCTACTTTCTAATGACCTAATTATCAAGTAATTCATATAGAGACTTCATATAAATATAATTCAAAGACTCTTAACATGTTTCTACCCATAAAACTACATAAACAACGAATTTAAAACATCCAATTTCACTATTTTTGATAAAAACTTACTTTTTGATGTTTTCAATGAAAATCAATACTGTGATTTTATTTTTCAACCAAAACAATTAATTCAAATCACTTTATCAATATTTATACATACTCTATCAAATTCAATAGTCAATTTATCAATTAAGCAACTAATTAACCCTTAATTTCTACCTTAAACTAAACCATATCCATTCACATAAACTCTCTGTAAAATAGTTTTCTTTACAAATTACATAAATATCATAACTTCATTGACTCTGCTCATATATAACTCATGAAAATAGTTTTACAACACTAGTTTATCATATAAAGCCACATACATAAAAATTAATTCAATTTTTACAAAGCTTTTATAGAGAAAATTGAGAGAGAGAGAGAGAATACAACTATAAATTTTGAAAAGAAAAACAATAACAGAGTTTAGATGATACCTTAGAGTTGGAAGATAATGGCTATCAATTGATTATCAAGCTTCTTCTCCCCAATTCCTTTATCAAATTCTCTAGCCTTCTCCCAATCCTCTCTTCTTTTCTCTCTGTAAACTCTCTTCTTCTCTCTTACACCTCTATTCTAATCTGACGTATTAGAAATATAACGTATAAGATATAATATATATGAATTATATAATATAAATATAAGTATAACTGATATCAGTTATACAAATTTTGAAAATCAAAAGCCATAAGGCTTGTTTGGTTACTTACTAAAAATATAATCATTTATTCCTTATGCCTTGTTTGGTAAAACATAATTAGATTAAAGACTAAATAGTAATAGGCCTTGTTTGGCAAAAAAACTCAATTAAACTCCTTTAAGTTATTTTAATAACTCCTTTATAAAAGGTTATTTGTCACACTTTTAATTAATTAAATTAATTCTAATAACAATTTATTAAATTACTTTAACACATAAATCAATATCACTAAATTAATAATTTTCTATATAATTATAACTTTATTTAATCAACTAACACATCCTTTTAATTACAAATTCAAATTAAAATATAATAATTCATTTAATCAAAACTCTCTAATTTAATAATTAAATTAAATTAGAATAAAATAATTAATTTCCTTAATTATTTATTTAACAAATAATTAACCAAATCGAATCAAATTTGAACAATTACAAATTCAACCATAAACACATCCACTAAATACTTATATAATTCAACAAATATTTAATATAACAAATAAAAATTCTGGAATGTTACATCATTCCCTCCTTACAAGGATTCTGTCCCAAGAATCACAATTCAAACAATTCATTCGTCACATTCTCCCCTACTTACAAAGATTCTGTCCCCAAAATTGAAGACACGGATTAAACCAATAACTCAGGGTAATTCTTCATCATTTCAGCTTTGAGTTCCCACGTAGCCTCTTCGACATTGTGGTTTCTCCATATTACCTTCATAGAAGATATCACTTTATCTATGAGCACTTGTTCTTTCCTGTCGACTATCTGGATAGGAACCTCTTGCTAGGACAAGTCTTTCTCAAACTGCAATGGTTCGTACTCGATCACGTGTTTGTAATCAGATTTATATGGTCGTAACACCGAAACGTAACAAATATTATGAATGTTTTGCAATTCTGGAGGTAGAGCTACCTCGTAAGCCACCTCACCAACTTTTTCCAGCACTTCAAAGGGTCTAATAAACCTCGGGCTTAGTTTCCCCTTTTTACCAAATCAAATTTTTCCCTTCCAAGGTGAAACTTTTAGGAAAACGTAATTTCCTACGTCGAATGCATGATCTTGTCTGTGTTGATTAACATATTTCTTTTGTCTGTCTTGAGCAGCTATCAATCTTGTTCTGATGAGTTTGACAACTTCAGCAGTTTGTTGTACCAGTTCTGGTCCTAATAGTTGACATTCATCGACTTCACCCCAACACAGTGGAGTTCTGCACCTCCTACCGTATAGTGCTTCGTAAGGCGGCATGTCGATGCTTACGTGGTAACTGTTATTGTAGGAAAATTCCACCAACGATAATTGTTCGTCCCAGCTTCCTTTGAAATCCATGACACATGCTCTCAGCATATCTTCCAATGGCTGAATCGTTCGCTCACTTTGGCCATCTAATTGCGGATGATATACCGTACTCATTCGCAACTGTGTTCCCATACATTCTTGTAGTCTCTTTTAGAAGTTTGATGTGAACCTCAGATCTCTATCTGACATAATTGACACTGGAACTCCATGTCTCGTCACGATCTCTTTAACATATAACTTTGCCAGCTGTTCAAGATTGAATCTAATCTTTATTGGTAAAAAGTGTGCAGATTTTGTCAATCTATCCACTATCACCCATATCGCATCGTATCCTTTCTGAGTCGTTGGGAGACCTACCACAAAATCCATTGTGATATGTTCCCATTTCTATTCCGGTATCTCCAATGTTTGAAGTAGTCCGCTTGGCCTTTGATGCTCGGCCTTGACTCTCTGACATGTCAAGCACTTTGCAACGCATTCTGCAACGTCTCTTTTCATATTTGGCCACCAAAAATGTCACCGCAAATCTTGATACATCTTCGTACTTCTAGGATGAATCGAATATCTCGAGTTATGAGCTTCTGTCAAGATGTCTTATTTAATATCTGGTACTATTGGAACCCAGATTCGTCCCTCGAATCTTAGCATTCCTTCAGTATTACCATGAATTTTTCCTCCCTTCCTTCAAGTACACTCTCCTTTATTTTTTTGCATTCCGCATCTTGCAGTTGAGCGTTCTTCACTTTGTCCACCAAAGTTGAACTGGCTTCCATCTGGTATAATTTTTTTTCGGATTCTTTTGGAAATTTGATTTCCAACTCTAACCTTGACATTGCTGAAATAAGCTCCTCCTTATCAGTTAACAACATCAATGTTTCTCTGCCTTTTCTACTCAAGGCATCTACAACAACGTTTGCTTTGCCTGGATGATAAAAGATCTCACAATCATAATCCTTTATCAATTCCATCCATCTCCTTTGGCGCATATTTAGGTCTTTCTGAGTGAAAATGTACTTCAGACTCTTATGGTCTGTGTAAATCTCACATTTCTCTCCATAGAGATAGTGTCTCCATATTTTTAAAGCAAACACAACCGCCGCCAACTTTAAATCATGAGTCGGATACCCTTTTTCTTAGTCTTTCAATTGCCTTGATGCATACGCGATGACTTTTCCATTCTGCATAAGGACACATCCTAATCCTTTGTGTGAATCATCACTGTACACCATAAAATTTCCTATATTATCTGGTAATGACAACATAGGTGTCATACTTAACTTCTTTTTCAATTCCTGGAAACTTCCTTCACACTTCTCCAGCCAAACAAATTTTACAGATTTCCTCGTCAAATTTGTCAACGGAGTGACAATCTTGGAGAAATCCTGGATAAACCGTCTGTAATACCCTGCCAATCCCAAGAAACTTCGTACTTCTGATGGAGTTCTTGGTTCTTCCCAATTTATCATAGCTTCAACGTTTGATGGATCCACTGAAATTCCATCCTTTTCAATTATGTGCCCAAGAAATTGTACACGTTCTAACCAGAATTCAGATTTAGAGAATTTCGCGTACAACTTTTCCTTTCTTAGCGTCTCTAGCGTTAGACGTAAGTGTTCCATGTGTTCTTCTTGAGTTCTAGAGTACACCAGAATATCGTTGATAAACACCACCACAAACTTGTCTAAAAATGGTTTAAACACCCTGTTCATCAAATTCATGAACGCTGCAGGGGCGTTTTTCAAACCAAAAGACATCACCAAAAATTCGTAATGTCCATATAAAGTTCGGAATGCCATCTTCGGTACATCCTCCTTCCTTACCTTCAGTTGATGATACCCACTTCTCAAATCTATTTTTGAGAAATATCTAGCACCCTTCAACTGGTCAAACAAATCATCTATTTTCGGCAGTGGATATTTATTCTTAATAGTGACTTTGTTTAACTCTTTGTAATCAATGCAAAGACGCATTGACCCATCCTTCTCCTTTACGAATAACACCGGTGCTCCCCACGGTGACACACTCGGCTGAATGTATTTTTTGTCCAATAGCTCCTGCAGTTGTACCATCACCGGAGCCATTCTGTATGGGGCTTTCAATATCGGAGCGGTTCCTGGCGCTAAGTCGATCACGAACTCAATTTCTCTGTCAGGCGGAAGTCCTGTAAAATCCTCCGGAAACACGTCCACAAATTCCCTAACCACTGGTATTTCTTCCAGTTTCTCACCCTTCTTCTGCGTATCAACTATGTAAGCTAAATAACCCACAAAGCCTTGACTCAACAATTTCTTGGCCTGCATAATCGTCAGACATCTCATTTGTCTAGGTGATTTGCTACCATTGAAAACTACCTTTGACGGAGTCATAAGGTTTACACATTTCTTTTGGCAGTCAATTATCGCTCCACAATTGAACAACCAATCCATTCCCAAAATAACATCAAACTCTCCAAGCCTAATCGGGATTAAATCTACCATCAAAATATTTCCCTTAATATTCACCCTACAGTTCTTGTATACGATCCTAACATGAATTATTTCCTTATTCACAATTTCTATGTTTAAAGGGAAATTCAATTCTTCACTAGGCAATCCTAATCTCATAGCAAATTCATCAGATGTAAATGAGCAAGTAGCACCCGAATCAAATAATACATAAGCATTAATATCATTGATTGGGATAATACCTGACACCACATCTTTTGATTACACAACATCTTGCACAGTCATGTTGAAGGTTCTTGTTGTGGGCTTATTTGTTGATGTTGGCCCAACAATAGCCAGCGCACCTCCACTAGCACTTCCCTTGTTTCCATTTACTTCACCAGATCTCTTCTTAGGGCATTCACGAGCAAAGTGATCCTTGGACCCGAATGTGAAGCAAACGTTCTTCTTAGGTTGATTACAATTTGGGGTGATGTGACCCTCCTGGCCACATCTAAAGCATACTCGTTTCCCCATCAAGCATACACCCTTGTGAAACTTCCCGCATATAGCACATGCTTCAAACTTCTTACTCTGCTGGTTACCCTGCTGATTTCCAGCACCCATATTTTCATTCCACTTTCTTTTCAGATTATTGTTACCATTTCCACTGCCACCAACTCCATTCTTAACCTCCACTTCATTATTCTTCTTCTTTTGTTCTTGATTGAACTTGGTTACAACCTCGCCTCCACCTTCAGTGAGAATTTCCTTTTCCATTACGGCTGCAAATGTCTGCAACTGGAACAAGGAAACCCTTCTATACACCCAGGGCTTCAGTCCCTGTTCAAATCTCTTTGCCTTGCATTCATCTGTACTGACTTGGAATGGCACAAACCTCTCCAACTCATTGAATTACGCGGCATATTCTAACACCGTCATTATTCCCTATTTCAGTTCTAAAAACTACACTTCCAACTGACTCTTCGAACTCTCTTGGAAATAGGTCTCGAAGAACATCTCCTTGAACCTATCCCAAGCCATAACCCCTTGTCTTCCTCGAGTTTTATTGGCCTGCCACCAATAACTAGCCTCTTCTTTCAACATAAATGTTGCAAAAGCAATTTTCTGATCTTCCCCTACTGCCGCAACATCGAACACCTTCTCTATCTCCATGACACAGGTCTGAGCCTCAACCAGGTTCATGGACCCACGAAATTCTGGTGGTCCAACCGCCTTGAAGTCCTTAAATGTTGTAGCTTGATTTTTTGGTTGGTTTCATTGTTGATTCTGCGATTGCACTAATCGATAACGTCATCACCAAATTGCCGAAGCAGGGGTTAACTTTAGTATTATTGTTGTTGGTTCCTTCAGTTGTTCTCTGTCGGGGTGGTTGACATCTTGGCAGCATTTTCTAATAAAGGTACACTCATTAGATTATTACTCAACTTATTTAGGTAATTTCTACTTAACTTGCCCCCATAAAAGTAACCACCACATAACACATAACACTTTGGATAAAAGAAGATAATAACTTTTATTCATACTTAATTCTTCGAAAACATCATATCAACAGCATCACTGCTATTTACATTATTTTCCTGAACTACCAAAGTTTCAGGACATCATCATCATACCCCATAGGTTACATAACACTTGGGATTAACATAAATCATAAATCAAGTACACTCTCTGCGATGTCCTACTAAGATACTGCATAGCCTTACGACGCTCTTCTTCCATAATTCGGAACATGGTTCGTCGATCTAGTATATACGATGGCAGCGTCTCATACTGAATCGAACAACCCATGACCCGATCCTGAGCTCGATTAATCACTGTGTTGAACACGTTATTCATTTCCTGCATCCTCATTCTCTTTGCTTGTGTGTCTCCCTCTGCTATTTTGGCTCATTGATCAGCTTCCTCGTACGTATCTTCGGCTCTTGCCTTCTTAGTAGATTCCTCTTTCAACTTGTTCTTCAATTCTGCAATATCTGCTCTCATTCGCTCGTTCTCTCCTTTGGTGTGAATCAGCTTATCTTCAACATTGCTCAGACGTTCTTCTCGGTCCTGAATTTCGTCATCCTTCTGTGCCATCGAGGTATGTTGTTCAGCAACTATCTCTTGTAACTCCTCAACTGTATCTTGAAGTTCTACATTGCGGTCATGCACCTCATCGTATATACGGCCAGTTATCGAGTTAAGTGGAATCCTTTCCTCCTCGTCCTCTTCATCCGTCGTGGCGATTCAACAGGTCTTCCTCATACATTTCTACATCATCATCCTCATCTTCAACCACCGTAAGCAACGGGGCTGACTCCCATGGAAGTAGTTGTTCCCAAACCACTTGAATGTCACGAGATTCCTCCTCTCTAGGCATCTGAGGTCCTTCCTCCCTTGCCTGACTAGATTCTCCGACATTAGCCATCCTGACAACAAGATTTTTAAGTTTTAGTTATTACTAGACACTCACGAGCACCTAAGTTGTAATCACGTAAGCACATAAGTGTTTTATTACTTCTTCCTTAAAACTCGATAAGAGTTTATCATTACTATCTTTGCAAAGGTTACTTCCTAAGACTTTTCCCCCACCTAAAGTTCATAACCTAAGGCTCTGATACCAACTTGTGACACCCCCAAACCTAGGTACTTCATTCCCACAGGATTTGGTGTTCACTTAATCAAACATTCATATCTAACTACCCAATCATAGTAAAATTGAATAATAAAAACCTTCCCCATTAAAGGGTTACATAATAAAATCTCCCAGGTTGTCTAACCTTTAAATACAATCATTCAAATGCGGAAAAAATTAATAAACTTCATTACAACCATTCAATTAAGACTGATAATAAAATATTAACATATTACAAGCCTTCAATACTTGTTCATCTTTCCTTTCCCCTTACTGGTGCTAGGTACGTCAACCTTCTCATCCTTAACTGTAATAGTTATATATGCAAGAGTGAGAAAACAAAGCTCACTTGGAAACAACAATGAATGAAAAAAAAATCTTTACAACAACTGTCAAATAATAGGCTCGATAGAAGTAAACAATATGAGTTATCAACATCTGAGGTATATAACTGAGGGTCCTAAGACCACGAACTATGTCCATAGTTATAAGTAATTTTTCAACTTACACTTTAACAGTCATAAGATTATAGGGACTCCTCGTACTTAGGGGGATCAACCCTTCGTACAATGTATTGTGCACAAACATTTCAACGCTAAGCGTAAATTACCCCTAATAATTGGGTTGTTCATCTCAGTATTTAGAGTACAAGTCCGTACCAAAGTGAGTTTGGTTTGGATACATTTCAAGGTAATTTGGAATTCAACGAACATCAACTAAGGATTAGTTGAATAAAACTAATAACATCATATTATAGAATAATCGTAATTGAATCGACATGGTAAATTAAAATCATGCTTTAGGAATAATCTAATAGCATACACCTTGAATAACTATAACACACCTTGCTTGAACAATATTAAGCCAAGGTTATTTAGAATTGAATACTAAGTATGCATAGTAATTTGAACGATAAAACTGTTCAACATTTGTATATATAAATTTGCATGCTAAACAACAAGTTAAATACAAGAATAACTTACTCAATATCAAAATTAAAGTTTTAGAAACCTTGCATCATTATATTGTAATCAAATTGAAACAATAATTGGTTCAACAAGAAAGTGGATTAGAGAACTTGCATTACTAGTAGATTAAACCAAACAATTCGAATCACAATATTCTATATACATATGCCATCGTGACATAGTTAGTCACTACCACTTTATAAACATAACTAAGTACACTCATCATGTAAGATTTGATTTTTAATCACATAATCACGTTACAAAACAAGTTAATTGTTAATAACATGCTCATTCATGGTATAGAAATACTAAAATCATAACTTAACAGTCCTACTATTAACACATAACAATTCCTTCGGATTTTGAGTACAAAAAAGTACTTTATCGAGACCATTCGCTAACTCTCACTGCTGTGGCTTCACAATTTATAATGTGGTTCACAACGTGATGTATGGTGATGGAATCTATGATGCGAGAATTAAACTATGAGGCTGCGTTGCAGCGTGATAAATGTACTGCTATTTCGTATAAATATGGCCTTGCGGCCGCAGACTTTAATGAGACAGACTTTGGCAACAAACATGAACAAAAGCCAATTTTGCCTACAAACTACTTTCTAACAGCCTAATTATCAAGTAATTCATATAGAGACTTCATATAAATATAATTCAAAGACTCTTAACATGTTTCTACCCATAAAACAACAGAAACAACGAATTTAAAACATCTAATTTCACTGTTTTTGATAAAAACTTACTTTTTGATGTTTTCAATGAAAATCAAAACTGTAATTTTGTTTTTCAACCAAAACAGTTAATTCAATGCACTTTATCAATATTTATACATACTCTATCAAATTAAATAGTCAATTTATCAACTAAACAACTAATTAACCCTTAATTTCTACCTTAAACTAAACCATATTCATTCACATAAACTCTCTGTAAAATTGTTTTCTTCACAAATTACATACATATCATAACTTCATTGACTCTACTTATATATAACTTATGAAAATAGTTTTACAACACTAGTTTATCATATAAAGCCACATAAATAACAATTAATTCAATTTCTACAAAGCTTTTATAGAGAAAATTAAGAGAGAGAGAATACAACTATAACTTTTGAAAAGAACAACAATAACAGAGTTTAGATGATACCTTAGATTTGGAAGATAATGGTTATCTTTGATTATCAAGCTTATTCTCCCCAATTCCTTTATTAAATTATCAAGCCTTCTCCCAATCCTCTCTTCTTTTCTCTCTGTAAACTCTCTTTTTCTCTCTTACCCCTCTGTTCTAATCTTACGTATTAGAAATATAACGTATAAGATATAATATATATTGATTATATAATATAAATATAAGTATAACTGATAACAGTTATACAAATTTTGAAAATCAAAAGCCATAAGGCTTGTTTGGTTACTTACTAAAAATATAATCATTTATTCCTTATGCCTTGTTTGGTAAAACATAATTAGATTAAAGACTTAATAGGCAATAGGCCTTGTTTGGTAAAAACTGAATTAAACTCCTTTAAGTTATTTTAATAGCTCCTTTATAAAAGGTTATTTGTCACACTTTTAATTAATTAAATTTGATCTAATAACAATTTATTAAATTACTTTAACACATAAATCAATACCACCAAATTAACAATTTTCTATATAATTATAACTTTATTTAATCAACTAATACATCCTTTTAATTACAAATTCAATTTAAAATATAATAATTCATTTAATCAAAACTCTCTAATTTAATAATTAAATTAAATTAGAATAAAATAAAATAATTAATTTCCTTAATTATTTATTTAACAAATAATTAACCAAATCAAATCAAATTTGAACAATTACAAATTCAACCTTAAACACATCCATTAAATACTTATATAATTCAACAAATATTTAATATAACAATTAAAAATTCTAGAATGTTACATCATTCCCTCCTTACAAGGATTCTGTCCCTAGAATCACAATTCATTCGTCACATTCTCCCCTACTTACAAAGATTCTGTCCCCAGAATCGAAGACACAAATTAAACAAATAACTTAGGGTAATTCTTCATCATTTCAGCTTTGAGTTCCTACGTAGCCTCTTCGACATTGTGGTTTCTCCATATTACCTTCACAGAAGATATCACTTTATTTCTTAGCACTTGTTCTTTCCTGTCGACTATCTGGATAGGAACCTCTTCATAGGACAAGTCTTTCTCAAACTGCAATGGTTCGTACTCGATCACGTGCTTGTAATCATATTTATATGGTCGTAACACCGAAACGTGAAAAACATTATGAATGTTTTGCAATTCTGGAGGTAGAGCTACCTCGTAAGCCACCTAACAAACTTTTCGCAGCACTTCAAAGGGTGTAATAAACCTCGGGCTTAGTTTCCCCAATTTACCAAATCGAATTTTTCCCTTCCAAGGTGAATCTTTTAGGAAAACATAATTTCCTACGTCGAATGCACGATCTTGTCTGTGTTGATCATCATATTTCTTTTGTCTATCTTGAGCAACTATCAATCTTGTTCTGATGAGTTTAACAACCTCGGCAGTTTGTTGTACCAGTTCTGGTCCTCACAGTTGACATTCACCGACTTCATCCCAGCACAGTGGAGTTCTGCACCTCCTGCCGAATAATGCTTCGTAAGGCGGCATGCCGATGCTTGCGTGGTAACTGTTATTGTAGGCAAATTCCACCAACGATAATTGTTCGTCCCAGCTTCCTTTGAAATCCATGACACATGCTCTCAGCATATCTTCCAATGTCTGAATCGTTCGTTCACTTTGGCCATCTGTGTGCGGATGATATGCCGTACTCATTCGCAACTGTGTTCCCATACATTCTTGTAGTCTCTTTTAGAAGTTTGATGTGAACCTCAGATCTCTATCTGACACAATTGACACTGGAACTCCATGTCTCGTCATGATCTCTTTAACATATAACTTTGCCAGTTCTTCAAGATTGAATCTAATCTTTATTGGTAAAAAGTGTGCAGATTTTGTCAATCTATCCATTATCACCCATATCGCATCGTATCCTTTCTGAGTCGTTGGGAGACCTACCACAAAATCCATTGTGATATGTTCCCATTTCCATTTCGGTATCTCCAATGGTTGAAGTAGTCCGCTTGGCCTTTGATGCTCGGCCTTGACTCTCTGACATGTCAAGCACTTTGCAACGCATTCTGCAACGTCTCTTTTCATATTTGGCCACCAAAAATGTCGCCGCAAATCTTGATACATCTTCATACTTCCAGGATGAATCGAATATCTCGAGCTATGAGCTTCTGTCAAGATGTCTTCTTTAATATCTGCATTATTGGAACCCAGTTTCGTCCCTCGAATCTAAGCATTCCTTCAGTATCAACCTTGAATTTTTCCTCCCTTCCTTCAAGTACACTCTCCTTTATTTTTCTGCATTCTGTATCCTGCAGTTGAGCATTCTTCACTTTGTCCACCAAAGTTGAACTGGCTTCCATCTGGTATAATTTTTCATCGGATTCTTTTGGAAATTTGATTTCCAACTCTAACCTTGACATTGTTGAAATAAGTTCCTCCTTATCAGTTAACAATATCAATTTTTCTCTGCCTTTTCTACTCAAGCATCTGCAACCACGTTTGCTTTGCCTGGATGATAAAAGATCTCACAACCGTAATCCTTTATCAATTCCATCCATCTCCTTTGGCGCATATTCAGGTCTTTCTAAGTGAAAATGTACTTTAGACTCTTATGGTCTGTGTAAATCTCACATTTCTCTCACATTACATTATTGAGCTGCCACAGTCGGATGGGGAGGATGAAGAGGAAGAGATCCCACTTAACTCGATAGCTGCCCGTATGTACAACGAAGTATACGACCGTAATATGGAACTTCAAGATACCGTCGAGAAGTTGCAAGAGATAGTAACTGAACAACAGACCTCGATGGCACAAAAGGATGACGAGATCCAGGATCGAGAGGAACATTTGAATAATGTTGAAGAGAAGCTGGTTCACACCGAAGGAGAGAACGAGCGTATGATAGCAGAGATTGCAGAGTTGAAGAACAAGTTGAAAAAGGAATCTACTAAGAGGGCAAGAGCTGGAGATGCGTACAATGAAGCTTATCAATGAGCCGGAGTGGCGGAGAGAGATGCACAAGCAAAGAGGATGGAGATCAAAGAAATGCGTGATCAATCGAGCTCAGGATCGGGTCATGGGTTATCCTATTCAGTTCGAGATGTTGCCATCGTACATTTTAGATCGTCGAACAATGACTCGAATTATATAGGAGGAGCATCGTAAGGCTACGCAGTATCTTAGTAGGACATCGTAGGGAATGTAATTGATATGTGATTTATGATATGGTAAATAAAATGTAAATCCCGGTTATGATGTAACCAATGGGATAGGATGATGATGAAGTAATCCTGCAAATTTTGTAGTTCAGGAAAAGTAATGTAAATAGAAGTGATGCTATTGTTTTGATGTTTTAAAAGATTATGAATGAATAAAAGTTATTGTTTTATTCAAACTGTTATGTGTTATGTGATAATCTTTTATGATGTGCAACTTAAGTATATAATACTTAAAAGGTTAAATAGAATATAATGGATGTACTTTAACAGAAAATGCCTCCAAGATGCCATCCACGACAAAGGAACCCTGAGAATAACAATAATGTTAAGGATAATCCAGTTCAAAGAATTGTAGTAGCTTCTTGATGGGAGCATTACAGAATCAGCCACAGAATCAAGCTGCGACTTTTAAGGATTTCAAGGCGATTGGGCCACCAAAATTCTTTGGGTCCATGAATCCGGTTGAGGCACAGACCTAGATTATGGAAATAGAGAAAGTTTACAATGTTGCTAGGGTAGAGGATAACAGAAGACTGCTTTTGCAACATTCATATTGAAAGCAGAGGCTAGTTATTGGTGGCAAGCCAATAAAAACCGAGGAGGTCAAAGGGTAATGTCTTGGGAAAGGTTCAAGGAAATATTCTTTGAGACCTATTTCCCAGAAAGTTCGAAGAATCAGATGGAGGTACAGTTTCTAGAACTGAAGTAGGACACCATGACAGTGTTGGAGTATGCAGCGAAATTCAACGAACTAGCGAGGTTTGCGCCATATCAAGTAAATATGGACGAGCGCAAGGCAAGGAGATTCGAGCAGGGACTAAAGCCATGGTTATACAATAGAGTTTCCCTATTCCAGCTAAAGACATTTACAGCGGTGCTTGAGAAAGCAATTCTCGCTAAAAGTGGAGGAGAGGCTGTAACAAAGTATAATCAATAGCAGAGAAAGAAGAAGAATGAAGGTGAAGCTAAAAATGGTGGTGGTGGTAACGGTGGAAATGGCAACAACAATTTGAAGAGAAAGTGGAATGCAAATGTGGGAGTTGGAAATCAGCAAGGTAACCAGCAAAGAAAGACGGTTGATGCATGTGCTACATGCGGGAAGTTTCACTCAGGTATGTTCTTAAGAGGGAAGCGGGCATGCTTTAACTGTGGCCAGGAGGGTCACATTATCCTAAATTGCACTCAACCCAAGAAGAATGCTTGCTACACCTGCGGGTCGAAGGATCACTTTGCTCGCGAGTGTCCAAAGAAGAAAACTAGTGAGACAAATGGAAGCAAGGGAAATGCTAGTAGAGGTGCGCTATCTATTGCTGGGCCAATGTCAATAAATAATCCCACAGCCAGAACCTTCAACATAACGGTGCAGGATGTGGTGCAATCAAAAGATATTGTGTAAGGTATTATCCCAATCAATGATATAAATGCATATGTATTATTTGATTCAGGTGCTACTTGCTCGTTTATATCTGATGAATTTGCTAAGAGGTTAAAAATACCTATTGAAGAGTTGAATTTCCCTTTAAACATAGAAATTGCGAATAGGGAAGTGATCCCTATTAGGTTCGTATACAAGAACTGTAGGGTGAATATTAAGGGGAATATTATGACAGGAGGATTAATTCTGATAAAACTTGGAGAGTTTGACATTATATTGGGAATGTATTGGTTTTTCAATTATGGAGCGATAATTGATTGCCAAAAGAAGTGTGTAAACCTTATGACCCCGTCAAAGGTAGTTTTCCATGGTAGCAAATTGCCTAGACAAATGAGGTATCTGACGATTATGCATGCCAAGAAATTGTTGAGTCAGGGCTGTGTAGGGTATTTAGCTTACATAGTTGATACTCAAAATAAGGAGGGTGTAAAATTGGAGGAAATACCAATTATTAGGGAATTCGGGGATGTGTTTCCGAAAGATTTTCCAGGACTTCTGCCTTACCGAGAGATTGAAATTGTGATTGACTTAGTGCCAAGAACCGCTCTGATATCGAAGGCCCCGTACAGAATGGCTCCGGTGGAGATGAAAGAACTAATGGTACAACTACAAGAACTGTTCGATAAGAAGTATATTCAGCCTAGCGTATCACCGTGGAGAGCGCCAGTGTTATTCGTGAAGAAGAAGGATGGGTCAATATGTCTTTGCATTGATTATAGAGAATTAAATAAAGTCACTATTAAGAACAAATATCCATTGCCAAGAATAGATGACTTGTTTGATCAATTGAAGGGTGCTAGATATTTTTCAAAAATAGATTTGAGAAGTGGGTATCACCAATTGAAAGTAAGGAAGGAGGATGTACCGAAGGCGGCATTCTAAACTCGATATGGACATTACAAATTTTTGGTGATGTCTTTTGGTTTGATAAACGCCCCTGCAGCGTTCATAGATTTGATGAATAGGGTGTTTAAACCATTTTTGGACAAGTTTGTGGTAGTATTTATCGATGATATTCTGGTGTACTCTAAAACTGAAGAAGAACACGTGGAACACTTACGTCTAACGCTTGAGATGCTAAGCAAAGAAAAGTTGTACGCAAAATTCTCTGAATGTGAATTTTAGCTAGAACATGTAAAATTTCTTGGGCATGTAATCGATAAGGATGGAATTTCAGTGGATCCATCAAAAGTCAAAGCTGTGATAAATTGGGAACAACCAAGAACTCCATCAGAAGTGAGAAGTTTCTTGGGATTGGCAGGCTATTATAGACGATTTATCTAGGATTTTTCCATGATTTCCACACCGTTGATGAATTTGACGAGAAAATCTATAAAATTTGTTTAGACGGAGAAATGTGAAGAGAGTTTTAAAGAATTGAAAAAGAAGTTAAGTGTGGCACATGTGTTGTCATTACCAGATAATACAGGAAACTTTGTGGTGTCTAGTGACACTTCACACAAAGGATTAAGTTGTGTCTTTATGCAAAATGGCAAGGTGGTGTATGCATCAAGGAAATTGAAAGATTATGAGAAAGGATATCCAACTCATGATTTAGAGTTGGCGGCAGTAGTATTTGCTCTGAAGATATGGAGGCGCTATCTCTATGGAGAGAAATGTAAGATCTATATAGACCATAAGAGTCTAAAGTATATTTTCACACAGAAGGACATGAACATGCGTCAAAGGAGATGGATGGAATTGATAAAAGATTTTGATTGCGAAATCTTTTATCACCCGGGGAAAGCTAATGTGATTGCGGATGCCTTGAGTAGGAAAGGCAGAGAGAAATTGATGTTGTTAATCGATAAGGAGGAGCTCATTTCAGCAATGGTAAGGCTAGAGGTGGAAATAAAATTTCCAAAAGAATCCGATGAAAAATTATACCAGATGGAAGCTAGTTCATCTTTGGTGGACAAAGTGAAGAACACTCAACTACAAAATGAAGAATGCAAAAAAATAATGGAAAGCGTGGTCGAGGGTAAAGAAGTGAAGTATAAAGTTGATACGGAAGGGATGCTAAGATTCGAGGGACGAATTTGGGTTCCAGCAGTACAGGATATTAAAGAAGAATTCTTGGTAGAAGCTCATAGCTCAAGATATTCGATTCATCTGGGAAGTACAAAGATGTATCAAGATTTGCGGTGACATTTTTGGTGGCCAAATATGAAAAGAGATGTTGCAGAATGCGTTGCAAAGTGTTTGACATGTTAGAAAGTGAAGGCCGAACATCAACGACCAAGCAGATTACTTCAACCGTTAGAAATACCGGAATGGAAATGAGCATATCACAATGGATTTTGTGGTAGGTCTTCCAATGACTCAGAAAGGATACGATGCGATATAGGTGATAGTGGACAGATTGACAAAATTTGCACACTTTCTGCCAATAAAGCTTAGATTTAATCTTGATCAGGTGGCGAAGCTATACGTTAAAGAAATTGTCTCAAGGTATTGAGTTCTAGTGACAATTGTATCAGACAGAGATCCGAGGTTCACATCAAATTTTTGGTAGAGACTACAAGAATGCATGGGAACGCAAGTGAAGATGAGCATAACATATCATCCGCAAACTGATTGGCAAAGCAGATGAACAGTTCAGATGCTAGAAGATATGCTTAGAGCGTGCATCATGGATTTCAAAGGAAACTGGGATGATCAACTACCGTTGATGGAATTTGCATACAATAACAGTTACCATGCAAGCATTGGCATGCCTCCATACGAGGCGTTATACGGTAGGAAATGCAGAACTCCACTATACTGGGATGAAGTTGGTGAAGGTCAATTGCTAGGACCAGAACTGGTACAGCAGACCGCTGAAATTGTCAAACTTATCATAGCAAGACTGGTAGCTACTCAAGATCGATAGAAGAAATATGTTAATCAACACATGCAGAATCGCAAATTTGAAGTAGGAAATTTTGTTTTCCTAAAAGTTTCTCCTTGGAAGGGGAAAATTCGTTTCGGCAAGAAAGGAAAGCTAAGCCCAAGGTTTATTCAACCTTTCAAGATATTGCGAAGAATGGGAGAAGTAGCTTATGAGGTAGCTTTACCTCCATAATTAGAACATGTGCACAACGTGTTTCATGTGTCAGTTTTGCGACCGTATAAACCCATTACAATCATGTAATCGAATATGAACCGTTACAGTTCAGTAAAGATTTGTCTTATAAAGAGATTCCTATCCAGATAGTCGACAGGAAAGAACAAGTGCTCAGGAATAAAGTGATACCTTCTGTGAAGGTAATATGGAGGAACCAGAATGTTGAAGAGGCTATGTGGGAACTCGAAGCGGAAATGATGAAGAATTACCCTGAATTATGTGTTTAGTCTTTGTCTTCGATTCTGGAGACAAAATCTTTGTAAGTAGGGAAGAATATGACGATTTGATTGTTTGAGTTGTTATTCTGGGGACAGAATCCTTGTAAGGAGTGAAGGATGTAACAATCCGGAATTTCAAATTGTAATTTTAAATATTTATTGAATTATATAAATATTTATTTGAGGTGTTTATTGTTGAATAAATATTTTGTTGATGTGATGGTTGTTAGTAAATATTTATGAATCTAAATTTATTAGATAATATTCTAAATTAAATTAATTTATAATTTAGAGAGTTGTAATATGACATGAGGTGTTATGTTGTTGATTAATAATTTAGAATGGTATGTTAAATTATTAAATAAAATTATAATGAAATTATAATTTTGTGTTATTTATTTAAATGGTATATTTATTTAAAATATAGTGTGTATAATTAAATTATTTGATTAATGTTGGGTATGGAAATCCAAATAAATAGTATGTGACTATAAGTGATAAACTAAATTGTTTATAAAAAATAAATTAAAGAAGTTTAATTTAGAGATTTGCCAAACAAGGCTTAAATATATTAAGTCTTTAAATTTTAAAGGGTTTTGCCAAACAAAGCCATATGGCTTTTGAATTTTTAATTTTTGAATTTAAATAAAATAAAATAAAATAAATAATAAATATAATATATTTATAACCTAGGCGTTATAACTGATATTGTGTTTAGTAGCGTATTAAGATTTAGCAGTTTTATTTTTACGCTTGGCCATATCAGTTTTCTTTACACATACTTGGCTAAGTCTGAAAGTTCAAAGAATTGAGAATTTAGAGAAATTGAGAGAAAGCCTAAGGATTACCAAGCAGTTTCAGTGGTTTAGCAAAGATTGTCTATAAGCAATTTGAAGGTATGTACTATAACCTTATTATACATATATGGGTTTTACGGCAAAATTCTATATACTCTGTGAATTCAAATTGCTGAATTGTTGATATAAATAATTGATAATTGTGAGTATATGTGTTTATGATGCTAGAGTTTATGCTTAAACAAGGAAATTGCATGCTAATTTCAGACAACAGTAGAAAAAATAATGACAGTGTATGTTTGTATGAATATTTTCTCATATGGCTTATGAAGTACCAATTTTGATGGTCAATTCTTATGTTAAACTGTAAATTGAGGCTAGATCATCTAGAGATGAATTGATTATGAAGCGGGATATTGCTATATCTGCCTGGGATGTTGATATTACAGATAGCACTACAGTGAGGTCTCATACTACTGATATAATTACAGAGATGAGCACCTATATTGATGAGCATAGTGTCACTATACAGTTGGTTGTGGATATGTTGGCTCATGTTGATACCCTCAAGGTGAGCTCACGGCTACATTCCTCCTTCTTGGAGAGAGAGATGCTATGTTGGACTTGATAGCACGTATATCCACTGGATTGTAGATGGGCTTGTATTTTCCTGCACAGACTAGCTTAGCCATTTTGTCATGTAAAGTATACATTGTGTATATCAAACAACATTATATATGGTAGGGAAATATATTTTGATTTACTTCCCTTTTAGTTGTGCTTTGTTACTTACTTGATATTTGCATGTTTCTCCAAGACTTATGATCTTGATGTATTCTGAACTCATCCTTGATGAACGGACATTAAGATGCATCAGGATCTTTCAGAATGGATCATTGATTTGTATATCCCTACCCTTTATGTCTTGGGACTGGTTTCTATATGTAGTTATAGAGAGGAATGTGGCTTTCCTCTTTGAGGTTGACCGGACCACATATGGTCGCTGGTATTCCTTTGTATAGGGGAGCCTAGGTAGTTTCATCAAATATGGATTGGTGTTTCACTTTGAGGATTCGACCGCAACTTAGATGGTCGTCGATTCTTCCATTAGTATGGGAGATCAGTTAGTTCCATCCTTTTGGTCTAAACCGATGAAGTGTGGTGGATTGAAGGATGATCCCAGTACCATTGATAAATTTTTATGTTTTGGTAGGGGGTAAAACCGAACCATGAATGGCAGCCTATGTACTCCTATTGAAGAGGAGATCAGGTTTACGTAGTTCCAACCTGGTGTAAGAGGTTCAAAGATGTATGTGGCAAGGATGTATAAGGGTGTAGAGATGTTTTTTTATATGGTGTGACCGGACCATAACAATGGCTGCCTATGTACTCCCGTGTATTGGGGAGATCAGGTCGATGTAGTTCATCTCATGTACAGGACGGATTGTAGCCGAAAAGTTTGATCCCATGTACAGGACAAACTAAAAGTGTGAAAAGTTTTTTATCCCTGGTGGGACAAAACTACAGGTATGAAAAGTCTTATCCCTGGTGGGACAAAACTGAAAGTGTGAAAGGTTTAATCCTTGGTGGGATAACCTAAAGATGTGAAAGTTTTGAAAAGGGGGTTGAGTGAAGGATCTACTGATCCGAAACTAGGTTGCTGGCTGAAAGGTGTGTTTGTCCCTGATGGGGCAAACGGGTGTGAATAAAAGTTGTATGTAATGAAGGGTTTTGAAAACCTGAAGTGACTGGGAATCTGATGATCCAAAACCAGGATGTTTGCTTGATGGTAACTTCAAACATAGTATGATTTCACGGTGTCCGAGTTGATGAGCTGTGGAAATTCATCGCCGTCCATTTCTTTTAATCTGAGACCTCCTACTGTCAATACCTCCTTGACAACAAAAAGGCCTTCCCAGTTTGGGGTGAATTTTCCCTTGGATTGATCGTGGTTGTCAATGATCTTATTTAAAACAAAGTCATGTTGTTTAAATTGCCATAGCCAAACTTTTCTGTTATTCGATCTGGAAATCCTCTATTGGTATGAATGACCATGGAAGATTGTAGCAGCTCGCCTCTCGTCTATTAGAGATAATTGGTGATACCTATCTTGTACCCATTGGTCTTTATCCAACTAAGCGTCTATCAACACTCTGAGAGATTCCATTTCCACTTCTATGGGGAGCACTGCTTCCATCCCATAGGTTAATGAGTAGGGGTTGTCCTAGTGGAAGTACGCATTAACATTCTATAGGCTAATATAGTCAGAGACAACAAGTCAGGCCATCCTTTGTGATTAGCGAACATCTTTCCAATGATCTTTTTGATATTCTTATTAGCCGCTTCAACAGCACCATTCATCTTTGGACGGTAGATGACGAAGTTGAGATGTTTGATGTGGAATTTACTACATAACTCCTCCATCATTTTGTTGTTGAGGTTCTTAGCATTGTCTAAAACAATCACCTCTGGATGTCTATATCGACAAATGACATTATTTTTTATGAGACCAACGATAACTTCTTTGGTAACCCAGGGGAAGGAGGCTGTTTATACCCACTTAGTGAAGTAGTCGATCATGGTGAAGATAAACTGATGCCCATTACTGGCTTTGGGCTCGATGGCCCCATCACGTCCATTCCCTACATTGAGAAGGGCCAGGGCGAACTCATATTGTGGAGTTCCCTTGGAGGGGCGTGGATAGCATTCCCATGAATTTGGCATTGGTAGCATCTCTTGACTTGATCATCACAGTCAGCTTTGAGAGAGAGCCAGTAATGCCCTATTCTTAGGATTTTCTTGACAAGTAGAGGGCCGCTCATGTTTGGGCCACATACTCCACCATGGATTTCATCAATGAGTCTCTAAGCTTGGTCCTTGTCCAGACATCTGAGGAGACCGAGTCCTGCATCTCGTTTGTAGAGTGCATGCCCGCTCAGGTAGAATTTAATGGCCATTCGATGGATCCACTTTCTTTCAGCAGGACTCGGCTTAGTAGGTATATATCCATCTCATAAATACTCCTTGATATGCTGATACCAAGGGTGTTGGTTGGGAGGTAGCTCATCTGATACTTCTCCAATGTAGTTCCCCTAACCTGGAGCTTTTTACAGGGCAAATGTGAGGATTGACATGTTTTCCTTGTCAAGTATGTTGATCAAGGAAGCCAGAGTTGCTAGCGTATCTGCAAAGTCATTCCTATTTCGAGGAATGTGGAGGAAGGTTATTTCTTCAAATTTTGAAGCCATCTGTAGAACCTGACGATGGTAAGGTCGCAAATGTAGCTCTTTGGTGTGATAGATCCCAGTGGTTTGTCTAATGACCAATTCAGAATCTCCAAGGATAGTTAACCGTCTAATGCCCATTGATTGGGCAAGTTTTAGCTCCATGATACAGCCTTTATACTCAGATGTGTTGTTAGTGCTGACAAACTATAATTTGATGGCGATGGGATACTGCTCCCCCATAATGGATACTAGAACTGCTCCAGCCCCAGAACCTTCCATGTTAAGCTCTATCAAAATACATTTTCTATGATTGGTGTGTATCGTACTGATGGTGTTGCTGAACTGTCATTACCCCTTTATCGGGGAAGTATGTTTCCAACGGTTTAAAATCCCCTGATGGTGTGGCGGCCAGTTCATCCGTAATTCCTTGACCTTTGATAAACTTTTGAGTCACGTAGATGATGTCAAATTGCTACAGGATCAACTACCATTTGGACAGTCAATAATTTAACATGGGTTTACTGAACATATACTTGAGAGGATCCACGCGGGATATGAGATAGGTTGTGTGACCATGATGGTAATGTTGTAACCTCATGGAAGCCCATGATAAAGCACAACAAGTTTTCTCAATCAGAGTGTACTTATGTTCACTACTGCTGAATCTTTTGCTGAGGTAATTGATAGCTCGCTCTTGGCCTTTATCATCTTTCTATCCCAGCATGCAGCCCATGGCTTTGTCATTAATTGATAGGTACATGAATGGGGGAATACCATCCCTAGGAGGTACCAAAATAGGAGCTTTGACTAATCTCTCTTTGATTGTAAGGAAGGCTTTCTAGCACTCATCATTCCATTTCATAGAGGAGTTCTTCCTTAGTAACTTGAAGATAGGCTCACAAGCTGCTATGAGTTGGGAAATGAATCAGCTAATGAAGTTGATCCTTCCCAAAAATCCCCGTATTTCCTTTTCTGTCTGAGGAATGAGCATTTCAGTGATGGCCTGGATTTTTGTGGGACATTGCTCAATCCCTTTGTGGCTAACTAGGAATCCTAGAAACTTGCCTGATATAATGCCAAATGCGCACTAAGTTGGATTCAACTTCAAGTTTTACTTACGCAACCTGCAAAAGAGCTTTCTGATATGTTCTAGGTGGTCTTCCTCCCTTCGGGACTTGACAATGATGTCATCTACATAGATCTCTATCTCCTTGTACATTAAATCATGTAAAAGAGCCATCATGGCTTGCTAGTAGGTAGCTCCGACATTGATGAGGCCGAATGACAACCGTCTGTAGCAAAAGGTTCCTCAAGGCGTGATGAATGCAGTTTTCTCACTATCCTTTTCAGCAACCATGATTTAATGGTACCCCGCAAAGTAATCAGCAGAGGAGTACATGTCATATTGCACTGTATTGTCAATTAGTATGTGGATGAATGGAACGGGAAAGCTATCTTTGAGACATGCTTTATTCAGACCCCTGTAATCCACGCAAACTCGCGCTTTCCCTCTTGGTTTAGGCACGGGGACTATATTGGATAGCCACTCAGGGTATGTTGACACCATGATAATGTTGGCTTGAAATTATTTCACAATTTCTTCCTTAACTTTTAAACTCCACTCAGGTTTTAATTGCCTGAGCATCTACCTGACTGACTTAAATTCATCTTTGATGGGGAGGCGATGAACGACAATGTCAGTGGACAAACTGACCATGTCTTCATGAGACAATGCAAACACATCCCGAAATTAGGCCAATAGAGTAACCATGTCATTCCTTTGGTTTGGAGTAAGGTTTGTACCAATCTAGATTTGTTTTGGGTTTTCTAAGATTCTGAGGGTAAAAGAGGTGGTTTGATCAATATTTTGCTTGGGTTTATCTTCAACCCATTCTTTGATCTCCTATGGTATCTCATAGTCCTCTTGTATTTCCATCAAGTCTGATTCCAACTTTGCATCAAAGTTACAGTCCTTGTGGAGAATAGGCACCTCATCAGCAAGTTTAGGCACATCTAACTTTAGAGTCCTGAAACAAAATGCTTTCACTTAATATATGAAACTGTTTAGTCATACAAAGTGTTAGCATGTAATGAAAAAACTATAAGACCCTAACTTTTTTTTAATAAAGATGATTTTTCTATAAATATCATTTTTAAATATTATGGAATGAATTTGATATAATGTTATAGTTGTGGGTAATATTTATAAATTTTGCAAAGTACGCAAGTTGTTATATAATATTCGATTGGTTGGGGAATATTCGTTTTAATAGGGAATATTCGTATGACGGCACAATCATTGGTGGACCCCACGACGGAATTATTGTCGGATTGAGAAAATGACAAAAATATTTTATGAAAATAACGGCGGAAGTTTTATAGTTAACTGTTGAAACACCCGGTGTTAAAAGTAAAGGAATACGCATGGTTGCATAGTAGCACACAGTATTAATTATTGATGCTTATGTGAGAAGTCACTCACTTTTATTCAATTATTGCTTCAGTAATTGTTGCATAGTATCTCACGTTATTTGATTCAATTATTGTCGATATTTTATATATTATTATATCAATAATTGGGATGACAGAGTTATTAATATTATTTTGCAATATTAACGATGTCTAGAAGTTCTGTCAAGGAGAGATTTGGTCACCTAATCGCGCGCCAATAGGGAGAAATCTTTATTGGAAAGTTCCCTCTTTCTTGGGAACGACCTGGTCGATTAATATTGTGAATTATAATAATGATGATAAATGTTGTTAAAAATATTGAGGTAATTTTTATGAAGTTTGGAGTATTATTTGGACCTCCCATTTAACCATTTTTCAAAATAATCGGTGGAAAGTTATTCATATATATATATATATATATATATATATATATATATATATATATATATATTATAATGGATGTGGTGGGTGATGAATTTGGTGGGTATATATGAATTACGTATGGGGAGGGAGTGTTTATATTATTTAAGGATAATGGAAGTTGACAAATAAGGTGGGGGGAGAAAGCTTACAAAAATTATCACGTAGGGTAGTATATATATATATATATATATATATATATATATATATATATATTATAATTTATCTTTTTTACTTGATATTTGCAAATTCGATTGTTGCGTATAACATCTGTGACTGCTAAAGTTCATCCATGAAATTATCATCTGGCAAACCCGTGATCAAACAGTCCTTTCCATTTTGCTATAAATAGGATGCTTAGTTAGAATTGAAATCACACCAGAAATTTAGAAAATTCTCTTCTATAATCGTGAGCGTATTTCTTTAGAGTTTTAAGAAGTTTTGAGCGTAGTGCAAATTTTCTTAAAGAATATCCTCGCCCTACCAGTCGGAATACTCTTCTTTTACGATAAGGAGTATTATTTCTTTCGTATTTATGAAGAGAACTTCTGTTATTCCATTCTTTATTATTATGTTAGAATAACCTGTATACGTAGACTACCCTATACTTGGGGAAATTCTTCTGTTATTCCATTCTTTATTATTATATTGGGATAACCTGTCTATACGAAGTACCGCATACATGGTGAAATTCTTCTGTTATTCCATTCTTTATTATTCTTTGGAACATCCGCTTGGCATGCAATTTACCGACCGTTCCGTTATTTATTATTCTATCGGAATATCATGTCTGTGCGTGTACGCATGACCTGGTTCCGTTATTTAATATTCTGTTGGAATAACCTGTCTATGCGGTTTATCGCATGCTTGGTGATTTCTTTTGTTATTCCATTCTTTATTATACTCAGTTGGTTAAAGTTTTAGCTTTTATACTGCATGAAATTAGTCGTATATCCTTGATATTTGCGCTTCATCCAGTATCTTTTCATGGAAATATTCTTCTGAGCATTCTTGAGTTTTACCCCACAAAGCAGTATCATTTTGACAATTTGGACGTTATTGGTTCCTGGATAAAATTCTTGAACTTGTTTTATTGAATTCTTATATCATTGTCATCATCCTCATGTTTATATTATGTTGAAAGTCATCTATGGCCTGTAGTGCATAGATGGACTTGGTATGATTATGACCAGGGATTATTCGGTATAGTCATGATCGTAATGTTACAAATGATATGGTAAAAGTCCTCATTGGCCCGTAGTGCATTGATGGACAGTTGTTGGCATGATCATGACCATTGATGAATACACGAATATCCTAGGCCCGTAGTGCATGGATAATTTGTGGTCGTGATACTAATAAATATCCTTGCCCGTAGTGCAGGGATGATGTGGATTATTTATTAAGATGAGTCTCAACGATAAAAGTGATGAAAAACCTTTTTAAATCATAAAAGATAGTAGATTTTATTCTCTACTTGACTCTTTTAATGGATTGCTTGTTACATTTCAGTTAAACATGATGTCTATTGTATTTTATCAGTTTAACATTGTTGAAGACTAATGATAATTTATTTTGCATTATCTTAGTCATAATATTTCTTACGGGGCTAGTTGAGCTCACCCTTTTGCTTTTATTGTTCTCTTCAGGAAATGAGAATGTACCAGGGAATAGTCGGGGAACGGAGTGACGGTCCAGATGATAGCATTAGTAGTCCTCACTATTCTATGAAATAGTGTGATAATAATTATAATGAGGACTTATTCTGAGAGTGGATATTATCTAGAAGACAATATTTGTATTAAAACTCATAGCTCTTGTTGTATATTTAAGATTGTATTTGTATTCTGTACCATGTATTTGGCGACTCAGAATAGGTGATGTATCCTTATTTTGGGGGCGTCACAAAAATAACTGTTAATACTGTACAAAAAAAGTAAGTAGTTATTGCTATTTACAGGGAAGAGGGAGTTTCTATCCTTTTTACCCTTGTCGACAAATGGATGGAAGGTTGCTCCAATTGCTAAGGGTGAATGTTGGGTAAAATCTAATTACGCACAACACGCAAATATATGTGGTTAACAAGTAATACAGTGAAAGTAGAGTATCGTTCCCACGAGAAATTAGTTAACAAGAATTACCAAGTACTAACCTATAACCAATTTAATCTTATTTAAACGAATGAATTTTAAATTATATAATTAAACTACTATTAAATTCAACTAGTTAAATTAAGATTACGGAGATTTAAGATCACAACTTCACTTATTGCTTCATTTAAGTTAACACATTTCTCATCAATTATTCTCTATTTTGAATTGTTAATCAAGAACACTAAAGCAGATAAAACCACCTCTCGATGCATACTACCCATACTCACTTAAATCCACAAATAATAGAATTAAGCAAGACACCCTAATTAACTAATTCACTATATCTCTATGTGAATTACAATTAAAAAGGATTTAAAGCACAAGTTCTCTATAAGATTACATATGGCGTAAAGGCATATCTTTATCCTAAACACGAATCATGAATATCATCTATGCAGAAATCACAAACATGTGCTTCCATGATCAGATCTAAATCTAAACTTCATCTCTCGAGTTCATATAGATTATCAAGGTAATTGATGGCCAATCAATTAAATAATTAAGTCCAAATCACAACAGACAATCCTCACAATAGAACATAATAATTGATAGCGAAGCATATTAAAATAAGCTACACAATAAGATCCATTGTAATCTCAAACAAAGAATTAATTCATTGAATTAAAACTAAGAATCCACACTTGAATACAAATTAAAAGATAAGAATAAGATTAAGGAAAAGAAGTGAATCTGTTGTCAGCAAATTCGTCCTTCGTCTCGCTCTTTATCTTGATCTCCAATGGCTTCCAAGTGCTTCAATCTCCAAATCTCATAAGAACTAGTGTTTTCTCCTATTCTACTCTAATCTAATCAAACGGGATCCTCTCTCTCTCTCTCTCTCTCTCTCTCTAATCTAATCTATCTCATCTCTTTTATGCCTCTCATAATGTATTTATAGGTTACAAGTCTATTTTTTAGCTTAGGAACAAACCCAATCCAACTTAAAGTCAAAAAGGTATCAAAATTCGACCTAAAACGCATCAAAATGTGTTTAGGCATCTCCCACTTCTCATAGGGGTTTCTTCTAAAAAGCCCCCCTACTGGCTTTACTACTTGATTGCTGACTTGTACCCCGCCCTTCTATGGGTTTTGTGAAGAAAAAGCCCGCCCCGGTAGGGGTCCTTTTTCAGCTCTGACGTCCTTTGGGAAAATAGCCATAACATATTCATCTGAACTCTGATTTTGATGATTCAAGATGTTCCGGAAAGAAGAGACGTAGGTCTACAACTTTTATTCTTTTTGTTTTTCGAAATAAGGAATGGACTAATGCTGAAATTGGCTCTAAAGTGGCTGCTATGTAAATGGTCACCCAAAATAGCGAAGTTTAACGTCCGTTGGTTCAAAGGTCATAACTCATGCATCCGAACTCCGATTGGAATGATTCAAGATGTTCCGGAAAGCTAAGAAGAAGCTCTACAATATAATCCAGGTTCTCAACCAAGAACATGAAAAAAAAAACATGAAAGCCCAAACGATGTCGGAATTGTTTTTCTTTGGGATTTCGTACCAATTCTTTGCAATCACTGCTCCCAAGCATATTATTTACAAAAAAAACACAAAATGCATGAAAAGTAACTAAGAAACATGAGATTAAGCAACTAATTCAAGTAACAGATACCGGATAAGTAGGTATAAAATCTACTTATCAAATACCCCCAAACTTAAACCTTTGTTTGTCCTCAAGCAAAAACACAAAACAACAATGCTATGCAATACAACTAATATGCATGCTTACGAATCCAGCAGTATTGATAAACACAAGTCTATTCACCCCACCTCAGGGAAATCAAGCAAACACGACAATACTTCATATCAAAACCAATCAATAATTCATATCAGTCATCAAATCTTAAACTGTTATTACTTGTATAGTGTGTTTGTGTGTGTGTGTGTGCTCAACATCCATGCTAACTGATACAAATTCAAATTTAATACATAACAAATCTTTTTGAAGGCATCATACAGTGTAAACTCAAGAATTGCAACAACAGACAAGATCCAACTAATAATCAAACAATCACCAATATCAAGGGTTCAAATAGGGTACTTTTTTTTTCAATCACGGGAGCTTTTTGCTCTTTTCCCGTTTTATTGTTTTTGTTTCTATATTTTTTTATTTTTTTTTAACCATGACTGTGCAATGTCTCATTCCATTAGGCTAACAGTGTTACCCTTAGCCAGCTTTCGACCAACGACTCCCAGACCATAAAGACCTTAGGGCGCAAGGTGTAAAGACACTCCCTCGGGCGTACTTGCTCAACTAACAAAGGCCCCGAAACAAGAGTAGCCATGGTATTTTTTTTCATCATTTTTTTTTCTAGATGAAGCTTTATATACCCCAAATTTTCCCCCAAACTTAGGTTCTTGCCTAATTTTCGCCTTTTCTGCCTATCCTTGTCATTCCTTAATTTAAACTAGCATTATCATTTAGAGGTCCTTTATGTATCTATTTGAACTACATCAGTCCATATAGGTGTTATTAAGTGCTAACCTTATTATACAAATTTCAAACAAGCCAATGATCCAATTTATAACAAAAAATTACATCAAAGTTCTAATAGTCGGTACTATAGTTGTCTACTCAATCCCATCCTCATCATTGGCCAAAATAAACTGAACTAATCAAACTACTGGACTTATGCAATATAACTCAAATTCTTTTTTTTAAATATACGGTAAACATAACATGATTGCAAGCTAAATAAACACTATTTACAATCTTATACTACTATGTAACTAAATCACCACATGAATGCAAACATTTAAATATGCAAACCTAGCTAATGAAACTAAATATGCAAACATAAAAAATAAACTAAATCCCCCAAATTTGAAAATTACAATGTCCTCATTATAAAATAAAACATTAAGTAGAAGAGAACTTCCCCGTAATCAGCTAAGTGTGAGGTGATGGTGGCGTGGAACAAAGACTGAAAACTCCTCCACATAGAAATTTGAAGGAGGATACTGTATTATGGGCTCAGGTTGGTCGCTTCCCTTTCCATAAACTTTTGCTTATCCATTGAACCTCCAATACCTGCAATGAAGAGAGACAACATGGATTAGAATAACACTTTGGATTGGTAAGAGAACTTAATAAGCAAATTAATTCCTATCTACTAAATAAACTAGTAAATCATATAAATATAAAAATTCATGGGTTGCCTCCTAGTTAGCGCTTGAATTACAGTCTTTCAGCCTGACTTTGTTTGGTCAACGCTATCCAATTCCTCTTTGATAATTGAGGAACCCTTCATCCATCGGAAATAATATAGCTTTTGGTAGGTTCCCATTTGTGATGGCCAATGCATCAAAGTTACCTAGCATGCTCTGATTTGGTATGATCTCAATCAAGAACGTCCCACAGCTAGGTGTTTTCTCCATTGTGTATGTGATCACTTTGGGGCATGGAAGCTTGTCACACACAATGGGCTCTTCGTCTATCTTCTCTTTCTCATCCCACCATGGATTCAAAATTGTACTTGCTCTTATGTCATCAAGAGCTTCGCCGATGACATGACTACCAAGTGGGCATGATTTTGAAAATCTGACTGACTCTTTGATCTTCAGTGGAGACCCATTTAGATCTTTGTCAACCTCTATTTCATTATCCCCAATTGTCTCCACACTTTCGATATCTTGTGGCTCATCGAGTCGCAAATTTTGTTCGGGTTCTCCGTCAATTTTGTCATCCATATCATAAAGCCAAGTGTTTGGAGGAAGGTTGATTATGGCTTTGGTCATTTGCTCTATCTGATCCGCAAGATTTTGAATTGACCTCACTTGATTACTCATCTTCTCCTCATCTGCTATGACCTCACTTAATTCCCCCAGCCTTGAATTTTCTGTTTCAGTCTTGGAAGCCATGTATGGAGGACCATTAGTTGAGGTAGTGACGAGTTGTTCCATCCGATTATTAAAATTATAGGTTGATATCTCTTGGCTAATTCTCATCTCCTCTAGGTCTGCTATGCCCTTCAATATTAAATCCATCGGATTTTGACTTTTCTTCTTGTGGCAATGGAGGTGGACATGAAAATTCCAGTGTGTATGATGAATGTAGAGCGTAATATTGGTCATCATAATTATAGGTCCATGAAAAATCTGGGTGATACCCTCAATCTTGGTGATAGTTAGGATCAACATAATTGTTAAGGTAATCACCACTATACTGTACCGGTTCAAAACTGATGGTGCATTGATGACTTTGGTGGTTGCCAGCACAATAGTCACACATAACTGCCATCCTTTGACTCCTTTGGGCTACAATAACGTCCAACGTCCTCGAAAGTTCTTCAATCTGTGCTAATATTGCGGGAAATGCATTAAGTCCATCAATCCCTGTTTCCCTTGGTTGAGTCATGTTTGCCATCCTTTGACTCCGTTGGGCTGCGATAACCTCCAAAATCTTCGAATTTGCCTCAATTTGTACTGACTCTACAGAAAATATATTAAGTCCATCAATCCATGTTTCCCTTGGTTGAGTCATGTTCGTGTATGGCCATTGATACGCAAAGTCATCCATGGTACTTGAAAAGAGAGAAATATAAGAAGAAAATTAAAAATAAAAATAAAAATATTTAAATTAAGACTAATTTAATTAAAATTAATATTGGTAAAAAATATTAAACTAATTCTCCGGCAACGGCGCCAAAAACTTGTTGGGTAAAATATAATTACGCACAACACGCAAGTATATGTAACGAATGTGATTTTTATAATTAATTAAAATATTTATTTGGGTTAGATAAATATTTAAGTTGATTTATTTATTGAATAATAAATATTTGATGTTGTTGTTATGGCTTAATTTAATTAAGCGTTATAATTTGATAGATAATTTTATAATTGATGTGCATCTTATTATTAAAGTTTAATTAATTTTACTAATAAAATAACTTTAAATTATTTAAGTGTGATATTAGAAATATGTTATATGTCATAGTAAAGTAATAATATTATATAATGAATAGCCTAACCATTATGTTGCTTAACTAATGATGAAAAAAATGAGGTTATGCTACTAAGATGGCTTAATGTGATATTGGTCATGCATGTAAGAGTTTTGTAACATAAGCCTTATGTTATTAGTGGGGGTTACTATTATATTAATTATTAACATAACTATTACCCAAATGAGGAGTTACACAAGAAGAAATCCTAGAGTTTTTTTAGAGCAAGAGTCTTGGTGGAAGAGAGAAATAGAGAAATACAGAAATTGAGAGAGATAGAGAGAAATAGAGGAATTGAGAGGAGCTAGAAGAAGAAGAAAAAGCTAGAAGAAGGTAACTTCTAAACCCTTGTTTAATCTTTAATTTTTTTGGGTAGATTTATGTTCTAGGGTAGTAGATCATGCTTAATCTTGTTTGTATTGGTTTAATCTTGGATTATCAAGAATCAAACAAGAGGATTCAAGAAAGAAAATGAAATGGAAAGAAAATTTGAAGAACAAAATTCGTAGGTTTTGTGTAATTGTGAACAGATCTTGTGAAATTCATATCTCTTTGGGTATAATGAGTTAGAAAGTGAGCCTTATATCAAATCGAAGCTATGGAAGTAAGCTATATTCTAAAAGTGGAATCACATGAAAACTCCTTGTAGAGTTCTTGCAGTGTCTATTTTAGTAAGGATGGTCCGAAGGGAAAACAATCTGTCCAAAAAATCAAAACTATTACGGTTTCTGACTTTGAAAAAATCATATAAATTTGTGTGTTTTGAATCTGAAGAAACTTTAAACTGCAAAGTTGTAGATATGGAAGTTTACTAGCTAGACTTGCGTGATTGAGCCATTTTATGGACCGGATCATGTCTGAAATAAATTGTTTAGTAAGGTTGTCCAGAAAATAAAATTTTCTAGAGTAGTTGATGAATTGCAGAATCTATTTTAGATGGACAAAGGTCTGACTTTAAGGCCTAGATGAGGTTGTAGTACACTAAGTAAGAGTTAATTATATATAAGAAGGAACAAAAACGGAAATGTAACGAAGGAGTTACGTTAAAAACGAAAACAACGTTTTGTTAAAGAAATTGTGAAGACGAGTTTTATAATTCTGTTTGAATTAAGATTTTGGGTGATGATATATTTTGATGATTAACAATATGTTTTTACATATGTAATGAGTATAGATATGTGTTATCACATTCTATACATAATTAACCATTTAAGATTAAGAGTTGAGATAAGTTAATGCATGCACATAACGTGCTCAATAAAATGCCTGAGAATAATAGTGTTTCTAAACTTTGGTATACAAAGTGTCTAACTAATGGCTAATATTGGATGTTATGTGCATCTGAGTATGAAAAGATGATAATACAAGAATAATAATGGAAAGAAATCGAAAAGGGAGATTTTTTATTTTTGAAGGAAAATTAAGCATGTAAACAATGTATTGAATATGCATTTTTGAAACCAAATTGGTATTAATAAAATGGTGTGATATACGCACATTAAACTACAAGTGCGATAGTCTAGCATGTGTGGTGATGAAAATGAAAATAAAACCGAGTTGCATATAAAACACAGTTAGATGTCTATAAGGACATTATAAAGGATAATAAGATAAAGTAAGGTCTTAGAATATATTTGACCATGAGATCGAGTATTGATTTTGTTTATTATCAATCTCACATACTGATTGTAGGTTGTGCAAGGGACGCCAAGTATTAGCGTGTTGGTAAACAGGTAAAAGGCAAGTCTTCGGGTTCCTATTTGCTATGTGAATTTGATTGTTTTAAATCTTTATTGCAAAAGAGCATGATGTGTTATATATATGTTGAATGTATGAAATGTTAAAGTCAACTTATGACTACGTTGATTGAGTAAAGCATGTTGATTGAGTAAGGAACTCAATATTTATACTTGTTATATGAACTGTAACATGTATGTTATGTTAGTCCAATGTTTATGAGATATATGTTGAGCATGTTATTATGTGCTATGTGATGCATGACTGTTAGATTTTGCTGGGCTGTCGAGCTCAACCTTGCAAATAACCATTTTTGCAGGTTAAGGATTGAAGGTAACACTATGTGCTACTTGAATGACGTGGATTAGAAATAATACACGAAGATTAATATTTTAGCTAAAGTTGTTATTTCTTTATACCATGATTAAGATTCATGAGATGTACTAAATGTTTTATGATGTATAGTTTTATGTTGAGTTGTAAAGATAAAGTTGGAGTTATCTAAAATGTAAAGGTTATCGGATTGAAATGTAAAATTTTATATAATAACACTGATAAAGTGAATCATAAAATAAGATTGATTCAAAGACATGTAGATGATAAAGGTTTAGATTCAGGGAATTAAAGTAGAAAGACATAAAAATTTAAATTATTCCGCATTTTATAAAGTTTAACATCGAATAATGATGTGTTATTAACAACCGAAGTTGAGAATTATATTGTATGAATTTTGGGGTCGTTACAGTTGGTATCAAAGCTGATGGGTTAGAAACCTTAGGTAAGAGTACCTTAAGCTATAACCGTAGAGAAGATATGTGAAGATAATGAAAGAATAAGCTCAGATAGAGGTTTAAGAATAAGAAGTAATTTAAGAAATGTATAGAGAAGGGATTAAAACATGCGTGAGAGGATTCGAAGAAGAATCTCGCAGAGTTATAAGGAATATGAATATGGGGTTACCCAACTCTAATAATAAGGATGTAAGGTGATAAGAAATAGACAATGTCTATAAGAAGAGAGTGATAAAGAAGTTAAGAATCAAAAAGTTATATCTAAGTGTGGTACAATCGTACTCTTTAATAGTTAATGTATGCTATCTGGGCTAAACGATTCCTTCATGGAGCGAAGGTATATACGAACTAGCAACTCGGAACCTAGTTTGTTGGTTGTTTGTGGGAAACCACTCAGCGTACCATATTAAAACTATTTATACCAAGTATAAAAAAATGGATACGTATGATGAAAATGTGGGACTCGAATGAAATGTTGAGCAATGTAACTGAAGTTAGAAATTCTTAAAGGAAGAATTGTTATATAAACAAGAAAATTCAAAGAAGAATCTTGAAGAGATATAAAGAATAGCCAAGATAAAA
The DNA here is from genome assembly GCA_020205605.1 of Panax ginseng. NCBI lineage: Eukaryota > Viridiplantae > Streptophyta > Magnoliopsida > Apiales > Araliaceae > Panax > Panax ginseng. The sequence goes on along the minus strand of CM035131.1, from coordinate 126,138,952 downwards.
AATAAAGTCGTAAATGATGAAAAAGGAAAGAAAGAGGATCGTAAAACAAAACGATCATGAGTTAATAATAGAATTTTAAGGGAGGTGATTATAGAATAAGATCACGATGTGATTTGTTTAAGGTATAATAGAAACATGGTCTGTAATGATTGAATACTTATAGCTTGATGCTATGAAGATGATGTACTCTGAAATAGTATGAGATAACTCACAAGGAGTTATAGATGATGTGATACGAGGAATTCGTATCGAGCAAAGAGCAAGTTAAGAGTAAGATAAAGTTAGGTGGGATTTCAATTGAGGACTCATGTGATGGCTAAGTTGTACAAATCTTTGTATAAATGAGGGTTTTGTGCTTGCTTTTCGGTTTATCACATTGATAATCATTGGAATGTTGGTGTCACGCTATCAATGTATATGTGGTGAAAAGGTGACGCTTTTCTCATGTGTATATTTGATAGTTAGAAACTATTAAGATTAGTAAGATATTATTAGGATTAGGTGAGGTTTTTAAAACTAATGCATATAGTAAGTTCATGACTCATAATAATATGGTATATTTTGAACCCCTCAGCGAATGGACGCCTATGGTCTGACTAAGACAAGTTCTTAAACTCATATTATTGTGGCAAGTTCCTAGATTTCCAATGTGCGGTAAGTTTGATGAACTATATTGGGTAGAAAACGATTATAGTATAGAGATCATTGATGAAGTTGAAGATTGATAGAATGGTTAAGTAATGAAGTAATGGAGTAATGATTGAAGTTGATGGATACCTGGATATTCTATATCTACTAGCTACGCTAGACTTTCGAAATTTATTGACTTCGATGACGATGTTTCAGACTACATTTTCTTGAAAAACATTGGATCAAATGATGAAACCAATGAGTTTTAAAAACAATATCTTAATTCGTATGTCTATGCTAATTGCTTTGGCTAGATAAAAATGATTTGAAATATATCAAAATGTATTTTTTTATATCATCAATGCATCATGGAACTCAAAAGAGATAATAAAATGATGGAGTCATCAATGCAAGATTATTACTTAGTGTTGGATGTGATCTAAGGATCGTCACCCACTATGGTATGATGTAGTATGATAAAATCACCAAATGACGGAATCCTCAAATGAATCTGTAAAAATACGGTATATGTATCATGACGTCATAAAAAGATTTTTGAGATTTCTTTAAGATATGAGAATATATATGTATATGTATATTTCGATTGATGTCTAGATTGTTGTAGAAGTCTATGTTATTTGGTCTCATGAAATTCAAGAGTTTCTTGAGAAGTTATGCCAAACCAAATTATTTTGGTGCGGATTCAGATGTTGAAAAGTTGAGGCAAACAACCCTGTAAAAGGGGACATGTTATCGGAGATAATGGTTCCAAAAGTAAAGCATATAGTCGTTACGATGTTAAGATTGTAATTCTATGTATGTGCACACCTAGAGGGGGGTGAATAGGTGTTTATGCTTAAAGTGATAAACAGTGAAATCTTTTTGAAATTTTCTGCTACAGGTATAATTCAGACAACTACACATGTCTGCTTTAGTGTCTACTTTAACTTATGTTCTTTGTTTAATATTATTAGATAGCTAGACGTGTTTGTTTTAGTGTCTGGACTCGTGTAACTACAAAATAATAAAGCAGAATACCAAGAAATTAAACAAACAGAAAGGTAAAGTGCAGAAACGTAAAGGCACCGAGATTTTTACGTGGTTCGGCCCCTATCCTCTATCTAGTGGCCTAATCCACATCCAATCCCAACTAGGATTGGAGACTCTTTTTATTAAACTTAATATTCAATTAAATACAATAAAAAGAACTCCATGTTACAAAGAAGCTTTCCACTGATGGACACCTCTGCCCCCTATGCACCTCTGCAACCTTTCTCACCAGTGTGACCTTTGCACCTCTGCAACCTTAAAAGCTCTCTTTGAACAGATCATATCTACTGCTAGACAGACCAAGCCAAACAAGACTTGAACTTTGAATATAAAAAAAGAAATTACAATAAACTTCTTATTTTCTAGCCATAAAGAATTATAGACAGTACAATGAATAGCTGGAAATAAACAATGAAAGCTCTTAATAGGATTCTTCTCTGTATAACAAAGTGAATTAGCTTCTTATATGCTCCTGTACTTAGCCGTGAAAATAACACTATATAAAGAGAGACCCAACGGCTATAAAATAATTGTTAGCAATAAATTAGATGATTTAAATCCCATAGCAAGAAATCAGATGATTTAAATCCCATAATATTAGCTACTACTATTGACCAACGGTTATGAACATAAGATAGAATAGGAAACTCATATCAAAGTTGGTATATCCCATGATATTAGCAATTAAAGAGTCCAACAGATTTGGTAAATCAAGGATATGTTTTCAAGTCAAACCAAAACACCTTAAATAAAGGAACAAAGAGATATTTGATAAAGTTTGTTACTAGCCAATCACTAGATAGCAGGTACCTTATTTAGTTTTCTTTTCAAATTGAATTGCATATCATTACTAAATTATATTAAAGATCTTTTCAGCAATATGCAAAATGCAAACTTAAATATAGAAGGAATATACTAATGGACCATAATTCCAATCTTGGGAATAAAAAATCAACATATAATAAATTTAAATCAGCCCAAACAATTTAAATCAAATTCATAAACCCAATAATATTGTCATCATTAAAATCATAAAATATATAACCAGCGTTCTCCCCCTTTTTAATGATGACAATACATAATGCCATTTAATTAATATGCTCCCCCTAAGTATATGGCTCCCCCTTAATTTATGCATATTAAGGAAATAAATTCTAAATTACCATCATTTGCATATTCAAGCACAATATGGTATCTCAGTACCATATATATATATATATATATATATATATATATATATATCAAAAAAAAGTAATGTATATCAATTTAGCTAAATAGTTATCTCTCCTCATTGGCTAGCATTAAAAGAATAAGTGCAAAGATAAAGAATATCATTAGAGCAAGTTTATAACAAAATCACATATAGCAAGTAGACAATACGATCATACCTTTGTGATTTGTTACCTATATAACAACATTTTGTAACCAGTAGAAAGCTTGATAGTTGTGCTCCTTAATGTAGATTTGGATTTTGTATTTTCAAAATCAAAAATCTCTTCAATAGCACTTCTTTTGATAAGTTATATATATGCAAAGAGCATGATGTGTTATATATATGTTGAATGTATGAAATGTTAAAGTCAACTTATGACTACGTTGATTGAGTAAAGCATGCTGATTGAGTAAGGAACTCAATATTTATACTTGTTATATGAACTGTAACATGTATGTTATGTTAGTCCAATGTTTATGAGATATATGTTGAGCATGTTATTATGTGCTACATGATGCATGAAAACTCGTTAGATTTTTTTGTAATTTGTCGAGCTCAACCTTGCAAATAACCATTTTTGCGGGTTAAGGATTCAAGGTAACACTATATGTGTTACTTGAATGGCGTGGATTAGAAATAATACGAAGATTAATATTTTAGCTAAAGTTGTTATTTCTTTATACCATGATTAAGATTCATGAGATGTACTAAATGTTTTATGATGTATAGTTTTATGTTGAGTTGTAAAGATAAAGTTAGATTTATCTGATATGTAAAGGTTACCGGATTGAAATGTAAAATTTTATATAATAACAGTGATAAAGTGAATCATAAAATAAGATTGATTCAAAGACATGTAGATGATAAAGGTTTTGATTCAGAGAATTAAAGTAGAAAGACATAAAAATTTAAATTATTTCGCATTTTATAAAGTTTAACATCGAATAATGATGTAAAATCAGAAGGTAGATGTGTTATTAACGACCGAAGTTGAGAATTATATTGTATGAATTTTGGGGTCGTTACAGTATACGTGGTCAACAAGTAATAAAGTGAAAGTAGAGTATCGTTCCCACAAGGAATTAGTTTAAAAGAATTACCAAGTACTAACCTATAACCAATTTAATCTTATTTAAACGAATGAATTTCAAGTTATATAATTAAATTACTATTATATTCCACTAGTTAAATTAAGATTACGGACATTTAAGATCACAACTTCACTTATTGCTTCATTTAAGTTAACATACTTCTCATCAATTATTCTCTATTTTGAATTGTTAATCAAGAACACTAAAATAGATAAAACCACCTCTCGATGCATAATACCCATACTCACTTAAATCCACAGATAATAGAATTAAGCAAGACACCTTAATTAACTAATTCACTATATCTCTATGTGAATTACAATTAAAAATGATTTAAAGAACAAGTTCTCTATAAGATTACATATGGCGTAAAGGCATATCTCTATCCTAAACACGAATTATGAATTCCATCTATGAAGAAATCACAAACACATGTTGTCATGATCAGATCTAAATCTAAACTTCATCTCATGGGTTCATATAGATTATCACAGTAATTGATGGCCAATCAATTAAACAATTAAGTCCAAATCACAATAGACAATCCTCACAATAGAACATAATATTTGATAGCAAAGCATATTAAAATAAACTACACAATAAGATCCATTGTAATCTCAAACAAAGAATTAGTTCATTGAATTAAAACTAAGAATCCACACTTGAATACACATTAAAAGATAAGAATAAGATTAAGGAAAAGAAGTGAATCTATTGTCGGCAAATTCGTCCTCCGTCTCGCTCTTAATCTTGATCTCCAATGGCTTCCAAGTGCTTCAATCTCCAAATCTCATAAGAACTAGTGTTTTCTCTTATTCTACTATAATCTAATCTAATGGAATCCTCTCTCTCTAATCTAATCTATCTCATCTCTTTTATGTCTCTCATAATGTATTTATAGGTTACAAGTATAATTTTTAGCTTAGGAAAAAACCCAATCCAATTTAGAGTAAAAAAAGGTATCAAAATTTGACCCAAAACGCATCAAAAACATGTTACGCTCCGTCGCTTCAAATGGGGTTTTTCACAAAAAGCCCACCTCGATTGGAATTACTACCGATTATAACTTGTACCCCCTTTACGGGGTTTTGTGAAGAGAAAGCCAGCCCCGGCGGGGGTCCTTTTTCTACTCTGACGTCCTTTGGGAAAATGGTTATACCTTCTTTGTATGAACTCCGATTTTGATGATTTAAGATGTTCCGAAAATAGGAGACGTATATCTATAACTTTCATTCTTTGAGTTTTTAGAAATAAGGAATGGACCAATGTTGTAATTGGCTCTGAAGTGACTGCTATGTAAATGGTCACCCAAAATAGTGAAGTTCAACGTCCGTTGGTACAAAGGTCATAACTCATGCATCCGAACTCCGATTGGAATGATTAAAGATGTTCCAGAAAGCTAAGAAGAAGCTCTATAATATAATCTAGGTTCCAAGCCAAGAACATGAAAAAAACATGAAAGCCCAAACGATGTCCAGAATTCTTTTCTTTAGGATTTCATAACAATTGTTTGCAATCACAGCTCTCAAGCATATAATCTACAAAACGAACACAAAATACATGAAAAGTAACTAAGAAACATGGGATTAAGCAAATAATTCAAGTAACAGATACCAGATAAGTAGGTATAAAATCTACTTATCAGTAAAGTCCTGATGGACAACAGTGATGAATGGGTTGTTATCGTCCTTCTTCTCCCGAATGATGACCATAATGTCTGGGCAATCATCGTCTGGGATGTCTCTATTCATACCCTCACTATGAACAATGATGAACATGTTTGATAACTGCTTGAAAATGTCTTATTTACGTCTCCATTCCTTTTTTCCCACTTTGGGATCTGGAATCAGGACCTCCTTTCCTTTGACCGATATCAGCTTAAGAAACAACATAGCCATTACATGGGTAGGCACCTTTATTGGAGACCATACAGGCTCAGGATCTGTAGGTTGAGACAATCATCGTGTGGCTAAAGATTAAGGAACTTATTTGTGTTTGTAAGGATTCTTGTTACTGGACCTAGCAGAATAGCCTAACCCAGTTGTCCCTGTTTAACTGGGAACTTGAATTGGGCGCTGAATGCCCTGATGAGCTTTTCCCAACCCTTGTCCAGGTTGATAACCCAATGATATCATCTCTTGAGTTGCCGACATTACCTCGGCATAAATTCTAGGTATGAGAGGTGGCGCCCCTATGGGTTGATAAAGAGTGTAGCTCACCTCAAAGGCCTGGAAGCTGACAGGCTCAACTTCTGCATTGAAACTAATGAGTGATATGTCACCTTATTCAGGACATTCTGGCTCAGCATTAACAGTAACCAGACTATTGTTAATAATATATTTGAGCTATTGATGTAAGGTTGAAGGGATGGCTCCAGCCATGTGAATCCACGGTCTTCCCAAGAGTAGGTTGTATCCTGTAGCTATTTTGAGCACATGAAAGGATACACAGAATGTATGTGGACCAATCACCACAGGCAGTTCAATATCTCTGACAACACTTTATTGGGATCCATCAAAATCTCTGATAATTGTATGGCTGCTTCAGATCCTTTTGATATTGATATTCATCTTCTCCAAGGTGGCATAAGGGCAGATATATAAGGACGATCCCCCATCTATCAAAACTCCTCCCACCATGTATCCAGATGACAGAACTGCTATGTGCAATGGTTTTTAATGACTCATCCCTTCGATAGGTATGTCGTCGTCAGTGAAAGATATCACATTATTGTTAAAATGTGATCAACCAAATGGTGGAATTTTTCAACATCCACTGATTTCGGCAAGTGGGCCTCTTCCAAGACCCTTACCAAGACTTTCTTGTGATCTTCGGAGGAGAAAACCAAGTCCAATATGGAAATTTGGTGTGGAGCTTCTCTCAAGCTTAAAACCACCTTGGCTTCATTGTGTCCCATAGTACAGAGGAATTCTTCAATCCTCTCAATGGGAACGTTCCCCTTTGATTTGATGGTAGGCTTCATCACCCGGTGGGGAAGATACTGTGGGTTTTCCTTCAACACTACAGCAGTTATATTGGAAGTAGATCCTTCAGCCTCTCCATAATTCCATGGCACTTTTTGTAAGCTAAAAATAGGATATTGTGGCCTGGATGGCAATGTGATTGGCTTTGGCGCAGCAACTTTTAAAGGAGCTTGGACACCTTTGAGTCTAATTGGTTGTATTATAAATGATGTGGTAGCCAAATCATCCTCATAGGATATAACTACTATGACATCCTTCCATTTTGTAGGAAAGGTTTCCTTACTCTCAAGTAATACAACGTCATTATTGGCCATCTGCAGGACACCACTGTCAATCAGATTTTATATAAGATTAGATAAGTGCCAAGCATTCTTCAGTGCTGTGACCATGAGAGTATGAGTGATATTGACATACTCTATTGAAATCAAACCATCTTGAGCGCAGGTTGATTGGAGGTAGTAGAGCTGTGATCCTTCCCTCATTGATTAGCATTTGCAATATCTCTTCAATCGGTTGGCCTAAATACGTAAACTCCCTTTTATTGGTGAAGTCCCGACGGGCTTTGGCGTTTGCTCTTTTTTCAATTTTATCCTCCAGTATTTCACTTTCTAGAGTATGTGGTGGAGTAGTAACAAGAGGAAGGAGGCTACCATGCTCCTGGCTGAATAATTGATGTGTGACTTGATGTTTATGAACCACCAATTCTGCTAACTAGTCAACTTGCTCGCTAAGAGCCTTCATTTTTTATTCCATCATAAATTGGAACTGTGGAAAATCCCATTTCTCAACACTATCTTTGCTGGTTGGGGAGGATCCATCATTGGGATTGGAAGTTGTCCACTACTCCAATTAATCACGTTGACATCTTCTTCTTTGTGTTGAGGAAGAGGGTTGTCTTGCACATGGGGTTGGTCGGGTTTAGTCACCACGATCTCACCTTTGTCAATTAAATCCTGGATCTTATGCTTCAAGCCCAGCAATCCTGGGTGTCATGTCCTGGAGCTCCAATATGATAAGCACATTTCCAGCTAGCATTGAAACCCTTTTCGCTCGGGTTGGCTGGTGGAAGAAGATGTGTAATTTTCTTCTGAGTTTGTCAGAAAATTGAGAATATTCTCGAGTGAGTCCCCTAAGTGTGTGAACGCTCGAGTGTGTCTGACTTCTTCACCTTTTTTCAATGGAGGGTTTGAAGACTATGCTTGAAAAGGGGAGTAGTTTCTCCTCTGAATAGACATATTCTGACTGCCTTTTTGTCCTTATAGTATCAAGAAAACATCCTTCTCTTTCTTCTTACGGACCCTCCTGGGGTTGTTTTCATAACTTCCAGACTAGATGTGCTTAGCAACAGCTTTTAGAGCGACAAGGTCTTAAATCTTCCCAGACTTTAATCTCATCTCAGCCATTTCTCCGTGTTTGATCATTTCAGAGAATGGCTTGCATATTCCAACTAAAACCCTCTTATAGAAAGGAGCTTCTTGAATGTCTATTAAGTTCATCACTAATTCTGACTCAGTTATAGATGGAATAACTTGAGCAACAAGGTGCCTCCACCTTTGAGCATACTCTCTAAAAGACTCATTGGCTTGTTTCTTGACCTTGGTAATTTGGTACTGATCGGGAGCCATCTGAGATTGGAAACTGTACTGACTGAGGAAAGCGTGAGATAGCTCCTCCCAACTATGATTCTTGGAGTTGCCTAAACTAGTATATCATGATATGGCTTCTCCAGTTAGACTTTTTTGGAACAGCTGCATTATGAGCTTTTCATCCTTGGCATAATATCCGAGTTCACCAATGAATACCTTCAAATGTGTGTAAGGATCTCCCTACCCATCATACTTTTCAAATTCAGGAGTTTTAAACTTCTTTGGATAATAAACACCAGGGAATATACAACGGTCAGAATATGAAACATTCCCGTGTGCTCCAATCCCTTTGATAGACCGAATGGTCTCTTCCATTTGAAGGACTTTCTTCCGGATATCACTGATGTTTGAATCTTCTTTGAGATGGGTGTTTTCAGGTTTTTTGTTGGTTTTTTCCAACTGGGACTCAGGTACTGGAGCTTCTTTGTCTGGGCCCTGGGTTCCTCCATGTGCAGAGGATTCTGTATATATGGGTATTCGTGGACCCTGACTGGACTGGTGTAGTTCTTTAAGCAGAATAGCCAACTCTTTAATTTGGTTGCTTAATCCTTTAAACTCCTCGCGAGAGACAGGAGGAGGATTAAACTGTCCAGATGTAGCCATGCTTGGTTGTAGGCTTGTTGGCTTTTTGGATTTTGATCGGGTAACCTACCCAATTATTTCCCTACAAAAAGACTTATGTAGTTTAGTCTTAGTGAATGTAGAAAAGTTACATGTAATGTGTGTCCGTTTTGGGAGTATTATCCTGCAAAACGGATGTCAGTTTGATAAGATAATGTGTTATATTTTGATATAAAAGGGAATGCATGTACACATATTCCTTTATACTTTCCATTACATTGAGATTGGCATGGAAATTACATTACAAATAATTGATATTACAAGTAATTGAAATGAGAAAGTATGAAGAGACTTCCCTCCGCGTTTGGTTAATCAGATGCGAATGTTAATTGAAATGGGAAAGTAATTGAAATGGTTAATTGAAATGGGAAGGTATTGGTTAATTGATATTACAAGTAATTGATATTACAAGTCATTTTTATTTGCCCTTTTCTGTTCTTGTCTTTTAGTGTTCTTATGTTATGTGAGATTTGTTTGAAAAAACAAGTTATGAAAAGGTCCGACATGTATATGTCAACGATTGGACTGTAAGATTCGCCAGTTGGTATTTTTAAATAGTTGAACCAACTCAACCGATAAAAGGTTTGCACATTGACCAAGTGATGTAACACTACTTGACTGGTCTGTGAAACCGAGATTCGTTAGGGTCCGGGGGCTTATTATGAGGAGGGAAATTGTTAGGCACCCCCCAACATCTGTGTTACCACGGTAACTACCACTTTTCAATTTAAACTTATATCTGAATATGTGTGTGTGTATGTAGGTCAATGTGCAATTATTTGGAAGTAGTGTTATGACTCGTTTGCATCTATAAACAAAGGGTTTGAATTTTGTATAAAAGTTCAGTTTTAACAAGATATAGAAATTATGTTTTAGAAAAAGAGATTTTTTAAACCCTTATACTCAATAGTAATTGAGGCCATTGATACTTCTATTTTATTATATGTTTGGCTTGATTGCTTTTATTTGAAAGTAGTATGCACACAAGCCAATCATGTTTGATGATAAAACATATACTTTGTAAGAATCTTATTCACATATTAATGAAAAGTATTAATTTATTAAAAGGCTTTTAATTATCTACATGATGTTATTTTATAATATGTGATAAACCCATAGTTTTATGCAATGCTTTTAGAATAATGGTGATGATCATTCTAATGAGATCTAAATTCTTAGAAAGCTTAAAACTAAAATAGTTCCCAATCGTTTGATTACTAAATTGAGGATTAGTGAATCTGAATAGATTGGTACATACGTTGCTTGCTCATTGGATGAGGATGATTGATCTCATGATCATTTGGGTGGAGACACTAAAGCAAGTATGTAGATGCTTATTAGAGTATAAATTCACTGAACATGGCTCGCTAAGGAATACCTAAGGGAGTTTTACTTGTCTGTTAATAGGAAATCATATACTAATAGTAGTACAAGTGATCCTTGGACTTGAGATCATCATAGTATCTTTTGTATGATGAGTTATACTTTGACTTATTCCTTCAGACCCTTAGGGTATATCAAAGGGTATGCTTGGGTATAATAAGTTGCACATGAAGATAATGTATGATCAATAAAGAATCTATCACTTCTAGTAAAAGAAGAGAAATTTCCTATGTGATTCGATAAATGACAACCCAGTAGTCCTTGGCCAAGGCAAAATAAAATTAGAAAGTAGTTTCTAATTTGCATTGTTTGGTGTTGTGCATTTAAGAGTCGCAATACATATAATTAAATAAAATAAGACTTGACAGTAATTTCATGTCTTATATTTAATTGGGATATTATATGGTGGAAGGATTGAATTGTATGGTATCTATTTACTTAAAGATTCTTTTATGATTAATGTTGAAATCTATATTATCTTGAAAGTCGTTAATCGCTAGGGAGTCTTATCCTTATTGTAGAATAAATATTATTTATTTAAATAAATTAATAATTTAATTTATTTATTTAAATAAGATTAGAATTGTTCTAATTGATTTATTCACATCCGGTTTAATATGGAGAACCTAAAGGGCCACACCATAAAAGAAAGAATAATTATTTAAGAAGTTAATGGTATAATCGTAATAATAAGTTAAGTATATTTAATTTAATCTATGATGATAGAATAAATTAAATAGCTTAATATTTATTATTTAATATTTTGGAAATATTAAATATAAATTAATAAGAGGAGTCTTATTATTATTATTATTATTATTATTATTATTATTTAATTCCTAAAGGAGTTTGAGAATTAATTAATAAAAGTACTCTCATTTATTCCTAATAAGATTAGGAAGAAAATTAATTAAAAGAGTTTAATTAATTACCCTAATAAGATTAGGGAGCTTAATTAATTAAAAAAATTTAATTAATTAAATAATACCCTATTTTCTAATTAGATTAGAAGAGTTAACTGATATCTTTATAAGAGGAGTCTTATATCAGATATCAAGATATACGTAATTCCAATTGTTGGAGAGTACACTCTTTTTATATAGAGATAGAAAAACTAGGGTTTAGCCAACCACCCTTCTTCTTAAATATTCCTTCTTCCTTGGTGGATCACCTCTAGAGGCCAAACACTTAGGTGGCTAACGTTGATCAAAGAAAGGAACCAAATCCGGTGGATTCAAGTTCAACGCGAAAAGATTTAGAGGTGAACTTGTACCTGAGGAACCTCGAATCTTCAATGGTATAATTCTTGTTCTTTATCTTTTCGTTTAATTAATAATTGTGCATAAATGATGATCCGGGTATATGGTTTGTAAAATTTTAAAACTATGTTTTTTCCACGTTTCTGCTTATTTTGTGCAATTTGATTGTGTAAATATTACAAACCTAACAGTGGTATCAGAGCCAAACCTTTATGCGAATTATTAATTGTTTTTATTTGATATGTATATTGATATGTGTTTGGAAAAAAAAATTGGGCATAATTTTATTGTATAAAATTTATTTTTTTAAAAAAATAAAATCAAAATCATGAAAACTTTTTTTTTCCGTTGCGTTATTATATGTGGCTGTTTTTTTAAAAAAAAAACAAAAAAAGCTAAGTTCGTTTTTATTTTTCTTTCCATATTGCTACTTCATGCTAATGGTAATGGAAGTGATGCTCATATATAATCCTGCAACATGTATTATATTTATATAAAACAAAGGAATGCCCATGGTGATGGTCATGTGACTTATATATAATCCTGAAAGATGTACTATATCAAGGGACATGCTTCATGATAGTTAGCAAAGAGTTACAAGGGTTCATCCCACACGCTTTTTTTATAATATATATTACCGTATATATATATATATATATATATATATATATATATATATATATATATATTCTAATAATTTTATAATTAAAATAAAGAGTTTATTTTAATTTTAAAATTAGATTTCATGCTAACTAATTAGAGTTGGAATTGGATTCCATGATAACTAATTGAAGTTGAAATTGGATTCCATGTTTCCTTAAATAAATGAGTTTATTTAGATATGAAATAAGATTTCATATTATTCAAAATAAAAGAGTTTATTTGTGAATAGGAAAGAGAATCCTAATTTCCTTAAATAAAAGAGTTTATTTAGATATGCAATAAGATTTTATAGTATTCAAAATAAATGAGTTTATTTGTGAACAGGAAAGAGAATCCGTATTTCCTTAAAATTAAAGAATTTTTTTTTACTTGGAATTGGATTCCATAATTAATTAAAATAAATGAGTTTATTTTGATTAAAGATTTTGATTAAAATAAAATAGTTTATTTTATTCAAAATAGGATAAATTAAAATAAAAGATGTTTATTTTGATTTAAATTTGGATTAAAATAAAGGAGTTTATTTGATTCAAAATTAGATTTTATGCTAACTAAATTTGCCCATTAAATGATATCAATATATATTGAATGTTTGTATTCATGAGATGTATGTTATTTATTGATGCATATGGTGATGTGTATGATAATAAATAGGATTGATTATGAACTATTGACCAATGTGATTGGATTTTATTTTAGTTGGATGCATGAATGTATGGGTTTTATTAAATGGGGTCTGTGTACTTAGTCTTCTCTAATTTTTCTTAATGTAAATTATAACTCCCTTCTATGTACTTCCCCTTGACTGTTGATCAAGGTTTCTATTTATTTTAAGTAGTTTTGTAATAGAAATAGTTAGAATTAATTTTGAAGAATTGGAGATTAAAGAGCAAGGAGCATTTGAAGGCCCGTTTGTAATGGAGCCCGGGTTTAAATGTAATAGTTATATTTAAATATTAATTCTTGCACCCCTAGGGTTTGACCTTTTGGTTCACTTAGTGGCTCTAGTGAACCAAACTAGAATAAAAGTCCATAATCAATCCGGGTAGAATATAATATTCTATATGTGCATGCTTATACTATATATATATATATGTGTGTGTGTGTGTGTGTGTGCGCGCGCGCGCAAAACAAGCTGAGACAAATTAATAACAAAATCCTCAAATTTTTTATATTAAGTCCTAAGCGTTCAAAGATATTTTGAATATCGAAAGTCGCCTTCTAGCATGATAGAAACAATAGAGTATTAAATATTCAATATGAGTTTGTTGTGCACATACAAGGCAAGTATTAAATATTTAAGATGTTATTTTTATTACATATGATGTTTATAAGGAATTGAACATTACTGCTTTGTTGTGCACACACAAGGGCTGTAGTTTTCTCTTCACTTTTATGGAAATGATGGATCTGACTTAACTTAAATCATTTTAGTTCGGATGTGCACACACTTTATCATTATGATTTAAGAGGCAAAATACAAGGAGTTGCATAGTTGATGTAATTGACAAGAGTTGTCTACCTATTTATTTATATATAGTTTGTTGTGCACACACAGGTTATATACATTTGAAATGAGATACTTATTCTCACTAGCATATCTTTAATTAGATATCGCCAAACTATATAAATTGAGGGTAATATAGTTTGAAGAAAATAGCGGGAGATACCAATTTAAAACAAGACCTAATTTATTTTGGTAATTAATAAAAGAATGTATGCTAAAATATTGTTAATTACAAATTCATTTACAGAATTTTAAAATGTCTAAATTACTATCAATAATTGAGACGACAAAGTTATTCATATTATTATTTGCAATATTGACAATGTCTAGAAGTTGTGTCAAGGAGAGGTTTGGTCACCTAATTGCGCGCCAATAAGAAGAAATCCTTATCAGAAAGCCCCCTCTTTCCTTGGAACGACCTGGTTGTTAAATATTGTGCGTTATAATATTAATGATGAATAAGTTCATATTGATTAAAGATGAAATTGATAGTTCCATTGTGTTGGAAGCCAATAAGTTGAGTCTCAACGATAAAGTTGATGAAAAACTTTTTAAATCATAAAAGATAGTAGATTTTATGCTCTACTTGACTCCTCTAATGGATTGCTTATTTCCGCTGCAGTTGTTGATCTAAAACTTGTTGTCAATTGTATTTTATCAGTTATTATACTGTTGAAGGCTAAGGATAATTAAATTCTGCATTATCTTAGTCATAATATTTCTTACTGGGCTAGTTGAGCTCACACTTTCTTTCATTGTTCTCTTCAGGAAATGAGAATATAGCTGGGACGAGTCGGGGAATGGAGTGATGGTCCAGGATAAATGGCTTTAGTAGTCCTCACTATTCTACGGAATAATGTGATAATGATTGTAATGAGGACACCATTGAGTGTGGATATTATCTAGATGACAATATTCTTGTTTAAACTCTCAGCTATGTTTTGTCGTATTTTACACGACTGTTATATAATTAAGTTCTATTTAAATTTATGTACCATGTATCTGGCGACTCAAGATGGGTGATGTATACCTATTTTGGGGGCGTCACAGTTGGTATCAAAGCTTAGGGATATGATCCCTGACTGAGATGTGAGACTAGAACTAGGAGGGGAGAGACAGGTAATTCCTTCGCTGGTATGACCTACCTAAGTTACTTGTTATTTAATTGGTTGGTAAGAATATAAGGATAATATATGGCATGTCAATTAACCCTTATTTTGAAACTATATTCTAGAATGATATCTGAAATACAGGAGATGAGAAATAGGAAAATCATGATAGAGAGGAAATAACCAAGAAGGTACAATCCGAAAAGAAAGCAAGGTATTCTCATCTCTTCGAACTACCAGATACGTAAATTTCGAGGGCGAAATTTCATAAGGAGGGGAGATTGTGAGACCCCGAATTTTATAAAATGAAAGTATTCAATTTTCTTATAATTATTCTATTTAGTAAATGGTTAAATTGATAAAAGGTTAAAGTTAAGGGTGATATTTGAAATTTTTTTAAAGTAAGAAAGTTATCATAAAATAATCGGTGATAAAAGTACAGTAATACGTGTGGTTGCATAGTAGCACATGGTATTGATTATTGATGCTTACGTGAGAAGTCACTCAGTTTTATTCAATTATTGTCACAATATTTTATATTATTAAATTAATAATTGAGACGACAAAGTTATTCATATTATTATTTGCAATATTGACAATGTCTAGAAGTTCTGTCAAGGAGAGGTTTGGTCAACTAATTACGCGTCAATAAGGAGAAATCCTTATTGGAAAGCCCCCTCTTTCTTGGGAATGACCTGGTTGTTAAATATTGTGCGTTATAATATTAATGATGAATAAGTTCTTGTTGATTAAAGATGAAATTGATAGTTCCATTGTGTGGAAATTATTAGTGTCAGTGGAAATCGACATTTATTTTGATAATAATTAATGTCTGGAGGTTATATTGACCAATCGGGTAATTTACCGGATAAATGAGCAATTAATTCACATGCTTATGACTATGTGTTCACATGTGTGTATTATTGATTCACATGATTTACTATTAGAGGAGTTGGTCCAAGTTTGATAATTCTTGCATGACGAAGTTAAAAATGGAGGTATGGATGAAGGTACTATATTATAATTAATTTTTTCACATGTTTAGAACTATTAAGTCACATAATTTACTATTGATTCACATGATTTACTATTAGGGGAGGTGGTGCAAGTTTGATAATACTTGCATGACTAAATTAAAAATGAAGGAAAAGATGAAGGTATTATACTATAATATTTTGAGCCCTAAAATGTGCAATTATAGAAACTATATTTTCCTGTAAATAGAAGCTCATTCCTTCATTATTTTTCACCAATTCACTAAATTTATAGAGAAATTATTATAGAGAGAAATTATAGAAAGAAAGAAGAAGAGAAGTCTACTACCTCACTATTCCAGTATCCAGTTTCTTCTAAGGTAAGGGGTATTATTCTTTCGTATTCATGAAGAGAGTTATTTTCTTTCAATACTCGTAAGGGTTGTTATTCCATTCTTTATTATTATGTTGGAATGACCTGCTATGCGAAGTACCGCATACATGGTGAAATTCTTCTGTTACTCCATTCTTTATTATTATGTTGGAATAACTTTCCGTCATGCGAGTCTATCGCATGCCCAGTTAATTTGTTGTTATTCCATTTTTATTATTTACATTGGAATATCCATGCATGCGTAATTACATGACCTAGTTCCATTCTTTATTATTCTATTGGATTATCTTATCTGTTCGGATTACACATGACCTGGTTCCATTGTTTATTATGTTGTTGGGAATAAGCTGTCTATGCGGTCTATCGCATGCATGGTGAATTCTTCTATTATTCCATTCTTTATTATTACATTGGAATAACTTTGTCATGTGGATTACCGTGATGCATGGTGAATGATCCTTCAGTATTCATTCTTTATTAAATTGTGGAAATGATCATGCTCACGTGGATTACCGTATGGCAAGTGAAAATCCATTTGCAGTTTAGTATATTCTATTATACTAATCTGGGATATCATTTCTTTTGTACTCGTCATGAAATATCGTTATCTTTGGTATTTTTCTGTTACGAGTTACTATTCACCCAGTTACTATTCACTCTAGTATTATTCACTCGGGTATTCGGGGCACTTTTCGTCTCGGAGTACTATTCAAGAGTTACTATTCATGGGTTACTATTCACCCGATTACTATTCACTCTAGTATCATTCACTCGGGTATTCGGGACACTTTTCGAGTCAGGGTACTATTTCTGAAGTACTATTCACCCAAAAAATATATTTCTTTTCTGTCCAAATTATTTTGTGTACATGAATATTATTCTTGAATTTTACTCCACAAAGAAGTATCATGTTGACAATTTGGACGTTATTGATTCCTAGATAAATTAAATTATAAATCTTTAAAATTTATAAATCTTTGTCATCATCCTCATGCTTATATTATGATGAAAGTCATCTTTGGCTTACGTGCATAGATGGACTTGGTATGATTATGACCAGGGATTATTCGGTATAATCATGACTGTAATATGATGAATTATATGGTAAAAGTCCTCATTGGCCTGTAGTACATTGATGGACAGTTTTTGTTATGATTATGACGAGGGATTATTCGGTATAGTCATGACCACTGATGATTTAATGGATATCCTTGGCCGTGGTGCAAGGATGATTCGATGATGTGGTTTATTTTTTTAAGCTGAGTCTCAGCGATAAAGTTGATGAAAAACTTTTTAAATCATAGAAGATAGTAGATTTTATGCTCTACTTGACTCTTCTAATGGATTGTTTATTTCTGCTGCAATTGTTGATCTAAAACTTGTTGTCTATTGTATTCTATCAGTTGTTATACTGTTGAAGGCTAAGGATAATTTATTCTGCATTATCTTAGTCATAATATTTCTTACTTGGCTAGTTGAGCTCACCCTTTCTTTCATTGATCTCTTCAAGAAATGAGAATATAGCTTGGACGAGTCGGGGAATGGAGTAATGGTCCAGGATAAATGGCTTTAGTAGTCCTCACTATTCTACGGAATAATGTGATAATAATTATAATGAAGACACCATTGAGTGTGGATATTGTCTAGATGACAATATTCTTTTTTAAACTCTCAGCTATGTTTTGTCGTATTTTACATGACTGTTGTATAATTAAGTTGTATTTGAATTTATGTACCATATATCTGGCGACTCAAGATGGGTGATGTATACCTGTTTTGGGGGCGTCACACGGACTCCTTTCACAATTGTTGTGAATTTTTCATATGAACAAGCTAGATATCGGCCTCGCTGATTTGCTTAACATGTTGAAAAATGTTGAGTCACTTTCCAACCAAGAAAGACCATGTCTTACTAGTAGGGGCCAAATGATCTTCTGAAAAGAAGAAAGATTCAAAGAAGATAAATAGTAAGGCAAAAACAAAGGATAATAAGAATAAAACTGATACAGATAACAAAAGAGTTTGCTTACACTTTAATAAGCCTAGACACTGGAAAGAAACTGCAAGAAGCATCTTGCAAAGGCTAACCAGAAGAAGATTAGTGAAGCTTTAGTTACAAATATAGTTTTTGTTCATGATTGAAATAAATTTTTCTTTAAGTCAAGGTTATACTAGGGTATTGGATACCGTCTTTGGTTATCATAAATATAGATTTATGAAAGGAGCAAGCACAAGTAGAAAATTAAACAAAGATATGTAATCCTATGTGTGGGAAATGAAACAAAGGTTGCTACATTAGCCATAAGAACTTATTGTTTAGCACTGCCTACGAAGAAATCTATTAAGTTAATAAGTTGTTACTATATTCTAGTTCTTGTTAGAAACATTATTTCTTTTTGTTGTTGGACAAGGAAATCTGTGGTATTATATTTAAGAACAATTGTTGTTCTATTTATAATAATAATGTTTTTATAGAACTGGAATATTACTTAATGGATTTTGTGTTCTTGACTTACATGAAAATTTATTTTGAAAATTGAATAAACTAGTATAAGAAAAGGAGATGATCATTCAAAGACTTGCCTGTCAATAGGAATTCCTATAGTGATAGTAGTACAAGTGATCCTTGGACTTGAGATCATCTTAGTATCTTGTGTATGATGAGTTATACTTTGACTTATTCCTTAAGAGGGTATATCAAAGGGTATACTTGCGTATAATAAGTTATACATGGAGATAATGTATGACCAATAAAGAATCTACCACTTCTAGTAAATGAATAGAAATGTCCTATGTGATTCGATAAATGACAACCCAGTAGTCCTTGGCCAATACAGACTGAAATTAGAAAGGAGTTTCTAATTTGCATTATTTGGTGTTGTGCATTTAAGAGTCGAAATACATATAATTAAATAAAATAAGACTTGATAGTAATTCCATGTCTTATATTTTATTGGGACATTGTATGGTGGAAGGATTGAATTGTACGGTAACTATTTACTCAAAGGTTCTTTTATGATTAATATTGAAATCTATATTATCTGGAAAGTCGTTAATCGCTGGGGAGGCTTATCCCTATTGTAGAATAAATATTATTTATTTTAATAAATTAATAGTTTAATTTATTTATTTAAATAAGATTAGAATTGTTCTAATTGATGTATTCACAACCGGTTTAATATGGAGAACCTAAAGGGTCACACCATAAAAGGAAGAATAATTTTTTAAGAAGTTAACGACATAATCGTAATAATAAGTTAAGTATATTTAATTTAATCTATGGTGATAGAATAAATTAAATAGTTTAATATTTATTATTTAATATTTTAGAAATATTAAATATAAATTAATAAGAGGAGTCTTATTATTATTATTACTATTATTTTTATTTAATTTTTAAAGGAGTTTGGGAATTAATTAATAAAAGTACTCTCATTTATTCCTAATAAGATTAGGAAGAAAATTAATTAAAAGAGTTTAACTAATTATCCTAATAAGATTAGGGAGCTTAATTAATTAAAGAAATTTAATTAATTAAATAATACCCTATTTTTTAATTAGATTAGAAGGGTTAACTGATATCTTTATAAGAAGAGTCTTATATCAAATATCAAGATATATATAATTCCAATTGTTGGAGAGTACGCTCTTTTTATATAGAGATAGAAAAACTAGGGTTTAGCCAACCACCCTTCTTCTTGAATATTCCTTCTTCCTTGGTGGATCACCTCTAGAGGCCAAACACTTGGGTGGCTAACGTTGATCAAAGGAAGGAACCAAGCTCGGTGGATTCAAGTTGAAAGCGAAAGGATTTGGAGGTGAACTTGTACCTGAGGAAGCTCGAATCTTCAAAGGTATAATTCTTGTTCTTTATCTTTTCGTTTAATTAATGATTGTGCATAAAGGATGATCCGGGTATATAGTTTGTAAAATTTTAAAACTCTTATTTTCCCACGTTTTTGTTTATTTTTTGCAATTTGATTGCGTAAAAATTACAAACCAAACATTATTTTCGAGGTGCGAAGCATCTTCGAGAAAATAATATACAATGCAGTGTCGAACTCTTTGTGGGCATGTAAGTCATTTAAGGAAATTCAAACACCATTAATTATTTATAAGCTGGTTACAGCTGAAAATGTCCATCACAGAAACCGAATCTAGATTCAGGAGGTTTAATCTGTGATCACATGATTCCTAGGCTCACATGATGTAGCAGTTTGTAGGAAAGCTGGAAGCATTTATATATGTATATAATCTATATATATATATATATATATATATATATATATATATATATATGAGTGATCGACTGCCACGAAGTAAACTCCATGGGGGATTGGAAATGTAAATATATAAAAGTGGTAAATATATATATATATATATATACAAAGACGATCAACCGCTACGAAGTAAACTCCATGTGGGACGGAAATGTAAATATATATATATAAAAGCGATAAATATATAGAGAGAGACGATCAACCGCCACGAAGTAAACTCTAGGAGGGACAAAAATGTAAATATATATATATATATAAGCAATAAAAAGCCACGGACCGAAGTCCAGGCATACGCACACACACGACTCTCAATGTGAATAACTGTGTGTGAAAAGTAGTGGAGAAAGGCTTTAAGAAATGTAAGAAGTCTTATAGTGGTCTGCCAAGAAGACTTCAAATGGCTTTAAATAAATGAACACTCGATTTTCGCCAGTAAAATATAGTATAGAACAAGCTCACAAGTGTTTGAAAAGAGAAAGCACTCAGTTTATAGTGTGTATAAAGCAAAATAGACATGGCTTCCTCGCCTTTTTTTCTTTTCAATGGCCACCACAAGCCCTCTATTTATAGAGGGGGGAGCCACAGGTGTACCTGCGATAGGTGCAGGTCAATCTGCGGCTACCCGGGGTGCCCCAGGCAACGTGGTCTCCATCGTCTCAAAGTACGTGCACGCATGCAACGCGTTGTCCGTTTGAACCTTCATAACATTTGATCCGGGCATCTGATTGAGGCGTATAATACCTATCCAGAATGTTGTTGTCGAGAGCTACACAATGACATGGGATAAGAGGTTGTACGAAATTGGGAAGATAGGGCCATGCTTAGATCTTCAGGTCTTCAAATTCTATTCGGTGTGTTGTCTTGTGTAGTAGCCACTCGGGATTTTGAGCTATGGTTCTTGTAGGACACTTTTGTGTAGAATGTATGTTGAATTGTTGTTGAGACGACGCAAATATGGGATCGAGGTGGAAAAATAACGATTTTGCCCCTCACCGGAGTTGAAGCTGACTGCAAAGGGTTGAAATTAGCTTTTCTGTGGTTATCTCCAGAACTACAACTGCATTCCTCAGGGTTATCTCTGAGGTTGGAACTGAAAATCCCGGGGTTGTCTCAGAGATGGCAAAACTGATAATTCTAGGGTCGTCTCCAGAACTAGACTTGTATTCCTCGAGATTGTCTCCGAGGTTGAAACTGAAACTCCCGGGATTGTCTTCGGGATTGGAATTGAGTATCTCAGGGTTGCCTCCGAGATGGAAAAATTGAGTATCCCGGGGTTATCTCTAGGATGGGAATTGGCTGGTCCTCCACGGTAATCTTTGAAAGGCGATTATTCCCTCTTGTAATGTTAGTAATAGGAATACATAAATTTTGAGTGTCTACAACCATATACCTGGATCATAATTTTTGCGCAATTATTAATTAATGAAAGAGATGAAGAATAAGATTCATACCCTTGTAGAAACTAGCGGTGTAAGATTCCTCAAGTACGAGTTCAACTCCAAATCCTTTTCACGTTCAACTTGAATCCACTTGATTTAATTCCTTCCTTTGATCCACGTTAGCCACCCAAGTGTCTGGCCTCTAGAGGTGATCCACCAAGGAAGAATAGTTATTTAAGAAGATGGGTCTTTAGCTAAACCCTAATTTTATCTCTATAGAATATGTGTACTCTCTCAACTCATGAAACTCGTAACCTTAATCCATAATAAGACCTTATTTATATATGTAGGCAACCCTCCTAAACCATTTAGAATGGGATTTTGATTTAATTAATTAAACTCCTTTAATTAATTAGGCTTCCTAATCTTATTAGGAATAATTAATTAAACTCTTTTAATTAATTATCCTCCTAATTTTATTAAGAATATGTGAGAGTACTTATATTAATTAATTCTCAAACCCCTTTAGGCATTAAATTAATAATAATAGTAATAATAATAATAATAATAATAATAATAATAATAATAATAATAATAATAATAATAATAATAATAACTCTTCTTATTAATTTATATTTAATAATATATATTAAGTTATTTAACTTATTCTATCATAGTAGATTAAATTAAATACACTTAACTTATTATTATGATTATGCCATTTACTTCTAAAAAAATATTCTTCCTTTATGTTCTCCATATTAAATCGGTTGTGAATAAATCAATTAGAACATTTCTACTCTTATTTAAATAAATAAGTTCATCTATTAATTTATTTAAATAAATAATATTTATTCTATAATAAGGATAAGCCTCCTTAGCGATCAACGACTTTCCAAAAAATATAGATTTTAACATTAATCATAAAAGAACCTTTGAGCAAATAGTTACCATACAATTCAATCCTTCCACCATACAATGTCTCAATTAAATATAAGACATGTAATTATTGTAAAGTCTTATTTTATTTAATAATATGTATTTCGATTCACAAATGCACAACTCCAAATAATAAAAATTAGAAACTCCTTTCTAATTTCATTCCACCTTGGCCAAGGATTCCTGGGTTGTCATTTATCAAATCACATAAACTTAAGAGACATAACGTTCTTAAGAGACATGTCAAAGTATAACTTATCATACACAAGATACTATGATGATCTCAAGTCTAAGGATCACCTATACTATAATTACTTCAAGAATTCCTATTGACAGGCAAGTAGAACTCTATTAAGTATTCCTTAGCGAGCCACGTTCAGTGAACTTATTCTCCAATAAGCACCTATATGATGAACGAGACTTTTGTAATAAATTTTTAAATATTTATTGAATTAAATAAATATTTTATTGATTTATTTATTGAATTAAATAAATAATTGATGGAATTGTGGTAGATTAATTTGATTAAATGTGTCACATTAATTGGGAATAATTTTATAGTTCAAAGTGTGAATATAATTGAGATAATTAGATTAAAAGAGTTGTTAAATAATTCTATTGTTATTATAATTAATCTACTAATTAATTAGAGATTTAACAATTCGTCATAAATAATAAATGAGAATTTTAATTATTCAATGATGTGATTTAATAGGTAATATTATCTTTTATTTAATTGAGTTTAAATAATATTATTTGATTAATTAAAGTGTGACGAATAAACTATATAATAAATAAATTAATTTAAATAATGGGAAATGAGCCTTTATGAACAAGCCAAACATGACCCTGAGAATGTGGGAGTAGTTAAGGCCAGACTATGCTTAACCGCTACCCACATCTCATTAGTTATATTATATACGCATTGTATTCCTTATTTTTTTAAGTCTGAAAAGCACAAACACAAAGAGAAAAGAAAGAAATTTGAGAGAAAATTATTATTGAGGAAGAAGTTTGTAGAAGCAAGAAGGAAGTTTCAATCATCTTAACAGAGTTACAAGGGTAAATTCTTAATTCTAGTTTTTAAACTTATATTTTTAAGTTTTCTCCATGAACGTATATTAATTTCTTTGTTAATTGGAAATTCATGAATTAAAGGTCAAGAACTTGATGTTAGATGTTTATTAGCATGTATAGTTCAACTATATATGATTTATATGTGTTTTAGAGTAATCAAATCCATGTAATTGTGTTTAATTGGAGTTTTATAATTTACAAAGAATATATATATATATATATATATATATATATATATGTGTGTGTGAATATGGCTTAAAAGTATGAAAATTTATGTTTAAATTACTTATTAATCGGTAAATTGATTAATGATTATGTTTATACACGTAAAAACGAAAAGAACGAAACTTGTATGACTGATTTGGTTGAAAAATTAGTTTGTAGTAGTTGATTTCGTTAAGAATGTCAAAAATAGATTATTTCACAAAAACATCAAAATTATGGCTTTAAATCTTGATGTTTAAGTGACTTAAGATGTTAAAAGTATGCTAGGAATATCATTAAATGTTTCTGTTAAGTTCAGAACATGTGAGTGAAATTGAATTCATTGTTTGTGTGAAATTTTGGCCTAAATTGGCCTAATTACGTGTTCTTCCATAAACCGCAAAAAATAGAAACTACTTACAAAGATTGCAGTGGCCGCTTAGCGAGCTTTGCACCGCACACTATTCATAACGCCGCAAAGACCAGGTCTCAACACCAATCTTTGCGCTATAGTGCCGAGACAAAGTTGCAAGAAGACAATCGTAGGCTTAACAATGAGCTAAAGCGCTAGGGTCATGTGTATTTGGCCGGTCCTCGAGCATTGGGGGCGCCACAACGCCGATTAGCAGAATTGCCCAGAAAGTTTTATCCGAGATCGGAAGAGATCCTTAGATATCTCATATCTACCAGTCCTACTTTGCTCACCATATAACTCTTGGAGGTACAACAGTATTGTAGGAGCATCCATAGCTTCATTCTGTCGCTGAAGCTCGTTAATCATGGATGCGAGCATGATGTATTGAGCCACATATGCATCATCTTGCCCCTTCTTAAAAGTAGCAATCTCTTCCTCAAAAACTGTTTATACAATATTTGCAGAGATAGGCAAATTTAAGACATAAGAAATCCTTTCAGCAGTGAGAACAATTCTTAGATTCCTTAACCAGACCGTATAATTTGGTCCGGTCAGTTTGTTAGCATCCAATATGCTACGAAGTGAAATTAGTGAGTGTGTCATTTTCAAAATTTTGCATGTCAAAATCAACATTTTAGCAAACACTCATTTAGTTAATTAATTTTACCAAAATAAATTAGGTCTTATTTTAAATCGATATCTCTCTCTATTTTCTTCAAACTATATTACCCTCACTTATATAGTTTAGCAAAATCTAATTAAAGATTTGTTAGTGAGAATAAGGATCTCATTTCAAATATATACAGCATTGTGGTGACACAACAAACTATATATAAATAAATAGGTAGACAACTCTTGTTAATTACATCATAATATAACTCCTTTTATTTTGCCTCTTAAATTATTTTGATCAAGTGGTGACACATTCGAATCCAAGTTAAGTCCATCCTAGTACTTCCATATATTCAAAGAGAAAAATACCATCCTTATGATGCCACACCAAAATAGTATTGTTCAATTACTTTATAAGCATCAAATGTGATAAATATAACATCTTAAATATTTAATATTTTCGTTATGGTGACACAACAAACTTATATTAAATATTTAATACTCTATTATTTTTTATCATGCTAGAAGGCGACGTTCGATATTCCAAATGTCTTTGAAAGCTTCAGACTTAATATAATTTCTTTGACGGGTTTGTTATTAATTGTCTCATCTTGTTTAGCGTACATGCACACACACACACAGATATATAATATACATCATATTAATTAACATGCGAAGCATGTTTGCATAATATATAATATATATATAGTATAAGCATGCAAGTATAGAATACTATATTCTACCCAGATTGATTATGAACTTTATTCTAGTTTGGTTGACTAGAGCCATCAAGTGAACCAAGAGATCGAACCTAGGGTGCAAGCATTAAATTTAAATATAACTATTACATTTAAATATGGGCCCCATTATAAATGGGTCTTCAAGCGTTCCTTGCTCCTTGGTCTCCAATTCTTCAAGATAATTTAAACTAATCCAATTATAAAAATAATTTATTTAAATAAAAACATTGATCAGCAGTCAATTGGAGTTACATAGGAGGGAGCTAGAATTTACATCAAGGAAAAGCTAGAGAAAACGAGATACGCAGACCCCATTTAATAAAACTCATAGATTCGTGCATACAACTAAAATAAAATCAAATCACATTGGTCAATAGTCCATAATCAATCCTGTCCGGACCCTGAATTTTAAACGATTCTATTTTTACGAATAAATTTTTTTTATATCAGTATTGAATATCATTATTATGTTGAGACTGTTTGATATAAGCGTAGAAAGTTAGTCAAATTATTTATTGAATGAGAAATATGAATGAAGTTATTGTGAACATCTGATGAAAACTGTAACCCTAATTGCGGATAGGGCTTTGATTATTAATATAATTATAAAAATTATATTTACGATTATTTGTATGTGTAGTATGGGATTAATGATCAAATGTTGATCAAATAAGGTATAACCTTAGTAAACCCTAATGTTAGATTAGAAACCCTAATATGCAATTAGGAAACCCTAATGATCAGTTTGGAACCCTAATTCTATTTTCTGAAACCCTAATTTCTTAATTGGGAACTTAAAACTCTAATTTGCAAACCCTAATGATAAGTATTTAAACCCTAAGGGTTAAGATTTAAAGGTATCATGTCAAAAGACCAAACTACCCTTAAAATTATGTGGGAAATTACCAAAATACCTTTTTTATGTGAAATTACTAAAATACCCTTTATTTAACTTGTAAGTTAAAAGATATTGCCAAATCTAGTGACTCATCTCTTGAGATATCCCATGTGCTCCAAATCCAAGCCAAACTAGATCTTATTGACACCTATCAACATTAGCATCCATTAGATTAAAGATTGGGATTTTAAAGAAAGAGAAAAATTAAAAAAAAAATCATTCGTGTTCATTAACCCTAGCCAAGTCTCTCTCTTCCTCAAGCCACAAAATTTAGATAGTAAATCAGGTCAAAGAAAAGCCAAGAACAACCCAAGATCAGATTAGGAAGAGAAGATCAAAAGTTGTTCAAGAAAGGTATAAACCATAACCCTAAGCTAGATCTTATATGCCTAGAAAAATTTTATGTTTTTATTTTTATATATGTTGTATGTGATGTTATATAGTGATCTATGATTGTAAGACCCCAACTTTTATGAATAAAGATTAATTTTTCTCGAAATATATTTTTGAATATTATGGTGTGGATTTGATATAATGTTATAGTTATGGGTAATATTTATAAATTTTGCAAAGTAAGCAAGTGGTTATATAATATTCGTTTTAACAGGGAATATTTGTACGACGGAACAATTATTGGTGGACCCCATAATAGAAGTATTGTCGTAGTTAGAAAACGACAGAATTATCTTTTTATAAAAATAACGGCGAAAGTTTTACCGTTAAACTGTTGAACTACCCAGTGGTAAAAGTACGGTCGTGTGGTTGCATAGTAGCACACGGTATTGATTATTGATGCTTACGTGAGAAGTCACTCAGTTATACTCAATTATTGCTACAGTAATTGCTATATAATATCTCTCATATTATTGATTCAATTATTGTCACAGTATAAATATTTTATATTATTAAATCAATAATTGAGACGACAAAGCTATTCATATTATTATTTGCAATATTGACGATGTCTAGAAAGTTCTGTCGAGGAGAGGTTTGATCACCTAATTGCGTGCCAATAGGGAGAAATCCTTATCGGTAAGCCCCCTCTTTCCTAGGAATGATCTGGTTATTAAATATTGTGAGTTATAATATTAATGATGAATAAGTTCATGTTGATTAAAGATGAAATTTAGTTCCATTGTGTTGAGATTATTAGTGTTAGTGGAAATTGACATTTATTTCGATAATAATTTATTTTTGGAGGTTATATTGACTAATCGGGTAATTAATCGGATAAATGAGCAATTAATTGCTATTAATTCACATGCTTATAACTATTTGTTCGCATGTGTGTACTATTGATTCACATGCATGTACTATTAGGGGATGTGGTGCAAGATTGATAGTACTTGTATGACTAAATTAAAAATGAAGGTATAGATGAAGGTACTATACTGTAACTATTTTTTTCACATGTATAGAACTATTGATTCATATGAATGTACTATTGATTCACATGATGTACTATTAGGGGAGGTGGTGCAAGTTTGATAATACTTGCAGGACTAAATTAAAAATGAAGGAAAAGATGAAGGTATTATACTATAAGATTTCGAGCCCCAAAACGTGCAATTATCGAAACTATATTTTCCTATAAATAGAAGTTCATTCTTTGTTCATTCTCACCAATTCACTAAGACTCAGAAAAGGAATTATAGAGAGAGAAGCTATAGAGAGAAAGAAGAAGAGAATTCTGTTACCTCACTATTCCAGTATTCAGTCTTCTTCTGAGGTAAGATATATTATATTTTTCAGTATTAGTAGAAATAATATTTTCTTCCATACTTTGTAGTATGTGAGTAATATTATTTTGTTTCATATTCCTAATTCTACACTGATTCTATTAAAGTATTGCTTCTATACTCTGTGAAATTAGTAGAATACCCTTAATATTTGCGCTTCATCCAGTATCTTTTCATGGAAATATTATTATGAGCTTTCTTGATAATTATTGATCTTTTCATACCGGAATCTATTCATGAGTTACTATTAACCCAAATATTATTCACTCGGGTATTCAGGGAACTTTTCATGCCGGAGTACTATTCACGAGTTACTATTCACGGGTTACTATTCTCCCAATTACTATTCACTCAAATATTATTCACTCAGGTATTTGGGACACTTTTTATGCGGGAGTACTATTCACGAGGTACTATTCCTGAAGTACTATTCACAGGGTACTATTCACATGGTACTATTCACCCGAAAAATATATTTCTTTTTATGTCCAAATTATTTTTGATACATTAATATTATTCTTGAATTTTACTCCACAAAGCAATATCATGTTGACATTATGGATATTTTTAAACTCTGGATAAATAAGTCTTTAATATTTAAGCTTGATTTTGTTTGATTAATGCTTATATCATTGTCATCATCCTCATGCTTATATTATGATGAAAGTCATCTTTAGCTTACATGTATAGATGGACTGTTGATTGGTATGATTATGACCAGGGATCATTCAGTATAATCATGACCCGTAATATTATAAATGATATAGTAAAATTCATCATTGTCCCGTAGTGCATTGATGGACAGTTGTTGGTATAATTATGACCAGGGTTATTCTGTATAATCATGACCATTGATGATTACATGAATATCCTTGGCCCATAGTGCAAGGATTATTCGATGATGTGGTTTATTTATTAAGTTGAGTCTCAGCGATAAAGTGGATGAAAAACTTTTTAAATCATAGAAGATAGTAGATATCATGCTCTACTTGACTCTTCTAATGGATTACTTGTTCTGCTGCTGTTAAACTTGATGTTTATTATATTTTATCAGTTTAAAACTGTTGAAGGCTAATGATAATTTATTCTGCATTATCTTAGTCATAATATTTCTTACTGGGTTAGTTGAGCTCACCCTTTTGCTTTAATTATTTTCTTCAAGAAATGAGAATATAGCCAGGACTAGTTGGGGAAAGGAGTGATGGTCCGAGATGGTTGTTTTAGCAGTCCTCACTACTTAGTGTGATAATAAATGTAATGAGGATTGAATTTGAGTTTGGATATTGTCTAGAAGACAATATTCATGTAAAAACTCAGCTATGTTTTGTCATATTTTTTACACGACAGTTGTATTAAAGAAGTTTGTATTTGATTTCTGTACCATGTATTTGGTGACTCAAGATGGGTGATGTATACCTATTTTGGTGGTGTCACATTTGGTATCAAAGCTTAGGGATATGATCCCTAGCTGAGATGTGAGACAAGAACTAGGAGGGGAGAGACAGGGAATTCCTTCTCTAGTATAACCTACCTAAGTTATTTGGTATTTAATTGGTCGGTCAGAGTTTGGAGATAATATGTGACATGTCAATTAACCTTTGTTTTGTGGCAGTGTTTGAAAATGGCATCTGAAAATATTGAGATCAGCAATGAAGCACATGAGACCGTTGAGTCACCAATGATCAATACCCAGGATAATGTGCAATAGGAAGGTAATAATCCTTAGGTAAACAACAACACCGATCAAATGATGAATGATGGGATGTTCAGAGGCTTTATACAATTCATGCAACATCAGGAGAGAGCGACTCCTGTTCAAAATGCAGGTGGAAACACTGGCAACTCTTGGATGGTCACCGTTAAGCAGTTCAAGGAGCTGGGACCACTGAAGATTTTGGGAGAGCCAAAACCACTTAAGGCGGAGACGTGGATAAAGCAGATAACCAAGATATTTGATGTCTTGGGAGGCTCTGAGGAGCAAAAGGTTCCCTTTGCCACCTTTATGTTGCAAGGATTGGCAGATTACTGGTGGGAATCTATAAAGCGTACTCAGTCTGCTGCACTAAAGATGTTTTGGGAGAAGTTCCAAGAACTATTCAATGAAAAGTACTTTCCCGAAAGTATTGGTCACATGAAGGAGGTATAGTTTATCAAACTAGAGCAAAAAAATATAATCGTGTCGGAGTACGAAGCTAAGTTTGTCGAGTTATTTCGGTTTGTGTCACACTTGGTTGATAATGAGGAGAGAATGACGCAGATATTTCTAAGAGGTTTGAAACCTGAGATACGTCAATACCTTATCTCTCACAAACTGTGTTTGTGTTCAGATGTTGTAAATAGGGCTCAGTTATTGAAGCGTGATAATGAGGCAACCCAACCAAGAGAGAGAAGCCGACAAGTCGATAATACTAGTGGTAGCAGTCATCGAGCGGTGACAATGGAGGGAATCAACATGCCAGAAATGGTAACCACTTCGGTGGTAATCATGGCCAAGATAATAGAAGTGGAAATTTCTAGAAGAGGAGATTCAATAATGATGGAAAGACGTCAGCACCAGCACCTGTTGTTAAGGAAGGAGAACAAACGCCAATTGTATGTTACAAATGAGGAGGGGAGGGACACATCAGTCCAAACTTTATGCAGCAGTCCAAAGCATATTACAACTATGGAAGAGAAGGTCATATAGGCCGATTTTGTCATGCACCAAAGTCAAGTCCAAATGGGATGGAGGCATCAAAGGGTGTCCCAGACAAGGCAAAACTGGTAGTTCAAGGGAGAGCGTTTGTCATAACCTCCTAAAAAGCAAGGAATC
Source organism: Panax ginseng (assembly GCA_020205605.1). NCBI lineage: Eukaryota > Viridiplantae > Streptophyta > Magnoliopsida > Apiales > Araliaceae > Panax > Panax ginseng. The sequence goes on along the minus strand of CM035131.1, from coordinate 126,107,333 downwards.
TGAACGAGGTGATCATGGGTAAGCTAATCATAAACTCTAGCAAAGTCTATACCTTATTTGATATCGATTCTACCCATTCTTTTATTTCTCCTACTTGCACTCAACGTTTAAATTTAACTCCAGAGAAATTAGACTTTGATTTATCTGTTGAAATTCCGTTAGGAGAAACCTTCATTACATCCACTGTTTATAAGTCATGTTTGATTCAAATCGGTAACCACACATTACCTATCGATCTTATTTATTTGAAAATACTTGCATTTGATGTGATTTTAGGGATTGATTGGTTAACTACTCATCATGCTAAAATCGAATGTTTTTGTAAGGTGGTTAGCTTTCATATTCCTAACCAACCTATTATGCGAATTCAAGCAACCAAACCACTAAATTCAATCACTGTCATATCAAGCCATAAAGCTATCCGTTTATTGAAAAATGGATGTCAAGCTTTCTTAGCCCATGTCATGGATTTAAATAAAAATACATCAAATTTGAATGATATTTCTATTGTTAATAAATTTCCTGATGTATTCCTTGTAACGCCCCGAAAAAAATCGAACCTTTTGTAAATACTTTTAATAATGAATAAAATAATATTATTTATTATTATTATGTATTCGTAAGATGAATGTAGTTCTATAACCTAGAAACCCCGAAACGTTGTAGTATTTTAACTACGTGGGAGAATTAAAGTGTTTGAATTTCTAAGACAAAAATAAAAGCTTTTCGAGAAATTTTTTGAAAAACACTATTCATCGATTTTTGCTCGGAAATTATTTTTGAACTTCCGAGAAATACGTAACATTATATTATCAAGGTGAGATTGATTATGTAAAAATAATCTAAGTATGGAAAACGTAATATTTCGCATGCGGACCTAATTTGGGAACGTTAGGTTTATTAAGCGTTAAGGAAAGAAAGTTGTAATTGTATGATGTGTATGCATTGTACAAGGTAATGAACGTAAGTATAATACGACGTATTATACTATTAAGAATGGAGAATGAAATAACGTATATTACGAATTAATATATGAGCTAGCATACGAGAATTATATGTGGTGTATATATGTTAAGTTGTTAATTAAATGTAATGGACTTGTAGGATTATTAGCTTAATGATAGAAGTCCAATAGAATGTGATACTCAAGCCCAAGTGTTTGTTAAATCATAAGTCCAAACTTTTGTAATGGAAGCCCAATAAGGAATTAGCTAGATTAATTAGCAAGCTCAATGATAAGCCATGATCCATGGAGCAAACCATGTTAATGTGGATAGACTTGATGGGCAAGAACTTTGTGTGGTGATCAAGTGTTGTGCTAGCCAAGTATACTTAGTTGTAAAGTGATGAATAGTAAGGAGGTGGAGTTCAGGAGGTTAGTTAAGGAGGTGGGATGTCTTAATGACCATTCTACCCTAACTTAGCCAAGCCTATAAATACCAAGCTTCACAATTCATTTGTTGTTTGATAAATTTCTCCCAACTCCTCTCAAGATAAGCAACTTATTTGGTAGAGAGAATAAGCCACATAAGCACTTACAAGCCACTTCAACCTTTCCTAGATTTTCCAAAGTGAAGTGAAGTAATAGTCTTCAAGGGTAAAACTCATACCTATTATCTTTATCTCTTCTATGATAGGATTGATAGAGAAAGGGGATTGTTGTTAAGAACATTTCATAAGTTATTGATGAATGAACTTTAGCCGAATAAGTTGAGTAAGCAACTTGAACTCTAATAAGTTGATAGAATAACGAAGAACTTGTCATATGTTTATTATATGATGTTAGTATGTTCAATATAGTATGCGAACATTGATTGATGGACTTATGTTAATAGTAAGTCACAAGCATGAGAATTTATAGTTCATAAGTTAAATAAGTCATTGACTTATGAGAATAAGTCAAAACCTACTTTGTCAATAAGTTGGTGTATTAAGAAACTTGAAATGTTCACGTGTTGGTTAAAATCCATTTAGAATGATTAGTAATGAAGTTTTGCCGGAATTCACACAATTGGAAGATTATCGTCAAATTCGTGAAATTCGCAGAATGAAAGTTGTATTTTGTGTTTAAAGTTGGAAATGTTGGTTTTCAATGGAGACAAGTCATATTTGGCATTATAGAGTTGCAGACTCAAAAATGACCGAATTCCGACTTAGAACGAAGAAACGAGCGTTAAACGTTCACAAACGTTTATCGTTTTCGTTAAAAATGAACTAATAGGTGAAATTTTAGCAAACGAAGTCAAATAGATAAAATTCTTACATGAACGCATAGAGTACGTAATTTGTGAACCGTAGGCTTTTGAACGAGCCAATTCGGACTTATAACGAAGAAGTTATGCGTCCGGGAGTTTCGTAAAATTTTCAAATTTTGCAAGTCATTCGAGGACAGAGTTGGCCATGGGCCAACCCAATGCCAAATGAGTGACGCCAAGAACAGAATGCGATTAATGCGAGTACATCTTTAACTCGTGCGCAGCCATGCGACAGAATAAGGACTCAGCTGCAGTACCAGTATGCAGGACTTACTCTCTGTTAACTTCATGGCACTTGTGCGGCTTGAAGAGTAATGGGTGGCGCCGTAGCGCCAACCCTAGGATGTGGACAGTAATGAATGCTTTCTGATATAAAGTGAAAGAGAACTTATTAGTAATGAACTAAGGTATAAATATAACATTGTTAAGGCACTATTAGACACCTAATTGTGTGATGATTAAAAGTTATTAATCAATTGAAAGTGAACGTAATATGAATGACGTAATGAAAAGCTGGAAACCAGAATAACAAATCTAAGTCAGGATTTATATTGAGATGAAGGGTAAGATATAATAATATACCTACTTGATTATATAAGACCTAATGTGGTACATTATATGATCATATATTGTAGAGACTTAGAGACCTAAAGTGTACGTGTGATAATCAGTAAGCAGATGTTGAAGGCATGTATTCTAACCCTTGTTCCTGTTCAGTCTGGACAAGCTGTGTAATTCATGTATTCTTTCGCATGAAGTTTTAACGATGAAGTCTAAAGCTAATTCTTTCGGCTAGACTTATATTATGATTCTGTCAAGCATGATTAATGTTTACCGAGTTATATTGGTATGGTTTTCAATCGAAGACCAAGTATGCTAAAAATGTTTTTTGTCGTTTAACGACGAGCACGTGAGGTTGCCACAACTTAAGCGTATAACATTTAATGAATGTAGTGTTGATCAACATAGAGTACTATAAATTTGATCACCTAGAAGTGCTCGTAAGCTATCTTGGGACTTACGAACTTAGTGTCGGGTTGTCCTTTTCAAAAGAAATTATGAACTCGCCTCATAGTCTTGAGCCTTAGTTGATATTCTACTGAATATTGTTGTTGGAAAACATTTTGAATGAAAAGAAGTGTTATTTTAAATTATCGATAGTACTTCGTAACTATTGTTCAGTTACTTAAGATATATGAGTTCTATGTTTCAAGAATATTGTTTATTAGAATTGTAGTACTTGTCGAGCTAGTCATGTTCATTCTTGCTTGAACCATATGAACACATCCAAGATTGAGCGGACCGAAGGCTCAGGCAAGAACAAGGGCAAGGCAAAAACGAACCCTTAGATTACTTATGTAATAGAATAGTTGAATGTTTGTAATATATTGAATATTATGACAAGAACAAACGAATGGGTTATAAAGAACCTGGGAAATGTAATATTATTTTGGATATATAGAAGTTATATTAGTCCTTTTGAGACTTTTCAATTGAATGAATGTATGAATGGTAGTACCGTGTAACACCATCTGTCGGGTTGGAAGAAACTCGGATTTGGGGCCGTCACATTCCCTGAAGAACTTCCTGGCCTACCCCCAGAGCGTGATATTGAATTTTGTGTCGACCTTGAACCCGGTACAAAACCCATTTCCAAAGCCCCATATCGAATGGCTCTATTGAACTCGAGGAGTTAAAACCCAACTCTGAGGAATTGTTAGACATCGATTTCATTCGTCCTAGTATGTCTCCTTGGGGTGCTCATGTTCTATTCGTGAAGAAGAAAGATGGAAGTATGCGACTTTGTATTGATTATCGGGAGTTGAATCATGTCACCATCAAAAATAGGTACCCATTACCTCGAATTGATGATCTGTTTGACCAGTTGTAAGGCGCCAAATTCTTCTCAAAGATCGATCTTGGTTCTGGATATCATCAATTAAAGATTACAACTGATGACATTCCAAAAACTGCTTTCAGAACTCGGTACGGGCATTACGAATTCCTAGTCATGTCTTTTGGATTGACTAATGCTCCTGCTGCCTTCATAGATATGATGAACCGAGTATTCATGGAATATTTGGATCACTTTGTGGTCGCCTTTAATGTTGACATCCTCATTTATCCCAAAAACCGTGAAGATCATGAGCAACACTTGAGGCTGATACTTCAAAAGCTTCGTGAAAACAAGATATATGCCAAGTTGAAGAAATGCGAGTTCTGGCTTGAGGAAGTAGCATTCCTTGGGCACGTGATATCAAATCATGGAATATATATTGACCCGACAAAGATTGAAGCAATTCAAAGCTAGGAGCAACCTAAGTCAGTGACCGAAGTATGTAGCTTTCTCGGCTTAGCTGGTTATTATCAAAGATTCGTAGAAGGGTTTTCTCGAATCGCTACTCCATTAACTCAGCTGACTCAGAAAGATACAAAATTTGGTTGGAGCGAGGAATGTGAGAAGAGTTTTCAAGAACTCAAGAGGAGACTCATTTCAGCACCTGTTTTGACAATACCATCCGGTTCGGAAGGATTTGTCATATACAGCGATGCTTCAGGAAAAGGTTTAGGATGTGTTCTCATGCAACATGTGAAAGTCATAGCCTATGCCTCATAACAACTCAAAGAATATGAGAGGAATTATCCTACTCATGATCTAGAGTTGGCAGCTGTCATTTTTGCTCATAAGATTTGGAGACATTACCTGTATGGAGAGAAGGTGGAGATCTATACGGATCATAAAAGCCTCAAATATTTTTTCACTCAAAAGGGACTCAACATACGACAATGACGATGGCTTGAGCTGTTGAAAGATTACGATCATACCATTCAATATCATCTTGGAAAAGAGAATGTAGTAGCTGACGCATTTAGTAGAAGATCATATGCAGGTACGAGTGCGATATTGTCAATGCAAAGGCCCATTTTGTATGAATTACAAAGGATGGAGATAGAGTTACAAACTCTAGGGACCCATGTGATGATGGCGAATATATGAGTAGAACCGACTTTAATCGATAAAGTTAAAGCTGCTCAAGCTACAGACCTAGAGCTGATGCATATGAGGAAGAAAGTGCAAGAAGGTGTTATTTCAGAATCAAGAATCGATGAAGAAGGAGTACTTCAAGTCAACTCCAGACTTTGTGTTCCTAACGATTTTGACTTAAAGTATAAAATCATGATGGAGGCGCACAACACACCGTTTGCAATCCATCTTGGCAGTACCAAAATGTATTATGATCTTCGACATACATTTTGGTGGAGCAATATGAAGAGAGAGATAGCGGGGTTTATCTCAAGGTGTCTAACTTGTCAATGAGTCAAGGCGGAGCATCAAGTGCCAAAAGGTCCATTGCAACCACTTGAAATTCCAGAATGGAAGTGGGAGCACATTACCATGGATTTCGTTACTGGTCTTCCCAAGGTTTGTCAAGGCATATATGCGATTTGGGTCATTTTTGATAAATTGACCAAGTCTGCTCATTTCTTACCGATACAAGGAACTTATACACTTGAACGTCTTGCTCGTATGTACATAAACGAGATTGTAAAATTTCATGGTATGCCAGTATCCATAGTTTCTGATCGAGACCCAAGATTAACTTCAAGATTTTGGGTTAGTTTGCAAAAAACTATGGGCACGAATTTACGATTTACTTCGGCATATCATCCTCAAACGGACGGGCAATCGGAGAGGACTATTCAAACTCTTGAAGATTTATTAAGACTATGTGTCCTTGACTTTAAAGGAAGTTGGGACAAATTCTTAACATTAGTGGAGTTTTCCTACAACAACAGTTATCAAGCAAGTATTGGCATGGCTCTATTTGAGACGTTGTATGGAAGAAAGTGTCGTTCTCCAATATGCTAGGCTGAGGTGGGTGAAGAAATGTTGTTGGGACCGGAGTTGGTACGTATGACTACGGAAAAGATTCAAACGATCCGACAACGTATAAAAACATCACAAGATTGACAAAAGAGTTATGCTGATCTTCATCGAAAGGACGAGGAATTCAATATTGGAGATTAGGTGTTGTTACGTGTTGCTCCATGGAAAGGAGTTACGAGATTTGGAAAGAGATGAAAGCTTAATCCTCGATTCATTGGCCCATTTGTAATCCACGATCGAGTAGGAATTGTGGCCTATAGACTCGCCTTACCGCCAAGTATGTCTCGTGTATATAACGTTTTTCACATATATATCCATGTTACGTAAATATGTGAAATACCTGAACCACGTTATTGAATTAGAACCGGACGAGATAGTAGAAGATTTAACGTATGAAGAGGTACCTGTTAAAATCTTGGATAAGAAGGATCATATTCTACGCTCCAAGGTTATACCTCAAGTCAATTTTTTGTGGAGAAACAACGATGTTGAGGAAATGACCTGGGAGTTAGAATCTGAAATGAAGTCAAGGTATCCTCACCTGTTCGACATACCAGGTACACACCATAATTTTGAGGACAAAATTTCATAAGAAGGGGAGGTTGTAAGACCCCAACTTTTATGAATAAAGATTAATTTTTCTTGAAATTTATTATTAAATATTATAGTTTAGATTTGATATAATGTTTTAGTTGTGGGTAATATTTACAAATTTTTCAAAGTAAGTAAGTGGTTCTATAATATTCGATTGGTCAGGGAATATTCATACGACGGTACAATCATTGGTGGACCCCACAACGGAAGTATTGTCGTAGTTAGAAAACGACAGAATTATCTTTTTATAAAAATAACGGCGAAATTTATACCGTTAAACTTTTGAACTACCCGGTGGTAAAAGTTCAGTAATACGCGTGGTTGCATAGTAGCATGCGGTATTGATTATTGATTCTTACGTGAGAAGTCACTAAGTTATACTCAATTATTGCTACAGTAATTGCTGCATAATATCTCTCATATTATTGATTCAATTATTATCACAATATCAATATTTTATATTATTAAATCAATAATTGAGACGACAAAGTTATTCATATTATTATTTGCAATATTGACGATGTCTAGAAAGTTCTGTCGATGAGAGGTTTGGTCACCTAATTGCGCGCCAATAGGGAGAAATCCTTATCGGAAAGCCCCCTCTTTCCTTAGAATGATCTGGTTGTTAAATATTGTAAGTTATGATATTAATAATGAATAAGTTCTTGTTAATTAAAGAGGAAATTGATAGTTCCATTGTTTTGGGATTATTAGTGTTGGTGGAAATTGACATTTATTTCGATAATAATTGATTTATGGAGGTTATATTGACCAATCGGGTAATTAATCGGATAAATGAGCAATTAATTGCTATTAATTCACATGCTTATAACTATTTATTCACATGTGTATACTATTGATTCACATGCATGTACTATTACGGGTGGTGGTGCAAGATTGATAATACTTGCATAACTAAATTAAAAATGGTGGTATAGATGAAGGTACTATACTGTAACTATTTTTTTCACATGTATAGAACTATTGATTCACGTGCATGTACTATTGATTCAGTTGATCCAGTCTTCTTCTAAGGTAAGGGATATTATATTTTTCAGTATTCTTAGAAATAATATTTTCTTCCATACTGTGTAGTATGTGAGTAATATTATTTTGTTTTATATTCTTAATTCTACACTCAATCTGTTAAAGTATTGCTTCTATACTCCGTGAAATTAGTAGAATATTCTTGATATTTGCGCTTCATCCAGTATCTTTTCATGGAAATATTATTACGAGATTTCTTGATAATTATTGTTCTTTTCATACCGGAATACTATTCATGAGTTACTATTTACAGATTACTATTCACTCAAATATTATACACTCGGGTATTCGGGACACTTTTCATGTCGGAGTACTATTCACGAGTTACTATTCACAGTTTACCATTCACCCGGTTAGTATTCACTCGAATATTATTCACTCGAGTATTTGGGACACTTTTCATGCCGGGGTACTATTCACGAGGTACTATTCCCGAAGTACTATTTATAGGGTACTATTCACGGGGTGCTATTCACCCGAATAAATTATATTTCTTTTATGTCCAAATTATTTTTGATACATGAATATTATTCTTGAATTTTACTCCACAAAGCAGTATCATGTTGATAATTTAGATATTTGTAAACTCTGGATAAATTTAAAGTCTTTAATATTTATCCTTGATTTCGTTTGTTTAATGCTTATATCATTGTCGTCATCCTCATGCTTATATTGTGATGAAAGTCATCTTTGGCTTACATGCATAGATGGATTGTTGATTGGTATGATTATGACCAGGGGTCATTTGGTATAATCACGACTCATAATGTTATAAATGATATGGTAAAAGTCCTCATTATCCCGTAGTGCATTGATGGACAGTTGTTGGTATGATTATGACCAGGGATTATTCAGTATAATCATGACTATTGATGATTACATGAATATCCTTGGCCCATAGTGCAGGGATGATTCGATGATGTGGTTTATTTATTAAGTTGAGTCTCAGTGATAAAGTGGATGAAATTTTTTTTAAATAATAGAAGATTGTAGATATCATGCTCTACTTGACTCTTCTAATGGATTGCTTGTTCCGCTGCAGTTAAACTTGATGTTTATTGTATTTTATCAGTTTAACACTATTGAAGGCTAATGATAATTTATTCTGCATTATCTTAGTCATAATATTTCTTACTGGGCTAGTTGAGCTCACCCTTTTGCTTTCATTGTTCTCTTCAGGAAATGAGAACGTAGCCAGGACTAGTCGGGGAACGGAGTGATGGTCCGAGATGGTTGTTTTAGCAGTCCTCACTACTTAGTGTGATAATAAAGTAATGAGGATTGAAATTGAGTTTGGATATTGTCTAGAAGACAATATTCATGTAAAAACTCAGCTATGTTTTGTCGTATTTTTTACACGACAGTTGTATTAAAGAAGTTTGATTTTGATTTCTGTAGCATGTATTTGGCGACTCAAGATGGGTGATGTATACCTATTTTGGGTGCATCACAATGATGACATATCATGGATCCATAACATCTAAGTGCATGAAAACAAAGATTTTATAAACTGTCAAGAACCTTAGAAATATGGCGTGACAGTCAAATGGCAGAGGCCATGGATCCAAATCTGTTAAGTGTTAGACCTGCTAAGTGTATCATTGTTATAGTATTCCGTGAAGAGAATAAACAGGAAGTGGAATCATTTCCATATCATGTCCAGATTCCAAGTTATTAATGGTCAAACATGGTTGAGCAGTCATGAATATAAATTTCTTGGTAACAAAGAAATTTCCAAGAAATGGTCTCATAGGTTTTGACGTGCTTATATCTTGCATCTGTTAGGTTGTTAGATTGTGTAAGTGTGTGATTAATATACCCTGACATATGGACTATAGAACCATGACATCAAAACACCTAAACCATCAACAGGATCCAAGTTATTAGTGGTCAAAGTAGGTTAACCAAGCACATAATCAGTTTTCTGGAATTTCCAGAAAACTGAAGAACAAGTCTCTGATAGACTTTTGACCATGCCAGAACTTGCTATTGCGATGTAGTTAAGCTACCTAAGTGTAGTACTTTTGTGCCTTGACATGTAATCTTCAAGAGTGTGACACTCTAACACTAAAACAATACATAGAAATCAAGTTATTGAAGCTATAAAGTAGCTACTCTAAACTGTTTGGGTTTCTGGGTAACCCAGAAACTCAAGAACAGTTGTGACAGTTACTTTGGACACTTAGATCTTCATGCTATGAAGTAGTTAGACCCTGAAATTGGTTAGTACTTGTAGTATTACACTAGTATTACACCATGGATACACTTTCATGCCCAGAAACTTAGCCAGATGGAAATTAACCATGGTCAAAGTAGCCCCCAGGGCATTGACCAAGGCTTTTCTTCATAAATGAAGAACACACCTATTGCGACAGTTTTCGTCGCTAAAGCTTATAGCGACAGTTTTATTAAAAACTAATTAATTAATTTAAATAAATAAATAAATAAAAATAGAAAATAATTAATAATAATTTTATAAATGAGTTTTAAAAGTTATTATAAGTTATAAAAATTAACTTTTATTAATTTGACATAAATTTCATTAATATTTTAATTTATTTAAATATTAATGATATTAAATTTATTTAATAATTATATTAAATAAATTAGTTAAAAATGATTTTAATTTTTTAAAAAGCGATATTAAAGTGTTAAAAAAATATTCTAAGTTATAATACAAAACTTTTAATATTTTGATATAAATTTATTAATAACTTAATATTAATGATAATAAATTTAGTTAATAATTATATTAAATAAATATTTTAAAATTCATTTTATGTTTTAAAATTATTTAAAAATGATATAAAGGATTTAAAATATTTTAATTTATAATAAATGAATTTTAATATTTTGACGTGAAATACATTAATATTTTAATATTAATGGTAACTATTTAAAAATAATTTTAAATGCTTTAAAAATCATTTGAAGATGATATTATTGTTTAAAAAATATTTTGAGTTATTATAAATAAGTTTTAATATCTTTGGCAGAATTTCATTAATATTTTAAATTATTGAAGTATTAATGATAATAAAATTATTCGATATTTAAATCATTTAAAATGATATCGGTGTTTAAAAAATTATTATAAAAGATAATAATTATTTGAAAATTATTATGAGCTTCAGAAAAATATTATAAAGGTTAATTAATTTATCTAAAATATTATTGAAGCTTTGGAGTAGAATTTTTTTGAAAATAAACTCGTTAATTATATGATAAGGTAGTCGGGACACCGAATTGGTACCAAAATACAACCAGACTGAATTAGTTTGACCTGATAATTATTTTTATATGTTCTAAACACTGTTGTGAATACATGATAATGTATCTAAGTTATATAATGACTTTAAATAGTAGTATTATGTGACGTGATGTATTACACTAATTACAAGACCAATATTATTGATGATAGGTCTTTTAAACAAAGCTAGATTAGATTGTGTAGTAGTAGTCATCGACCAAAGCAAGTTTCCTTAACTCAAACTCGAGTTATTATTTTTCAAACATGTTAAGTGGATAATTATTTCTGATTATTCCACATCTAAGATTATTATTGAGCATTTACATTTATTGCAAGTTCATTAACTCAATTTGAGTTATAAATTTCAATGCATGATTGCTGAATGACTATTGTTGGTTATTCACATCTATAATGATTATTATTTTTTGTACATAGTACAATTGATTTCTGTCTATTATTGAACAATCTATGAGCTATCTCTCAGATAATTATTTTGGCGAGACTAATATTTGTTAAAGCATGAAACGTTCTATTATTTGAACTAAGTTGTTATTGAAAGATCTGTGCCAATTATTTTGGCTAGATCAATATGGATATTATATGTTAAAATATTTAATATTTCTTTAAAAGTAATCCAAACCATATTATCGTGTTACGAAATCATGATGTAAGATTGAGATGAACAACCCTTATAAAAAGGGGATTTTATTTTCAGACATCCGACTATTGCGCTATTTTTGAGTATTATGCATAATATAGGATACAATGAAGCTGATCACTTTATGTACTTGCAGAAGATTTTGATTTAATCTTTATGTTTAACTGATACACTTGAGGTAATTGAGTATTAAATAACTGATGATTCCTCGATTAGTTCATGATCCAATTAAGACCACTCAGCAAGAAATCTGGGAATATCCCACTTTATTATTGTAGTAGTATTATCTCTTGATAATCAATTGAACATTATTGAAACTTAGAAAGAGTTTTACTCTTTCACCATTGAATTATTATTTAGAATGAAATTTAATAAAGTCTTGTTATTGATAAATGATTTATTCAGCTATTTCGAAGTCCTTTGAACATTGTTGAAGTCCTATCGAAGCTAAACCCTTATATTCTCCATTCATATATCTTATTGTATGCTTTAACTTGCGAAGAAAACTTGTTGCTCACCCTTCCTTAAATATAACATTTCAGCTAAGGACAAGGTAGTAGGAGGCACAGAAAAAGACAAGGGCAAGGGCAAAGTGCAGTAGTTATTATAAACTTTAATTATTATGTTACTGTATGTGTAACGCCCCCATATCTATACTCCCACGATATTCGATATGGTGCTTACTACAAGTCAATATATGTAACGCATTTAAATCTATACACATATGGTATCTGATTATATGTTTATATCTAATTGATTGACTATAAAATTTATAACCAGATATAATTCCTATAGATCCAAGATTCACATTATCCCATAACAGATGATAATTCTCAAGAGAACTATTACTGTGTTTAGATACCCTCACTTGGATATATGAACTGTACCTGTGAATAATATATATCTATTCGAAATTCAGAGTATCAGTAATAACATGAATAGTCCATATTACCAATACCCTCACTCAGATTATTAGTCTATGTCATGCGAATTACACTATCGTATCGATAGTACCTATCTATCTAAAATCCAGAGTATCAATAACAACATGAATAATCCATGTTATCAATACCCTCACTCAGATAAATAGTTCCCAAGGATCTCAAACTAGATTGAAGATTCTAAATTACATCTATATATTTAAGAAAACACGGTTATGGAAATAAAAAATGTTATATATATCATAAATATTAAGATTCGATTACATAATTCTTCATAAATAATTTCTTATTACAAAGTATGCAACTAGACATGAATATAAATTAATCTAAGCAGAGACACTTCCCTTTATCTACTCCAGATGTACCAGGGTTACCATGTAATACTGCAAAGGGAATAATTTGCAAGGGTGAGATATGACTTGCTTATCAGGTTTTATATTTATAACAATATATGATTTGAAGAAATATAACAATTCAAAATTTAACTGATAGTTGCTACCATTTCTGGAATTTCTTTTTCAACCATTTTTTGACTTTTTATTTCTGTCAGTCACACAGACTTAGAGACTTTGTTTTAGATGTAAGATAGGGGATCAACCTACTCAATATCCTAAAAGTATGCATCTCATCTTACTAGTGCTCAAATGCACCCAAATTAATGTCAATATATTATTTACCAAACCTCAATCCCTTACGGGATACTCAACTTCAGAATAGGGCGTCTTGCCAAAAAAAATTGGTTTGACACAACAACTTATGCTCAATAAACAATATCATAGGAATAAATAATTTATTTCTTAGTTATGCTGAAGCTATAGCAATAAAATTATAATAAATGGTAATTCAAGTTTATGTTTGATGTATCATATCAAAAGCCAATCAAGATAGAAATCTTGTTCAACGAATAAATAGGATTTAAGAATCTGCGTAAGTAATAAGTTGGGAAAGTAATTAGGGTATAGAAAACTTGCCTGAGTGTAGATCAGTCAAGTAATGATACTCGATTCGTTAATAAACACCTACGATGTTTATTTATATAAGTCTAACAAATTAGTATTGATAACAATACTCAAATACAAAATTTACATATGTTCGGGTTAAATTCGATAGGGTTTCGGTGTTCAATGACCTTACCGAGTATTAAATAAGTTGTTATTTTGACTAAATTTTATTTATAAGCTTTATTATATTTTTAGATAATTTATATATCCATTATAATAATTTCTAGAAGCTTATAATAATTTTTAAGTATTTTATTTATTTTTTATATGATTTTTAAATCATTTATTTCTATTTCAAAATAATTAGTATTTACTTAGAATTTTATAAAACCTTGTTTACTATATTTTAAATAATTTATAGCCATTTATTATGATTTTTATATCAAAATATTATTTTAAATAATTATTTATTATTCATAAGTAATTATTAGAATTACTTTATTATTAACTTAATTCTTAATAATATCTAAATAAAATAAAATATTTATTAAATTTATGTAAAAATATCAAAAGTTAATTATAATAACTTAATATAATTTTAAAAGCTAGTTTTACATTTATTTATTAATTATTTCTAATTTTATTTATTAATTTTAAAAAAAATAATTTTTATGCATATTTAAAGCCTTATAGTGACAGGAAGTGTCACTATAGGTGTTCTTGAGTTTCTGGGTTTCAGCCGGTCGTGGCTTAGGGACCCTGTTGACCATTATTTCTTTTGTTAGTATTGATGATTTTGAGTTTGGACAAGTATGGATATTATAGTACTCATACAGTAGTACAACATCAGACACATTTCGTGCTTTAACCTATATATAACAAGAAGTTATAGAGTCTCAAAGTCACTGTCAGAGTTGTTCTTGAGTTTCTGGGTAACCCAGAACAGTGGTCATGGTCGATCAACGGTTTTGTAGCTTTCATATCTTTGAATCTATGTAATAGATTTGTGTTTTGTTTGTTGTAATAGGTAGTCTATGTGTCAAGGAAAATATACAAAACAATACTTTGGACAAAGCATAACTCTAAGGTCTCAATCTATGTTGGTCAAAGTACAGCCAAAGGATGTTCTTCATGTTCATCAGTTTTCTGGGTAACCTAGAAAACTTGGTCAAGCTCGGTCAACGATTTTTGACCATTAATTCCAACAATCCTATGAACTATTGAAGCAATTTAATATCATATATATGTAGTAGGTATGTCAAGGTATTTATTCATTACCAAAAGTCATTATAACAACAACTAGAAAGAAATTTAAAAGGTTGGTCAAAGTAGCTGGTTCAACCCGTTCTTGAGTTTTCTAGGTAACCTAGAAAATAGAACTTCGTGATCGGTCAACTACCTTTGACCATATATATCTTGCAATATATGGTTCTAATGAATATGTTTTCTTTTCTAGATTAAAGACCTCATGTCATACTACAAATAACATACAATTAACAGACCTAACTATTAACATACATGAATCTACAAGCTCCGACATTCGACTGTCAGGCTTATTTTTCCAAAATTTCCAGATTGCTTAAACACTTATTTGAGGCATCTAGATGTTATGAAAGCATGTTATATCAACCTAACATACTTTCTAACATATTATTACATAAATCTAAACATCTAAACAACAATTTGAACAAAGCATCAAAGATCTAGCTATGAATTAGGGTTTGCGCCTTTCTTGCTTGATTTTGATTTCTGGCTACTAAATTTGATGTTGCTATCACCCAGGCTTGATTTGGTATGTTTATAAGAGTGTATAAGCTTACAGAATTCATAGGTTTGGCCAGAAGATGTGTTGCTATTTATTGAATTAAGCAACTTAGGTTTTTTGGTCTTTTTCACCTACTTGTGTGAGATCCTAAATTTTATGAAATAAAATTATTCAATTTTCTTATAATTATTATTCTATTTAGTAAATGGTTAAATTGATAAAAGGTTAAAGTTAAGGGTGATATGTGAAATTTTTTGTAAAGTAAGCAAATTATTATAAAATATTTGATTGGTCGAGGCACCATGAGAGTTACATATATGTAAAGTCCCATTGTAAGGTGTTGTGGTCGTGGTACAATGAGAGTTACATATATTTGTATTAAAACTCACAGTTTAACTGTGGTCGTATTCTGTACGACAGTTTAAAAGTTAGAATTTGAAGATTTTTATTTAGAAATTGTGTTGATGTATTTCGTAGCGACACATGATAGGTTGGGTGGACTGGTCCTATTTTGGGGGCGTTACATTTTGGTATCAGAGCTTAGGGATATGGTCGCTGGCGGAGATATGAGTCTAAAACTAGGAGGGGAGAGATGAGTAATATACTTCGCTAGTGTGTAACTTACCTAAGCTAAAAATTTTTACTTAATAAGTTGACAAATTGTGATATGTCAATTAACCTTTGTTTTGAAGATATATTCTAGAATGATATCTGAAATACAGGAGATGAGCAATAGGAAAATTATGATGCAGAGGAAATAACCAGGAAGGTATAATCCAAAAAGAAAGCAAGGTATTCTCATCCCTTCGAACTACTAGGTACGTAAATTTCGAGGGCAAAATTTCATTAGGAGGATATGTGAAATGGTTAAATTGGTAAAAGGTTAAAGTTAAGGGTGATATGTGAAATTTTTTGCAAAGTAAGCAAGTTGTTATAAAATATTCGATTAATTAGGAGAATATTCGTTTTAACAGGAATATTAAATACTGACGACACAATCATTAAGTGGACCCCACAATAGAAGTATTATTGTAAGTAGTCGAGGAAAAAATGCGAAATATCTTTTTATAAAAATAACGGAGAAAGTTTCACAGTTAAACTGTTGAAATACCCGGTGGTAAAAGTACATTAATACGCGTGATTGCATAGTAGCACACGGTATTTGAAGCTTACGTGAGAAGTCACTCAGTTATACTCAATTATTGCTACAGTAATTGCTGCATAATGTCTCTCATATTATTGATTCAATTATTATCACAGTATCATATGCGTAATATTTTATATTATTAAATCAATAATTGAGACGACAAAGTTATTTATATTATTAGTTGCATTATTGACGATGTCTAGAAAGTTCTGTCGAAGAAACGGGTTTGGTCACCTAATTGCGCGCCAATAGAGAGAAATCCTTATCGGAAAGCCCCCTCTTTCCTGGGAATGATCTGGTTGTTAAATATTGTGAGTTATAATATTAATGATGAATAAGTTCGTCTTGGTTAAAGATGAAATTGATATTTTCATTGTGTTGGGATTATTAGTGTTAGTGGAAATCGACATTTATTTCGATAATAATTGATTTATAAATGTTATATTGACCAATCAGGTAATTAAATCGGATAAATGAGCAATTAATTGCTATTAATTCACATGCTTATAACTATTTGTTCACATGAATGTACTATTGATTTACATGCATGTACTATTAGGGGAGGTGGTGCAAGATTGATAATACTAGCATAACTAAATTAAAAATAGAGGTATAGATGAAGGTACTATATTGTAATTATTTTTTCACATGTATAGAATTATTGATTCACATGACTGAACTATTGATTCACATGATGTACTATTAAAGGAGGTGGTGCAAGTTTGATAATACTTGTAGGACTAAATTAAAAATGAAGGAAAAGATGAAGGTATTATACTATAATATTTCGAGCCCTAAAACGTGCAATTATCGAAACTATATTTTCTTATAAATAGAAGCTCATTCTTTTTTCATTCTCACCAATTCACTAAGACTCACAAGAGCAATTATAGAGAGAGAAGCTATAGAGAGAAAGAAAAAGAGAAGTCTGCTACTTCACTATTCCAGTATCCAGTCTTCTTCTAAGGTAAGGGATATTATTTTTGTTCAGTATTCATAAGGAATAATATTTTCTTCCATACTTTGTAGTATGTGAGTAATATTATTTCGTCTCATATTCTTGATTATACCCTCATTCTGTTAAAGTATTTCTTCTATACTCCGTGAAATTAGTAGAATATCCTTAATATTTGCGCTTCATCCAGTATCTTTTCATGGAAATATTATTCTGAGCTTTCTTGATAATTATTGATCTTTTCATGTTGGAATACTATTCATAAGTTACTATTTATGGGTTACTATTCACCTAGTTATTATTCACTCGAATATTACTCACTCGGGTATTCGGGCCACTTTTCATGTCGGAGTACTATTTCCGAGTTACTATTCATGGGTTACTATTCACCTGGATACTATTCACTCGAATATTATTCACTCGGGTATTTGGGGCACTTTTCATGCCGGGATACTATTCATGAGGTACTATTCCTGAAGTACTATTCACATGGTACTATTCACGGGGTACTATTCATCCAAAAAATATATTTCTTTTCTGTACAAATTATTTTTGATACATGAATATTATTCTTGAATTTTTCTCCATAGAGCAGTATCATGTTGACAATTTGGATATTTTTAAACTCAGGATAAATTTGAAGTCTTTAATATTTATCCTTGATTTTGTTTGATTAATGTTTATATCATTGTCATCATCCTCATGCTTATATTGTGATGAAAGTCATCTTTGGCTTACGTGCATAGATGGACTGTTGATTGGTATGATTATGACCATGGATCATTTGGTATAATCATGACCCGTAATTTTACAAATGATGCGGTAAAACTCCTCATTGGCCATATTGGTATGATCATAACCATGCGTTCTCTTCGGGTACAAAGATGAATTGTTATTTGGCATGATCATGACCATTGGTGAAAATACGAATATCCTTGGCCGTAGTGCAGGGATGATTCGGTGATGTGGATTATTTATTAAGTTGAGTCTCAACAATAAAATATTGATAATAAACTTTTAATTCGTAGAAGATAGTAGATATCATGGTCTACTTAACTCTTCTAAAATACAATTGTATGTCTTTGGTCTGTAGTGCAAAGATGAACTGTTAATGAATATCTTTGGCTCGTAGTACAAAGATGAATTTATTAGTATGATTTTGAACAAGAACTGTGATTTGGTATAACTATGATCTTTGATATTTCAGGTAGAGACAGGTGATGAAAATTATCTTCGTCCTAGGTGCGAAGAGGAATTTATAATCACAATTATGATTTTGAGTTATTCACATGATTGTGGACAGGAACTATTGATTGATGTTACAGGGATAAAACATTGTTGGTGGACTTTTAACATAGAGAAGATAATAGAATTTATGGTCTATTTGACCCTTTTAATGGATTTCGTTCCGCTGCCACTATGGTTGAAAAGTTTTATCATCTACCATATGTTCTAAATCTACGATTTATTATTCTTGATGAAGGCTATTGATAATTTAATTATCTTTAGTCATGATATTCTTTCTTTGGGCTAGTTGTGCTCACCCTTTTGATTCACAATTCCTTTCAGGTAAGAAGAGTGTAGCTGGGTCGAGCGGGGGTAATAGGGGAATAGAACGATGGTATATAGCTATTGAGGTTTCCCCTAAAACAGTATGGAAATAATTTTATTGAGAATTTTAGATAAGTGAGTCATATTTTATACGTCATTTTAATCGTTGATTTTGGTGAACCGAATAGGGTGAGGTGAACCCAACTTTGGAAGGGTGTTTTGCCACTATCATACAAGATGTCTAATGATAGACGACTTCGTGCTATCATAAGACAGGATTGTGCACATGCACTTGCTGATTATATCTATTAGCACTACCTATATAATCTCGTAGTTTGGTTGAAATATAATTCTCGATTGGAGATAATGGAGATAAATATATGTCAAGAGAAGACTCACCATTGGAAAGAACATAATAGTAATCTTCACATTTTTCTTTGGGGTCTATTGGGTTAACCAAGGATAATTCTCGAATCATATGATATCTATCATAAATTAGATGCATGGCCTCCCATGTACGAAGGTTTCCTTGAGGATTTTCCAAAGATTTTAATTTCTAAAACAGTTATTGACTGTACTTTTATGTAAAGTGTCATTGTAAGGTGTTGTGGTCGAGGCACAATGAGAGTTACATATATTTGTATTAAAACTCACAGTTTAATTGTGGTCGTATTCTATACGATAGTTTAAAAGTTAGAATTTAAAGATTTGTATTTGGAAATTGTGTTGATGTATTTCATGGGGACCTAGAATGGGTTGGGTGGATTGGACCTGTTTTGGGGGCGTTACAACTTAACTCCTAAAATATCTGATCTATGACTCTTCTGGTGTTTGGGAGTTTGGAAGCATGTCATGTGATGTTTTAGGACTTGTGTGGATGACTATCAACCTACTTGTGAGCTAGTTGATCAAATTAGTAGCTTAATTATGCCCTAATCCTTATTAATCTTGATTAGGGTTTTGTTTTTAATGATTAGGGTTGCTTAATGATGTGTATTAGTACCTAATTAAAGATTAGTAATCATGATTAGGTGTTATGATAACTTAATTACGGTTTAGTTTAGTTAATTAAGGTTAGGGTTTACAATTAGGGTTAGGGTTTATAATCTAGGGTTAGGTTTTATAATCTAGGGTTCCTAACCTAGATTTTACACAAATCCTAACAAGCACGACAAAGTGTTTTGTCAATGTAAGCACGACAAAGGAGGTTGTCAAAACAAATGTACCGAAAAGTCCATGGTAAGGACAATACTGGAGCCATGCTTAATACTGCAAGGCCTCCTGTATCATATGGTAAGGACAATACTGGAGCCATGCTTAATCGCCTCTTCAACTCTTGGAAGCTTTCTTCACATTTATCTGTCTAGACGTATTTTACCGTCTTTCGAGTTAAATTGGTTAGTGGGGTTGCTATTTTTGAAAAATCTTTTATAAATCGTCTATAATAACCCGCTAAACCGAGAAAACGTCTTACTTCTGTTGGAGTTATTGGTTATTCCCAATTCACAACCGTTTCGATCTTAGTTGGATCTACTGATATTCCATTTTTGTCAATCACATGACCTAAAAAATGAACTCTCTCTAACAAGAATTCACACTTGGAAAACTTTGCATAAAGTTGTTCCTTTCGTAATATCTCCACAACGACTCTCAAGTGTTCAGCATGCTCTTCCCGAGTTTGTGAGTATACCAGAATATCGTCGATAAACACTAAAACAAATTTGTCTAAGCATAGTTTAAACACTCGATTCATCAAATCCATAAATGATGTTGGTGCATTTGTCAACCCAAAGGACATTACAAGAAACTTATAATGTCCATAGTGTGTCCTAAACGCTATTTTCGGCACATCTTCCTTTCTTACCTTTAACTGATGATAACATGTTCTAAGGTCAATCATTGAAATGTGTTCGGCCCCCTTTAACTGGTCAAACAAATCATCAATTCTTGGTAAAGGATATTTATTCTTAATGGTTAATTTATTTAATTCTATATAGTCTATACATAACCTCATGGTTCCATCCTTCTTCTTTACAAATAATACTGGTGCTCCCCAAGGGGAAACACTAGGTTGAATGTACTTTTTATCTAAGAGTTCTTGTAGTTGCACTAGTAACTCTTTCAGTTCTACAGGTGCCATTCTATATGGTGCCTTAGAAATTGGTGTCGTTCCCGGTGCAAGATCAATTAGAAACTCAATTTCCCTATCTGGAGGTAAACTTGGTAAGTTATCTGGGAACACATCCGAAAAATCCTTAACTACAGGTATTTGATCTAGTTTTACTCCTTCCTATCGAGTATCAACTATATAGGCCAAATATCCTGAACAATCTTTTCTAAGTAACCTTTCTGCCTGAGTTATGGTAAAGCATCTAGATTGCTTAAGTGAACATCTTCCGTTGAACACTACCTTTGACTTCGACGCAGTCAAAAGGTTTATACATTTTTGATGACAATCAATCATCGCATTATGGTTAACTAACCAATCTATTCCTAAGATTACATCAAATTCTCCCAACTGAATTGGAATAAGATCTACCAGAAAATTGTGTCCTTTTATCTCTACATTACAGTTCCTATTGTAGACACTCGAAATTTTTCTACATACATGTTACTAACATTGCAGTAGGGTAGAATCGTCTTTTAGAGATAATGTGACACCCCCCAAATAGGTATACATCACCCATCTTGGGTCGCCAAATACATGGTACAAAATACAAATATAAACTTAAATATACAACATAAGCTGTGAGTTTTAATACAAATATTGTCTTCTAGACAGTATTCAAACTCAAAATAAGTCCTCAATACATTTATTATAACACGATTTCATAGAATAGTGAGGACTACTAATGCAAACATCTGGACCGTCACTCCGTTCCCCGACTAGTCCCATCTATATTCTCATTTCCTGAAGAGAACAATGAAAGCAAAGGGTGAGCTCAACTAGCCCAGTAAGAAATATTATGACTAAGATAATGCAAAATAAATTATCGTTAGCCTTCAACGGTGTTAAACTGATAAAATACAATAGACATCAAATTTAACTGCAGCGGGACAAGCAATCCATTAGAAGAGTCAAGTAGAACATGAAATCTACTATCTTTTATGATTTAAAAAGTTTATCAACAGTTTTATCGCTGAAATAATTTGGGCCGAAAAGAAATCAATTTTATCATGAATAATAGTACCGGGTGAATAATAATTGAGTGAATAGTATTCGTGAATAATTTACTTTGAGAATAGTAACCTGAAGTGAATAGTACTCAAAGATGAAAAAGTTAAAACTTATAAAGAATGCTCGAATAATATTTCTATGAAAAGATATTGGATAAAGCGCAAATATCAAGGATATTCTACTAATTTCATGGAGTATGAAGTCAAAACATTAACAAAATGAGTATAGAATTTTAAAATGCGAAGCGAAATAATATTACTTACATACTACAGTATGGAAGAAAATATTATTTCATCACGTAATATTGAATAAAATAACATCTCTTACCTTGAAAAGAAGAGTATTCCAACTGGTATAGCGGGGATATTCTTGAAGAAAACTTATACTGTTTTCTATACTCAAAGATTCCTTACTCTATAAAGAAATACGCTGAATATTATAGAAGAAGAATTCTCTGATTTTGGTGTGATTTTTAATTATAACTAAGCATCATATTTATAGGATAATGGAAATGATACTATTTGGATGCATAGTGAAGGAAAAGTCACAGGCGACGTTCGGCTGATTTTACTATGTTGCAGTATGCAATAAAATATTCTAATAAAACGAAAACTTTTAAATAAAATATAATATTATATATATATATATATATATATATATATATATATAATTTGCCTTACAAATACGGCAATTCCCCCCCCCCCCCCCACCCCCACCCCACCCCCACCCCCACCCCCACCCCCAATTTTAGATTCCAAATTCACACGTCACTAGTACAAAGTAGTAAATAGACAATACTTAAATCATAACATTTTTATATAAAACGTTGTAGTATTTTTTTTCATAACGTTTTTTAATAAAACGTTGTAGATACATATAAAAAACATTATCTATTTAAGGTTATAAATTTTTTTTAAAGAAAACATTATGTATGTAAAAAACACAAAGGTAAAAAAAATACGGAGGTATGTGCTTGGGAGTCGGGTAAGAAAAAAACCTAACTCCATTATCTGATTACAAAACCTGATTACAAAATGGGTATCCTCTTGTGAGTTCGCAAATCTCTCCCTGTTTCTCTTCTTTTTCTGGTTCACATGAAAAATTGGAAAGAAACATAGAAATGTCAAGAAAAATGGCGAATCTAAAGCCCTTCTTCGTCAGTTGACATTTTCAAAACCCTATTCGGAGAAATCACAAAAAAAGGTCCGTAAACAAAATCGATGGCTAGCTGTTGCCACTGCTACACAGACTTCTCATTTTCTCTTCCTTGCCAACCAAAGTAGTGAGTTCAGTTGTGCACGAAGTAATTGGCCGGCGAATCCTAGAAGTGGATCAGCCAATCATTGATTACATCGTTAATGTCCTCGCCGATGAAGACTTTAATTTTGGTGAGGAAGGTGTAGGCGCTTTTGATGCCTTGGGAGAGCTTCTAGTCGATTCCGGCTACGTTACTGATAGTACAGAATGTCGTGCAGTATGAACTCCATATCTATTCATTCACTTATTTTAATCAATTATACTTCTGGCTTCATGAATTTGCAATTATCTATCTATTTTCGTAGGGTTTAAAAATCAGAAAGATTCTTCTTTTACGTTCTCAGTGATGATATTTTGGTTTGATAACCATTAATAGAGCTGTCAATAATTTTGTTATCATATTTGAGCAATGGATGCTGCCAACTAAGATTATTACAATTTTTTTAAATAGCAATTCTCATGTTATAAATATTAAACATGGCCTATACGTTTGAAATGATCATTGGTCGTTAAATTTTCTTGTAGGTATGCACTAAACTTTGTGATAAATTTGAAAGGCATGGATTAGTTAAAGCTGCTCCAACAGTGAGAAGCCTTACAATGCCTTTGAGAATGTATAACGGGATGGATGAAGAGAAGGCTCCAAAGAAAAAGCCTGAGGTGTTGGATGGTCCTTTGCTATCTAAACGCGACAAATTAAAGCTTAAAAGAAGAAAGAGAACGGAGGAGCGTCAAAGAGAGGTAAAGGAAATAATGAATTTTAGCATAAGGCGTGAGTTCACTTAATTGGTCACTAAATTTGTAATGACCAAATGAAATTGTATTGATAGTGGTTAACATGATTGGTACAAAATTTAACCCACTGTCTATAGACGTTCTTACTCAGGGGTTGCAATTCAGTTGCATAATTAATTAGTGGTATTGTTCTTGACACAATTTTGAGTTTATTGTAGTTCTTATTTGAATAATATCTTTTGGACAGATGCAATACCAAAAGCATTTAGCATAAATGGAAGCAGCCAAAGCTGGAATGCCTGTTATATCTGTCAATCATGACAATACTGTTGAGGGGCCAGCTATCAAAGATATCCATATGGAAAACTTTAATGTATCTGTTGGTGGTCGTGATCTAATAGTCGACGACACTGTCACACTTTCTTTTGGACGGCACTATGGTGAGGCTAATTTCATCTAAATTCTGTTCTTCTCTCTTATAGGCTATAAGCTGCATAAAATATTAAAGGAGACTCCTAGGAAATGAAGCTCTTAATATTTCAATGGATCTATATTATGTTTTCTATTTCATAGCATTATGCATTTCCAACAACTAGTAACAGGTATTAGTTGACCATATTGATAAACATTAGGTGTTCTAGTATATGTATTGCATTTATTTTCACACTGGCTTGGTATGCTAAGCCACTGGTAACTCATGCTGGTTTACCATCTATACTATATCATTGATGCTTTGGCATTCTCAGTTGTCTTGTAATATTAATTTAACATACTAGTATAGTTCAGCCATGGTTTATTTTGTCAGTGTTCGTAAATATATCTGCTACAGTTCTGTTGCGTGAAGACTATTTTTATCTTTATTAGATGTCTATAAGTAAGTACTGGGAAGTAGGAACCTACCTGTTTTAGTTTCCATTTCTTAAGAATCGAACTTAATTAAGACAGATGTCACCTTACGCACATGTGGGAGCATGTTCCTTAATTAGCCCAGTGTTGCAGATTAATATGTGTGAATCAAACTCATTCAGATTATAATACCTAAGTGTAAAGTATAGTAATTCTCAGTATTATTTGCATAAATGTAATTATCGTGGCCTTTAGCAGACACCGAAGGAATACATAACCTGTTGACTGCACTTTTGTTTTCTACATTCATCTTTTACATGTTGAGGTCATCTGTTTTCTAGTATTGATAATGGTTGTTTGGTATCTATATTTTGTAATGCATTATATAGCGGTGTCTCTGTTTTCACAGGCCTTGTTGGAAGGAATGGTACATGAAAAACAACTTTCCTTCTATGCATGCCATTGATGGTATTCCTAAAAACTGACGAATATTACATATGGAGCAAGAAGTTGTTGGTGATGATACATCAGCCTTGCAATGTGTCCTTAACACTGATGTAGAAAGAGCCCAACTGTTGGAAGAAGAAGCTAACCTACTCGCATTATAGGTTGTTGACAATACACCAGCTTTTGTTTCTGCACTTCTACCTGTTTCTTTTCTTTTTTTTCTTTAGACTAAATACATGCATATTTACCTTTTTAATCGAATCTCACCTCAACATTGTGATTGTCCTGAGGAGAGACTTGTTGAGCTGCATTATATTGTTTCTGAATGCTGTAAAACAATTCTTCATTCTGGCATGCCACTTTTTATAACACTGTTATATTTAATCTTAATGCTTTTTATAACACTGTTATATTTAATTTTAATGATATTTAATCAATTTAGGTTTGGTTATAAGCTACTAACAGAGATGATGTGCTATACTGTGTTGCAACCTCGCATTTTTATTTTGTTGAGACGTTGTCTCTATGACACTGATGATGAGGTCAGTTGTATTTTTATTTGAAGTCTATAGTTTATGATTCTT
Organism: Panax ginseng; assembly: GCA_020205605.1. Lineage (NCBI taxonomy): Eukaryota > Viridiplantae > Streptophyta > Magnoliopsida > Apiales > Araliaceae > Panax > Panax ginseng. The sequence goes on along the minus strand of CM035131.1, from coordinate 126,081,293 downwards.
ATACACTGTAGTGATATTTTATACTTGTTTAGAAGTTGGAGCATAAATTGGGTCTTCTGGTTTGTTTCCTTGTTCATTGTGGTTTATTCTTTTCACATTCACAAGCTTATCATTTGATTCAAAAGTTCAAGGACTATTGAATAAACATTGAAACTTTAAGCATTTCAGTCAGTTTCTATCTTTTTACTCAGTGTTAATGAGCTGTAGGTAACAGGTTTTTACTCAAAACTCTTGCAGGTGCTGAATTTATATATAGAGCACAAGATTGTGTGAGATCCTTGACTTACCTCCCATCTCCGTGGATTAAAGTTAAGGGGGTCTTCGTATGTGGAAAGATTCAAGTGCACAGCTGGATGACAGACCATAACTACCCAACCTGCTAGAATGGTATGTCATGCATCAATACCAATATATTTTTTATATTAAGTTATGTTTATTTGAACAAATATTGAGATACTATTATAAAAATTTCAATTTAATATTAAGTATTTGCCCTTAAACTTGATATCCTTTAGTGCTTTTCTTAATATTCCTGGAACTATATTTGATAATCTGACCGTTTCATTGATGAACTGCAATATCAGTTAGTCGTTAAGCACAATAGACCTTCTCATGGAATGTTACTTAAAAATTTCTGGTGCGAAAGTGTAACTGCTTAACCCACCCGAAATGTGAACCTCATTGACTTGTATTCTTTCCATGTGACTCTATGTATTCTTTCCTAATTAAGGTTACAACAGTGAATTTGAGAAGTTAGACAGCCTTGTAATTATTGGAGGTATCTATCTATCTGTCTTTCCTCATACTCCTCTATCCTCTTCCTCTATCGTCCTCCTCCTCTCTAACAGGAAACTTGGGTATGTTTTCTTTATCATAAGTTTTGTTTATTTTGGATAACTTTATATGTTGTAGCACTCAAATATCCTATCGTTATTGCTATGAACATTCTCATTCAAAATAGTGACAAAGTCAGGTTACTATTGTAGGTGTCGGATATGATGCGAAGGTTACTCTGGAAATACACAATCTGAGGGAGGAGCATCCAGAGAAGTTCTATAATTAGGTCATTGACTTATACTAGACCCGTGTCTTTGACTTTCAAAGAAATCTTTTAGGATGGTGGCGAATCATGTGCATCCACATGTTCATGTTTATGTTTGTTTTCTTTTTCTCTCCTCATTTCAGTTTATGTACTTGTGATGTTGTGGGATGGATAGGAGATATTATCATTATTCATTAGAACCGTGTTTATACAGAATTGAGGAGCATATGAGCTCAATGTCATGGGAAAGCCAAGGCTTATAACAATCAATGACATTTGTTGCTTGAAGAAATAGCTTGCTGCCAGATTCTTTTGCAGCAGTTGCATTTCCATGTCAGATTATTCACTTGAGTTGTATCTTGTGTCCTGCATAATTTTAGAAAGAAGTTAGTTTCCAATCTTATTGAAATTAATCTATGTTACATTTCTTGGGTAGTTGGATGTATAGGCTCATGTTATCTTCTAACTACTGCAGTGAATTTTGACTGTGAACAAGATGGACAGGTGTTTCCTGGAGCTGCAGGTTGACGGTGAGGAGGCTTACCAAACATTTCAAAGAGTTATTGAAAATGCAAATGTCATCATGGAAACCTACGAGGATCCCCTCCTCGGTGATGTTCAGGTTTACCCAGAGAAAGGTATTGTTGCTTTCCGTGTCACCTGTTGTGCGTGTTACGGTTCAGTACAAAGTTGACTCTGACCATCCCAAACTTGTTGAAGGATTGAAATGATCGGCCAAATCTGATCCCATGGTTGTTTTTACCACTTACTACTATTTTTACACTTCAGAATCTATAATGTTGTTCATTTTTCAAATTCTGACCTTGGAGGACCTCATCCTTTACGTGAACTACCTGCCTATATAATGAAGTTTACTAATGTCTTAAGTTTAGCTGTTGGGCTGCCAAATTTAAAAATATGTCCCATTCAAATACTGATAACTCTAATTATATGCAAGTTTTTTGCTTTAATGATCCAATCGGTTCCATGGTGATTAGTATTTTATTCATCTTTGTTTAGATGACTCTTTATTGGATTATTATTGCAATACTTCTTGCATGTGCAGTTTTAAGGTTTGTCATCCCCTGAGCAGCAAGCATTCAGTAATTGGAATTTGGGTCAACTAACATAGATTACCTTATGCACAAGAAAACTAAATATGTAGCTATTAAGCTAATATAGCAGACAAATACTTCTTGCATATGATGGCATGATTGTTGGCGAACATTCACGAGATACAGATCTTGATGTAATGTGAACTTTCTTTTCCACTCGTATAATTATTATGGTTTCTCTAGGTGACTTGGTGTTTTATTTGTCTATTATAGGTCAATCCAGTGCGGAATAAGGAACTCACCAATACAAGGGTTGCGAACATGCTTAGGTAGTAGCTTAATTTTATGGATAGTTTGGTTTATTTTTTGTATGTAATCAAATTCATAATTCAATATAGTAGTAATTTATAAGGAATAGTGAATTTGAGATGTATATATGGATAGTTTGATATATATTTTGTAGATGTAGTAATTTGAAACTATAAACGAATGATATTATTGGGATGTATTTTGAATGGTTGATACATTTTGGCTTTAAATTTAAATGAGAATTTAGACCTTTTAGCTATATATCATGGCATTAACAGATTGTAGGTGCATTGGTAATATAGGTGAATCACAACTTTGTTTTTTCTTATTTTTTTTAAGTCAATCTACAACATTTTAAAAATGTTGTATATTTGTATAAATAAATGACACTTTCTAAATGGTTGTTATATGCATGTATTACAATATTTTTAAGTCACACTACAACGTTTTAAAATCGTTATATAAATTTGTCTAAATAGATGACACATTATAAACATTGTGTAAATGTGCTTAAATGTTGTCTGATATATTAAACTACAATATTTTTAACCAGAAAATTTTGTGGAATCATACATTCTACAACGTTTTCAAGCATTTACTAATTTATGAAAAATAAATCTACAACGTTTTTTTCTTAAAAAACGTTATATAATATGCCTAACTACAACGTTTTAAAAACGTTGTGTAAGAGTGTCAAATAGATGACACCCTTAATCACGACGCTTTTTTGATTGAAACCACAACGTTTTTTCCACGTTTTCTATTTACTGTTTTGTAGTAGTGCGTGGGCCCCACATGTGGCCCCACCTTTATTATATTAAATAATTTTCTACCGATTATTTTGAAAAATGGGTAAATGGGGGTCCATAAAATAAGAAAAATTTACATCAAATACTTCACAAAAATTCGCTCAATATTTTTAACAACATTTATTCATCATTATTATAACTCGCAATATTAACAACTAGATCGTTCCCAGTAAAGAGGGGGCTTTCCAATAAGGATTTCTCTCTATTGGCGCGCAATTAGGTGACCAAACCTCTCCTCCACAGAACTTTCTAGACATCGTCAATATTGCAAATAATAATATGAATAACTATATCGTCTCAATTATTTATTATAAAATATCGACAACAATTGAATCAAACAACGTGAGATACTATGCAGCAATTACTGTAGCAATAATTGAACAAAACATAGTGACTTCTCACGTAAGCATCAATAATCAATATCGTGTGCTACTATGCAACCACGTGTATTATTATACTTTTACCACCGAGTATTTCAACAGTTAACGGTAAAACTTCCGTCGTTATTTTCATAAAAAAATATTTTTGTCGTTTTTTCAATCCGACAATAATTCTGTTATGGGGTCCACCAATGATTGTGCCGTCGTACGAATATTCCTTGTTAAAACGAATATTCCTCGACCAATCGAATATAATATAACAACTTGTGTTCTTTGCAAAATTTATAAATATTACCCACAACTATAACATTATATCAAATTCACTCCTTAATATTCAAAAATGATATTTATAGAAAATTCATCTTTATTCATAAAAGTTGGGGTCTTACAACCTCCCCTTATTATGAAATTTCACCCTCAAAATTATGGTACGTACCTGGTTTGTCGAAGATGTGAGGATACCTTGATTTCATTTCAGATTCTAACTCCCAGGTCATTTCCTCAACATCGTGGTTTCTCCACAAAACTTTAACTTGAGGTATAACCTTAGAGCGTAGAATATGCTCCTTCTTATCCAAGATTTTAACATATACCTCTTTATACGTTAAATCTTCTGTTATTTCATCCGGTTATAACTCAATAATGTGGTTCGAGTCTTCCACATATTTACGTAACATGGATATGTGAAAAATATTATAAACACGAGACATACTTGGCGGTAAGACGAGTCTATAGGCCACAGTTCCTACTCGGTCAAGGATTTCAAATGGGCTAATGAATCGAGGATTGAACTTTCCTCTCTTTCCAAATCTTGTAACTCCCTTCCATGGAGCAACACGTAACAACACATGTTCTTCAACATTGAATTCCACGTCCTTCTGATGAAGATCAGAACAACGTTCCTTCACCCACCTTGTCCCAGCATACTGGAGAACAACATTTTCTTCCATACAATGCCTCAAATGGAGCCATGCCAATACTTTCTTGATAACTGTTGTTGTAGGAGAATTAAACCAATGGAAAGAACTTGTCCCAACTTCCTTTGAAGTCAAGGACACATAGTCTTAATAGATCCTCAAGTGTTTGAATAGTCCTCTCCGACTTCCCGTCCGTTTAAGGATGATAAGCCAAACTGAATCGTAAATTCTTGTCCATAGCTTTTTGCAAACTAACCCAAAATCGTGACATGAATCTTGGGTCTCGATCCAAAACTATGGATACTGGCATACCATGAAGTCTTACAATCTCATTTAAGTACATGCGAGTAAGACATTCAAGTGAATAAGTTTCTCATATAGGTAAGAAATGAGCAGACTAGGTCAATATATCAACAATGACCCAAATTGCATATATCCCTTGAGAAGCCTTGGGAGGACCAGTAACGAAATCCATGGTAATGTGCTCCCACTTCCATTCTAGAATTTCTAGTGGTTACAATGGACCTTTTGGCACTTGATGCTCCGCCTTGACTCGTTGACAAGTTAAACACCTTAAGATAAACTCCGCTATCTCTCTCTTTATATTGCCCCACCAAAATGTATGTTGAAGATCATGATACATTTTAGTACTCCCAGGATTTATTACAAACGGTGTGTTGTGCGCCTCAATCATGATTTTATACTTTAAGTCAGAATTGTTAGGAACACAAAGTCTGGAGTTCAATCGTAGTATTCCTTCTTCATCGATTCTTGCTTCCAGGATAGCACCTTCTTGCACTTTCTTCCGCATAGGCATTAGCTCCAGGTCTGTAGCTTGAGCAGTTTTAACTTTATCGATTAAAGTCAGTTCTACTCGTATATTCGCCATCATCACATGGGTCCCTTGAGTCTTAAACTCTATCTCCATTCTTTGTAAGTTATACAAAATGGACCTTTTGCGTTGACAATATCGCACTCGTACCCTCATATAATCTTATACTCAATGCGTCAGCTACTATGTTTGCTTTTCCAGGATGATATTGAATTATATGATCATAATCTTTCAACAACTCAAGCTAATGTCGTTGCCGCATGTTGAGCTCCTTTTGAGTGAAGAAATATTTGAGGCTTTTATGATCTGTATAGATCTCCACCTTCTCTCCATACAGGTAATGCCTCCAGATTTTTAGAGCGAAAACGACTACTGCCAACTCTAGATCATGAGTAGTATAATTCCTCTTATATTCTTTGAGTTGTCGTGAGGCATAGGCTATGACTTTCCCATGTTTCATGAGAACACATCCTAAACCTTTGCCTGAAGCATCACTGTAGATGACAAATCCCTCCGAACCAGATGGTATTGTCAGAACAGGTGCTGAAATGAGTCTCCACTTGAGTTCTTGAAAACTCTTCTCACAATCCTAGGTCCAACCAAATTTTTTATCTTTTCGAGTCAGCTGAGTTATGGAGTAGCGATTCGAGAAAATCCTTCCACGAATCTCTGATAATAACCAACTAAGCCGTGAAAGCTACGTACTTCGGTCACTGACTTAGGTTGCTCCCAGCTTTGAATTGCTTCAATCTTTGTCGGGTCAACAGATATTCTGTGATTTGATATCACGTGCCCAAGGAATGCAATTCCTCAAGCTATAACTCACATTTCTTTAACTTGGCATAAAGCTTGTTTTCACGAAGCTTTTGGATTATCAGCCTCAAGTGTTGCTCATGATCTTCACGGCTTTTGGAATATATGAGAATGTCATCAATAAAGACAACCACAAAATGATCCAAATATTCCTTGAATACTCGGTTCATCATGTCCACAAAGGCAGCAAGAATGTAGACACTCAAAATTTTCTTTTCCTGTTACTAACTGTGTAGGAGGGAAAAAATGTCTTTTTTACACTCCAGAGGTAATCCTGGAGGACCACAACATCAATTCCAACCTCTGAGATAACCCTGAGTCCATTTAGAGTCAACAGCATGACCATCTCAGAGATAACCCTGGGAAAAACTCACTACAACTGTGCGAAAACCGGAGACAACCCTAGGAGGTGCAAAATGGTAATTTTGCCAACTCAACTTCACTTCAAATCAAATACACTCATGTCAACTCCTATTTCTTCAAAAGAAGTCTCACACGAACCATATCTCAACTTCTGAGCACAAACTGCGCAAAATAGCTCATCGGATTGCCTGACGGAGACATGGGAATGCAATTTCGGTCATAGACCCAACATCCTGGAATCAAAAAGGGCAAATCCCATGTCATTGCGTAACTCTCGACACAAGCGGTCCAAAAAAGGTCGTATATAACTCGTTCGTATGCTCAGATTGAAGTTCTGCAAGTTCGTGCGGACATTACAGTGTACAAGTGCACGTACTTCGAGACGACGGGATCCGTGAGACCCGGATGCACCACGACCAGCCGCAGGTGTATCAGAGGCTGCCGCAGGTACACCTGTGGCCATCAGTTGTATATATATGGGTCTTGGGGCTAGCCATTTTAGGGAGGAAAAAGGCGAGGAAGCCCTGTCCAATTGGCTTTATACACACCCTATATTGAGTGCTTGCTCTTTTTAAACACCTGTTAGCCCATATACAGTCATATATTTACCTATGGGAGCTGAGTGTTTATCCATTTAGAGTCATAGAAGTCTGCATTAGCAGCCCACTGTAAGCCTTCTTACACTCTATAAAGCCTCTCTTCATATTGGCACACACTATTCTACACATTGAGAGTCGTGTTGTGTGCGTATGCCCGGACTTCGGTCCGTGACTTTCATTTTTGTCTATATATATATACTTATATATATATGTATATATTTTTGTACAGACTAACATTATCGAGTTATGCCTCGATTGAGCCTAGACTTATGTATGAAGCGTTTACTTGCTTTTTATATATATATATATATATATATATATATATATATATAATTGTTGTCAGATATATTTGATGAGCCTGGATTTTATATCCGGAGCATTTACCTACTTATATATATATATATGTATACATTTCTGACAGGCCTGGAGTTCACTTCGTGGCCTTTTACTACTTTATTTATATTTCGTCCCGCCTGGAGTTTACTTCGTGGCGGTTGATCGCTTTTATAGCTTTATTTACATTTCGTCTTCCCTGGAGTTTACTTCGTGGCAGTTGATTGCATTTACTACTTTATTTACTTTTGTGATCCCCCATGGAGTTGCTTTGTGGTGGTTGATCATGTCCATATATATATATATATTTACCGCTTTTATATATTTACATTTCTGATCCCCCATGGAGTTGCTTCGTGGTGGTTGATCATGTCTCATATATATATATTCTGACTTTTATATATATAACTACTACTCGCTTTCCATACAAAGCTGCGGTATCATGTGAGCCTAGGAATCATGTGATCACAGATTGATCTCTTTGAATCAGATTGGTTCCCGTGATGGACTTTTTCAGCTGTAAGCAACTTGTACATTATTTACAATGTACGAATTTCCTTGGATGGATGTCATGCCCATAAGGAGTTCGGCACTGCTGTATATTATTTTCTCGAAGATGCCTCGCATCTCAAAAATAAAAGCAAACCAGCCGAACATTTAATAATAAAATGGAAGTATGAAAAGGTCTCAATTCCTATTGAGCATAGGGTTTGAAAAAACCACTTTTACAAAACTTCATTGCTATATCTTGGTTAAAACTGAATTTTTCTATAAATTCAAACCTGGTGTATATAGGTGCGAACGAGGCCTTGCACTACTTTCAAATAATTGCACATTGATCTACACACACACACACACACACACATTCATTAACAATTTCTTTGAAAAGTGGCGATCACCATGGTAACACGGATGTCGGGGGGTGCCTAACACCTTTCCTCCGCATAATCAAGCCCCCGAACCCTAATGAATCTCGGTTTCACAGACCCGTTTAGCAGTGTCACATCACTGGGTCAATGTGCAAACCTTTTCGGTTGCGTTGGTGCGACCAGTTAAATACACCAACTGGCGACTCTTAAAGTCAAATTGTTGACATTATACATGTCGGACCTTTTCACTTGTTTTTTCAAACAAATCTCACATTAACATGAAAACACCAAAGAACAAGTAACGAAAAGGGACAAATAAAAATCCTGACGTCGACAGGTGGCGACTCTGCTGGGGACTCCAGTAAGAGGGCTTAAGCCGCTATTACAAGATTTTCAAAATTGTTATATGCTTGTGTGTGAATGTTACATTTACATTTATGATGAATGTGTGCTGAATGCATCTTAATTTCTTGCCTTTGCTAAATATCTATCTGTGATATTAGTGCTTCGCACATGTCATCATTTTGCATAAACGGTGAGACACGTTGTATGTGAATGTATGTTGTGTGGTCCCTCCACCAGGAGGCTATCCTGTCGGTGTTTGATTACTGGACTCGTGGGAAGAATAATTCCTCGGGGCTCAGGAAAGGCACCACTCAGATTCGCTCCAGTTGAACGACCGGATTAACTTCCCGTCAAGTAGATTGCGATGATCTGGGAACCTTCATGCCAAAAAGCCGCGAGAGTAACCCTAAGATAGGTCAACCTCTGATAAACCAAACGCGGACGAAAGTCTCTTCATGCTTTCCATTTTCAATTACTTGTAAAAGCATTTACTTGTAATTTTATTCCATGTTCATCTTTATAATGGAAAATATGAAGATTATTTGTGCATACATGTTATTAATTAACACCCGGTTTTGCAGGACAATATTACTAAAATGGACATGTTATGATAACATTTACATTATCCTTAAGACTAAACTACATAAGTCTTTTGTAGGGAAGCAATTGGGCCTATTACCCGCTTAAAATCCAAAAAGGCCACGAGCCTACAGCCAATCATGTTTTCATCTGACCAGTCGAATCCTGTTTCTCGCGAGGATTTCGAAAGATTAAGCTATCAAATTACAGAGTTGGTTGTTATGCTCAAAGAACTACACCAATCCACTCAGGGTACCCAAATACCCATCCACCTAGAATCCTCGACACATGGAGGAATCTAGGGCCAAATAATGCCTACTCAACTAGAGTCATCCACACCAGGGGGCAGTCAGGGTATTGGCAAAAAGATGGAAACCCAGATACCTAAACCTTATTCCAATAAAGAAATCACAAAACTCAGGGATGATCGAGAAACTGGGGATCTAACAAAGAAAGTCCAACAAATGGAGGAGACCATCCGGTCAATCAAAGGGACTGGAAATTATGGGAGTGTCACTTATTCAGATCTCTGCATATTCCCAGGAGCTCGATATCTTACCAAATTCAAAGTCCCGAGTTTGAAAAGTACAATGGGGAAAGCGATCCCTATCACTTTTTGAAAGTGTACATTGGCGAACCGGGATCTTATCTTTGAAGATGAAAGCCTCGAATGCGACTTTTTCAAAAGAGTCTCTTTGGAGAGGCTAAGGCATGGTATGCAGACTTGACAATGCCAAAATCCACAACTGGGAAGAATTGGCCCACGCCTTTCTAAGTCAGTACAGTTTTCAGTCACAAATAGCACCTGATCGATACCAAGTGACTTAAAGTCAAAAAGCAAAATCTTGAATCTTTCGAGAATATGCCTAAAGGTGGAGACATCTCATGGTATAAGTCATTCCATCAATGATAAGCTGAGATGGTAATAGCGTTTATTGACATTCAAGAGGCGCCTTACTATGAGAGGATCCTAGAAGGCATAAGAAAGCCATTCTCATAAATGATCAAACACAGCGAAATGGCAGAGATGGGCCTGAAGGCTGGCAAGATTAAAGACTCCTTTACCTTGGAAGCGATGCGCCAAGACATATCTGACCGACAAGTATCGCGGCGATCCCAAAGGGTGTACTGATAAAGGCAGTGAAGATGTATCCCTTGTTGTACAGGGGAAATCTAAGTAGACCAACCTACAGTCCTCCCATTTGGAAAAAGCGAGACAATCTGTCATTTCAACAACAGGCTGCATTTAACCAATTCCAGGAAAGGAAAAGAAAATTTGAGAGAACAGAAAATCGGGTGTTCACTCCACTAGGTTATTCTCTTGAAAATGTTTTGGCGATATTGATGGATCATAAGCAAATTACCGAACTGGCTCCACCTCTGGAACCAGGGAGAAAAAGATACAATCTAAGCCAAAGATGTGCTTACCACTCAAGATCTCCAGGACACGATACACAAGATTGTTGGTCTTTAAAACATAAAATTCAAAATCTGATCGAAAGTGGGAGTATTGTGGTCCAACAACCTGATCAACAAAATGTCAACACTAACCTTCCGTTGCAGAATGATACGAGGGAAGTAAATATGATCGGGTCAGGAAGCGCTGAAATGTATCCAATTCTTAAGTGCATATGAAGGATAAAGGACTACCCCCAAAGGCACAGAACAAATGTTCTAAAGTGGGAAAACTCGGAGGAAGGTATCATAGTAATGCAAAAATTATAGATGATCCAGAACCAAGTAAATCTGCTAGCTAAGCTGATAGTGCGCCAACATCAGGATACGAGGCATTTCTTCACCCAACTATCAGAAGGCCAAGAAAAGGGGGATGATAAAATTGCTAGCATACCTCGCCAACAGAAATATCGCTTGGGGGAATGCGAACTCTCAAAGAAGAAAGATCAAACAACCTCCACAAGAGTCCAAAAATTCACACCTTTAAGCAAATCCAATGAAGAAATATTACACTTTGTGATGAGCGAAGGAAGGATTACTGAGTTGCTGCCTCCTGTAAATCCCAAGATAAAGAGCTATGATTCCACCAAGATATATCTCTACCATTCTAACTCACTTGGACATACAACTGTGGAATGCTAGGCTTTGCGACATAAAATCCAGGATCTCATTGAAAATGGAGAGCTGAAGATAGAAATTCCTATGACCAAAGAAGGCGAAAAGGCAATAAAAAGCTTCAGATGTCCACTTAAGACATACAGCTCAAATGAGGTAAAGGCTATGAGCGATGATCCTGGCAGAATACAAGATGGAGTGATCCTAATGCATGAAATGACAAAGGAGATTCTTCCGCCAACATCCGACATCTTATGGTCCAAAGATGAAAACCACATTCCAGATCTTATAACCTTGGATGATGCGGAGGAAATACTGATCCTTTCCAAGGAGGAAAAAGAAAAAAGGAAAGTTTCTTGCAAGAAATACGACAACAGTTCGAGGGAGATTTCATGATCGAATCCTCTCAAGCCCAGGAAAAGTGTGAAGGAACAGATGAAGGAAAAGGTAGCGAGGTTGTCGGGGAAACCAACCCATCAAAGAATTAAGATTTCATACCTTTTTGTGATGGGTCCAGCTCAAGCATCCCTGAGGAATGTACTGAACCAGGAAGCGATAAAGTTATGGCCATAAGTGAAGACATTCAAAACCAAGAAGTAACCTCTGTCGTGAGCCTTGAAGGCAACACAACCTCTGACAACTGGACTATCAGGCCTCAACTAGCCAAAAAGGTGTAGATCCAGGGGATAAAGTTGCGAGTTCCAGAAGATGTTGGGACGGTATCACTTCCTTTGCAGTATGCTTTTTATTTTCCATGCATGTATAGAAAAAAAAAGAAGAAAAAGGAAAAAAAAAAGAAAACAAAAAAGAAAACAAAACAAAAAGAAAAAAAAATCAAAAAATCAAAAATCAAGTCATTCAGGTTTCAGCTCATCAAGCCTGAACTACGAAAGACACGATCTCCCCTCATCAATGGAGAGATGCGTGGCGACCATTTATGGTGCGGTCAAACCAAACAAAAACCCAAATAACCCAAACAAACACTTCTCAACCAAACACTTCTCAAACTAAACACTTCTCAACCAAACACTTCTCAAACCAAACACTTCTCAACCAAACACTTCTCATCCAAACACGTCTTAAACCAAACACTTCTCAAATAAACACTTCTCAAACTGTTTATCTCATCAAGTAGGAACTACGCAGACCTGATCTCCCACACTCACGGGAGTACGTAGAAAACCATCAGTGGTGCAGTTTGACCCTCAACAGAAATGTCCAAATCTAAACGTCGATCCCAAGAATGACCCTCCAAGTCAGCAACCTATGTGGAGAAGTCCCAACAACACTGCAATGTCATTCCATCAAATCTGGCACAAATCCCAGAAAGGAAGAAACAACGATATGCCAAGACAACCAACAGCGAGGACCTTCAAAGATTCGACACCCTTAATCACGAGTCTTCATCAAATCAGAAGAAAATCAAGATCGATTGCAATAACAAGTCAGGAATAATGATTGAAGGCATCAAAGCCCAACTCTACTGTCTGTTCACCATCTGGTATAGAGGTAAAAGCCTCTTGCGATCTCAGCATCTTATCAGCCCATCTGTCAAAGCGACTATCCCAGACAACAAGCAAGGCTGGGGCAATTTCAAAATCGACGACAACCTGATATTGCGACCCCTACAACAAAACTTGGGCAATCTCAGAAACAGTGACAACTCAACACTGGGGCATTTATCAACCATCCTAAATAGGAAAATGCCCTAGTCAACACCATCAGTATGGTCCATCATCATCAAAGCCTCCCTCACATCAGCTCATTAGCGATTTGGATATTATTCACTTGTGACTTCATCAACAAAGAGAGTTTCTCGTATGAATCCCCGACATTAGTATGCGAAAGGACTGGGGCATTTTTCGATTCCAGGAAAGCGAAGGATTTTAAGGCAGGATTAAACCTCTCATCAAAAGAAGGAAAACTCCTGAATGAAATCATGGCGACATTAACTTGCCCCTACAGACGAAGGGGAAAATTCTCAACAAAGTTCTCAACTTAAGAGCAGAAGCCCAATGACAAAGGGTCTGGCGAATGAAATCTACACCATCAATTTGGGCCAAATCCTCATAAACCGAGGTCTCTACACTAAAGTTCAAAGTTCGGCAGCGAAAGTACAGACGGTACCCTCCAGGGATATCAGCGGCATTCAGGTCATCAGTTCAGCTGGGTTGCAAATCAAATGTTCAAGGAAATGGGGCACAAGCACCCAACAACGAAAGGAAACTCCAAATCACCTCAAAAAAGGTGAGAAAAAAATTCTACTCCATACAAATTACAATCTGCATCAATCTAGGATAATAGGCTCCTAAGAAAATCTAGATCATCACATCATGTGTGATTTGCACGTGTGCAAATGCGCTACATCAACGTACATCTCTCTCAAGCGTCACATCAGGCAGAGTCTGGTGAAGCAAACCTTTGAATCTTACTTCAGCGAAGGTATCGGAAGATCCAATATTCTAAACCATTGACATCAATTCAGTGCAACATCAAGACAGTTTAGCGATGAAAGCTTTGTATACTACCGTTCGAGTAGGAACCAAAATAGTTGGGCGATATCAACTACTAGTAGGGTAGGATCTGTTATCAAACTACCATCAGGGTAGATACCATTGTAAACTACCAGCGTATGCATCAGCGACATCTCAATTTCTCTTCATCAAACAGGCATTAGCAACACCAACAAAAAGCCAAACCGTTGAAGTCAACACCAGCATAGGCATCAACAATCCCCGGTAAAGGTAAAGAAATTTGCGAAAACATTTTAAACATGCATCATAACATTCATTACATTGTGATTTATGATATGCAAAAGGCGATGTGTGAGTTGCGAAGTGCAATTGGCCAAAAGAGAAATGCGAAGTGCGAACTGCGATGTGCGATTTGCGAACTGCGATTTACGAAAACATTTTTAACATTCATCATCACATTCATTACATTGCGATCTGCATCATTGAAAATACATTATCATGTTTCAATTGTCTACTAATCTTTATCATGTCCATTCCATTGCATTGCATGAACATGATAAAGAGGGGCATCTGTAGACACTCAAAATTTTCTTTTCCTGTTACTAACTGTGTAGGAGGGAAAAAACATCTTTTTCACACTCTAGAGGTAATACTGGAGGACCACAACATCAATTCCAACCTCAGAGATAACCCTGAGTACATTTAGAGTCAACAACATGACCATATCAGAGATAACCCTAGGAAAAACCTATTACAACTGTGCGAAAACCGGAGACAACCCCAGGAGGTGCAAAATGGTAATTTTGCCAACTCAACTTCACTTCAAATCAAATACACTCATGTCAACTCATATTTCTTCAAAAGAAGTCTCACACGAACCATATCTCAACTTTCGAGCACAAACAACGCAAAACAGCCTATCGGATTGCCTGACGGAGACCTGGGAATGCTATTTCGGTCATGGACCCAACATCTTGGAATTAAAAAGGGAAAATCCCATGGCATTGCGTAACTCTCGGCACAAGCGGTCCAAAAAAGGTCGTATATACCTCGTTCGGATGCTCGGATTAAAGTTCTGTAAGTTCGAGCGGACATTACAGTGCACGAGTGCACGAACTTCGAGACGACGGGACCATGAGACACTGGATACACCACGACCAGTTGCAGGTGTATCGGTTGCCTTGGTATACCATGCTGACCATCGAGTCTATATATATGGGGCTTGGGCTAGCCATTTTAGGGAGGAAAAAGGTGAGGAAGCCCTGTCCAATTGGCTTTATACACACCCTATATTGAGTGCTTGCTCTTTTTAAACACCTGTTAGCCCATATACAATCATATATTTACCGGCGGGAGCTGAGTGTTTATCCATTTAGAGTTATAGAAGTCTGCATTGGCAGCCCACTGTAAGCCTTCTTACACTCTATAAAGCCTCTCTCTTCATATTGGCACACACTATTCTACACATTGAGAGTCGTGTTGTGTGCGTATGCCCGGATTTCGGTCCGTGGCTTTTATATCTGTCTGTATATATATATACTTATATATATGTATATATTTTTATATGGACTAACATTATCGAGTTATGCCTCGATTGAGCCTGAACTTATATACGGAGCATTTACTTGGTTTTATATATATATATATATATATATATATATATATATATATATATATATATATATATATATATATATATATATATATATATATATATATATATATATATGAACTGTTGTCAGACTTTGTCTGATGAGCCTGGATTTTACATCCGGGGCATTTATTGCTTATATATATATATATATAATAGTTGTCAGACATATCTGATGAGCCTGGATTTTATATCCGGAGCATTTACCTTTGAAAAGTGGCGGTCACCGTGGCAACACGGATGTCGGGGGGTGCCTAACGCCTTCCCTCCACATAATCAAGGCCCCGAATCCAAATGAATCTCGGTTTCACAGACCCGTTTAGCAGTGTCACATCACTGGATCAATGTGCAAACCTTTTCGGTTGCGTTGGTGCGACCAGTTAAATACACCAACTGGCAACTCTTAAAGTCAAATCGTCGACATTATACATGTTGGACCTTTTTCACTTGTTTTTTCAAACAAATCTGACATTAACATGAGAACACCAAAGAACAAGTAACGAAAAGGGACAAATAAAAATCCCGACGTCGACAAAGAGCATTAGTCAATCCAAAAGACATGACTAGGAATTCATAATGCCCGTACCGAGTTCTGAAAGCGTCTTCGGAATGTCATCAATTTTAATCTTCAATTGGTGATATCCGAAACAAAGATTAATGTTTAAAAAGAATTTTGCGCCTTGCAACTGGTCAAACATGTCATCAATGCGAGGCAACGGATATCTATTTTTGACAGTGACATGGTTTAACTCCCGATAATCAATACAAAGTGGCATACTCCCATCTTTTTTCTTTACGAATAGAACAGGAGCACCCCAAGGAGACGTACTAGGACGAATGAAACCGATGTCTAACAATTCCTGCAGTTGGGTCTTTAACTCCTGAAGTTCGATAGGAGCCATTTGATATGGGGCTTTGGAAATGGGTTTTGTACCGGGTTCAAGGTTGATGCAAAATTCAATTTCACGCTCTAGGGGTGGGCCAGGATGTTCTTCAGGGAATACGCAAGGAAACTTATTGACAATAGAAATATCATTTAAAACTAAAATATTTTTGTTTAAATCTGTGACATGAGCTAAGAAAGCTTGACATCTGTTTTTCAATAAATGAATAGCTTTATGGCTTGAGATAACAGTGATTGATTTTAATGGTTTGGTTGCTTAAATTCGCATAATAGATTAGTTAGGAATATGAAAGCTAACAACCTTACGAAAATAATCAATTTTTGCATGATGAGTAGTTAACCAATCAATGCCTAAAATCACATCAAATGCAAGTTTTTTTAAGGAAATAAGATCGACAAGTAATGTGAGGGTACCAATTTGAACCAAACAAGACTTATAAACAATGGATGTAATAAAGGTTTCTCCCAACGAAGTTTTAACAGATAAGTTAAAGTCTAATTTTTTCGGAGTCAAATTTAAACGTTGAGCGCAAGTAGGAGAAATAAAAGAATGGGTAGAACTGTTATCAAATAAGGTATAGACTTCGCTAGAGTTTATGATAAGCTTACCCTTGATGACCTCGTTTAGGTTCCTTGCTTTCTGGGAGGTTACGACAAACGCTCTCCCTTAAACTACTGGTTTTGACTTTTCTGGAACGGCCTTTGGTTCCTCCATCCCAGCTGGACTTGGCTTCCCTGAACGATAAAATTGAGCTAGGTGACATTCTCTTCCACAATTATAACACGTTTTGGACTACTATGCACAGTTTGGATTGATATGTCCCTCCCCTCCGCAGTTGAAGCAGATGATAGGTGTTCGTTCTCCTTCCTTAACAATGGGTGCTGATGCTGACGTCTTTCCATCATTGTTGAATCTCCTCTTCTTGAAATTTCTAGTTTTATTGTCTTGACCATAATTACCATCGAAGTGGTTACCATTTCTGGCATGTTGATTCCTTCCACGTTTGTTGTCACTGCTTTGATGACTACTACCACTGGTATTATCGACTTGTCGGCTGCTCTCTCTTGGTTAGGTTGACTCATTATCACTCTCCAATAACTGAGCCCTATTTACAACATCTGAATACAAACATAGTTTGTGAGAGATAAGGTATTGACGTATCTCGGGTTTCAAACCTCTTAGAAACATCAACGTCATTCTCTCCTCGTTATCAACTAAGTGGGATGCAAACCAGAATAACTCGGCAAACTTAGCTTCGTACTGCGACACGGTCATATTTTTTTGCTCCAGCTTGATGAACTCTACCTATTTCATGTGATGAATACTTTCGGGAAAGTACTTGTCGTTGAATAGTTCTTGGAACTTCTCCCAAGATATTTTGAGTGCGGCAGGTTGGGTACGCTTTACAGATTCCCACCAGTAATCTGCCTCTCCTCGCAACATGAAGGTGGCGAAGAGAACCTTTTGCTCCTCAGAGCATCCCAAGACATCAAATATCTTGGCGATTTACTTTATCCATGTCTCCGCCTTAAGTGGTTTTTGCTCTCAAAAAAACTCTGGTGGTCCTAGCTCCTTGAACTTCTTAGCGGTGACCGTTCGAGAGTTGCCAGTGGTTTCGCCTGCATTTTGGACAGGAGTCTCTCTTGCCTGATGTGTCACAAATTGCAGAAAGCTCCTAAACATTTTGTCGTTCATCATTTGGTCAGTGTTGTTGTTTGCATGAGGATTGTTGCCTTCCTGATGCAAATTATCTTGGTTATTGATCGTTGGTTATTCAACGGTCTCATGTGCTCCATTGCTATTCTCAACATTTTCGAATATCATTTTCAAATACTTTCACAAAACAAGGGTTAATTAACACACCACATATTATCCCTATATTCTGACCGACCAATTAAATAACAAATAAACATAGGTAGGTCATACTAGCGAAGGAATTCCCTGTCTCTCCCCTCCTAGTTCTTGTCTTATATCTCAGTCAGGATCATATCCCTAAGCTTTGATACCTACTATGACGCCCCCAAAATAGGTATACATCACCCATCTTGGGTCGCCAAATATATAGTACAGATTATAAATATAAACTTAAATATACTACATAAGTTGTGAGTTTTAATACAAATATTGTCTTCTAGACAGTATTCAAACTCAAAATAAGTCCTCAATACATTTATTATCACACTATTTCACAGAATAGTGAGGAGTACTAATGCAAACATCTGGACCGTCACTCCGTTCCCCGACTAGTCCTAGCTATATTCTCATTTCCTGAAGAGAATAATGAAAGCAAAGGGTGAGATCAACTAGCCCAGTAAGAAATATTATGACTAAGATAATGCAAATAAATTATTGTTAGCCTTCAACGGTGTTAAATTGATAAAATATAATAAATATCAAGTTTAACTGCAGCGGAACAAGCAATCCATTAGAAGAGTCAAGTAGAACATGAAATAATCAACACGTGCCACATCAATCTATCTTCTATGAAATAATCTATCTTCTATGATTTAAAAAGTTTATCAACAGTTTTATCGTTGAGACTCGGCTTAATAAATAATCCACAGCATCGAATCAGCCCTGCACTACGGCCAAGGATATTCATTAGTATAACGACCACAAATTATCCATGCACTACGTGCCAAGGATATTCGTGTTTTCATCAATGGTCATGATCATGCCAACAACTGTCCATCAATGCACTACAGGCCAATGAGGACTTTTACCACATCATTTGTAACATTACGGTCATGATTATACCGAACAATCCCTGGTCATAATCATACCAAGTCCATCTATGCACTACGACCAAAGATACCTTTCATAATAATATAAGTATGAGGATGATGACAATGATATAAGAATTCAATTAAAAGAAAGCAAAGGATAAATTTTTAAGGATTTATAATTTAATTTATCTATAATTCAATAATGTCCAAATTGTCAACATGATATTGCTTTGTGGAGTAAAATTCAAGAATAATGTTTTATCAAAAATGATTTGGGCCGAAAAGAAATTAATTTTTATCATGAATAGTACCCTGTGAATAGTACTTTGGGAATAGTAACCCCGTGAATAGTACTCCAGCATGAAAAAGTTAAAACTTATCAAGAATGCTCATAATAATATTTCCATGAAAAAATACTAGATGAAGCGCAAATATCAAGGATATTCTACTAATTTCATAGAGTATAGAAGCCAAAACTTTAACAAAATGAGTGTAGAATTTGAAATCTGAAACGAAATAATATTACTTAAATACTACAGAGTATGGAAGAAAATATTATTTCATACGAATATTGAATAAAAATAACATCTCTTACCTTGAAAAGAAGAGTATTCCAACAGGTATAGCGGGGATATTCTTGAAGAAAACTTATACTGTTTTCTAGCTCAAAGCTTCCTTACACTCTAAAGAAATACGCTCAATATTATAGAAGAAGAATTCTCTAATTCTGGTGTAATTTTCAATTCTAACTAAGCATCCTATTTATAGGAGAATGGAAAGAATACTATTTGGATGCATACTGAAGGAAAGGTCACGGGTGACGTTCGGCCGAATTTTTTGAAAAATTTTGATTTTACTATGCTGTACTATGCAATAAAATATTCTAATAAAACTAAAACTTTTAAATAGAATATATATATATATATATATATATATATATATATATATATATATATATATATATAACATATGCTAAAAAGAAAAGTCACGGGTTATACCCCGTGAACTCCTCCCCCCAATATCATTATAATATATATATAACTTTCCTTACAAATACGACAACTCCCCTCCCCCAATTTAGATTCCAAAGTCACACGTGGGCCCTACGTGTGGCCCTCACATTTGGCCCCACCTTTATTATATTAATTAATTTTCTACCGATTATTTTGAAAAATGGGTAAATGGGGGTCCATAAAATAAGCAAAATTTACATCAAATACTTCATAAAAATCCCCTCAATATTTTTAACAAAATTTATTCATCATTATTATAACTCGCAATATTAACAACCAGATCGTTCGCAAGGAAGATGGGGCTTTCCAATAAGGATTTCTCCTTATTGACGCGCAATTAGGTGACCAAACCTCTCCTCGACAGAACTTTCTAGCCATCGCCAATATTGCAAATAATAATATGAATAATTGTATCATCTCAATTATTGATTATAAAATATCGACAACAATTGAATCAAACAACGTGAGATACTATGCATCAATAACTATAGCAATAATTGAACACAACTGAGTGACTTCTCACGTAAGCATCAATAATCAATATCGTGTGCTACTATGCAACCACGAGTATTACTATACTTTTACCACCGGGTATTTCAACAGTTAACGGTAAAACTTCCGCCGTTATTTTCATAAAAAGATATTTTTGTCGTTTTCTCAATCCGATAATAATTTCGTTGTGGGGTCCACTAATGATTGTATCGTCGTACGAATATTCCCTGACCAATCGAATATAATATAACAACTTGCGTACTTTGCAAAATTTATAAATATTACCCACAACTATAATATTATATCAAATTCACTCCTTAATATTCAAAAATGATATTTATAGAAAATTCATCTTTATTCATAAAAGTTGGGGTCTTACAGATAACCTTGGAGGACAGCTCAGCTCAATCCCAGAAACAACACCGGGAGTGTCAATTTTAACCTCGGAGATAACCTCGAGGAACGCAGTTCAAATACCAGAATTCACACCAAAGAAGGTCTTTTCATCTCGGAGATAACCCCGAGATACTCAGTCTCAGTCCTAGAAACAATACTAGGAAAGACAATGTCAACCTCAGAGATAACCCCGAGGAATGCAGTTGTAGTTCCGGAGATAACCCCGGAGATGTTCATTTTAACCTATGTAGTCAGCTTTGACCTCAAAAACCACACCGAGGCACTCAGCTCCAGTACTGGAGATAACCCCGGGAGGTCAAGCACACCTTAGCGATAACAAAATATGTTATGTGAAGTAACAAAATTGGAAAATAGGATTTTATGGCCTGGGAATCCTATATAGGGTATATGCTGATTTTTGATGAGGGATTTGATTATTGATGATGAAATCTTATGAGTATGGCATTTTTGAATGATTAAATGCATTATTTGGTAAAGCGTAAACAATTGAAATAAATTGTTTATAAGTTTAAGAAGTGATTAAAATATTGTTATAATTTTAATAATGTTAGATTATGAGTTTATTATGTAATTGATAATATTTGGATAAATTTAAAGTCTTTAATATTTATCCTTGATTTCGTTTGATTAATGCTTATATCATTGTCATCATCCTCATTCTTATATTATGATGAAAGTCATCTTTGGCTTACGTGCAAAGATGGACTTTTGATTATTAGTTTTACAGTTATATATCTTTGGCTTACGTGCAAAGATGGACCGTTGATTATTGATTTTACAGTTGTATATCTTTGGCTTACGTGTAAAGATGAACTATTGATTGATGAGTATCTTCGGCTTATGTGCATAGATGAACTGTTTATTGGTATGATTATGACCAGGGATCATTCGGTATAATCATTACCCGTAATGTTATAGATGATGTGGTAAAAGTCCTCATTGGCTTGTAGTGCATTGATGGACAGTTATTGGTATGATTATAACCAGGGATTATTCGGTATAATCATGACCATTGATGATTACATGAATATCCTTGGCCGTAGTGCAGGGATGATTCAATGATGTGGATTATTTATTAAGCTGAGTCTTAGCGATAAAATATTGATTATACATTTTTAATTCATAAAAGACAGTAGATATCATGCTCTACTTGACTCTTCTAAAATACAGTTGTATGTCTTTGGCCTGTAGTGCAAAGAATAAATTGCTAATGAATATCTTTGGTCGTAGTGCAAAGATGAATTTATTAGTATGATTATGAGAAGGAATTGTGATTTGGTATAACCATGATTTTTGATGTTTAAGGTAAAGATAGGTGATGAAAATTATCTTCGTCCTGGGTGCGAAGAAGAATTTAGAATCACAATTATGATTATGAGTTATTCATATAATTGTGGACATGAATTGTTGATTGATGTTACAAGGATAAAACATTATTGGTGGACTTTTAACATGGAGAAGATAATAGACCTGATTGTCTATTTGACTCTTCTAATGGATTGCTCGTTCCTCTGCAACTATGGTTGAAAAGTTTTATCATCTACCATATGTTCTAAATCTCTGATTTATTATTGACGAAGGCTATTGATAATTTAATTATCTTTAGTCATTATATTATTTACTGGGCTATTTGTGCTCACCCTTTGCTTCACAATTCCTTTCAGGTAATAAGAGTGTAGCTGGGTCGAGCGGGGATAATAGGGAAATAGTGTGATGGTCCGAAACTGTCGAAGTTTCTTAATACATTATAAAACAGCATGACATGCAATAGATAATTGTATTAAGGACCTAAGATATGTGTGTTGTATTTTATACGTCACTTAATAATTGATTTTGGCGAACAACAATAGGGTGATGAGAACCCGACTTTGAAAGCGTCCAAAAGTGCACCTCATTAGAATGAATATGATAGTAATCTTCTCGTTCTTCTTTGGGGTCTTAAAATATTTGTTGCTGTATTTTATATGGCATTGTAACAATTTGAGTTTGGATACTGTCTACGAGACAATATTGTATTAAAACTCACTGCTTATCTATTATCATACTCTGCACGACAGTTCAACAGTTGTATAAATGGAGTTTGTATTTGATTTTTATAGAGTGATATCTGGAGACTCAGAATGGGTCGTGTAGACCTATTTTGGGGGCGTCACATTAAAGGTTATATATATTACAAGTGTAAGGTAAGCTAAATAATTTAGCATTAAGGTAAGGTGTGCCACTTAAGCTTTATATTAAATGAATATTAAAAATAACGTGGAATTGGAAAAAAGCCAAATGTGACCTAAACCCCTAATATTTTATTATAAAAATAATGAGCTTGAGTATATAACTCCAGTAAATGAGATAAATGAGCCTTGTGTGGCATGAGTATTAAAGTTAAACTGAACTGAAGGTTTAATTGAAATTATTAAAAGAGAATTAATGGGAAGAAATTAAAGGATTGATATTAATCATTGTGATATTTAAGTGTGATAAGAAATAGTGGGTTGGGAATACCCAATTGAATTATACTTAGCCCAATTAAAATATTATTTGGACTAGCCCAAATGTACATGGATTATATGATGTGAGTACATAAATAATCCCTAATTTTTCCTAATATAGTAACAATTGTACATTAAAACCCATTTTTGGGGAATAAA
Organism: Panax ginseng; assembly: GCA_020205605.1. Lineage (NCBI taxonomy): Eukaryota > Viridiplantae > Streptophyta > Magnoliopsida > Apiales > Araliaceae > Panax > Panax ginseng. The sequence goes on along the minus strand of CM035131.1, from coordinate 126,057,655 downwards.
GTAACTAGTTAATTACTTGGCTGAGAGCTAAAAATTATTAGTTGAACAAAACGTGCTCAACTCCAATTGCGTAACCTTCAAGAAGTGTACAGTAGCTATGGAAGTAGGTGATGATAGCTATGGAGTTAGCTAGTGGTGGGTTGTTAAACCACTCTCAATTAACCAAGGTTTTCTTCCATTACACCATGAACTTCAACCTCAGTGAATTGCAAATACCTGGTCCAAGTTTTCTCTATAAATATAGTCTTCTTCTTCTATTTCATGTTTGTTGAGTTATCTGAGAAGAGAGTTATAGAGAGTTAGTAGAATGGGAGAGTCAGTAGAATTGGAAGAATGGAGGAGCTATTGTTAACAATTTCAAGCATTAAGAAGGTAACATTTCTGCCATTCATGTTCTTGAATTCAAAGTTCTTTAATCACTAGAAAAGTATAATGAAATAATTACTTTTAAGTCCAAAAATTGATGGCTAAGTGTTATTGTATTCCATGGATTGTTGTTAGATACTATTAATATAGTTAGAAACGAAAACAACGAAAGTTAAACGGACCAATTTGGTTTAGAAACGAATTCGTAGCTAATGATTTCGCTAAATTTGTCAAACATGAACATTTAGTATGAACATGAGTTGTCAATCCATATTTGGGTTAGTTAATGTTTATGTTAGTTGATGGGTAATTGGTATGTTGTAGTTTTATGAGTTACAAACCTATAGAATCGAAAATGGACTAAATTGGATGAGTATAACTCATGTTATGATCATTGGAAGGAGTAGGGGTCTGTAAAATCGTGAAGAACAAAGTCTGAGAAGTCATTCTGGTTCCCAGGGTGCAGCTGCGCTACCCCCAAGGCCAATTGGGGTGCAACTACGTCGGGCTTCAATGTTGGGTAAACTACTTTGACCTGTTGTAGTAAATTAGGCATAACCTTTTCATACGAACTTCGATTGAGGTGATTCATGATTATCTGGAACGAGGATGAATAGACCTACAACCTTTGTTCTTTAAGGTTTTCAATTGGAGATCGTTAAGAAGGGTCACAATAGTCATCTTTGTGACTATTGTGTATTCGGAGGCGTTCGGAGGGCGTCGAGCGAGCACATACGTAAGTATAGTGCTCCCGACGATGGAATATATTTTTCTAAGTGATGTAACATAAAAATACATGATATTAGACCTAACATATAAGATTACCTTACTTATAAGGAATTGCCTTAGCATGATTGAGTATATTTTTAAAGAAACATTAGATTTTAAAAACAAGTTAGGTGAACCTTGAGTCATTTGAATTCTGATATTTGTAGCTTGTGTAAAGGGCTTTAGTCATGCATATAAATAGGTATGACACATGACCTTAAGTACCTTTGTATACTATGAGTTGCATAGATGGTTATTTTCCAAAGATATATAAAGATTTTGAAAACAAACATTGACGAACTTGTGTACCTTTAATTCTGACCTTGATGACATATATATGAGGTCTAAGTATGCATGATGTAAGATTCAAAGTAGTATCATAGGTGTGTTAGATTACTTTGATTTAGTTAAAATGATTTCAAAGGCAAACTCATATATCATTTGCAAACAATGTTTTATAAACATGAAGTGGTTATATTTTAACCTTGAAAATGTACGTAGAAACATGTACAAACAAGTATGACATGTGATTTGAGGTTGCCTTGCATGATTAGTTTAGTATGACATTGACTTTGAGAATAAAGTTTTGAAGTTTTGAAACTAAGAGGGACGAACATTAAGTACTTGTGTTCTGATCTTATGTGCAACGTGATAGGACTTTTATGACTTTAGGCATGGTAAGTATGTTCACCCTACTAGATAGACATACTATGAACTATACATGTCTTAAAGTAAGATTTTAAGTCATAAACTATGCTAGTCATATGATTACATGTAAGCATGTATATTGAAAGTTGTTTAACCTCGTTAGTGGTCATATAGTTAGACCCTTGTTGCATGAGCTTATTTAGCCGTGAAATAAATGGCAATAAAGCTATAAAGTGTAAAACAACTTAAGGTAAATGTAAGAGGCACCAAGTTGAAAGTAGTATGCACACAAGCCAATCATGTTTGATGATAAAGCATATACTTTGTAACAATCTTATTCGTTTATTAAAAAAAGTATTAATTTATTAAAGGCTTTTAATTATCTACATGATGCTATTTTATAATATGTGATAAACCCATAGTTTTAAACAATGATTTTAGAATAATGATGATGCTTATTCTAATGAGATCTAAATTCTTAGAAAGCTTAAAACTAAAATAGTTCCCAATCATTGGATTACTAAATTGGGGATTAGTGAATCCAGATAGATTGGTACATACGTTGCTTGCTCATTGAATGAGGATGATTGATCTCATGATCATTTGTGTGGAGACACTAAAGCAAGTATGTAGATGCATATTAAAGAATAAGTTCACTGAACATGGCTCGCTAAGGAATACCTAATTGAATTTTACTTGCCTGTCAATAGGAATTCTGTAGTGATAGTAGTACAAGTGATCCTTGGACTTGAGATCATCATAGTATCTTGTGTATGATGAATTATACTTTGACTTATTCCTTAAGACCCTTAGGGTATATCAAAGGGTATGCTTGGGTATAATAAATCATACATGGAGATAATGTATGATCAATAAAAAATCTACCGCTTCTAATAAAAGAAGAGAAATGTCCTATGTGATTCAATAAATGACAACCCAGTACTCCTTGGCCAAGGCAGAATAAAATTAGAAAGGAGTTTCTAATTTGCATTATTTGGAGTTGTGCATTTAAGAGTCGAAATACATATAATTAAATAAATTAAGACTTGACAGTAATTCTATGTCTTATATTTAATTGGGACATTATGTGGTGGAAGGATTGAATTATACGGTAACTATTTACTCAAAGGTTCTTGTATGATTAATGTTAAAATCTATATTATCTGAAAAATCGTTAATCGTTAGGGAGGTTTATCCCTATTGTAGAATAAATATAATTTATTTAAATAAATTAATATTTTAATTTATTTATTTAAATAAGATTATAATTGTTCTAATTGATTTATTCACAACCGGTTTAATATGAAAAACCTAAAGGGTCACACCATAAAAGAAAGAATAATTATTTAAGAAGCAAATGGCATAATCTTAATAATAAGTTAAGTATATTTAATTTAATCTATGGTGATAGAATAAATTAAATAGATTAATATTTATTAATTAATATTTTGGAAATATTAAATATAAATTAATAAGATGAGTCTTATTATTATTATTACCATTATTATTATTTAATTCCTAAAGGAGTTTGGGAATTAATTAATAAAAGTACTCTCATTTATTCCTAATAAGATTAGGAGGTTAAATTAATTAAAGAGTTTAATTAATTATCCCTAATAAGATTAAGGAGCTTAATTAATATTAAAGGATTTTAATTAATTAAAATAAAACTCAATTCCTTAATAGTTAAGGAGGGTTGCCCACATCTATAAATAAGAGGAGTCTTATTATGGGTGAGGTGGTTGTTGACGTTTTTATAGAATGCGTAATTCCAATAGTTGGGAGAGTACGCTCCTTTTCTATGAATCCCGTTTTTACTTTTTGATGAACTCTTAGTTATTCAATACTGATTTCCGCGAATTCTTTCAAAAAGGGATCAGGAGATTACTTGAATTGATATATGATTACTTGGGCATATATATGTAACAGGATGTATGCTTCAAGGAAACCATATCACGTGATTCTTTATAATATATATATATATATATATATATATATATATTATACTCTTAATTATTTTATAATTAAAATAAAAGGTTTATTTTAATATTAAAATAATAGAGTTTATTTTAATTTTAAAATTAGAATTTCATGCTAACTAATTGTAGTTGGAATTAGATTCCATGATAACTAATTGGAGTTGAAATTGGATTACATGTTTCCTTAAATAAAGGAGTTTATTTAGATATGAAATAAGATTTTATATTATTCAAAATAAAAGAGTTTATTTGTGAATAGGAAAAAGAATCTGTATTTCTTTAAATAAAAGAGTTTATTTAGATATGGAATAAGATTTCATATTATTCAAAATAAAGGAGTTTATTTTTGAATAGGAAAGAAAATCCGTGTTTCCTTTAATAAAAGAGTTTTTTTTTTACTTGGAATTGGATTCCATAATTAATTAAAATAAAGGAGTTTATTTTGATTAAAGATTTTGATTAAAATAAAATAGTTTATTTTATTCAAAATTGGATAAATTAAAATAAAAAGAGGTTTATTTTGATTTAAATTTGGATTAAAATAAAAGAGTTTATTTTGATTGAAATTAGATTTTATGCTAACTAAATTTGCCCATTAAATGATATATATATATATATATATATATATATATATATATATATATATATATATATATATATATATATATATATATTGAATGTTTATTATTCATGAGAGGAATGTTATTTATTGATGCATATGGTGATGTGTATGATAATAAATGGGATTGATTATGGACTATTGACCAATGTGATTGGATTTTATTTTAGTTGGATGCATGAATGTATGAGTTTTATTAAATGGGGTCTGCGTACCTCGTCTTCTCTAATTTTTTCTTAATGTAAATTTTATTCCCCTCCTATGTACCTCCCCTTGACTGCTAATCAAGGTTTCTATTTATTTTAAAATAGTTTTGTAATAGGAGTAGTTAGAATTAATTTTGAAGAATTGGAGATCAAGGAGCAAGGAGCGTTTGAAGACCCGTTTGTAATGGAGCCCGGGTTTAAATGTAATAGTTATATTTAAATATTAATTCTTGCATCCCTAGGGTTTGACCTTTTGGTTCACTTGGTGGCTCTAGTGAACCAAATTAGAATAAAAGTCCATAATCAATCCGGGTAGAATATAGTATTCTATATGTGCATGTTTATACAATATATATATATATATATATATTATGCAAACATGCTTCACATGTTAATTAATATGACGCGTATTTTATATATATATATATATATATATATATATATATATATATGTGCATGTGCGCTAAACAAGATGAGACAAATTAATAACAAACCCCTCAAATATTTTATATTAAGTTGTAACGTTCAAAGATATTTGAAATATCGAACGTCGCCTTTTAGCACGATAAAAAATAATAGAGTATCAATTAATTATTATAAGTTTGTTGTGTCACCACAAGGCTTATCTTAATTCTTTGAGATGTTAATTTTATCACATTTGATGCTTATAAAGAAAATTGAACAATATTGTTTTGTTGTGTCACCACAAGGACAATATTTTTCTTTTTTGAATATATGGAGTGCTAGGCTAGACTTAACTTGGATAATTTTGATTCAGATATGCCACCACTTGATCAAAATAATCTAAGAGGAAAAATAGAAAGAGTTGCATAGTTGATGTAATTGACAAGAGTTGTCTACCTATTTATTTATATATAGTTTGTTGTGTCACCACAAGGCTATATACATGTGAAATGGGATCCTTATTCTCACTAGCATATCTTTAATTAGATTTTGTCGAACTATATAAGTGAGGGTAATATAGTTTGATGAAAATAGTGAGAGATACCAATTTAAAACAAGACCTAAATTATTTTGGTATAATAAAAGAATGTATGCTAAAATGTTGTTAATTACAAATTCATTTATAGAATTTTACAATGTCTAAATTACTATCACTGCGAAACATATTAGATGTTAATTAACTGGACATAATTACTCGGATTGGTTAAGGAATTTTAGAATAGTTCTCATGGCTGAAAAGCTATCTTATGTCCTTAATACGCCTATCCCTGCAATGGTTGCAGACAATGCCTCTGAGGAAGAGATTGTTACTTTTAAAAAGTAGCAAGATGATGCATAGTTGGCTCAATGCATCATGCTCGCTTTCATGAGTAACAAGCTTTAGCGTCAGCATGAAACTATGGATGCTCCTACTATACTCCTGGACGTCAAGTAGTTGATGGTGAAGAAAGTAGGACTAATCGATATCAGATATCTAAGGAGCTCTTCCGATCTAGAATGAACAATGACACTACAGTACAGATAAAAGTCCTTAACATAAACAATTTGATTGATCAATTAGGACAACAAGTTTTGTCATGGATGAAGAGTTGAGCAAAGATTTGATCTTGCACTCACTCCCGGACTCCTTTCACAATTGTTGTGAATTTTTCATATGAACAAGCTAGATATCAGCCTCGCTAATATGCTTAACATGTTAAAAAATGTTGAGTAACTTTCCAACCAAGAAAGACAAGGTCTTACTGGTAGGGGTCAAATGATCTTCTGCAAAGAAGAACGATTCAAAGAAGGTAAATAAAAAGGAAAAAACAAGGGATAATAAGAACAAAACTGATACGGATAACAAAGGAGTTTTCTTCCACTCTAATAAGCATGGACATTGGAAAAGAAACTGCAAGAAGATCTTGCAGAGGCTAACCAGAAGAGGATTAGTGAAGTTTTGGTTACAAATACAATTTTGTTCATGATTTAAAATAATTTTTTTTAAGTCAAGATTCTACTTGGGGATATGGATACCGGCTTTGGTTATCATAAATATAGATTTATGAAGGGACCAAGTAGAAGTAGAAAGCTAAACAAAAATAGGTAATCCTATGTGTGGAAAATGAAGAAAATGTTGTTGCATTAGCCATAGAAACTTATAGTTTAGCATTGCCTACTGACAAATCTATTAAGTCAATAAGTTGTTATTGTATTCTAGTTCTCGTTAGAAACATTATTTTCATTTTGTTGTTGGACAATGAAATCTTTGGTATTATATTTAAGAATAATTTTTGTTCTATTTATAATAATAATGTTTTGTATAGAACTGGAATATTACTTAATGGATTTTGTATACTTGACTTAGGTGAAAATATATTTTGCAAATTGAATAAACTAGTATAAGAAAAGGAGATTATCATTCAAAGAGTTGAATGTGTGTATTTGCTGAAATACAAGTGTGAATTATTTGAAAAGTTCAAAGAATTCAGAAGTGAAATAAATTGGCAAAGTATTAAGATTCTTTGATTATATTAAGGAATAAATACTTTTGCAATAAGTTTTAGATCAGCTCAAATGGTTTTCTCACAATGGACACCTCCTGATACGTAATAATTGATTGATGTATCTGAAAGAAAAATCATACGTTGTTAGACATGGTACGGTCCATAATGATTTTACCGACATTCTAGTATCCTTCTGGGGTCATGCCCTAGAAATGGTTGTATATGTATGAAAAAGGTAACCTCAAAATCCGGGCCCAAGACTCCATAAAAGTTATTGACGGGGAGGATTCCTAATCTTAAGTATGTTAAGATAAGGGTTGTCCAACTTATGTGAAAAGGTTTCAAAAGTTAAGCTTGGGACAAAATTTAACAGGTGTCGATTTGTGGGATATCCTAAAGTAAGTTTAGGGTATATGTTTTATAATCCTACTTAGCAAAAGGTGTTTGTTGCGAAACACGCTGCCTTCTAAGATAAATGTGTTTATCATTGAAAGGGCTAGTGGGAGGATAATAGAATCTTGAAGAGTTCAAGAACCACAAAACACTATAAGTCAAATAAGAGGAACTTGTACATAGACCTATTATACCACAACCGAATCGTAAATCTGGAATAGTACCAAAGATACCTAGGAGGTATGGATTCATCATAGATGATGATGATGAGGTACGCATCATAGAAGATGATAATCCTATTATATACGATGAGGTAAGAGTTGTAGACACTCGGAGAAATGGATTGAAGCAAGCTTCTCAAAAATAGAACATTGTTTTTGATGAGAGAATCAAAAGAGTTTGATTTTATCAAAAACAAGAATTAACCTAGTGTGTACAAAAGGGTCAGTGGGAGCATCATGATATTCCTAGTATTATATATTGATATACTACGGATAAGGAATGATATACTAATGCTACAATCAGTAAAGATAAAGTTGTCTAAACATTTCTCCATGAATGATTTGGGAAGAGTATCTTAATTGGGGATATAAATCTATATAGATAGATTTAAAAGGATGCTCAGCTTAACCCAAGGAACGTATATTCATTTGATGCTAAATTCGTTTAGCATGGCAAACTCCATGGGATGTCTCATCTTGATGAGCCCTGGAGTGTATCTCTCTTAATAGTCCCCATAGAATTCTAAAAGAGAGATCGCGTGAGTAACTATCATGTATTCAATGAAATATACGAGACCTGATGTTGATCAGTCATATTCTGGAGAAGTTCACTATGAGTCGGTGAAAAACATCTTAAAGTACTTAACAGACACTAAGGATGTGGTCATATTCATGGTGGGTCTAATTTAAAACTAGAGGGCTTAACAGACTCAAGTTTTTCAGACAGACCAAGATGAAAGAAAATCCACTTTAAGGTAAAGCGTTACCTTGAACGGTGGTGCAGTGAATTGGAAAGGTTCCAAATAGATAAGAGTTGTTGGTTTAGTGATTAAGACAAAGTATATAGCTGTAAATGAAGCTGCAAGTTGATTGTTTGGATAAAAGTTCATTACAGAACTAGGAATAGTTCCTAAGTCTCATCTTGGATCTAAACATGTGTTGTGGCACTTTCATTTGATTATAGGAATCATTGAAGATGGGAAATCACTATAGATCTTTGGACTCTCAAGAACAACATTACATATCCATTAACTAAAGCTTATCCAACATCGGGATAATCGTCACTTAGAGAAGAAGGGTATGAGATACCATGGCGATTGGCTTTAGTGCAAGTGGGAGATTGAAAGTAGTATGCACACAAGCCAATCATGTTTGATGATAAAGCATATACTTTGTAACAATCTTATTCATTTATTAATAAAAATATTAATTTATTAAAGGCTTTTAATTATCTACATGATCTTTATTTTATAATATGTGATAAACCTATAGTTTTAAACAATGCTTTTAGAATAATGATGATGATCATTTTAATGAGATCTAAATTCTTAGAAAGCTTAAAACTAAAATAGTTCCCAATCGTTGGATTACTAAATTGGGGTTTAGTGAATCCGGATAGATTGGTACATACGTTGCTTGCTCATTGGATGAGGATGATTGATCTCATGATCATTTTTGTGGAGACACTAAAACAAGTATGTATGTGCTTATTAGAGAATAAGTTCCTTTGAGCATTGGCTCATGCAAAGGAATACCTAATGGAGTTTTACTTGTGTCGATAGGAATTCTTGTAGTGATAGTAGTACAAGTGATCCTTGGACTTGAGATCATCATAGTATCTTGTGTATGATGAGTTATACTTTGACTTATTCCTTAAGACCTTTAGGGTATATCAAAGGGTATGCTTGGGTATAATAAGTTGTACATGGAGATAATGTATGATTAATAAAGAATCTACCGCTTCTAGTAAAAGAAGAGAAATGTCCTATGTGATTCGATAAATGACAACCAAAGTGATCCTTGGCGAAAGGAGAATGAAATTAGAAAGGAGTTTCTAATTTACATTATTTGGAGTTGTGCATTTAAGAGTCGAAATACATATAATTAAATAAATTAAGACTTGACAGTAAATCCATGTCTTATATTTAATTGGGGTATTGTATTGTGGAAGGATTGAATTGTACGGTAACTATTTACTCAAAGGTTCTTTTATGATTAATGTTGAAATCTATATTATTTGGAAAGTCGTTAATCATTTAGGAGGTTTATCCTATTGTAGAATAAATATTATTTATTTAAATAAATTAATATTTTAATTTATTTATTTAAATAAGATTATAATTGTTCTAATTGATTTATTTCACAATAGGTTTAATATGGAAAACCTAAAGGGTCACACCATAAAAGGAAGAATAATTATTTAAGAAGCAAATGGCATAATCGTAATAATAAGTTAATTATATTTAATTTAATCTATGGTGATAGAATAAATTAAATAGATTAATATTTATTAATTAATATTTTGGAAATATTAAATATAAATTAATAAGATGAGTCTTATTATTATTACTACTATTATTATTATTTAATTTCCTAAAGGAGTTTGGGAATTAATTAATAAAAAAGTACTCTCATTTATTCTAATAAGATTGGGAGGTTAAATTAATTAAAAGAGTTTAATTAATTATCCCTAATAAGATTAATGAGCTTAATTAATTAAAGGATTTTAATTAATTAAAATAAAACTTATTTCCTTAATAGTTAAGGAGGGTTGCTCACATCTATAAATAAGAGGACTCTTGTTATGAGTGAGGTGGTTGTTGACGTTTTCATAGAATAAGTAATTCAAATAGTTGGGAGAGTATGCTCCTTTTCTATGAGAGATAGAAAAACTAGGATTTTGCCAAACACTCATCTTCTTGAATCTTTATTTTTTTCTTGGTGGATCACCTCTAGAGGCCAAACACTTGGGTGGCTAACGTTGATCAAAGAAAGGAACCAAACCCGGTGGCTTCAAGTTGAACGCGAAAAGGATTGGAGTTGAACTTGTACCTGAGGAAGCTCGAATCTTCAAGGGTATGATTCTTGTTCTTCATATCTTTTCGTTTAATTAATAATTGTGCATAAAGGATGATCCGGGTATATGGTTTGTAAAATTTTAAACTCTGATTTTCCATGCTTCCACTTATTTTGTGCAATTTGATTGCGTCCATGAATATTACAAACCTAACACAAGCTTGGGCTAAGACCTCTTAACATGTGGGTTAGTTATGTGTTAACAGTCGTGCATGCTAAGGACTCCGATGAAACTAGAAAATAAATACACAATTTAGTGCAGCGGGGGGAGATAGCATTTGCGCCCATCCGAACCAAATTATATAGCAGCAACGCTTACGCAGGCGATGAAGCGACTATTTTAACTTTGATCTGAACCTTAAAGCATGTGTGTAATGAATGTCTAAAGCTATAATACTTGACATAAATGATATTTAAGCATGAGATCATGTAATGGTTATATAAAACACAGAGTTGTTAAATTTTATTATAGTTTGCAAAATGTAAGAACATTGTAGATCGCGTATGTATAGACTTTAAATATGTGTCGAACACATAGCGAGTTAAGTGTGTGAGAAAGATTTATGAATGTTGATATAAAGCATGTGTAGCTAAGGTATACCTATACATACCTAGCTATTCTAAGAGTATGATGAGAAAGTGAAATGTAGGTTTTACGAACCTAGTTAGGCAACAATGTAACACTATTATCACATTAAGAATGTATGAAGTATGTGACTAATGGATGTAAATCCATGATTATATAATTGTGTAGGAATACATGAAGCACAGATAAGCTTTAAGCAGTTAAGTCGTACTTGATAAACTACAAATCAGGCAAGTTTTTCAGTTCCTATTTGTTATATGAATTCGATAACTTTTAGTTGAGTTATATTATACCATGAGAATGTTGATGTATATATATGAAATGCATATGAGATATGTATGAAATGTGAAAGTTGATCTTTGATGATATGTTTATGTTGGTAAATCTCTATGCCTGTTATGTGTGAAGTAACATGCATAGTAAATATTAATTGATTATGAATGCATGAACTGAATATGCTATTATATGCTATGTCTTTGCATGAAAGCTGTTAGAATTATTTGAACATCAAGCTCACCCTTGCAAATAACCACTTTTGCAGGTTAAGGATACACGGTAAAGGTTACATGTTATTTGATTGATAAAGTTCAATGGTATCGAAGGAGATTGATTTATTATTTAACTAGATGCTTTTGAACCATGTTTAGGTTCTAATAGATGTATATGATAGTAGTTTATTATGTGTAATACATGCTAAGTTATAAAGTTGTACTAGGCGGTACATAGTGAAATTCGAATTGGGATGTAAATATTTTACAGTAATTCGAATAGAATGAATCATAACATGATTTGATTTAGGGATTTATAATTGATTCGAGTCAAGATATCAATAAAAGATTTATTTTCAAAGGAGATTGAAAAAGTTTAAATTATTCCGCATATTTATATAACAATGAATGTGATGTAATACAGGAATAGTAAATGACCAAGATTAGAAACTTATAAAAGTTTGGAGTCATTGTGCAGATCCTGGTAATGGAAAGAATTTATATTCTAAATTGTAATAAGTAAGTTATATTCATTAAGTTATGAATAAAAGATAGAAATAGTTTCACGATAGTAGTATCGTGGTGGACTGAATCTTAGGTTCGAAGGGACCTGGATTTGGGGGCGTCACAGGTTGGTATCAAAGCTGTAGGTTATAAACTTTAGGTAAGTGTACCTTAGGATATAACCTGAGAGAGAGAGAGAGAAAGATAATGATTAATATATAAGTGAAGATTCAAAGAAGAATCTTGAAGTATCTAGAGAATGAGAATTCAGGAGTTTCCTAACTCCAGTAATAAAAATGTTAAGGTGGTGTCTATTGCGAATGAACTCGAGTGGAGTTTTGTTGATAATAGGGAAAGAACCCTAAGGTAAATTGATGATCATGACATGATCGGAATGAGCTATGAAGTGATAAATAGTCTGTAACAACTAAGTATGTATAGCTTGATGCTATAAGTGAATGTACTATGACATTGTACGATATGAACTCATGAAGAGTTGTATGTGATGAGATACGAAGAATTCGTATCAAGAAAAGTGCAAGATAGAGTTAAGTGAGATTTCAATTGAGGACCCATGTCAGCAGCTGAGTTGTATGATTCCTTGTTATGGGCAGAGAATTGTACTTGGTGTAAAAATGAGTTAGTTCTGGCACTGATAATCGTTGAAATGTTTGTGTCGCGCTATTTGCTATATACCTGTTGAGAAGGTGATTCTTTTCTCATGTGTATAACAGATAGATAGGTTATAGTTAGAGAATACAAGGTTAAGTTGCGAGTTCTTAAAACTCATACTTATGGTACATTCGTGACTCATAATTATATGAAATGTTTTGAACCCCTCGTGAATGGACGCTTTGTAAGTACGACTAGGGTAAGTTCTTAAACTCATATGATTATGGCAAGTTCTGAATTTCCAAAGTGTGGTAAGTTTGATGAACTATATTTGGTACATATATGTTATGAAGTTAGAAATTTTAGTATAATAAGCATTGATGGTGTTAGAGATTGATAGAATGAGTCTAGGAGTAAAGTTGATGGAGAAACATGAATATTCCAAATCTACTAGCTCTTCTTGATTTTCAAAATTTATTGACTTCGTGCCGAATTTTGCAATTCTATTTTCTCAAAAAAAAACTTTGGGTCATGTGATTGAACCAATGATGTTTTAAAAATAATGTCGTTATCCATATGTCTATGCTAATTGTTTCGGCTAAGACAAAATGATTTAAAAATTTTCAAAATGTATTTCTGACCATTTACATCATTTGGTATGGTGTAGAAATGGTAAACGATGGAGTCATTAATGCAGTTAAACCTAGTGTTGGTTGTGATTGAAAGATCGTCAGCCCTCTATGGTATGATGTAATATGACAAAGTCACCTAATGGCAGAATCCTCAACGTACTACTAATCTGGTACGGTATCATGGCGTCATAAAAGAATTTTTGGATTTTTTTTAAATTATGAAGAAGGTCAATTAAGTTGGCCAAATTATTTCGATTGATGTCCGAATTATTGATAAAAGTCTAAGCTATTTGATTCGGCTAGACGACTATTGAAAAATATTTGTGGAATTCAAGTGTTCTTGAGTATTTATGACAAACCAGATTGCTCTGATGCGGATTTAGATATGGAAAAGCTGAGGTGAACAACCCTATAAGGGGACATGTTTTCGGGGACAATAGTTCCGAGCGTAACGCATATAGCCGTTACAAAATACTACGTTGCGGCCCAACGTAGTGGTACAATAAGCTGGCCACCCAGCGTACGCGTGGAGGGTGTTTTCAGTCCTTGTGATTGATAAACACTCTGGTTTGTAATGCGAAGGATTCTGATGAAGCACTGGTTCACGGTTTAGTGTGATCCCTCGGCATAAATTGGAATATGAGTTATTCATACTACTTCCTGATTATCAAAAAATCGTGGAAGACTCTTATTCTTCTATGTGATGAATGTAGTGAGTAGAATGTTCCTTAGAAAGGAGAATGCGGTAGAATTCAAGTGAGCAAGTTATAATAAAATTTCTGAAAAGAGAATGAATAAAATTATTCAAAAGAATATGTAATATTCAGAATAGCACTGAGTAGAGGAGGTTCCGATGATTACGAGGACGGAATCCTTATAAGGGGGAGAGGATGTAAGGACCCAAATTTCAGAAAATAGTAAAATAAGAATTTAGTGAATAAAATTCTTAAAGCATGAGATGGGTTCGAACAAGAATATATAAATGTGTTACGAGGTATGTGGTATTGTGTTACATAAGGTAATATGAGCTATGTAATAAGTGATGTTATGTTTATTAAATATATTATCATTATATATTTGTTATAAATTATAGAGAAGAATTTATATGAAGATGGATAAGATTTATCTATCGACATTAAATAATTTATAGAATTATTTTATTGTAGTAAGTTGGTGACATTAAATAACTTTGATAATCACCAATTTCTTGAGTATATGTACGAGTAAGTATCAAGTCTAAAGTAGTGCAACAGTTCTCTTTAATGGTTGATGTATAGGAGCTGGGCTAAATAATTCCTTCAGAGAGCGGAGCTATATACGAATTAGTAATCGATCTAACTCACGGTGAAAATAGTGTAGACGAGACGGAAACTAATTTGTTGCTTGTTTGTGGGAAACCACTCAGCGTACTATATTGAATACTATTAAAGACTCGATGCGTGCTAGGTTTAGACTTGTATGCGTGTACATTGTTGACGAGAGAAGAAAATCGATATACCTTTAAAGTGGTTAGAGAATTATTGAGTAAATTCATACACGGCGAGAAATGAAGATTAAAGGAATGAATGTATGTGTTATATTCGAGTGTTGTGTTATTGGTGGGAAGAAACCATACAGGAGTTGTATAGCTGGTTAAACTAATAAGGGAAAATAGAGTTTTAGAACTCGAAGTGTGATCCTTAAATTGTTAAGAAAAATAGTAACCGATGGTGTGAAACCAAAGAGGGGATTAATGTTAGACGAGTTAACTCTTAAGAAGGATGTGTAAAGTATTTAGAAGCGTAGGTCTCATTTTTGCTAAGGCAGAACTTGTCTGCCTCTGATTTTGGTATGGCGCAACTGCGCCATTTCCAAGCTTGTGACCAGCGCAGCTGCGCCGGTTCGTAGAAAACTCTGAGTAAGTTGTGATAATGTGATATCAAGAAATATATACTAAGGACTCGTATAAAGGTCATAAATGGTGAATTAAAGATTATGTGTTGCATAAAGAAAAAGGAATATGTTACATTGATATTTTAATTATATTACATAGTATTATAATATTTGAAAGAAAAGTGACTAATAAAAGAAGAAGACTAATATAGTTATAAATAATTATTGGTTAGAGGTGGAAGAACTTGTCTTGGGACAATCGAATAATTATACGTATAGTGTACGTATAGTGTATAATTCAAATAATTAATAGAGTAGATATTAATTATTTTAAGTGTAAAGGTTATACATATTACAAGTGTAAGGTAAGCTAAATAATTTAGCATTAAGGTAAGGTGTGCCACATAAGCTTTATAAGAAATTAAAGGATTGATATTAATCATTGTGATATTTAAGTGTGATAAGAAATAGTGGGTTGGGAATACCGAATTGAATTATACTTAGCCCAATTAAAATATTATTTGGACTAGCCCAAATATACATGGATTATATGATGTGAGTACATAAATAATCCCTAATTTATCCTAATATAGTAAAAATTGTACATTAAAACCCATTTTTGGGAAATAAAGTAATTAGTTAATTTACTTGGCTGAGAGCTAAAAATTATCAGTTGAATAAAACAAGCTCAACTCCAATTGCGTAACCTTCAAGAAGTGTACAGTAGTTATGGAAGTAGGTGATGATGGCTATGGAGTTAGCTCATGGTGGGTTGTTAAACCACTCTCAATTAACCAAGGTTTTCTTCCATTGCACCATGAACTTCAACCTCAGTGAATTGCAAATACCCGGTCCAAGTTTTCTCTATAAATATAGTCTCATTCTTCTATTTCACATTTGTTAAGTTATCTGAGAAGAGAGTTATAGAGAGTTAGTAGAATGGGAGAGTCAGTAGAATTGGAAGAATGGAGGAGCTATTGTTAACAATTTCAAGCATTAAGAAGGTAACATTTCTACCATTCATGTTCTTGAATTCAAAGTTCTTCAACCACTAGAAAAGTATAATGAAATACTTGCTTTTAAGTCAAAAAATTGATGGCTAAGTGTTATTATAATCCATGGATTGTTGCTATATACTGTTAATATAGTTAGAAACGAAAACATAGAAAGTTAAACGGACCAATTTGGTTTAAAAACGAATTCGTAGTGAATAATTTTGCTAAATTTGTCAACATGAACATTTAGTATGAACATGAGTTGTAAATCCATATTTTGGTTAGTTAATGTTTATGTTAGTTGATGGGTAATTGGTATGTTGTAGTTTTATGAGTTACAAACCTATAGAATCGAAAATGGACTAAATTGGATGAGTATAACTCATGTTATGATCATTGGAAGAAGTAGGGGTCTATAAAATCAAGAAGAACAGAGTCTGAGAAGTTATTTTGGTTCTAGGCAGAAGCATTGTTCTTGGCCGCCCCAAAGCCAATTAGGCACGCAATTCTGAGAGCTTCAGTGTTGGGTAGACTACTTTGACATGCTGTAGTAAATTAGACATAACGTTTTCATAAGAACTCAAATTGAGGTGATTCAAAATGATTCGGAACGAGTACGAATAGAACTACAACTTTTGTGTTTTAAGGTTTTCAGTTTAAGGTCGTTAGGAAGGGTCAAAATAGTCATCTTTGTGACTGTTATGTATTCAAAGGCTTTCGGAGGGCGTCGATCGAGCACATACGCAAGTATAGTGCTCCCGACGATGGAATATGTTATTCTAAGAGATGTAACAAGAAAATTCATGATATTAGACATGAAATATAAGATTACCTTACTTATAAGGAATCGCCTTAGCATGATTGAGTATATTTTTAAAGAAACTTTAGATTTTAAAAACATGGTAGGCGAACCTTGAGTCATTTGAATTCTGATATTTGTAGCTTGTGTAAAGGGGTTTAGTCATGCATATAAATCTGTATGACACATGGACTTGAGTACCTTTGTATACTATGAGTTGCATAGATGGTTATTTTCTGAAGATATATAAAGATTTTGAAAACAAACATTAACGAACTTGTGTACCTTTAATTCTGACCTTGATGTCATATATATGAGGTCTAAGTACGCATGATGTAAGATTAAAGTAGTATCATAGGTGTGTTAGATTACTTTGATTTGGTTAAAATGATTTCAAAGGCAAGCTCATATATCATTTGCAAACAAAGTTTTATAAACATGAAGTGGTTATATTTTAACCTTGAAAACATACATAGAAACATGTACAAACAAGTATGACATGTGATTTGAAGTTGCCTTGCATTATTAGTTTAGTATGACATTGACTTTGAGAATAAAGTTTTGAAGTTTTGAAACTAAGAGGGACGAACATTAAGTACTTATGTTCTGATCTTATGTGCAACATGATAGGACTTTTATGCCTTTAGGCATGGTAAGTATGTGCATCCTACTAGATAGATATATTATGAACTATACATGTCTTAAAGTAAGATTTCAAGTCATAAACCATGCTAGTCATATGATTACATGTAAGCATGTATATTGAAAGTTGTTTAACCTCATTAGTGGTCATATAGTTAGACCCTTGTTGCATGAGCTTACTTAGCCGTGAAATAAATGGCAATAAAGCTATAAAGTGTAAAAAAAAATAAGGTAAATACAAGAGGCACCAAGCTTGGGCTAAGACATCTTAACATGTGGGTTAGTAATGTGTTAAACAGTCATGCATGCTAAGGACTCCGATGGAACTAGAAAATAAATACTCATTTTTGGTCTGGCGGCGCAGTTGCGCCCATCCCAGGCCTAATTACCCAAAAATGCATACCTGAGGTATTTCGGAAGAGGCTTAAGCTCAAGAGTGGGTGTCTCCTCAAGTGAAGGCTTCATTCGTGCTGATGTATTTTCTTCCGTGGGTAGTGGCTCGAATGGTACCTTAAACCTGCTTACTATTGGTAAATAATCCAGCATATGCAAGTAGTCCATGAATTCTGGATCATCCAAGTCCTCATCTCCCAATAGATTATTTTCCAATGAATCCCTGACCAACCCTCTAACCAAGTTTGCATTAACCATTCTGTCAATCACATCCATTTGGAAATACTCTTCCCCATCTGTAGGGAACCTCATAGCTTTGAACACATTAAATTTAACTTCTTGGTCCTGCACTCTCATTGTTAATTCCCATTTCTGAACGTCGATGAGAGTCCTTCTTGTAGCTAAAAATGGCCTCCCTAAGATGATTGGGATGTTTTTGTCCTCTTTGTAATCCAAAATAATGAAGTCTGTTGGAAATATGAACTTATCCACTTTAACTAAGATGTCTTCAGCAATCCCTCTTGGATAAGTCACCAATCGATCTGTAACTGAAGTGATATATTTGTAGGCTTCGGAGCTGGAAAACCTAACTGAGTATAAACTGACAAAGGCATGAGGTTCACACTTGCCCCTAAATCACACAAACACTTGTTGAAGGCCATGTTCCCAATTGTGCACAGAATGGTAAATCTCCCCGGATCCTTCATTTCGGAGGCAACTTTCTCTGTAATACTGCACTGCATTCCTCCGTTAGAGCCATAGTCTCATATTCCTCTAATTTCTTTTTCCTTGATAGAATACCCTTCATAAATTTAGTGTAACTAGGCATTTTCTCTAGGGCTTCTGCAAAAGGAATGTTGATCTGCAATTTCTTGAAGACTTGAAAAAATTTCGAAAACTGCGGAGTCTAATTTCTGTTTCTGCACCCTCTACTGAAACGGTGATGGAGGATAAACAACGGTCTCCATATCTGTCTGATTCTTATCCTCTTGCTTGTCCTTACTCTTTTTCTCTTCAACCACTTTGTTTTCACCTTGTTTAACATCTTTATTTGCTGAATTTTCTGCATTCTGTCCCTCAAGATGTTTTCCACTTCTCAAAGTGATTGCTTGACACTGTTCATGATTCCCTTTCGGATTCTTCTTTGTAAATGAGTCTTTAAAAGAAAGACTGGAGCAGACGGCAAGGTAGAGACCTATAAGGCCCGACTGGTCGCAAAAGGTGTCAAACAAAGACTGCGACAACCCAGAATTTAGACAATTAATAAAATCTTAAATGATTAAATAAAGGTTCAATAATAAGACCTAGACTGGGAAATAGAATATTGAATAAGAATTTTTTGAAGGATTTGTATGAATTACAAACTATAAGTGAATATCTAATAGCGAGGTATAAGGTTTTGTGTATAGTGATTGTGTATGTGCAGTATGTGGTTAAGGGTCAAGTATGAATTAGATAAGTTATAACATTGACAAACCCTAATATTATGATAAGAACATCAATGTTCATTAAAGAAACCCTAACGATTGTTTAGAAACCCTAATTCAAGCTTTGGAAACCCTAATTTCAGTTTCAAGAATCCTAAACCCTAATCTAGAATTTCTAAACCCTAATTTAGGAACTCTAATGCTAAGTATTAAAACTTAAGGGTTAATATTTATGTGATATATGTGAAAAGACCAAATTACCCTTTGAATTATAGAGGAAATGACCAAAATACCCTTAGTAGGTGTGAAATGACTAAAATGCACTTTTACTTAATCTTTAAATAAAAGATATCACAAATCTTGGTGAGTCACCATTGGAGATATTGGCATGTTCTCAAAATCTCTTAAATCAGCCAATTGTTGACACATAGCAACAACTAGATACATTGAATCAAAGATTGAGAGTTAAAAGTTAAGAAAACCTTTACTTTATTTTCTAACTTACCCAACCTTTTCTCTCTCTTTAATTTTCAAAATTTAGAGAGGAAGTAAGTCAAAAGTTAAGCCAATATCAACCCTTAACTCTCCAAGATCAGAATCAAAGATTGAGCATTAAAAAGATATAAACCCTAATCCATGCTAGATCCTTATGATTTATGTGAACTATGTGTTTTGTTGATTAGATTAGTGTTTTAAGATGTTATTTAGTGATCTATGATAGTACATCATGGATCCATAACATCTAAGTGCATGAAAATAAAATTTTTGAAACTGTCTATGAACCTTAATTTTGAGGTATGACAGCCATATGTCAGGGCACCTAGATCTTAATCTGTTAGATGTTAGGTTGGATAAGTATATTATTCATGTTCTATGCCATGAGGAGAGTACACTGGAAGTGGAATCAAGTCCATACCATGTCTAGATATCAAGTTATTAATGGTCAAACATGGTTGACCAATCACAAAATCTGGAAATCTGTGCAACCCAGAAACCCAGAATTGTTTGACAACATTTTGAAGGCCTTAGATCTTGCAGTTGTTAAGGTTTTAGGCCATGAGAGTGTATCAATGATATACTCTGACATATAGACTACACAACCATTATACTAGAACACTTAGATCATGACCAGAATCAAAGATAATCATGGTCAAACATGGGTTGACCAACTGACTGATGAACATTCTGGAAAACCCAGAAATCTTCATGAACAAGTTCTGGCATATACTTTGACCAAGCCAGATCTTGCTTCTGCGATGTTGTTAAGCTACAAAAGTGTATTAAATTTGTACCTTGAAATACATATTACATAAGTGTGACACTTTAACACACAATCAAAACATGGAATCTAAGTTATTAAAGCCCAAAGGTAAACCCTCAGCACTGCCTGAGTTTCTGGGCAACCCAGAAACTCAAGAACATGTCTAACAGCCATTTGGAAGGCTTATAACTTCATGATGTCTTGTAGTTTGGCCCTGTAACTTGTTTGTGCTTGTAGTATTACATCAATACTACATCATTAATACATCTACATGCCTAGAAAACATCTTGATCATAGAATTAAAAGTGGTCAAACTAGGTACCCCGACATTGACTTTGAATGTTCTTGAGGGCTCAAGAACACCTACAGCGATAGTTTTGTCGCGATAGGCCCCTTTAGCGATGGTTTTAATAAAAATAAATTATTTAATTTAAATAATTAGAATAAAATGGAAAATAATTATGAAAAATTCATAATTAATTTGTAAAATTATTTTAAGGTATAAAAAATAACTTTTAATAATTTGGGATATATTTCATTAATATTTTAATTTATTTAAATATTAATAATATTTAATTTATTTAATAATTATATTAAATAAATTACTTAAAAATAATTTTAGTATCTTAAAAGCATTTGAAAATATATTAAAGTGTTGGATAATATTTTAAGTTATTTTGAATGACTTTTAAAATTTTTTGGATGAATTTCATTAATAATTTAATATTAATGATAATAAATTTATTTAATAATTGTATTAAATAAATTATGGAAAAATAGTTTTAATTTTTAAAATCATATAAAAATGAATTAAAGGTTTTAAAAATGTTTTAAGTTATAGAACATAACTTTGAATATTTTGTCATGAAATACATTAATATTTTAATATTAATGGCGGTTATTTAATAATGGTTTTATATGTTTTAAAATCATTTAAAGGCAATATTAAGGTATTAAAAATACTTTGAGATATAATATATAACTTATAATATTATATCATATATTTCATTAATATTTGAAATTTATTAAATATTAATGATAAAGGAATTATGTGGTATTTAAATAATATAAAAATGATATTAATGATTATCTAAAAATTATCATGAGCTTTCAAAAAATATTTTGACTAATAAATAAATTATCTAAGATAATATTGAAGCGTTTAAGTAGAGTCTTATTGATAATAGGCTCGATAATTATCTGTTGATGTTGAAATAGTACCAAACTCAACTCAGACTGAAATAGTTTGACTTGATACTGGGTCTTATGTGTTTTAGTGACTGTTAGGAATATGTGGTAATGTGTTTAGGTTATTTTATAACTGTAATTAGTATTAATATACATGATAATATTATTCTAATTGGGAGATCGATATTATCAATATTAGGTCTTTAGATGAAGCTAAAATAGATTGTGTAGCAGTAGTCGACGGTACATGCAAGTTTCCTAACTCGAACTCGAGTTGTTATTGTATAGTATGTTCGTGATTAATCATTGCTGATTATATCACATCTTTGATTATTGATTCGCACGTTGTGCATGTTGCATATGTTCATCAGGTATGAAAGGCTTATCACCTTCATTACCATTTGGTCCAGTTAATTTGTTCATGTTTATTATTTGACATTCATCATTATTGACTCGGTCATGCAGTTATACAAATTGATTCATTCTCTTTCATAATTATTATATTGTTGAAAGTTTGTCAGCCAACTTATTATTCTTTCAATCATGATATATCTTTCTTTGAACTTAAACTTACTGGGCTAACTTGTTGCTCACCCTTGCTATATCATGATAAACATTGTATATTAGGACGAATACTTCGGATATATGCAAAGGCAAATAACATTGTAAGTTCTTTAGGATTTGAATTTATGTAATAAGTTAAGGTTATCAACCTTGGAGATTATGTGTAAATGTTAATGTATAAATAATTTATGTTTATATCTTCCACAATAGTTATAGAATTGGTGTACCAAATTCGTGGTGAGTAGTACCCGAATTTGGGGATGCTACAAAGACAAAGACTTGACTATGACGAAACCTTCTCACTAGTAGCGATGCTCGAGTCCATTCGGATATTGCTTGCGATTGCAACTTACCATGACTACAAAATCTGGCAAATGGATGTGAAAACGACCTTTCTCAATGGGAAACTTGAGGAGGATATGTATATGACACATCCAGAGGGATTTATTTCAACGGTTGGAACAAATCAAGTATAGAAGCTATAACGATCCATTTATGGATTAAAGTAAGCGTCTCGTAGGTGGAACATCCATTTTGATGAGACAATAAAAGAGTTTAATTTTATCAAAAATGAGGACGAACCATGTGTGTACAATAAGGTTAGTGGGTACGCTGTTTCATTCCTTGTATTATATTTGGATGATATATTACTGATAGGGAATGATATTCCTATGCTACAATCAATTAAAATCTGGTTATCTAAACACTTCTCCATGAAGGACTTGGGAGAAACATCCTATATCTTGCGGATAAAGATCTATAAAGATAGATCTAAAAGGATGCTTGGCTTGTCCCAAGGAACGCACATTAACTTGATGCTAAAGAGGTTTAGCATGGAAGATTCCAAAAGAGGTCTCATGCTGATGAGCCATGTAATACATCTCTCCAAGAAACAGGCCCCAAAGACACCTGAGGATAGAGACCGTATGAGTAAGATTCCTTATGCTTCAACAATAGGATCAATCATATACGGTATGATATGTACTAGACCAGATGTCGCTCATGCACTTAGTGTAACAAGTAGATATCAGTCGAATCCAAGAGAAGAGCACTGGAAGGAAGTGAAATATCCTATGTACATAAGAAGAACTAAGGATGTATTTCTTGTCTACGGTGGGTCAGAATTGAAACTAGAGGGCTTCATAGACTCAAGTTTCCAAACGGACCAAGATGATAGTAAATCCATTTGGGGGTATGTGTTTACCTTAAACCGTGGCGCAGTATGTTGGAAGAGTTCCAAATAGCAAAAAGTTGTTGATTCAATGACAGAGGCAGAGTACATAGCTGTAAGTGAAAGCTGCACATGAAGCTGTTTGGATGAAAAAATTCATTACCGAACTTGGTGTGGTTCCTAGCATTACAGGACCAGTACCTTTATTATGTGACAACATCGGAGCTGTTGCTGTAACGATCGAGAAATTTGTTATTTAATTTAAATATTTATTGAATTAAATAAATATTTTAAATAATTTATTTATTGAGTAAAATAAATAATTAATGAATTGTGGTGAATTAATTTAGTAACTAAATTGATTAATGTTAATTAAATTGAGTATTGATAATTTTATTTGAAGGATTTAATTTAAGGAAATAATTAAATTAAATCAATTGCTTAATATTTAAGAAAATAATTAAGTTAAATAAATTGTTTAATTTAATGGAAATAAATAAATTAAATAAAATGACGTGTCTAATTTGTTAATTAAATTAGAAATATAATTATTTATTAATTATAAGGTATAATGATTTTATTACTATTATAATTTATTTAAATTAGCTAAACTAAAGTTATTTAAATTAACTAAATTAAAAGTGTGACAATTGGAAACTATATAATATAAATATAATTTAAATAATCTAGTATGGGAATTAGTGTGTAACCAAACGTAGCCTTATGGCTTTTGGTTTATTTTAACTAACGTGAGCCTTTTTGGTTTTTTACCGGATGAACGTGGAAGCCAGTTATATGTTGCGCATTTCATTTCACGTATTATTTCTCTAAGGCTTACTAGATAGCAGAGAGTGAGAAAGAGAGAGCTTGGTGAGAATTGTAGATAATTGAGAGTGGGATCAAGAAGGAGAAGGGTTGAGAGGGAGTTTGCTATCAATTTTTCTGTCACAAAGTCAAAGGTTCAAGGTATAAACTATTCTTATTGTTATTTTTAGTTTTGGTAGTATATGTATATATCTTCTTGGTATGATTTGGAAATCACGTGAATTGTGATGTATATATTTTCATATAGATTTTCAAAACTCTGTTAATTATCATGTAAACTTGTTATTTGTTATCAAATTCATAAAAATTAGGTGTAGGAAGAAAAAGGAAAATCACAGTGTTAGTATTCTTATAATATGGCCTTAGAAAGTACCAAATTTCTTGTCCAATGTGTGATGTAATATGTAATTTATTGGTGGATTATGATAATATATTAAGAAACAAAAACAACGTAGTTTAAATCATATCAAATGATTAAGAAATGAGTTCGTGGCAATCAAATTCGTTTAAAGTATAAAAATGAGAAAATTTGGGAAAAATATAGTTTTGATTCTTCAAAATAGTGTTTATATAATGTTTTTGTATATAGAATGGTGTTTAGCATGTATAGCTGTAATATGAAAAAGTGTTAGATGTTGAAGTTAGGAGATTTTCTGTAGAATTGGTATTTTTGGCCAAAGTAGAGTCTAATTTGAGCTTATAAAAAAGCGGAACTAATGCATCATGTGGCGCGCATGTTTGTGTATGTGTTCTCATGTGGCGTCAATATATAAGGCACACACGCGGTTATCCGATTGCATTATTGGTAGCGCCCCATGAGTAGCCGATCATGAACAACGAAGTCTGCTTAATTACAGGTCATGCGTAACAGACTTGGGTTAGTTTAGCATGCATGTTAATGATATTAAACATAAAGTGGACTACAATAACAGATTGTAAGGTGTTGTAAACAAAGTGTAAAAGATTTTTAGGTGATTGTTACTTGAGTTATATAATGAAATTAAAAGTGATGTTTTCAAAAGTTAGAAATGAACGAGTAAGTTATGTTGGCTCGTAATGCAATTTCAAATTCATTAAGTATGTTAACCTAAATGGTTAGGTGCTAGGTTAGGGTTATGACTTAAATGATGGTTTAACACCCATAGTGTTAATATACATACAACTAATTGTTGTTGCAATTATAATGATATGTGTAGGGTAATTGGAGATTATTTTACACTTGTGTATCTTACAAACAAGGTAAGTTCCTAAACCTTAACTCTTTACATTGAGCAAGTTTGCTAACTTCATTCTTTTCCTATTGAATGCATGTTCCCATTCCTAAATCGTTATTGTACAAGTTCCTAAAATTCTTGTAAGGTTGAGCAAGCCTAGTTTACCTTGAGTATGTTTGTGCAAGCTCTTGTAACCTAATTCGTTACATCGAGCGAGCTTTACTTTCCTTATTATCATTTGAAGCGTATATTGTTCTAATACATTGATTCATAGAAGATTGTTCTAAACTCCTTTGAATATAGCACTTTGCATGTATATCATTGTTAATCAGTTATATATATTGTTAATATCCGATCTTTGAACTTAATAGCCTTGTTCAGTTATACATTCTCATATTAAACCTTTATTGATGGAAGTTGAATAGTGTTCTAAAATTCTAGAGACACTGATAAGCTAGTTCCAAACTAAATTTTCTTTAGTGCGGAAATTCTAAATTCAAACTGAGACGAACAACCCTAATATAGGGGATTTTGTACGTGTAACGTTTAGATGTTTATGCACAATACATGGTACAAAAGGGCTGATCCCCCAAAGTACTCTAAGAAGGGTGCATGCGATCTAATGATATTATTAAGGTTAAGGTAATAATACCTATATCTAGGAGACATAGTTCATGGTCTTAAGACCCTCAGACATTGATTTTGAACTTGTTTTCTATTCTTAATTCACAGAAAAAGTTCATTATTGCTAGCATTCGTTATTCATTCTCATGTTGTTATTATTACTACTTCCTATATCAATGAGCTATTGTTTGCTCACTCTTGCAATTAACATTGCAGCTAAAGTGGAGAAAGTTGATAAGCCATCCACTAGCAAAGGAAAGGGCAAATTGTCCAAGTGCTGAAGACTTATGAAAATTTTATCTTAATAAATTGTGTGAAAGACTTGGTTTAATTCGTGATATATTCCGCAAACTGATGTACTAATTTTAAGGTTAAATTACCTGGGATTGTTTTGAAATGATGTAACCCTTTAATGGGAAAGATAATTGTTTAAGTTATTTAAATTATGTCTTTATCTTTTGATTATGGGTAGTTAGATGTAATAGTTTTGATAAGTGAGCACCAAATCCTGTGGGAACGAAGTACCTGGATTTGGGGGTGTCACCGGTTGGTATCAAAGCCTTAGGTTATGAACCTTAGGTGGGGAAACCTTAGGAAGTAACCTTTAAGGAAATAGAAAATATAGAGGTGTTTAACTCTTATCGAGTTTTAAGGAATGGATTAAGGTATCCATTGAAGCTAAATACTAAAAGACATTATGTGCTATGTGTTAATAACTTATGTGCTTGCGAGTATCGGAAATGTTAAGTAAAACTTAAAATATTTTGTTGTCAGGATGTCTAACGAAGGAGGATCCAGTCCAGCTAGAGAGGTGATACCTTAGGTACCTAGAGACGATGAACCCCGGGATATTCATGTAGTGCGGGAATAGTTGATCCAGGAGGATGTGCCTGTGACCGATCCCGAGGAGGAAAGTTCTGAGGAGATAGAGGAGGATGATGAGGAAGAGGATCCTGAGGAGTTTCCACCAAACTCCATATCGGCCGAGATATATGACGCTCTGTATGATCGTAACATAGAGTTATAGGACGAAGTTGAGGAGTTGAAGGGGATGGTTGAGATGCATCATGCTTCGATGGAGCAGAAGGATGTAGAGATTCAGGAACTCGACTCAAAACTTGAAAACACGTAGTGGGACCTAGTTCATACCAAGGGTCAGCATGAAGACTTGTTAGTAGTAAATGAGAAGATGAAGACTGACATGGAGAAATTGAAAGATGATTTCAAGGAGGAATCAGCTAAGCGTGCAAGAGAAGAGGATGCTTGGATAAAGGCGACTCAACGTGCAGACCGTGCTGAAGCTAAAGTCTAAGTGAAGAAAGTCAAGATGAAGGAGATGGATTACGCTTTTAATTCTCTTAATTATCGGGCCTAGGATCGAGTCTATAATTACCCACCTCAGTTTGAGAATTCGCCGTGATTCGTGATGGATCGCAGAA
Source organism: Panax ginseng (assembly GCA_020205605.1). Lineage (NCBI taxonomy): Eukaryota > Viridiplantae > Streptophyta > Magnoliopsida > Apiales > Araliaceae > Panax > Panax ginseng. The sequence continues at coordinate 126,029,913 of CM035131.1, read as the reverse complement.
CGTCATATCGTATCATGGAGGAAGAGCGTCGGGAAGCCTTACGACGTCTTAATATGCCTAGATAGAATAAGATAGATAATAATATGTGGTTAATTATGTGAATAAATAAACTAGGAATCCTTTATTTTGAGATAAATAAAGGGATAGTATGAGTATTAAATCCTGAAACTTGTCTAGTTCAGAAAGTGAATGTTGATAGCGGTTATGCTATCTTTAACATGTTTTAAAATGTTAATGTTGGAAGTAACAATCAAAAGAGGAAGTGGAGCGAGAATTCGACTGTGAGAGGATAGCAAGGAAATCAGCAGAAGAAAAAGTTTCAGGCTTGTGCAATGTGCGGGAAGAACCATACTGGGTATGTTTGAAGGGAAAGCAGGTGTGTTTCAACTGTGGTTGTGACGCCCCCAAAATTAGTATACATCACCCATCTTGAGTTGCCAAATACATGTTACAAAATACAAATAAAAACTTAATTATACTGGCGTATGTATTATAAAATCGACAAAACATATCTTGTGAGTTTTAATACAAATATTGTCATCTAGACAATATCCACACTCAATGGAGTCCTCATTACATTTATTATCACACTATTTTATAGAATAGTGAGGACTACTATGACACCATCACTCCGTTCCCCGACTAATCCCGACTACGTTCTCATTTCCTGAAGAGAACAATGAAAGCAAAAGGGTGAGCTCAACTAGCCCAGTAAGAAATATTATGACTAAGATAATGCAGAATAAATTATCATTAGTCTTCAACAATGTTAAACTGATAAAATACAATAGACATCAAGTTTAACTGTAGTGGAATAAGCAATCCATTAAAAGAGTCAAGTAGAGAATAAAATCTACTATCTTTTATGATTTAAAATATTTTCATCAATTTTTATCACTGAGACTCAGCTTAATAAATAATCCACATCATCAAATCATCCATGCGCTACAGGCCAATGATATTATTTAGTATCACGACCACGAATTATCCATGCACTACGGGCCAAAGATAATCGTGTTTTCATCAACGGTCCTGATCATGCCATAAAAAAATTCATTTGTTCCCTTGGCCGAAGAGAATCCATAGCCATAATCATACCAAAAACTGTCCATCAATACACTACGGGCCAATGAGGACTTTTTCCATATCATTTGTAACATTACGGTCATGATTATACCGTATAATCCCTGGTTATAATCATACCAAGTCCATCTATACACTACAGGCCACAGATGACTTTCAACATAATATAAACATGAGGATGATGACAATGACATAATAATTCAATAAAACAAGTTCAAGAATTAATTTATCCAAGAACAAATAACGTCCAAATTGTCAACATGATACTTCTTTGTAGAGTAAAATTCAAGAATGCTCAGAAGAATATTTCCATGAAAAGATACTGGATGAAGCGCAAATAACAAGGATATTCTACTAATTTCATGGAATATAGAAGTCAAAACTTTATCCAATTGAGTATAATAGAATATATGAAACTGCAAATGGATTTTAGCATTATCAGTAATCCAAAATATACATATCATTTCCACAATTTAATAAGGAATGAATACAAAGGATCATTCACCATGCATGTGGTAATCCACATGCGAGGTTATTCAACGAGAATAATAAAGAATGAAATAATGAAGGATTCACCATGCATGCGATAGAGACCACCTGACGAGTTATTCCCAGCAGAATAATAAATAATGGAACCAGTCCCGGCGTAAATGCACACAAGATATTCGGCTGAATAATAAAGAGCGGAACTAGGTCCCGTAAAAACGCATGAGAAAGGATATTCCAATGAGAATAAGAAAGACGCAATCAGTGTCGTACAGAAAGCGCATGACGAGAATATTCCAACAGAATAATAAAGAATGTAATAACAGAAGAATTTCACCAAGTATAGGGTAGCCCGCGTATACAAGTTATTCCAACAGAATAATAAATAATGGAATAACAGAAGAATTTCACCAAGTATAGGGTAGCCCGCGTATACAGGTTATTCCAACAGAATAATAAATTATGGAATAATAGAAGAATTTCACCAAGTATAGGGTAGCCCGCGTATACAGGTTATTCTAAAAGAATAGTAAATAATGGAATAACAGAAGTTCTCTTCTTGAATACAAAAGAAATAATACCCCTTACGAGTATTGAAAGAAAATCGTTCTCTTCATGAATACGAAAGAAATAACACCCCTTACCGTAAAAGAAAATGGATATAGGAGTAGTGAAGTAGCAGAATACTTTTCTTCTTTCTCTCTATAGTTTGTCTCTCTAGAGTTTTAGTGAATTCGTAAGAAATAAAGAAGGAATGAGCTTCTATTTCTAGGAGAATGGACTGAATAGTAACTAATTCATGAACGGTCCAGATTGATTTACTTTAAATAGACTGTCCATATTGATTTACTATGCAGAACAGTATATAGGCACTATGCATGCATTATGCAACACTATGCAGGCACTATGCAACACTATGCATAATAAAATATAATATATTCTAATTATTGCCTAATAAAACAAATAACTTTATAAAAGTATTCTATTTTATATAAAAAAAAATTTACTATACAAAACACTATGCATAATAGAATATAATATATTCTAATTATTGTCTAATAAAACGAATAACTTTATAAAAGTATTTTATTTTATATAAAATGCTTTTTTATTTTATTACATTAATAATAATAATAAAACAAAATTTATATATATAATATATATATAACAATCGACAATTATTGAATCAAATAACGTGAGATACTATGCAAAGAACTCATGTGTAGCAATAATTGAACAAAAGCGAGTGACTTCTCACGTAAGCATCAATAATTAATACCGTGTGCTACTATGCAACCACGCCAGACATCGTACTTTTACTACTGAAAGTAGTTCAACAGTTTTTAACGGTAAAACTTCCGCCGTTATTTTCATAAAAATATTTTTGTCATTTTCTCAATCCGATAATAATTCCGTTATGGGGTCCACCAATGATTGCGCCGTTGTACGAATATTCCCTACTAAAATGAAATTCCCCGACCAATCGAATACAATACAACAACTTTCATACTTTGCAAAATTTATAAATACTACCCACAACTATAACATTATCTCAAATCCACACCATAATATTCAAAAAAATATTTTGAGAAAATTAAATCTTTATTCATAAAATTTGGGATTTTACAGTGGTCAGGAGGGACATATTCCACTGAACTATTTTAGTCCGAAGAAAGGAGCATGTTTTACCTGCGGTTCAAAAGATCGCATGGCCCGTGATTGTCCCAAGAAGACAGCAGGAAGTGCAAGTGGTGGAAAAGGAAACAAAAACGGTGGTGGTGCATTGACTATCACTGGATCAACATAGTCAAACTGACCTACTGCGAGGACTTTCAATATGGTATGCGAGGATCTTTGTATACAGATCTAAGGATGTGGTGTCGGTATCATTCCGATTAATGGTATTAATGCTTATGTACTATTTGATTCAGGTGCTACTTGTTCATTTATATCCAATGAATTTGCGCAGAACTTAGATTTGCCTCAAGAAGAATTAAAATTTCCCTTAAGTATAGAGATTGCGAATAAAGAAGTGATTCCTGTTAGATTTGTATATAGGAATTGTAGAGTGGTTATAAAAGGTTATAAGATGATGGTAGATTTGATACCAATTAGACTTGGTGAGTTTGATGTTATATTGGGAATGGATTGGTTATTCAATTATGGAGCAGTAATTGATTGCCAAAGGAAGTGTGTTAACCTTATGACTCCGTCAAAGGTTGTGTTCTTTGGTAGCAAGTCACCTCGACAAGCAAGTTTTCTGACGGTGATGCAAGCCAAGAAGTTGTTGAGACAAGGATGTGTAGGATATTTAGCCTATATAGTTGATACATAGAAGAAGAGTGCAAAGTTAGAAGAGATACCGATCATAAGAGATTTTGCATATGTATTTCCAGACGATTTGTCGGGTCTTCCACCGGATCGACAAATTGTGTTCGTGATTGACTTACTACCAGAAACAACCCCGATATCTAAGGCACCATACAGAATGGCCCCGGTATAGATGAAGGAGTTGATGGTGCAATTGCAAGAATTGTTCGATAAGAAATATATTCAGCCGAGTGTTTCGCCATGGGGAGCACCGGTGTTGTTTATTAAGAAGAAAGACAGATCTATGCGGCTCTGCATTGATTACAGAGAATTGAATAAGGTCACAATTAAAAATAAGTATCCATTACCTAGAATCGATGACTTGTTCGATCAGTTGAAAGGAGCGAGATATTTCTCGAAGATAGACTTGAGAAGTGGTTATCATCAATTGAAGGCGAGGCCAGAGGATGTACCAAAAATAGCGTTCAGAACTCGGTATGGTCATTATAAGTTTCTGGTTATGTCTTTTGGTTTAACTAATGCACCTGCAGCGTTCATGAATTTGATGAACATAGTGTTTAAACTATTCTTGGACAAATTTGTGGTGGTGTTTATTGATTATTTATTGGTATATTCCAAAACCAAGGAGGAGCATGGGGAACATTTGAGATTGACGTTGGAGACGTTGAGAAAAGATAAGTTGTATGCTATGTTCTCAAAATGTGAATTTTGGTTGGAACGTGTACAGTTTCTCGGACACGTTATTGATAAGGATGGAATTTTGGTAGATCCATCAAAAGTTAAAGCTATAATAAACTTGGATCAGCCGAAGACACCGTCAGAAGTAAGGAGTTTCTTAGGATTGGCAGGATACTACATGCGTTTTATTCAAGACTTTTCCAAGATTGCAACTCCGTTGACGAATTTAACTAGAAAAGAGGTTAAGTTTGTTTGGACAGAGAAGTGTGAGGAATATTTTCGAGAATTGAAAAAGAGGTTGAGTTCAGCACCTGTGTTATCGTTGCCTGATGATACAGGAAATTTTATGGTATATAGTAACGCATCGCATAAATGACTAGGCTGTGTGCTTATGCAGAACGACAGAGTTATTACGTATGCATCACGTCAATTGAAAGATTACGAGAAAGGGTATCTGACTCATGACTTAGAGTTGGCAGCAATGGTGTTTGCCCTGAAAATTTAGAGACATTATCTTTATGGAGAGAGGTGTGAGATATATACCGACCATAAAAGTCTAAAGTATATCTTTACACAAAAAGATTTGAAAATGAGACAAAGAAGGTGGTTGGAACTGATCAAAGATTATGATTGTGAGATTTTCTATCATCCCGAAAAGGCGAATGTTGTTACTGATGCCTTAAGTAGGAAGGGATGGGAGAAGTTAATGATGCTAACTGATCAAGAGAAGCTAGTGTCGGAAATGGCTATGATAGAGCTGGAAATTAAATGTCCGACAGAATCCGATGAAAAGTTATTCCAGATGGGAAATAGTTCAATGTTGGTGGATAAAGAGAAAAATGTGCAAATTCAGGATGAAGACTGCGAAAAGATAAAACAGAAAATATCTGAAGGTGAGGAAAACAAATTTAAAATCGATTCGGAAGGGTTACTTCGATTTGAAGGGAGAATTTAGGTTCCGCAAGTACCAGAAGTTAAGGAGGAAATTCTGAGTGAAGCTCACATTTCAAGATATTCGATTCACCCTGGGAGTACAAAGATGTACTAAGATCTTAGACATCATTTTTAGTGGCCGAGTAAGAAGAGGGATGTGGTTGAGTGTGTGGCAAAATGCTTAACGTGTCAGAAAGTCAAAGCTGAACATCAAAGGCCAAGCGGATTGTTACAACCATTGGAGATACCAGAATGGAAATGGGAGCATATCACAATGGATTTTGTGGTAGTTCTTCCAATGACCCAACAAGGTTACGATGCCATTTGGGTGATTGTTGATCGACTAACGAAGTCGGCACACTTTTTGCCAATCAAGATTTGATTTACCCTAGATCGGTTAGTAAAACTGTACGTGAATGAAATTATTTCAAGGCACGGTGTACCTGTGTCCATTGTATCAGACAGAGATCCACATTTCACATCTAATTTTTGGAAATGACTAAAAGAGTGTTTGGGAACACAACTGAGAATGGGCACAACGTACCATCCTTAGACCGACGGACAAAGTGAGAGAACCATCCAAACACTAGAGGATATGCTCAGAACGTGTATCATAGATTTCAAGAGAAATTGGGATGACCATCTACCATTAGTGGAATTTGCCTATAATAATAGTTATCACGCGAGTATTGGCATGCCGCCTTATGAAGCTTTATAAGGTAGGAAGTACAGAACTCCGTTATGATAGGACGAGGTAGGTGAACGTCAGCTATTGGGTTCGGATTTGGTACAACAGACTGCTGAGATCATTAAAGTGATTCGAGCAAGATTAATAGCAGCACAAGATAGACAAAAGAAATATGTTGATCAGCATCGACGAAATAGAGAATTCGATGTTGGTAGTTATGTTTTCTTGAAAGTGTCTCCCTGGAAGGGGAAAATTCGATTTGGCAAGAAGGGGAAATTGAGCCCTAGATTTATAGGACCTTTTGAAGTGCTTCGACGAGTTGGCGAAGTGGCTTACGAGATAGCTTTACCTCCGGAGTTGGACCATATTCATAATATTTTCCATGTATTAGTATTGAGGCCATATAAGCCTGATTATAAACATGTTATAGAATATAAGCCCTTACAGTTTGAGAAAGATTTATCATATGAAGAAGTCCCTATTCAAATTATTGATAGAAAAGAGCAAGTAGTGAGGAATAAGGTGATTCCTTCTGTTAAGGTAATCTGGAGAAACCACAGTGTTGAGGAAGCTACGTGGAAACTTGGAAGCGTTATGATGAAGAATTATCCCCAGTTGTTTTCTTGATCTTGTATAGCGATTCTTGGGACAAATCTTGTTAAGGAGGGAAGAATGTAACGAATAAATTTTTTGAGTTGTGATTCTGGGGACAGAATCCTTTTAAGGAGGGAAGGATGTAACGATCAAGAAGTTTGTAATTTAATTTAAATATTTATTGAATTAAATAAATATTTTAAATAATTTATTTATTGAGGAAAATAAATAATTAATGAATTGTGGTGAATTAATTTAGTAACTAAATTGATTAATGTTAATTAAATTGGGTATTGATAATTTTATTTGAAGGATTTAATTTAATGAAATAATTAAATTAAATAAATTACTTAATATTTAAGAAAATAATTAAGCTAAATAAATTGTTTAATTTAATGGAAATAAATAAATTAAATAAAATGATGTGTCTAAATTATTAATTAAATTAGATATATAATTATTTATTAATTATAAGGTATAATGATTTTATTAATATTATAAGTTATTTAAATTAGCTAAACTAAAGTTATTTAAATTAATTAAATTAAAAGTGTGACAATTGGAAACTATATAATATAAATATTATTTAAATAATCTAGTATGGGAATTAGTGTGTAACCAAACGTAGCCTTATGGCTTTTGGTTTATTTTAACTGACGTGAGCCTTTTTGGTTTTTTACCAGATGAACGTGGAAGCCAATTATATGTTGCGCATTTCATTTCACGTATTATTTCTCTAATGCTTACTAAATAGCAGAGAGTGAGAAAGAGAGAGCTTGGTGAGAATTGTAGAGAATTGAGAGTGGGATCAAGAAGGAGAAGGGTTGAGAGGGAGTTTGCTATCAATTTTTCTGTCACGAAGTCAAAGGTTCAAGGTATAAACTATTCCTATTGTTATTTTTAGTTTGGTAGTATATGTATATATCTTCTTGGTATAATTTGGAATTCACGTGAATTGTGATGTATATATGTTCATATAGATTTGCAAAACTATGTTAATTATCATGTAAACTTGTTATTTGTTATCAAATTCGTAAAAATTGGGTGTAGGAAGAAAAAGGAAAATCACAGTGTTAGTATTCTTATAATATGGCCTTAGAAAGTACCAAATTTCTTATCCAATGTGTGATGTAATCTGTAATTTGTTGGTGGATTATGATAATATATTAAGAAACGAAAACAACGTAGTTTAAATCATGTTAATTAATTAAGAAACGAGTTCATGGCGATCAAATTCGTTAAAAGTATAAAAATAAGGAAATATAGGACAAATATAGTTTTGATTCGTCAAAATAGTGTTTATATAATGTTTTGGTATATAGAATGGTGTTTAGCATGTATAGCTATAATATAACAAAGTGTTAGATGTTGAAGTTAGGAGATTTTTTGTAAAATTTGGATTTTAGCAAAGCAGTCGATTTCGAGCTTCGCAAAAAGCTGGGCCGAGGCATCGTCTTGGGGCATGATCAGCCTTGATTCTTAGTGGCCGCTTATAATATATGGTATGAAACATCTTTGTATCATGTTGGCCCATGATTACCTAGTGCATTCTTTGGCTTGGCCGCCATGAGTAGCCGATTCTGAGCACAGTGAAGTGCAGCTTAATTGTAGGTCATGCATAACGGACTTGCCTTAGTTTAGTATGCATGTTAAGGATATTAAACATAAAGTGGACTACAATAACAGATTGTAAGGTGTTGTAATACAAAATGTAAAAGAGTTTCAGGTGATTGTTAATTGAGTTATATAATGAAATTAAAAGTGATGTTTTCAAAAGTTAGAAATGAATGAGTAAGTTATGTTGGCTCGTAATGCGATTTCAGATTCGTTAAGTATGTTAACCTAAATGGTTAGGTGCTAGGTTAGGGTTATGACTTAAATGATGGTTTAACACCCATAGTGTTAATATTCATACAACTAATTGTTGTTGCGATTGTAATGATATGTGTAGGGTAATTGGAGATTATTTTACACTTGTGTAGCTTACAAACAAGGCAAGTTCCTAAACCTTAACTCTTTACATTGAGCAAGTTTGCTAACTTCATTATTTTCATATTGAATGCATGTTCCCATTCCTAAATCGTTATTGTACAAGTTCCTAAAATTCTTGTAAGGTTGAGCAAGCCTAATTTGCCTTGAGTATGTTTGTGCAAGCTCTTGTAACCTAATTCGTTACATCGAGCGAGCTTTACTTTCCTTATTATTATTCGAAGCGTATATTGTTCTAATACATTGATTCATAGAAGATTGTTCTAAACTCCTTTGAATATAGCACTTTGCATGTATATCATTGTTAATCAGTTATATATATTGTTAATATCCAATCTTTGACCTTAATAGCCTTGTTCAGTTGTACATTCTCGTATTAAACCTTTATTAATGGAAGTTGAATAGTGTTCTAAAATTCTAGAGATACTGATAAGCTAGTTCCAAACTAAATTTTCTTTAGTGCGGAAATTCTAAACTGAGACGAACAACCCTAATATAGGGGATTTTGTACGTGTAACGTTTAGATGTTTGTGCACAATACATGGTACAAAAGGGCTGATCCCCCTAAGTACGCTAAGAAGGGTATGTACAGTGTAATGACTGTTAAGGTTAAGGTAATAATACCTATATACCGGAGACATAGTTTGTGGTCTTAAGACCCTCAAACATTGATTTCGAACTTGTTTTCTATTCTTAATTCAAAGAAAAAGTTCATTATTGCTAGCATTCGTTGTTCATTCTCATGTTGTTATTATTACTACTTCCTATATCAATGAACTATTGTTTGCTCACTCTTGCAATTAACACTGCGGCTAAAGTGGAGAAAGTTGATGAGCCATCCACTAGCAAAGGAAAGGGAAAATTGTCCAAGTGTTGAAGACTTATGAAAATTTTATCTTAATAAATTGTTTGAAAGACTTGGTTTAATTTGTGATGTATTTCGCAAACTGATGTAATAATTTTAATGTTAGATTACCTGGGATTGTTTTGAAATGATGTAACCCTTTAATGGGAAAGATTATTGTTTAAGTTATTTAAATTATGTCTTTATCCTTTGATTATGGGTAGTTAGATGTAATAGTTTTGATAAGTGATCACCAAATCCGGTGGGAGCGAAGTACCTTGATTTGGGGGTGTCACAGTTGCATAGGCTAAGGAACCCAGGTCTCATTAGGAATCCAAACACGTGTTGCGGCTTTTTCATTTGATTAGAGAAATCATTGAAAGAGGAGATGTCACTCTGAAGCTTCTGGACTCTTAAGACAATATTGCAGATCCATTTACTAAAGCGTTAATACAACAGTAGTTCGATCGTCATTTAGAGAAGATGGGTATGAGATACCACGACGATTGGCTTTAGTGCAAGTGGGAGATTGAAAGTAGTATGCATACAAGCCAATCATGTATGATGATAAAGCATATACTTTGTAATCAATCTTATTTATTTATTAATAAAAGAATTATTTATTAAAGGCATTTATTATCTACATGGTGCTGTTTTAAAAATATGTGATAAACATATAGTTTAAGCAATGCTTTTAGAATTATGATGAGATCATGTTAATGAGATCTAAATTCTTAGATAGCTTAAAACTAAAATGTTCTCAATCAATGGATTATTAAAAAGGGATTAGTGAATCCAGATAAATTGATACATATGTTGCTTGCTCATTGGATGAGAATGAATGATCTCATGATCATTTGTGTGGAGACACTAAAGCAAGTATGTAGTTGCTTATTGGAGAATAATTTCACTGAACGTGACTCGCTAAGGAATACCTAATGGAGTTTTACTTGCCTATCAATATGAATTCCCGCAGTGATAGTATTACAAATGATCCTTAGACTCGAGATCATTATAGTATTTTATATATAATGAATTACACTTTGACTTATTCCTTAAGACCCTAAGGGTATATCAAGGGTATGCTTGGGTGTAATATGTTATATATGGTGATAATGAATGATTAATAAAGAATCTATCACTTCTAGTAAAAAAAAGAAAAATGTCCTATGTGGTTCGATAAATGACAACCCAGGAATCCTTGGCCAAGGTGAAATAAAATTAGAAAGTAGTTTCTAATTTGCATTTATTCGGAGTTGTGCATTTGGGAATTGAAATACATATAATTAAATAAAATAAGACTTGACAGTAATTCCATGTCTTATATTTAATTGAGACATTGTACGGTGGAAGGATTGAATTGTACATTAACTATTTACTCAAAGGTTCTTTTATGATTAATGTTGAAATCTATATTATCTGAAAAGTCGTTGATTGCTAGGGAGGTTTATCCTTATTGTAGAATAAATATTATTTATTTAAATAAATTAATAGTTTAATTTATTTATTTAAATAAGATTAGAATTATTCTAATTGATTTATTCATAACCGATTTAATATGGAGAACCTAAAGGGCCACACCATAAAAGGAAGAATAATTATTTAAGAAATTAATGGCATAATCGTAATAATATGTCAAGTGTATTTAATTTAATCTGTGGTGATAGAGTAAATTAAATAGCTTAATATTATTATTTAATATTTTAGAAATATTAAATATAAATTAATAAGAGGAGTCTTATTAATATTATTATAATAATTATTATTTTAAATTCTGAAGGAGTTTGGAAATTAATTTAATATAAGTACTCTCATTTATTCCTAATAGGATTATGATGCAAAATTAATTAAATGAGTTCAATTAATTATCCCTAATAAGATTAGGGAGCCTATTTAATTAAACGAGTTTAATTAAATAAATAATACCTTATTTTATTTAAATAGGGTTACCTGATATCTTTATATAAGGAGTCTTATATCAGATATCATATATATATGTAATTCCAATTATTGGAGAGTACGCCCCCTTTTTCTATAGAGATAAGAAAAACTAGGGTTTGAGTCAATACACCATTTTTCTTGAAAATTCTTCTTCCTTGGTGGATCACCTGTAGAGGCCATACACTTGGGTGGCTAACATTGATCAAAGGAAGGAATTTACCCGGAGATTCAAGGAGATTGCGGAGAAGTAGGAGTTAAACTTGTACATGTGGAAGCTCGTATCTACAATGGTATGATTCCATAACTTCTTGTTCTTCATTTCAATTAGTAATATGCATAAAGGATGATCCGGGTAATTGGTTTGTGGAAATTTTTTAAATCTGATTTTACCTTGCTTCCGCTAATTTTGTAATTTGATTATTTTTTTAATTTTCACAAAACCTTACAGTGGTATCAGAACCAAACTTTATGCGAATTATTAATTGTTTTGATTCCATATATGTATGAATATGTATTTAAAATAATTTATTGGGCATAATTTGTTATATAAAATTTATTTTTTTAAAAAAAAATCATTCGCGAACTGAATTTCGTGAATTCCACGTGGATGATGATTTGGTTATTCAAATGGTTAAGGATGGGCTTCATGTTTGGTTAGTATATATATATATATATATATATATATATATATATATATAATATTTTAATAATTTTATAATTAAAATAAAGAGTTTATTTTAATCTTGAAATTGGATTTCATGCAACTTAAAATTTCCCATTAAATGATATTTATATATATGGAATGATTTTAATTCATAAGATGAATATTTTATTTATTGATACATATGATGATATGTATGATAATAAATGAGATTGATTATGGACTATTGACCAATGTGATTGAATTTATTTTGGTTGGATGCTTGAATGAATGGGTTTTATTAAATGGGTTCTGCGTACCTCATCTTTTCTGATTTTCTTCTTGATGTAAATTCAATCTCTCTCCTATGTACTTCCCCTTGACTGCGGAAAGGTCAATAATAATCTAGAAGGGGGGTTGAATAGATTATTACAAGTTAAAAATTATATTTAGGCTTTTTTGAATTAATTAGCAGTTTTAGCAATTAGCATGCAAGATAATAAAAATTCAATCACAATGCACAGAGATTTATCTGGTTCACAACATACACCCTTTGGTATGTTGCTACGTCCAGTCTCAAGTCCCTACTTGGAATTTGAGATCCTATTACTATCAGTAATAACAACTCCTTCAACAGGCGGAGAAGCCTTTACAAAGTTTTATCGACAAACTTCCAACTATTATATCTTGGACAGCAAGCTCCCCGCTCCTTCCTCAAGTCTAGTTGTACCACCTTTTGAGTTCAGTTCTATTATATGATCTGGTCTTGAAACAACAACCTCTTCCTCACCTCACAAGTACACTAGAGACCCAACTTCCTGCTGACCTCTCTAAGATTCTGGTCTTGGTCGAAGAATTACTTGTCTTTCTCACAAGTACATAAAATAAACTAACTCTAACCCTTTCTCTGTTTATAAATAAGTTTACAACAATGTGTTTCTTCAATAAGCTGATAAGAGTTAAGTACAGATTAATGCTTCTCAAATAAGCAGATAAAAAATTATGAACAAGTATATAAGTAAAAAAGTTCAAGGACTTTTTCCATAATGAGCTTCTTTAAAGCAGATAGTAATTTTGTTTAGATCCACTGATGCTTCTGATTAAGCAAATATATAAAGAGTGTTTTTCTATGGATAAAATAGAATTGTTTCTTAGATAGTCTTTACCAAATATTATATGAATTATTTTTATGAATCAATACTTGTATAAAAGAATAAATTAAATCAAACAATATTTATCTAGTGTAATATTTAAATCAGTTAAGCACAAACTGATATAACAAATATTACTATTTAACTCAAATAATATATAAGAATATTTTATCTATTATGTGAACTTTTATAAATAATGTCATTTAGTACTATAATGAATCGTACGGTTCGAATTTCTCTTGGTAGAGGTGTATCTCCGTACCCTTACGGCGCCCAAGTATCCTTTTATTTGAAAAATAGAAGAAATATAGATATATAACATTGTATAGAACAATGTGTATTTGTATATCTATAGATATAATACAAGTAAGAAATAATTTAACAGAAATTAAACTTATCTCAATACTTGGACCAATTTTTCTCTTCAAAAATCAAAATTTTTGTAAGAAGAGATATAAAGCCTTTTAGAGAGAATGTAGGTAAGGAGAGTATGATTTTCTTTTCACTGAATTGGTAAAAACCAAATGAATGAAATACTCCCTATTTATAGAATTTTTGAAGTTGGGGCAAAAATATAATTTTGGAAATCTGATTTTTGAATGCACGGTTTAGATGAAGTATTTTTGAATTGAATGGTCTAGATTAAAGCAAACCTTTACGCGATAGTAGATTAAATTCTGCCCAGGCAACACTTCATGAACATAGCATTTATTATTCATATTGACCATAAGAAGACTACTCGATTTTCCATGCCAGCACACACACACACATGTTATATCAAGTCCCATTTTGAATGTCACTTGCACATACACGGTTTTTGACACATGCATGCATTAAATTTTACATATGCATTAGTATAGGTATATATATATATATACATATTTGTTTAATTTCTATATATATGTTTGGTTTATAAAAATGTTTGCTATATGTTTTAGTATGCATGCATAGAATCATTTTGCCCAACTTTTGGTTTTGAAAGAGAAATAGAATTTCCTTGCCTTGAATATTATATGAATTAATTTATTTATCACTTGATATATAATTTATCAAGGTCAATAAAAATTAATTCAAGTGTTAAAAACAGAAAATAGTAAAATAATAAGGAAAAATAATTACATATTTAAAACATAATTGTTATCAACAAAATAAAATAAAATTATACCTATCAACTGTTGATTAAGATTTCTATTTAAATTAAATAGTTTATGTAATATGATTAGTTAGAAATTTTCAAAGAACTAGAGATCAAGGTGCAATGAGCATTTGAAGACCCGTTTGTAATGGAGCCCAGGTTTAAATGTAATAGTTATATTTAAATGTTTATTCTTGCACCCTAGGGTTTGACCTTTTGGTTCACTTGGTGGCTCTAGTGAACCAAACTAGAATAAAAATTCAAAATCAATCCGGGTAGAATATAGTATTCTATATATATATATATATATATATATTATGCAAACATGTTTCGCATATTTAATAATATGACGCGTATTTTATATATATGTGCATGCGCGCTAAACAAGATGAGAAAAATAATAACAAATCCCTCAAAGTTTTTATATATTATGTCTTAAGAGTTCAAAGATATTTAGAATATTGAACGTCGCCTCCTAGCATGATAAAATTAATAGAGTATTAAATATTTAATATGAGTTTGTTGTGTAACCACAAGGCAAGTAGTAAGTATTTAAGATGTAAATTTATCACATTTGATGCTTATAAAGAAAACTGAACAACATTGTTTTGTTGTGTCACCATAAGGATGATATTTTTCTTTTATGAATATATGGAAGTGCTAGGTTGGACTTAACTTAAATAATTTTGATTCGGATGTGCCACCATTTGATTAAAATAATCCAAGAAGCAAAACATAAGGAGTTACATGATGATGTAATTGACAAGGATTTGCCTACCTATTTATTTATATATAGTTTGTTGTGTCACCACAAGACTATATATATTTGAAATGAGATCCTTATTCTCACTAGCAAAAACTTTAATTAGATTTTACCAAACTATATAGATGAGGGTAATATAGTTTGAAGAAAGTAGTGGGAGATACCAATATAAAATAAGACCTAATTTATTTTGGTAATTAATTAAATAAATGTTTGTTAAAATATTGTCTTTTTACATTCAGAATTTGAAAATGTTACATTCACTAATTTTACTGCGTAACATATTTGATGCTAACAAACCTAATTCGGACCAAATTACGCATGGCTGGTTAAGGAATCAAGAAGCTTCTCATTCTTTGAAAAGATTTCTTATGTCCTAAATTCGCCCGTACCTGCAAAAGTTGCAGAGACAACCTCTGAGGAAGAGATTGCTACTTTTAAACAGTGGCAAGATGATGCATCTATGGCTCAATGCATCATGCTCGCATCCATGAGTAACGAGCTTCATCGTCAGCATGAAACCATGGATGTTCCTACTTTGCTACTGCACCTGCAAGAGCTATATGGTGAGAAAAGTAGGACTACTAGATATGAAATATCTAAGGAGCTCTTCTGATCTTGGATGACTAAGGGAACTACTGTTGAGACTCATGTCCTAAAGATGATTAATTTGATTGAACATCTTGGACAGCTTGGGTTCGTCATGGATGGGGAGTTGAGTCAAGATTTGATCTTGCAGTTACTCCCTGACACCTTATCACAATTTGTTGTGAAATTTCACATGAATAAGTTCGACGTCAGCTTGCCTGAGTTACTTAACATGTTGAAAACTGCTGAAGGTCACTTCCCATCAAAGAAGAACCATGTCTTACTGGTGGATGATTCTTCCAAGAAAAGGAAGTGAGCTAAGGTATCTTCTGAAAAGAAGAAATCCAAGAAGACTAAGGGAAAGGCGAAAGTGAAGGATCAAAAGAACCTAATCCAGCTAGCAAAGGAATTTACTTCCATTGCAATAAGCTGGGTCACTAAAAGAGGAACTACAAGGATTATCTTGCGGGGAAAAGCAGAAGAAGCTTGGAGAAGCTTCAAATCCTAATCAAGGTTTGTTTATGATTGAAATTAATTTTTGTGAAAGTCAATCTTCTACTTACGTATTGGATACCGGTTGTGGTTCTCACATATGTAATAATATGCAGGGACTGGTCAAAAGTAGAAAGTTGAGCAAGAATGAGGTCGTCCTATTAGTAGGAAATGGAGCAAAGGTTGCTGCATTAGCTGTAGGGACTTATTGTTTAGCACTGCCTATGGGCAAGTTCATTAATTTAAATAATTGTTATTTTGTTCCAAATATCATTAGAAACATTATTTCAATTTTTTTATTGGATATGGATGGTTTTGACATTATAATAAAGAACAATAGTTGTTCTATTTATAATGATAATGTTTTATATGGTGTTGGTAATTTGCGAAATGGACTTTATACACTTGAGTTGCATGAAAATATACTTCAAATTGAACAAACTAATAAAAGGAAAAGAGATGATGTTAATTATACCTATATATGGCACTGTAGACTTGGTCATATTAATGAAACAAGATTATCCAAGTTGCATAAAGATGGGCTCCTAGAGCTATCAGATTATGAATCATATGTAACTTGTGAATCTTGTCTCATGGGAAAAATGACTAAATCTCCTTTTAGTAGAAAAGGAGAAAGAGTTATAGAGTTGTTAGCATTGGTACACACAGATGTATGTGGACCTATGACAACGAATGCACGAGGATGTTGGGCTTCGGCAAAGAAACGCACAGCAAAAATTAAAATTTTAAAGCAATTTCAAACCACAAAGCAGGATCCATGCGTAAATCAATTAATTCAGAGGTTTAGAGATTATACGAGATATAAACAAAAGCGAGAATCAAAACCATTGCGCCTCGAATCTCCAACTTGATACAAATTGATTGCGCCTCTACAGATCCACATTTAACGCCGCACTTGAAACCGTCGAACGATTACGCAATAATAAGGACTTGCGATACTAGCCACCAAAAGGAATGGATTTTTGAAAGCTGTTTTTTCTCTAGTCTCTCTCTAAGAAGCGGCTGGGTTTTTCAATTATGATATCTTACCCTAAGTAGCTGCTATATATCATATATATAGTAGTTAAAAGGAATTAATCAAATCAAAACCTAATTTTATAAAATCCGAATTTATATATATATATATCTCTTAATTAAGTCTTACTTAATTAATATACATATATACAAATTATCCTTTTAATTTAAATTCGTGATTTAAATACTATTAATCATATTAATATATTTAAATCCTTAAAATTTAAATTAATTCCCTTTTAAATAACGTTCTATGTGTGTGACCTATAGGTTATTATTACGTTGGCAATAATTTTAAAATCATATTATAAAATTATAAGCAAAGTGAGCTGACATCTAGTAATGCATCACTTCGCTACCCAAGTAATAATAAGATCGATGATTCGATGCAACCTTTTCGTGACCAATGTTTCAATGTAATTTAATCCTTTTAACCTTAATATCCTAGATTAAACTCGAGTCATGGAATGTGTCATACTCTTCATAATTTAATCTGAGTTTTCTTGATCAATGAGTAGACTATATGAAACAAATCACTATTTGAGCATGGCCATGCATTTCATAGTCCTACTCAATCAAGAGGCCTATGGATATCACCCATAATATATAGGATGGTTAAATTCCATCTAGATCACTCATATTTCTCACACGATTAATGATGAACCCAATAATCACCTTTATAGCCCACCCTATTAAAGGTGACATTTGATGATATCAATGTACATAAATTCTCGTGTAGTAATATAGCGATTTGTGTCGGGAGGACCATTACATCATTGTCACTATGAGAATTGCTAATGACACTTCGCATAATGCTCCATATAGAATTCTCATGGTGGGTCCATCCAAAGACATCGTTCTCTAACATGTACCTATGCATTGACTTAATATCTCATATATTTATGACCAATGAGATTTGGTCATCATCGATCCACATACTAGTCTCAATGCATCATTGTTGTCCCATCAACAATGATACTCGATTAAGGACATTTAAGAACACCGATACTAATGGTAATATATAATCTCATGTTCAAGTCATATACTTGAAACTATATAATTTGTATCACTATTCTAAGGAATTTTATTATGTTAACAATTATATTACGTGATAAATAAAACCATAATAAAATCATATATTTATTCAATCAAATATAATATCAAAACGTTAAGCAATTATATCAAATAATTGGCCTCTGGGCATAAACTCTAACGATCTCCCACTTGCACTAGAGCCAATCACTCATGTATCTAATACCCATGGAACTAGTGTGGACCGTCGTGCTTCTGTTTGTGACAAAGCCTTGGTTAGTGGATCTACAACATTATCATCTGTTGGCACTCTTCCTATATGTACATCTCCTCTATCAATGATATCACGGATGAGATGGTACCGCCTAAGTATATGTTTGGATCGTTGGTGAGATCTGGGTTCCTTAGCCTGTGCAATGGCTCCATTATTATCACAGTATAGAGCAATCGGATCAACAATGGTTGGAACAACACCAAGTTCAGTGATGAACTTTTTAATCCATGACCTCCTTGGTCGCACTAGAAGCGACAATATACTCAAATTTCTATTGTAGAATCGACTCATCTCTTGCTTGAACTTTTCCATTAATGACACCACCATTAAGGCAAAAACACAAAACCGACCGAGACTTATAGTCATCATTGTCGGTCCGAAACAAGCATCCGTGTAACCCTTATCGCTAGTTCGTCTTCACCTCCATATACCAAGAATGAATCCTTAGTCCTTTTCGGTACTTAAGGATATTCTTGGCTAACATCGATGACCTTCACCGGATTCGATTAGTATCTCGCAAATTCGTCATGCTCAAAGCATACGAGACATCCGGACGAGTACATATCATTGCATACATAATAGATCCAATTCTTCAAGCATAAGGGATCTTTCTCATACGCTCCTCATCATCTTGTGATTTAGGACATTGGGCCTTAGAGATCTTTACACCATGAGTCACGGGTAAGTTTCCTCTTTTCGCCTCTTGCATCTTTGAACCGTTTCAACACTTTATCAATATATGTACTTTGACTTAGGACCGAGCATTTTCTTGATCTATCTCTATAGATCTTGATACCTAAAATATAAGCAAGATCGCCCAAATCTTTCATGGAGAAACATTTTCCTAACCATGTTTTTACAGCGTGTAAGGAAGGAATGTCATTCCCAATAATTAATATGTCATCAACATATAATACTAGGAATACAATGTGACTCCCACTAACCTTGTTATATACACAAGGTTCATCTTCATTTTAATAAAGCCAAATTTTTGACCGCTTCATCAAATCGAAAATTCCAACTCGAGAGGCTTGCTTTCAATCCATAAATGGATCATTGCGACTTACATACCTCTCCGGCATCCTTTGAGTGACAAAACCCTCAGTTGTGTCATATACACATCCTCAAGGAGATTTCAGATTAAGGAAAGCGGTTTTGACATCCATCCGCCGATTTCGTAATCATAAAAAGTCTTAATAGCAAGTAAGATCGATGGATTTAACCATTGCCTTTGGAGAGAAGGTTTCATCATAGTCGACACCTTGAATTTGTTTGAAACCTTTTTCTACCGATCGGCCTTTATAGGTTTGTACATTACCATCCATATCGGTTTTCTTCTTGAAAACCCACTTGCACCGATTGGTTTTACCCCTTGGTGGATCAACCGAGTCCATACTTGGTTAGTATACATGGAGTCCATCTCGCATTTCATGGCTTCAAGCCATTTCTCGAGAATCTGGTCCATTCATAGCTTCTTGGTAGGAAGCGAGGCTCATCTTGATCTATGAGCATCACATCGCCGCTTTTGAGTCACAAGATATCCATAATATCTCTCGGGCTCTTGGCGTGTCCTACTAGATCTACGAATGACTTGTGTAATTTGAAGCGGAGTTCACTTTCCATAATTTCTTGTGGTTCTGCTCATGTTCCAACTTTCGAGTTCAATGATATTTTGTGGTTCTCGAATTTCTTGAGTTCTACTTTCCTCCAATTGTTTCCTTTAGAGACAAATTCTCTTTCTAGAAAAATACCGGTTCGAGAAACAACCACTTTGTTCTCGGAAGGTTTGTAGAAATAATACCCTTTTGTTTCCTTTGGGTATCCCACAAAATTACATTTGTCGATTTGGGTCCGAAGCTTGTCGTAATTCAGACGTTTCTGAACGCCTCGCAACCCCAAATCTTCATGAACGACATACTAGGACGTTTCCCAGTCCACATTTCATATGGTGTCTTCTGAACCGTCTTTGTAGGAACACAGTTAAGTGTGAATGCAGCTGTCTCTAGGGCATGACCCCAGAAGCTTATTGGAAGATCTGCATGACTCATCATTGATCGTACCATGTCCAACAAGGTTCGATTCCTCCTCTCAGATACACCATTCCATTACGGTGTTCCAGGTGGAGTGAGCTGTGATATAATACCACACTCCTTTAGAAGGTCATCAAAGTCTTGGCTTAAGTATTCACCTCCTCGATCGGATCGAAGGGCTTTTATGCTTTTGCCAAATTGGTTTTGAACTTCATTCTTGAATTCCTTGAACTTTTCAAAGGATTCGGATTTGTGTCTCATAAGATACAATATCCATATCTACTAAAGTCATCAGTAAATGTAATGAAGTAATAAAACCACCTCTTGCTAACGAACTCATGGGTCCACATACATCACTATGTATAAGTCCCAATACATCGCTAGCCCGTTCACTGTGTCTAGTGAAAGGGGCTTTAGTCATCTTGCCTAATAAACAAGACTCGCATTTCTCATATGATTCAAAATCAAATGAATCCAAGAACCCATCTTTATGGAGTTTGGATATGCGTTTCTCATTTATATGGCCTAAACGACAGTGCCAGAGATATGTCGGATTTGAATCATTTGATTTAAATCGTTTTGTATTTATGTTATAGATAGGCATTTCTAATTCAAGAATATAGAGACCGTTAAACAATTCTGCAACACCATAACAAATATCATTTAAGTAAAACTAACAACGATTGTTCTTTATTATAAATGAAAAACCTTTCTTGTCCAAACAAGAAAGCGAAATAATGTTTTTGCTTATAGCGGGCACAAAATAACAATCTTCTAATTCTAAAACTAGCCCGGTGGGTAATGATAAATGATAAGTTCCCTACGGCCCGGCAAAGGCAACTTTTGCTCTATTTCCAACTCGTAGGTCAACCTCTCCTTTCTTAAAGTTCTACTCCTTGAGTCCCCGCACATTAACACAAATGTGAGAACCACATCCAAGATATCCAATACCCATGATGTAGAAGTAGATAAGTTGACTTCTATAACATATATACCGAATCGAAGTCGTACTTCCTTTTCTTTTCTTCACTTCTTCCAGATAAGCATGACAGTTCCTTTTCCAGTGTCCAGGTTTTCCACAGAAGTGACATTCACCTTCTTTAGCCACCCCACCTTTAGGTTTTAAATCCTGTTTGGTTTTGGAATTGGGTTTGGCAAAAGATTTAGATCCTATCTTCTTCTTGCCTTTCCAATTTCCCTTAGCATTCCCCTTTTGCACCATCATTATGGGAGCGGGTCCTGCCTTTTTCATGTTTTTCTCGGCAGTTCTTAACATGCTCAATAACTCAGTAAAGGGTTTCTCAATTTCATTCATAAGATAGTTCATAACAAATTGAGAGTAGCTGCTGTTCAAAGATTGCAAAACAAGATCAGTTTGGGCTTCCGGAGTGATTGGAAAACCCAACCTATCAAGGTACTCAATATACCCAATCATTTTCATCAGATGTGGACCAACTGGATCACGTTCACCCATTTTACAGTGATACAACTCCTTGCTTGTATCATACCTCTCCTGTCGAGCATGCCCTTCAAACAATTTCTTGAGATGCTCGATCATCTCATAAGCATCCATCAACTCATGTTATTTACGCTCAAGCTCGGCGTTCATGGTTGCTAGCATGACACAACTCTCATCAGAGCATCATCTTGATGCTTCTTGTAAACATTATGCTCCATGACGTAGTGCGATGGCGGTGTCTTTGCAGGAATGGGCTCATCAGGACATATAGCTTACGCTTCTTGTTTGAGGACAATCCTCAAGTTCTATGCCGATCAAGGAAATTAATTCCACTTAGCTTGTCCTTTTCAAGGGTCGATCGTAATGAAAGACTATTTGTGTTGTTGTTGTTTTCAATTTGATATCTACAATTTATAAGTGCAACAATAATAAGTCAAATTCTGAGTTGATATTATATAATTGATAATAGTACATTCAAAATATACCTCCCACTATTTTATTCAAATTAATAGCCCTCACCATTAATTAGGAAAGCATTTTCTATTAAATCTTTCTAGTGAGACAAGATCCATATTTCATTATGCCTTAAGTTAGCTTTGGCTATTCTCTCAAAACATAATTATTTAGGTAGACAACCCTTTGTCAATTATATCATATATAACTCTGGATAGTTTGGTAAACAACATTTGTTTCTAGTCCATCTAATGGTACCAACCAAACTCTATGCCTCTAAGTCCACAATCCTATTGAGATAACTTAATTAAGTGGGCCCAATGATTTTAATAGTTTGGATATCACAATTATCCTATCGCATCTTACCTAGATAAATAGGGTACTTTGCTTTGGCAAACCTACATCTATTGATCAAGGTCTTGATGAGTGTTATTCATTGGAAGGCATCCGATTTAGACTTAATAATTTAATGAGGATTTTATTAATTTAGATCTCACCAATTTTAATCTTGTTAAGCATGTACATTGTTAATCATATCATATCACATACAAGCATAAATAAAGTGCAAAATTAAATGTGTCACGATTATGGCCCAATCCATCGTCAATCTTTTCAAGCTAATGAAAGATTGAAGGTCAATCTAAGGTGGTAAAAGATCTTAAAATAAATAACTTCCTTGGATCTTCCTCTAAAGACGCCTCCTCTCCATCATCATCTTTCTATTGTGTTCTCCATCTTGACATCTTCATCAATTCTGATTATTACATGACATAAAGAAACCTCGAGTTACATTCAGCGGGATTTAGATGAGAAGAGAATATTACATTAGATTTTATAGAAAGGCACGCGACATGCAAGCCGTATTTCAAAACCAAAACCACTAACCTATGGGTCAAAAGGCATAAGCTGTGCACCATGCATATCACAATAAGCACATAACAATTATATAATTAAAGAAAACTATATATAAAATATAGGGGACACGACCATCGCAATGCGCCACGACCTGGGGTCCAGGGTTTCAGTGGGTTTGGTCAAATACCGAAAAAAATTTGAACTACATTACGTATTGCAGAATTTTTCCATACTGAATCTCTCAAGCAGTTTGAGAATCATACATTTTAATCCACCAAAACACCCATAATAACAAATCATATATGTCCGATTTGATCTAATCATATTAAAACGAATAACAAGACACCCGAATTTATCATATATTTCGGTTTCGATTAATCATATTAAAACGATTCTTCATGCTTCTAATCCGATTAGAATAGTTATATTGTTATTCCATTCGATTAAAGATACGATTAACGAGATCATCATATATATTACCGTAATACACATACAACGGAATATCATATATTCAATTTTATATCGGTAAACATGCATCATCATATATCATATATATCGAATACAATTAAAACACATAATCGAATTAATCTTTTCGCAAGTAGCTCGATACCTTTGTTGGGCTTTGGCACGCGCGCACAAATGAAATTAAAATTTTAAAGCAATTTAGAAACCTCAAAGCAGGATCCATGCGAAAATCAATTAATTGAGAGGTTTAGAGATTATACGAGATATAAACAAAAGCGAGAATCTGAAATCGATGCGCCTCGAATCTCCAACCTTAATACAAATCGATTGCGCCTCTACTAAGTATCCACACGAACGCCGCAGCGAACCGTCGAACGATTCTCGCAATAAGAAGGACTTGCGGTACTAGCCACCAAAAGGAATGGATTTTTGAAACTGCTTTTCTCTAGTCTCTCTCAAGAAATGGCTAGGGTTTTTCAATTATGATATCTTACCCTAACTAGTCTGCTATATATCATATATATATAGTAGTTAAAAGGAATTAATCAAATCAAAACCTAATTTTATAAAATCAATTTATATATATATATCTCTTAATTAAGTCTTACTTAATTAATATACATATATACAATTATCCTTTTAATTTAAATTGCGTGATTTAAATACTATTAATCATATTAATATATTTAAATCCTTAAAATTTAAATTAATTCCCTTTTAAATAACGTTCATGTGTGTGACCCTATAGGTTATTATTACGTTGGCAATAATTTTAAAATCATATTATAAAATTATAAAAAAGTGAAAGCTGACATCTAGTAATGCATCACTTCGCTACCCAAGTAATAATAAGATCGATGATTCGATGCAACCTTTTCGTGACCAATGTTTCAATGTAATTTAATCCTTTTAACCTTAATATCCTAGATTAAACTCGAGTCATGGAATGTCATACTCTTCATAATTTAATCGAGTTTTCTTGATCAATGAGTAGACTATATGAAACAAATCACTATTTGAGCATGGCCATGCATTTCATAGTCCTACTCAATCAAGAGGCCTATGGATATCACCCATAATATATAGGATGGTTAAATTCCATCTAGATCACTCATATTTCTCACACGATTAATGATGAACCCAATAATCACCTTTATAGCCCACCCTATTAAAGGTGACATTTGATGATATCAATGTACATAAATTCTCGTGTAGTAATATAGCGATTTCAGGTCGGAGGACCATTACATCATTGTCACTATGAGAATTGCTAATGACACTTCGCATAATGCTCCATATAGAATTCTCATGGTGGAGTGCATGCCCGAAGACATCGTTCTCTAACATGTACCTATGCATTGACTTAATATCTCATATATTTATGACCAATGAGATTTGGTCATCAGTCAATCCACATACTAGTCTCAATGCATCATTGTTGTCCCATCAACAATGATACTCGACTAGGGACATTTAAGAACACTGATACTAATGGTAATATATAATCTCATGTTCAAGTCATATACTTGAAACTATATAATTTGTATCACTATTCTAAGGAATTTTATTATGTTAACAATTATATTACGCAGTAAATAAAACCATAATAAAATCATATATTTATTCAATCAAATATAATATCAAAACGTTAAGCAATTATATCAAATAATTGGCCTCTAGGGCATAAACTCTAACAAAGGAGGGTATTCTTATTTTATTACATTCACTGATGATCACTCAAGATTTGGATATATGTATTTAATGAAATACAAATATGAATCATTTGAAAAGTTCAAAGAGTTCAGAAGTGAAGTAGAGAAGCAAACTGGCAAGAGTATTAAGATTCTTCGATCAGATCGAGGAGGTGAATACTTAAGTGGTGAGTTTCTCAATTGTCTCAAAGAAAATGGTATAATCTCACAATGGACTCCACTAGGGACGCCACAGATGAATGGTGTATCTGAAAGGAGAAATCGAACATTGTTGGACATGGTTCGATCCATGATGAGCTTTTGAAGACGTTCAGATTTCCTTCGGGGATATGCCCTAGAATCGGCTGCATACCTACTTAACAAGGTACCTACAAAATCCGTCCCCAAGACCCCATATGAGTTATGGACAGAGAGGAAACCAAATCTTAAGCATGTTAAGACTTAGGGTTGTCCAGCTTATGTCAAAAAGTTTGAAAACGATAAGCTACAGACTAGATCTGACAGTTATAGATTTGTGGGATACCCTAAAGAAACATTGGGGTATTATTTCTATCATCCAACTGATTAAAAGGTGTTTGTTGCGAAACATGTTGCCTTCTTAGAAAAGGAGTTTATCCTTGAAGGGGTCAGTGGGAGTAAGATATATCTTGAAGAGATTCAAGAACCGCAAAATACTACAGATCAAAGTGAGGTACTTAACCAAGTTGAGATTCCTTCTGTACAACACCCTATTCGTAAATCTGGAAGAGTACCGAAGATACCTGATAGGTATGGACTTGTCATAGAGGATGACGATGAGGTACACATCATAAATGATGATGATCCATTGAATTACGAACATGCTATGAGTAATAAAGACCTAGAGAAGTGGCAAGAAGCCATGAAATCTGAGATGGACTCCATGTATGAGAACCAAGTATGGACTTTGGTTTCACCACCTGAAGGCATTAAGCCTATTCGGTGTAAATGGGTCTTTAAAAGAAAGATTGGAGCAGAAGGCAAGGTAGAGACTTATAAGGCCCGACTAGTCGCAAAAGGTTTCAAACAAAGACAAGGCCCGACTAGTCGCAAAAGGTCTCAATGGTGTATCTGAAAGGAGAAATCGAACATTGTTGGACATTGTTCGATCCATGATGAGTTTTATCGATCTTCCAGTTTCCTTCTGGGGATATGCCCTAGAATTGGTTGCATACCTACTTAACAAGGTACATACAAATCCATCCCTGAGACCCCATATGAATTATGGACAGGGAGGAAACCAAATGTTAAGCATGTTAAGACTTGGGGTTATCTAGCTTATGTCAAAAAGTTTGAAAACGATAAGCTACAGACTAGATCTGACAAGTGTAGATATGGGGATACCCTAAAGAAACATCAGGGTATTATTTTTATCATCCAACTGATCGAAAGGAGTTTATTACGAAACATACTACCTTCTTAGAAAAGGAGTTTATCCTTAAAGGGATCAATGGGAGTAAGATATATCTTGAAGAGGTTCAAAAACCACAAAATACTACGAAACAATGTCAGGTACCTAACCAAGTGGAAGAACCTATTGTAACACACCCTATTCCTAAATCTGGAAGAGTACCGAAGATACCTGATTTGTATGGACTCTTCATAGAGAATGATAATGAGGTACACATCATAGATGATGATGATCCATTGAATTACGAACAGGCTATGAGTAGTAAAAACTTATAGAAGTGGCAAGAAGCTATGAAATCCGAGATGGACTCCATGTATTAAACCCAATTATGAACTTTAATTTCACCACCTGAAGGCATTAATCCTCTTGCATGTAAATGGGTCTTTAAAAGAAAGACTAGAGCAGACGGCAAGGTAGAGACCTATAAGTCCCGACTGGTCACAAAAGGTTTCAAAAAAAGACAAGGATTTGACTATGACAAAACCTTTTCACCAGTAGAGATGCTCAAGTCCATTCGAATTTTGCTTGTGATTACAGCTTACCATAACTACGAAATCTGGCAGATGGACGTGAAAATGACCTTCCTCAATAGGAAACTTGAGGAGGATGTGTATATGACACAACCAACGGGATTTGGTTCAACAGTTGGAACAAATCAAGCATGTAAGCTATAACGATCCATTTATGGATTAAAGCAAACATCTCGTAGGTGGAAAATCTGTTTTGATGAGACAATCAAAGAGTTTGATTTTATCAAAAATGAAGATGAACCACGTGTGTAAAAGAAGGTTAGTGGGAGAACTATTTTATTCCTTGTATTATATATTGATGATATATTACTAATATGGAATGATATTCCTATGCTACAATCAATTAAAATCTGGTTATCTAAACACTTCTCCATGAAGGACTTGGAAGAAGCATCCTATATTTTGGGGATAAAGATATATAAAGATAGATCTAAAAGGATGCTTGGCTTTTCCCAAGGAACGTACATTAACTTGATGCTAAAAAGGTTTATCATGGAAGATTCCACAAGAGGTCTCATGCCGATGAGCCATGTAATACATCTCTCCAAGAAATAGGCCCGAAAGACACCTGAGGAGAGAGACAGTATGAGTAAGATTCCTTATGTTTCAGCAATAGGATCTATCATGTACGATATTATATGTACTAGATCGGATGTCACTTATGCACTTAGTGTAACAAGCAAATATCAGTTGAATCCAAGAGAAGAGCACCAGAAGGCAGTGAAAAATATCTTAAAGTACTTCAGAAGATCTAAGGATGTATTTTTTGTCTACGGTGGGTCAGAATTGAAACTAGAGGGCTTCACAGACTTAAGTTTCCAAATGGACCAATATGACAATAAATCTGTTTCGGGGTATTGGTTTACCTTAAACGGTGGCGCAGTGAGTTGGAAGAGTTCCAAACAGCAAACAGTTGTTGATTCAGTGACAAAGGCAGAGTACATAGCTACAAGTGAAGCTGCAAAGGAAGCTATTTGGATGAAGAAATTTATTACTAAACTTGGTGTAGTTCCTAGCATTACAGGACCAGTACCTTTATTCTGTGACAACACCGGAGCTGTTGAACATGCTAAGGAACCCAGGTCTCATCAGAAATCAGAAAACGTGTTGCGGCGTTTTCATTTGATTAGAGAAATCATTAAAAGAGGAGATGTCACCCTGGAGCATGTGGACTCTCAAGAAAATATTGCAGATCCATTTACTAATGCGTTAATATAACAATAGTTTGATCGTCACTTAGAGAAGATGGATATGAGATACCATGACGATTGGCTTTAGTGCAAGTTGGAGATTGAAAGTAGTATGCATACAAGCCAATCATGTATGATGATAAAGCATATACTTTGTAAATCTTATTTATTTATTAATAAAAGAATTATTTATTAAAGGCATTTATTATCTACATGGTGTTCTTTTAAAAATATGTGATAAACACAGTTTTAAGCAATACTTTTAGAATCATGATGAGATTATAATAATGAGATCTAAATTTTTAGATAACTTAAAACTAAAATATTCTCAACCAATGGAATATTAAAAAGGGGATTAGTGAATCCGGATAGATTGATACATACGTTGCTTGCTCATTGGATAAGAATGATTGATCTCATGATCATTTGTGTGGAGACACTAAAGCAAGTATGTAGGTGCTTATTGGAGAATAAGTTTACTAAACGTGACTCGCTAAGGAATACCTAATTTAGTTTTACTTGCCTGTCAATAGGAATTCCTGCAGTGATAGTAGTATAAATGATCCTTAGACTTGAGATCATTATAGTATCTTATATATAATGAATTACACTTTGACTTATTCCTTAAGACCCTAAGGGTATATCAAAGGGTATGTTTGGGTGTAATAAGTTATATATGGAGATAATGAATGATCAATAAAGAATCTACCACTTCTAGTAAAAGAAGAGAAATGTCCTATGTGATTCGATAAATGACAACCCAGAAATCCTCGGCCAAGGTGAAATGAAATTAGAAAGTAGTTTCTAATTTGCATTTATTCAGATTGTGCATTTGGGAATCGAAATTCATATAATTAAATAAAATAAGACTTGACAGTAATTCCATGTCTTGTATTTAATTGGGACATTGTATAGTGGAAGGATTGAATTGTACGATAACTATTTACTCAAAGGTTCTTTTATGATTAATGTTGAAATCTATATTATCTGGAAAGTCGTTGATCGCTAGGGAGGCTTATCCTTATTATAGAATAAATATTATTTATTTAAATAAATTAATTGTTTAATTTATTTATTTAAATAAGATTAGAATTGTTCTAATTGATTTATTCACAACCGATTTAATATGGAGAACCTAAAGGCTCCCACTATAAAAGGAAGAATAATTATTTACAAAGTTAATGGCATAATCATAATAATATGTCAAGTGTATTTATTTAATCTATGGCGATCGAGTAAATTAAATAGCTTAATATTTATTATTTAATATTTTAGAAATATTAAATATAAATTAATAAGAGGAGTCTTATTAATATTATTACAATTATTATTATTTTAATTTCTAAAGGAGTTTGTGAATTAATTTAATATAAGTGCTCTCATTTATTCCTAATAGGATTAGGAGGCAAAATTAATTAAATGAGTTTAATTAATTATCCCTAATAAGATTAGGGAGCCTATTTAATTAAAGGAGTTTAATTAAATAAATAATACCTTATTTTAATTAAATAGGGTTACCTGATATCTTTATATAAGGAGTCTTATATCAGATATTAAATATATACGTAATTCTAATTTTTGGAGAGTACACCCTCTTTTTCTATAGAGATAGGAAAAACTAGGGTTTGAGCCAATATATCATTCTTCTTGAAAATTCTTCTTCCTTGGTGGATCACCTATAGAGGTCATACACTTGGGTGGCTAACATTGATCAAAGGAAGGAATCTACCCAGAGATTCAAGGAGATTACGGAGAAGTAAGAGTTGAACTTGTACCTTTGGAAGTGCGTATCTACAAAGGTATGATTTCATAACTTCTTATTCTTTGTTTTAATTAATAATATGCATAAAGAATAATCCGGGTAATTGGTTTGTGATAAATTTAAAATCTGATTTTACCTTGCTACCGCTAATTTTGCAATTTGATTGTGTCTTTGATTTTCACAAAGCCTTATAGTTACCCCCATCAACCTCTAACACCCCAACTACCTTAGGCTGTGTCATTCTCGCTGTGGGCCACTGGTAGGTATTAGCCGCCATCGTCTCTATCAGATCGTATGCTTCCTCATAACTCTTAGCCATGAAAGCTCCCCCAGAACCTGCATCAATACTCGTTCAGAGATTACCACTCAACCCATTGTAAAACATGTTCATCTGCAGCCATTTGGGTAATTCATGATGTGGAAACTTCCTAAGTAGTTCCTTGTACCTTTCCTAAGATTCGTACAAAGACTCCCCATGCTTCTGCTCAAACATTGTAATCTCATTCCTCATATTTGCAGTCTTCACTGGTGGGAAAAATTTGGCTAAATATTTCTGAGCAAGGTCATCCCAAGTTGTAATCGACCCTAGTGGTAATGAGTGTAACCAACTTTTTGCCTTGTGCCACAGTGTGAACGGAAACAAGTGAAGCTTGAATGCATTATCCGACACCCCGTTGTATTTGAAGGTGTCAAAAATTTCCAGAAAGCTAAATAAGTGTTCATTCGGATCGTCGTTGCCTAATCCCCCAAACTGCACTGAGTTCTGTATCATTTGTATGGTCCCAGGCTTGATCTCAAAGTTATTTGCAGCAATCGCAGGCCTGGTAATGCTTGACTGAATCACAGTCACCCCGGGAGTAGCATAATCCCTCAGCGCTTTCTGAACCTCTGCAACCATTGTTTCTTCCTGTTTATCAAAGTTCTCTCTATTTTCCCTAATCAACTTACTAAGTCTCTAAAACCGTCTTTTAATGTCTTCCTTGAAAGGAAGCAAGTCTAGTTTCTTAGACCGGGATTGCATACACTAATTCAGAGAACCTGAAACAAAAAAAAAAGCAAAAACAAAAAGAAAAATTGTTTAACTAAAACTGAACTATTTAAACTGATATTGAAAGGAATAAAATCAAAACTAGCCCCCGGCAACAGCGCCAAAAACTTGTTGGGTAAAATCTAAAATACGCTCACACGCAAGTATACATGGTCAACAAGTAATATAATGATAAGAAAAGTATCGTTCCCACAGAGACATGTATGAAATTTAATCTAACAATTACCAGTTTTATATTATTTCAATTTTATTAAATTGTTTGAATTAATTATGGAAAATAATGAAAAAACTAATACGAAAAATCAAAACAAATCAACACCACTAATAACCGTAATTTTAATCAGATAATGGAGAATTAAGCCTACAATTTTACTTTAAGTTTCACTCTGATTATCACACCTTTTCCAGTTTAATTTACTATCTCAGTTCATTAATTAAGAACACTCAAGTAGAATTAGTCATCTCTCGATGCACTAACATTGTATTAACTTAATTTCACAATTTGATAGAATTACGCCAAACACCCTAATTAACTAATTCACTATATCTCTATGTGAATTAAAATCAAATAAGGTTTAAATTCCAAGTTCTTTATATGATTACATGCGATGTTAGGTATATCTCTATCATAAACATATGCCAAGATTCCATCAAAATGCAGAATTTAAGAACACATGCTAATGTGATTAGGTCTAGATTCATACATCATCTCTCGAGTCCATACAAATCCACATAAAATTGGTGATCAAGCAATTTATAAATTAAGTATAAATCACAATATATGAACTGAATTGATAGTTTTATTAAACTGAAATTAAGGCATGACAATCATCATTCAACATTGAAGATCTATTGTAAGCCTAATTAGTAATTTAGTTCATAATAAATGAATTAAAAACTGAATAAAGTAAAGAATTCATCATCCCAATTACAAGAACTAAATTTAAGAAATAGAATAGTAATACACCACCCTACTTTGCCTTTAATTCTGCAATCTTTGTGAATCTCACTTCCTTGCTCTGCTCCTCCGTTGTTCTTCTCGCAATTAGGGCTGCAAAAGTGTAAATGATTGTGTGATAATTAATGTCTCCCTCTTCTAATTGACATAAGTCATTTTATAGCTGATAAAAAAAACAACCAAATACAATCCCTATCCATGCCAAAGTTCTCCAATCCAAGCCTCTTCGGAATTTAAATCAAAACCAAACTCCTTTTCTGGCCCCAATAGTTGTCAGTCCCAAGAATACCTAAAACTAAGAAATAACATCCTTTTTATACTCCTAACTTAACCCTATTACATATGAAAATCATCAATCCTTTTAAAACTTAACTTTCATACTTAAGAAAACAAAATTTGCAGTTAAGACGTCAGACCAGCGCCCCGCGCTGGGTCCCTTTGTTAAGTAGCACGGCCCGCGCTGTCTCAACAGATTATCGTCTTAGTGTAACGCGCCCCGCACTGGTTACTATACATCCTTGGCACGCCCTGCGTCGATTGAGCAGAATGCGAAAAATCCTTGTAGTTTCTTCCAAAGTTGGTTCTTAACCATCTTCAACCCATTCTCCTGCACAAAGAGCAAAATTCATCAAAAGTAACATGAATAATCCCAAAAACTAACAATATACCAAGTTAAATGAAATCAAATTGTAGGTTAAAAACCTACTCATCACATTCCCATAGGATTTGGGGCTCACTATCCAAAATAATTACATATAACTACCCATAATCAAGGATAAAAATATAAATTAAATAACTTAAATAATAATCCTCTCCATTAAAGGGTTACATCATCTTAAAACAAATCCCAAGTAATTTAACCTTAAATTATTACATATGTCTACGGAATACATCATAATTAAATAAATATCATAACAGAAATTCAGTTAGGTAAACAAAATAAGTCTTCATCATTTGGACATCTTGCCCTTGCCTTTGCTAGAAGACGACTCATCAACTTTCTCAACTTTAGCTGCAGTGTTAATTGTAAGAGCGAGCAAACAATTGCTCACAAACATAACAATGACAATAGAAATAACATATTAGTAAGTAATGAATACTGAATAATAAAGAACGTGTTTTTCGAATCGAGATTAGGAAACAAGTTTAAGATTTAGTAAATATTTCCTTGGAACATAGTTCATGGTAAACTAAATAAGTCTTCATCATTTGGACATCTTGCCCTTGCATTTGCCCTTGAACTATGTTCCAAGGTTACTAAATATTTCTACCTCAACTTTTAACAGTCATCAGACTATACAAACCTTTTCTTTCGTACTTAGGGGGATCAGCCCTTCGTAACATGTATTGTGCATAAACATCTAAACGGTAATGCATACATAATCCCCTATATTAGGGTTTTTCATCTCAGTTTAACTTTAGGATTTCCACAGTAAAGAAAGTTTAGTTTGGATTAGCTTAACAATGGTTCTAGAATTTTAGAACACTCATCAACTATAGACTAGTCAAATCAATAAAGGTTTATTAGCCATTCGAAGGTTCAACACTATAATATAAGATTGAACAATGATATTTAAATCAAAGATTGAATGTCAACAATATACAATTGAATAAATATTTTATATCCAAAGTATTACATCCAAAAGAGTTATAAAAACTCATTTGGGACAATGAACTTGAACAATTTATGCTTTGAATTGCAAGAAACAAAAGGTAGGAGCTTGCTTAATAAAAGATTAAAGATAAGAAACTTGCGCAGTGATATCAAGTTAAGAATATGAAACTTGCTCAATATAAAAGAATTAGGATTCAAGAACTTGAATAGTTGTAAACAAAATAAAGACAAGAAATTTGCTCAACATAAGAATAAGGTTTAGGAACTTGCCTCGTGCATAAGCTACATAATTATAACAAACGTTAGCCAAACACCTTACATATACCATTGAAATTGCAATACCGATTAGTTAAACTAACATTAACCCTATAGATTAATTCTCATTCAAGTTCATCTTGTTATCCTATCTTATATTCCAATCGCTGAAACCATTTACAGGTCTGAAATCATAAATCTAGTAAGGCATCATCATGCTTTAAATAACATCTCAAGAATTAAACGAATACCAAGTTAAAGTTTCCTAAGTCATTATCTTTTCAATCTCAAATCATCTAATACGTGTTTACAATCTGTTATAAAACTTCATTTCATGTTTAACACCTTATCATGCATCTTAGACTAGGTTAGGCCAACATATCATGGACTGCAAACTAAAAAAAACACATTGTTTCCTTTCGAGTAGTAGGGCGCAGGCTACCTAAAGCTTACCCAAGGCTAGCACACAAGTAATGGTGTCTTTGGTGCTCAAACCTGTAGAGAAAAAGAAAGTGAAATGCTAGCCATCGCCATTTCGCCTTTGGTGCTGTGTAAATTGCGCCAAGACGTAGATAGAAAGCTAGATTGCATACCCTATATCATAGTCCATTCTCAAGCAACCCAATTAAGCAGAATTAACACACCCATAAGCTATAAATTTATTAACAACATCATTAAGCATGCATATCATGATTCTAATATTATAAACATCATACAAAATCAACTTTTAAGGATCAAAATCATGTTTTTACTAGTTTTCTTCATATTCAACATATTTAGCGAAATCAACCACCAAATCTTTGTTTCTTAACCAAATTAAACCTTTTCAATTGCATTGTTTTCGTTTCTTGACATCTTGACACAATCCATAACCATTGCACATTAATTTTGGTCTCAGATAGGCCACTTTTTATATATATATATATATATATATATATATATATATATATATATATATATATATAACAAACTTGAATTTCTAACCTAAAACAACACTTCATGAATTCGATTACTGAGAATTGATAACTATCAGATTATACACATATAATCAACATCTTAAACATTAATCCAACAAGAAATCCAAATCAAAGAAAATAGATATTGAAAAACCAAAACAGGGAATTAAGAAATAGATTATTACCCTTAATCCTTTGTTTATACCAGCAAAGGTGATGATTACAAGGTTTGACAAAAACCTTCTTCTTCCTCTTGACTCCCAATTCTCATAGAACTCTCAATTTTCTCTGTATTTTCCCCTCTAAGTCTTGGAACACAGGTACACATATAAAACATAGTATGCGTAATATAAACTGATAAACATGATTTATCAGTTTAATTAAGCAAACAATCTTCAGCTGTTACATTAACCACAAGCCACAAGGCTTTGTTTGCCTTACACGCTAAAATTCCCCCCCTCAATTTATTTTTATAACACTTATATAATATGGTTCTATTGTAACACTTTTATTTAATCAGTTTTAATCAAGTCAAACTCACACTTATCTTATAATTATAATTATATTTATAATTTCATTATAATTATACTTATGCTTAACAAATTATTTCAAATCTAATTTGATTAAATTCATAAATCAAATTAACATTTGCCTTGTAATTATTATTAAATTAAATTAGAACAACATTATAATTATTTAATAATTCATTTAATTTAATTATCTCATTAAATTAAATTTTCAAATCATAAAATTATCATCAATTAATTTAATTATTATAACACACGTTAACTAAATTATTACGCAGTAATTTCATCAATATTTATTTATCTCAATAAATAAATCAATTAAAATATTTTTTTAATCCAATAAATATTTTCAAATTACACATAAAATTCTCGTTCGTTACAATACCTATAGTACAAGAATTCACAGAAGTATTTCTAGATGATTTACTAGGTCTTCCGCCAGATAGGGAGGTCAAATTTATGATCGATGTGCTACTAGGAGCGGCACCAGTTTTTAGGGCACCATATTGGATGTCGCTAGTAGAAATAAAGGAGCTAATGATTTAACTACAAGAATTATTAGACATGAAGTACATTCAACAGAATTTTTCTCCGTGGGGAGCACTGGTATTGTTTGTAAAAAAGAAGGATGGATCGTTACAACTTTGTATCAACTATTGTGAGTTGAACAAGTTAACAATTAAGAATAAATACCCATTATCTAGGATCGATGATCTATTTGATCAGTTAAAAGGGGTAAATTATTTTTCTAAGATAGATTTGCGTACGGGGTATCATCAGCTGAAAGTGAGGAAGGAGGATATACCTAAGACGACGTTCAGGACTCGGTATGGTCATTACGAGTTTCTAGTTATGTCATTTGGGTTGACTAATGCGCCAACCATATTTATCGATATGATGAACAGAGTGTTCAAGCAATACTTGGACAAGTTTGTCGTAGTGTTCATTGATAATATTCTAGTTTATTCTAAGATGCCAGAAAATCATGCTGAACATTTAAGGTTAGTGTTGGAAACACTACGGAAGGAAAAGTTGTATGCGAAATTCACTAAGTGTGAATTTTGACTTGAAAGAGTACAATTTTTAGGGCACATTATTGAGAAGGATGGGATTTCAGTGGATCCAGCAAAGGTGGAAGCAGTTATTAATTGGGAGTAGCCAAAAACACCAATAGAAAGTGCAGAGTTTCCTAGGGTTAGTGGGACACTATCGAAGGTTCATCCATGACTTTCTAAAATAGCTACTCCATTGACAAATTTGACGAGGAAGTCTGTGAAGTATGTGTGTACGGAGAAGTGTACAAACAGTTTTTAGGAACTAAAGAGGACGTTAAGTAAAGTACATGTATTATCTTTACCAGATGATACGAGAAATTTTGCAGTTTATATATATGCTTCGTATAAAGGACTGGGTTGCGTGCTCATGCAGCATGGCAAGGTCATTACGTATACGTCATGGAAGTTAAAGGATTATGAGAAAGGTTGTAAGACCCCAAATTTTATGAATAAAGATTTTATTTCTCAAAAT
Organism: Panax ginseng; assembly: GCA_020205605.1. Classification (NCBI taxonomy): domain Eukaryota; kingdom Viridiplantae; phylum Streptophyta; class Magnoliopsida; order Apiales; family Araliaceae; genus Panax; species Panax ginseng. Next base: position 125,992,465 of record CM035131.1, on the reverse strand, counting down.
ATTTTTTTTGAATATTATGGTGTGGATTTGAGATAATGTTATAGTTGTGGGTAATATTTATAAATTTTGCAAAGTAAGCAAGTTGTTATATAATGTTCGATTTATCGGGGAATATTCGTTTTAACAGGGAATATTCGTACGATGGCACAATCATTGGTGGACCCCACAACGGAATTATTGTCGGAATGAGAAAACGACAGAAATATCTTTTTATGAAAATAACGGCGGAAGTTTTACCGTTAACTGTTAAAATAACCAGTGATACAAGTACAGTAATACACGTGGTTGCATAGTAGCACACTGTATTGATTATTGATGCTTACGTAAGAAGTCACTCAGTTTTGTTCAATTATTGCTACAACAATTGCTACATAGTATCTCACGTTATTTGATTCAATTATTGTCGATATTTTATATATTATTAAATAAATAATTGAGACGATATAGTTATTCATATTATTATTTGCAATATTGACGATGTCTAAAAAGTTCTGTCGAGGAGAGGTTTGGTCACCTAATTGCGCGCCAATAGGGAGAAATCCTTATTGGAAAGCCCCCCTCTTTCCTGGGAACGATCTGATTGTTAATATTGCGAGTTATAATAATAATGAATATATTTAGGGGATTTTTATGAAGTATTTGATATAAATTTTTCTTATTTTATGGACCCTTATTTACCCATTTTTCAAAATAATTGGTAGAAAGTTATTCAGTATATATATAATATGGTAGGACCCACCTATGATGATGGCATATTGGTGGGAGGGGGACACGTGGGGCCCACATGTCGGAGGAATAAAGAAAATGGGGGGGGGGGGGAATCATGGGAACTTAGAAGGTTATATATATATATATATATTATTTAAAAGTTTTCATTTTATTAGAATAATTTATTGCATAGTATAGCATAGTAGTAAAATCAAAATTTTTCAAAAAATTCGGTCGAATGTCGCCCATGACTTTTCCTTTACTATGCGTCCAAATAGCATCATTTTCATTCTCCTATAAATAGGATGCTTATTTAGAATTGAAAATCACACCAGAATCAGAGAATTCTTCTTCTATAATATTGAGCGTAATTCTTTCGAGTTTTAGGAAGCTTTGAGTGTAGAAAATAGTGAAAGTTTTCTTCAAGAATATATCCGCTATACCTGTTGGAATACTTTTCTTTTTGAGGTAAGTGGTATTATTTATTTCATATTCTGAAGAGATATTATTTTTCGTATTCGTATGAATATTATTTCTGTTCAATATTCATAAAAAAATTTATTTCGTTCAATATTCGCAATAAATATTATATTCGTTTAATATTCGTAATGAATATTATTTTCGTTTAATATTCGTAATGAATATTATTTTTGTTTAATATTCGTAAGGGATGTTATTTTTGTTCAATATTCGCTTGAAATAATATTTTCTTCCATACTCTGTAGTATGTAAGTAATATTATTTCGTTTCAGATTTCAAATTCTATACTCATTTTGTTAAAGTTTTGGCTTCTATACTCCATGAAATTAGTAGAATGTCCTTGATATTTGCGCTTCATCCAGTATCTTTTCACGGAAATATTATTTTGAGCATTCTTGATATGTTTTAACTTTTTCATGTCAGAGTACTATTTACGGGTTACTAATCATGAAGTACTATTCACGGGGTACTATTCACTCGAGTACTATTCACCTGGGGTACTATTCATGATAAAAATTGATTCATTTTCGGTCCAAGTCATTTTTAGTACAATATTATTCTTGAATTTTACTCCACAAAGCAGTATCATGTTGACAATTTGAACGTTATTGAATTCTGGATAAATTAAATTATAAATCTTTAAAATTTATCTTTGAACTTGTTTTATTGAATTATTATGTCATTGTCATCATCCTTATGCTTATATTGTTATGAAAGTTATCTTTGGTTTTGCGTGCATAGATGGACTGTTGATTGGTATGATTATGACCATGGATTATTCGGTATAATCGTGACCCGTAATGTTACAAATGATGTGGAAAAGTCCTCATTGGCCTGTAGTGCATTGATGGACAGTTGTTGGTATGATTATAACCAGGGGTTATTCGGTATAATCATGACCATTGATGATTACATGAATATCCTTGGCCCGTAGTGGATGATTCGATGATGTGGTTTATTTATTAAGCTGAGTCTCAGCGATAAAATTGATGATAAATTCTTTTAAATCATAAAAGATAGTAGATATCACGCTTTACTTGACTCTTCTAATGGATTGCTTGTTCCGCTGCAGTTAAACTTGATGTTTGTTATATTTTATCAGTTTAACACAGTTGAAGGCTAACGATAAATTATTCTACATTATCTTAGTCATAATATTTCTTACTGGGCTAGTTGAGCTCACCCTTTGGCTTTCATTGTTCTCTTCAGGAAATGATAATGTAGCCGGGATTAGTCGGGGAACGGAGTGATGGTCCAGATGTTTGCATTAGTAGTCCTATCTATTCTATGAAATAGTGTGATAATAAATGTATTAAGTACTCCATTTGAGTTTAAATACTGTTTAGAAGACAATATTCGTATTAAAACTCTCAGTTTATGTTTTGTCGTATTTTACATGAAAGTTGTTTTATTAAGTTGAATTTGAATTTTGTACCATGTATTTGGCGACTCAAGATGGGTGATGTATACCTATTTTGGGGGCGTCACAGTTGGTATCAAAGCTTAGGGATATGATCCCTGGCTGAGATATGAGACAATAACTATGAGGGGAGAGACGGGAAATTCCTTCGCTAGTATGACCTACATAAGTTTATTTGGTATTTAATTGGTCGGTCAGAGTATAGGGATAATTTATGACATGTCAATTTACCCTTGTTTTGTGGCAGTATTTGAAAATGACATCTGAGAATGTTGAAAATAGCAATGGAGCACAGGAGACCGTTGAGTCTCCACAGATTAATAATCAGGATAATGTGCATCAGGAAGGCAACAATCCTCATGCAAACAACAACACTGACCAAATGATGAACGATGGAATGTTCAGAGGCTTTATGCAATTCATGCAACATCAGGCGAGAGTGGCTCCTGTCCAAAATACAGGTGGAAACGCTGGCAACTCTCGGACGGTCACCGCTAAGCAGTTCAAGGAGTTGGGACCACCAGAGTTTATTGGAGAGCCAAAACCACTTAAGGTGGAGACGTGTATAAAGCAGATTAACAAGATATTTGATGTCTTGGGATGCTCCGAGGAGCAAAAGGTTCTCTTTGCCACCTTCATGTTGCGAGGAGAGGCAGATTACTAGTAGGAATCTGTAAAGCATACTCAACCTGCCGCACTAAAGATTACTTGGAAGAAGTCCCAAGAATTGTTCAACGAAAAGTACTTTCCTGAAAGTATTCGTCACATGAAAGAAGTAGAGTTCATCAAGCTGGAGAAAAACAATATGACCGTATCGCAGTACGAAGCCAAGTTTGCTGAGCTGTCCCGGTTTGCGTCCCACTTAGTTGATAATGAGGATAGAATGACGTGAATATTTCTAAGAGGTTTGAAACCCGAGATACATCAATACCTCATTTCTCACAAACTTTGCTTGTATTCAGATGTTGTTAATAGGGCTCAATTATTGGAGCGCGATAATGAGTCAAATCAACCAAGAGAGAGCAGCCGACAAAATGATAATACGAGTGGTAGCAGTCATCGAAGCGGTGACAACAAACGTTGAAGGAATCAACATGCCAGAAATGGTAACCACTACAGTGGTAATCATGGCCAAGACAATAAGAATGGACATTTCAAGAAGAGGAGATTCAACAATGATGGAAAGACGTCAGCATCAGCACTCATTGTTAAGGAAGGAGAACAACCACCTATCATATGCTTCAAATGCGGAGGGGAGGGACATATCAGTCCAAACTATGCGCAGAAGTCCAAAATGTGTTACAATTATGGAAGAGAAGGTCACCTAGCTCGATTTTGTCGTTTAGGGAAGCCAAGTCCAGCTGGGATGGAGGCACAAAAGGCCGTTCCAGAAAATTCAAAACCAGTAGTTCAAGGGAGAACATTTGTCGTAACCTCCCAGAAAGCAAGGAACCTGAACGAGGTCATCACGGGTAAGCTTATCATAAACTCTAGCAAAGTCTATACCTTATTCGATATCGGTTCTACCCACTCTTTTATTTTACCTAGTTGTGTTCAACGTTTGAACTTGACCCCTAAGAAATTAGACGTTGACTTATCTGTTGAAACTTTATTATGAGAAACCTTCATTACATCCACTGTTTATAAATCTTGTTTGATTCAAATTGACACTGCAATAACCCGATATTTTTTATATAATTAAATCAGAAATTTTGCGTATAAATTTTTTTTATATTATTATTTATTTATTTTAAAGGTGAGAATACATGCAAGGTAATGTGTATGTATTTATGTGATGAATATTTATTACATGAATAATTACAAATAATTTTATTTTAGAATTATTGATCATTATAAATTATGTTCTTATAATAATTAATTTTATAGTAGAAATGTTTTTATTAATTATTTTCCATGAAAATATGATTTTATATTATTTAAATAATATATGAAATGATTATTAGAATTATTATAAAATTATTTTATTTTGTTATATGAATTTATTTCATATTAGTTAAGTTAATTATTTTAACTTAATTAATAATGTTATATATGAAAGATAAATCAGATATAGAATCCAAACCCTAATTTTGGTTTTGATCAAGGGATGAGAATAATAATATAATATTATTTTTATTTTTGTGCTATAAATATATAATGTATGTGTAGACCGAAAATGGTTGGTCAATTATGGAGTATAATATCAACGCTTTAGCATTGCTTTAATGAACCTTAATTTGAAACTCAAATTAGAGTTCAAGACGGTTAAGTAATTGTGTTATGCGACTAATGATATGTGTTATTGATTATAACATTAATTAGCAAAAACCTAATTATTAGAAACCCTAATTATAAATTTATAACCCTAATTGCTATTGTAAGCCCTAATTACTAAATTCGTAATCTTAATGATAATTTGTGAAACTAAAACCTAAATTTTTATGTTTATGTAATTAGGAAACCTAAATTAATTTAGAAATCCTAATTGATAATTTTAGAAACTAAAAATTTTATTTTTAAACCTAATTAGAAATCCTATAATTTTTGTGCTAACCCTTAGGGTTAACCCCTAAGGGTTTGCCATGTTACATGTTTACTGTGACGCCCCCAAAATAAGTATACAACACCCATTCTGAGTCACCAAATACATGGTATAGAAAGTAAACTACAACGTCAATAATACAATTGTCGTGCAAAATACGACAACACATACTGTGAGTTTAAATACAAATATTGTCTTCTAGACAATATCAACACTCAAATAAGTCCTCATTACAATTATTCATACACTATTTTACAGAAATAGTGACGACTGCTAAAACATCTTTCTAGAACCATCACTCCATACCTCGATTCAATCCTGCTATGTTCTCACCTCCTAAGAAGAAAAATGGAACAAAAAGAAAAAGGGTGAGCTCAACTAGCCCAGTAAAGAATATTATGACTAAGATAATATACAACAAATTATCATTAGTCTTCAACAGGGAAAAATCTGGTAGAATATAATAGACAACAAGTTTTAGATCAATATTCTGCAGCGGAAACATCAATCCATTAGAAGAGTCACGCAGAGAATGAATTCTACTATCTTCTAAGATTTAAAAGTTCATCATCAATATTTTATCCATGTAACAACAATCAATATACATCTTTAATCAAATATTCATCTTTGCACTACAGGCCAAAGATATTCATTTGTATCACCAGTTGGTCATGTTCATCTCAATACTTGTTCATCTTTGCACTACGGGCCAAAGATATTCATCAGTTAATCATTCATCTTTGCACTATAGGCCAAAGATATTCTGTAATATCATCATTTAAGACTGAGGATGATGAAAAATATTTTTAAAAAAATGAATCTAGTGAGACAGAAGGACAAATATTAGGGATTCATATAACAATTTATCCAAGATCAATAATACTTCATAATAACCAATTGTGAAGCAGAATTCAAAAAAAAATGATCAAAACATGGATACAATCAAAGATAGTAGCCAAAATAGACATCTTGGACAAAAAGGAAAATTTTTATTTTTCGGTGAATATTGCCGTATTCGTGAATAGTGTCGTATACGTGAATAGTAATCCCGACACAAAAAGTTCCAAATTTGATTAAAACGTTCACCAATATTTCGGCATAATGATATTGAAAAAAATAATATCATTTAAGAAGAAAATAACATCCCTTACCTCAAAATAACGGTACTTCTGATCGGAATATCGGATATAAAACCGAAGGAAGCTTGTACTAAACAACAACTTTCAAAGTATATAAATACTCACAAAAATACGCTCGATAATCTAGAGAGAAAGAAAACTTGTTTCAGGTGTGATTTTCAATTATAACCTAAGCATCTATTTATAGGAAAATGCTAGAACGCCATAGGAGACTAAAATAATAAAATAATAATATAACTTATTTTTTCTCCTACGCACCCTTCCATGACCAGCCACCACAATTGAACCAAAAATTCCAACAACCCACATGTTAAAATAGAAGTGGGTCCCACCCATAATTTAATAAAAATTATTTTATTTTCTGAAACTTCAATAATTCATAGAAAATAGCCCGTTTATCAGAAAAATATGAATTTTATGTCCATTCTGCCTGAAATCAAGTTCTCTACAACTTTGTAGCTTTGAGTTTTTCCAAATTCCAAACAGAAAATATCCGAAATCCACAAACGGATGATTTTTAATTCCTCCATTCTGACAAAATACTGATAAAACACCTCAGCATTAATTCCTTCATTTATAACCACATAAATAAATCCATCATTTATATCCACATCAAATAAATATTTTCTTATCATATAAATCAATAATTAATTATTCACAAATAATATTACAGAATCACAATTATGACAACCGCACTGCTCTCAGAAAGAGGGGCTTTCCAATAAGGATTTCTCCTCATCATGCGCAATTAGGTGACCAAACCTCTCCTTAGAGCGTAACTTTCTAGACATTGCCAATAATATTATTCAAATAATATGAATTATTGATCTGATAATGGGAACATTTGTGCGATTACAATTATTGAAACAACAATAATATAAAATATCAACGAAGCAATTATTGAATCAATAAAATAAAATATTGAACAATAACTCTCGTAACAATTATCGAGTAGTGTCTTCTTACGCATTTAATCAATAATTCAATAATATCTTGTGCTGTCTGGTGTGCTACTCGCCACCACGTGTATTACTGTATTTTAACCACCAGGTAACCCAACAGTGTTAACGGTAACAATTACGCCGTTATTTATAAAAACTCATACTTTGTCGTTTTCTTCATCCGATAGTTATTCTGTTATGAGCCCCACGAATGGTTGCGCCGTCGTACAAATATTCCCCAACAAAAAGAATATTCCATGACCAAAAGAATATTCCCCGACAAAAATGAATATTTTATAACCACTTGCTTATTTTGTAAAATTTGCACATTTAACCCATAACCAAAGCATTATATCAAATTAACCCTTATTAATTTAGAATAATGAATAGAGAAAATTCAATTTTATTTATAATAAGTTGGGGTCTTACAACCTCCCCTCCTTATAAAATTTCATCCTCGAAATTGACGTACGTACTTGGTGTTTCGAACAGGTAAGGGTACCTCACTTTCATTTCTGATTCCAACTCCCAAGTCATTTCCTCAATAGCATGGTTTCTCCACAAAACCTTAACTTGTGGTATAAACCTTGGTGCGTAGGACATGCTCTTTCCTATCCAAGATCTTAACAGGTACTTCCTCGTACATTAAATCTTCGGCTATCTTGTCTGGTTCTAACGCAATAATATGGTTTGGATCTTTCACATATTTACGAAGCATAGATATATGGAAAACATTTTGAACACGAGACATACTTGGAGGTAATGCGAGTCTATATGCCACATTTCCTATTCGGTCAAGAATCTCAAATGGACCAACAAACCTTGGATTGAGCTTTCCTCTCTTTCCAAATCTTGTAACTCCCTTCCATGGAGCAATACGTAACAATACATGATCCCCAATATTAAATTCCACGTCCTTTTGATGAAGATCAGCATAACTCTTTTGTCGATCTTGTGAGGTTTGAAAACGTTGTCGAATCATTTGGATCTTTTTTGTAGTCATGCATACTAATTCTGGTCCCAACAACGTTTCTTCTCCCACCTCGTCCCATCATACTGGAGAACGACACTTTCGTCCATACAATGCCTCGAATGGAGCCATGCCTATACTTGCTTGATAACTATTGTTGTAGGAGAATTCCACCAGTGGAAAGTACTTATCCCAACTTCCTTTGAAATCTAGGACACAGAGTTTTAATAGATCTTCAAGGGTTTGAATAGTCCTTTCCGATTGCTTCGTCCGCTTGAGGATGGTATCTTTGAATCAATCAGAATCCGTGCCCATAGCTTTCTGCAAGCTAACCCAAAATCTTAAAGTGAATCTTGGGTCACGATCCGAAACTATGGATACTGGCATGCCATGCAATCTCAAAATCTCATTCACGTACATACAAGAAAGACGTTCAAAGGAATAAGTTTCTTGTATCAGTAAGAAATGAGCAGACTTGGTTAATCTATCAACAATAACCCAAATCGCATCTATGCCTTGAGAAACTTTGGGAAGACCTGTAACGAAATCAATGGTAATGTGTTCCCACTTCCATTCCAGAATCTCAAGTGGTTGCAATGGACCTTTTGGCACTTAATGCTCCGCCTTTACTCGCTGACAAGTTAAACACCTCGAGATAAACTCTTCGATCTCTCTCTTCATATTCTTCCACCAAAATGTATGTCGAATATCATGATACATTTTGGTACTCCCAGGATTGCAAACGGGGTGTTGTGTGCCTCCATCATGATTCTATGCTTCAAGTCAGAATTGTTAGGAACGCAAAGTCTAGAGTTGACTCGAAGTATTCCTTCTTCATCGATTCTTGCTTTTGGAATAGCATCTTCTTGCATTTTCTTCTTCATACGATCGCCTCTGTGTCCGTAGCTTGAGCAAATTTTTTAACTTTATCGATTAAAGTCAGTTCTACTCGTATATTCGCCATCATCACATGGGTCCCTGGAGTCTTTAATTCTACCTCCATCCTTTGCAAGTCATACCAAATGGGCCTTTGCGTTGATAATATCGCACTTGTACTCGCATATGATCTTCTACTCAATGCGTCAGCTACTACGTTCGCTTTTCCAGGATGATATTGAATTATGTGATCGTAATCTTTCAACAACTCAAGCCAACGTCGTTGCCGCATATTGAGTTCTTTTTGGGTGAAGAAATATTTGAGGCTTTTATGGTCCATATAAATCTCCACTTTCTCCCCATACAAGTAATGTCTCCATATCTTCAACGCGAATACGACTGCTGCCAACTCCAGATCATGAGTAGGATAATTCCTCTAATATTCTTTGAGTTGTCTCGAGGCATAGGCTATGACTTTCCCATGTTGTATGAGAACACATCCTAACCCTTTGCCTAAAGCATCGCTGTAGATGACAAATCCATTCGAACTAGATGGTATTGTCAGAACAGGTGCCGAAATGAGTCTCCTCTTGAGCTCTTGGAAACTTTTCTCACATTCCTCGCTCAATACGAATTTTGTATCTTTCTGAGTCAGCTAAGTTAATGGAGTAGCGATTCAAGAAAATCCTTCCACGAATCTTCGATAATAACCAGCTAAGCCCAAAAGTCACGACTTGGGCCACCGACTTTGGTTGTTCCAACTTTGTATTGCTTCAATCTTCGGCAAGGTCAATAGATACTCCATGTTTTGACACCACGTGCCCAAGAAATGCTACTTCCTCAAGCGTAACTCGCATTTCTTCAAATTTTGGCATATAGCTTGTTTTCACGAAGCCTTTCAAGTATCGACTTCAAATGGTGCTCATGATCTTCACGGCTTTTGGAATAGATGAGGATGTCATCAATAAAGACAACAACGAATCGATCCAAATATTCCTTCAATACTTGGTTCATCATATCCATGAAAGCAAAGAGGAGCATTAGTCAATCCAAAAGACATGACTAAGAATTCATAATGCTTGTCATCGAAGTTCAAGGCGTCTTTTGAATATCCTCGATTTTAATCTTCAAATTTGATGATATCTAGAACGAAGATCGATCTTTGAAAAGAATTTTGCTCCTTGCAACTGGTCGAACAGGTCATCAATGTGAGGTAACGGATACCTATTCTTGATGGTGACATGGTTTAATTCTCGGTAGTCAATACAAAGTCACATACTCCCTTCTTTCTTCTTTACGGATAAAACAGAAGCACCCCAAGGAGATGTACTAAGACGAATGAAACTGATGTCTAACAATTCCTGTAGTTGGACTTTTAACTCCTGAAATTCAATAGGAGTCATTCGATATGGGGTTTTAGAAATGGGCTTTGTACCCGGTTCAAGGTCAATAAAGAATTCAACATCACGTTCGGGGTAGACCGGGAAGTTCTTCAGAAATACATCAGAAATTCTTTAACAATGTAAATATTATCCAAATCTGACTTGTCTTTATTCAAATCCATAACATGGTCTAAGAAAGCTTGACATCCATTTTTGAATAAACGAATAGCTTTGTGGCTTGATATGACAGTGACTGATTTTAGTGGTTTAGTTGTTTGAATTCGTATAACAGGTTGGTTAGGAATATGAAAACTAACAACCTTACAAAAACAATCAATTTTGGCATGATGAGTGGTTAACCAATCAATCCCTAAAATCACATCAAAAGCAAGTATCTTTAAAGAGATAAGATCAACAGGTAATGTGATAGTGCCAACTTGGATTAAGCAAGATTTATAAACTGTAGATGTAACAAAGGTTTCACCCAACGGAGTTTCAACAGATAAGTTAAAGTCCAATTTCTCCGGAGTCAAGTTTAAACGTTGAGCACAAGCAGGAGAGATAAAAGAATGGGTAGAACCGGTATCTAATAAGGTATAAACTTCGCAAGAATTCAAGATTAGCTTACACGTGATCGCCTCTTTCGGGTTCCTCACGTTTTGGCCAGTCACGAGAAACGCTTTTCCAGGAACAGTTGATTTCGACTTATCCGGGATAGCTTTTGGAGTCACCATCCCCGCTGAACTTGGTTTTGCTACAGAACATCTCGGGCTATATGACCCTCCTTTCCACAGTTATAACATACCTTGGATTGTAAGGCGTTTATGTGATATGTCCCTCTTTCCGATTTGTAATACACGGTAGGTGGTCGTTCTCCTCCCCTAGCAGTTGATCTTTGGTGTTCTTTGATGATGTCTTCCCGTCATTGTTGAATCTCCTCTTTTTAAAATATCCACTAGACTCACCTCTTCTATTATCATGGCCACGATTACCACCCGAGTGGTTACCGCTTTTATCCGTATTCTTCCCTCCTCACTGGTTATCATCGCTCGACGATGGCTAGCATCACCGGTATGATGACCGGTTGTTATCCCTCAGTTGAGTATACTCATTATCTCGCTCTAATAATTGAGCCATGTTGACAACATCTGAATACAGAGAAAATTTATGAGAGATAAGGTATTAACGAATCTCGGTTTTAGACCTCTCGTAAACATCCACGCCATCGTTCCTCATTCTCCACCAAATGAGGTACAAAACCGATAACTCTCGCTAACTTGCCTCAGATCGAGACACCGCCATGTTGTTTCGTTCGATCTAATAAACTCTACCTCCTTCATATGATGAATACTTTACGGAAAGTACTTGTCATTAAACTGTTTCTGAAATCTTTCCCAAGACATGTTAAGTGCGGCTGGCTGGGTACGCTTCATGGATTCCCACCAGTAATCTGCCTCTCCGCGGAACATAAAGGTGGAAAATGGAACCTTCTTTTCTTCCGTGCATCCCAAGACATCGAATATCTTGGTAATTTCCTTGACCCATGTTTCCGTCTTAATCGGATCGGGTTTTCCCCAGAAATCTGGTGGTCCCAACTCTTTCAACTGCTTGGTTGTGACAGACTGCGCGTTGCCATCACTTCCACCCTATTTTGTACACGAGTCTACCTCGTCTGATTTTGCATGAACTGCAAAAAGTTCCTAAACATTCCATCATTCATCGTTTGTTCGGTAGTGTTGTTTACAGGAGGAATATTGTCTTCCTGTTGCACGTTCTCCTGGTTTGTGACTAAAGGTTGTTCCACAGTCTCATACACTCCATTGTTAACGTTCTCAGCAGCCATTCTTAAATACTGCCATAAAACAAGGGTTAATTAAACAAATTAACATATCACATAATATCCCTATATTATGACCAACCAACAAATAAGCTTAGACAGGACACACTAGCGAAGGATTTACTCATCTCTCCCCTCCTAGTTCTAGTCCCCGATCTCCGCCAGAGATCATATCCCTAAGCTTTGATAACAATTGTGACGCCCCAAAATAGGTATACAATACCCATTCTGAGTCGCCAAATACATGGTACAGAAAGCAAACTACAACTTCAATAATACAATTGTCGTGTAAAATACGACAACACATACTGTGAGTTTAAATACAAATATTGTATTCTAGACAATATCAACACTCAAATAAGTCCTCATTACAATTATTCATACACTATTTTACAGAAATAGCGAGGACTGCTAAAACATCTTTCTAGAACCATCACTCCATACCTCGATTCAATCCTGCTATGTTCTCACCTCCTAAGAAGAAAAATGGAACAAAAAGAAAAAGGGTGAGCTCAACTAGCCCAGTAAAGAATATTATGATTAAGATAATATATAACAAATTATCATTAGTCTTCAACAGGGAAAAATCTGGTAGAATATAATAGACAACAAGTTTTAGATCAATATTCTGCAGCAGAAACAGCAATCCATTAGAAGAGTCATGTAGAGAATGAATTCTACTATCTTCTAAGATTTAAAAGTTCATCATCAATATTTTATCCATGTAACAACAATCAATATACATCTTTAATCAAATATTCATCTTTGCACTGCAGGCCAAAGATATTCATTTGTATCACTAGTTGGTCATGTTCATCTTAACACCTGTTCATCTTTGCACTACGGGCCAAAGATATTCATCAGTTAATCATTCATCTTTGCACTACAGGCCAAAGATATTCTGTAATGTCATCATTTAAGACTGAGAATGATGAAAAATATTTTAAATAAAACGAATCCAAAGGAGATGAAGGAAAAAATTTAGGATTCAGTATAACAGTTTATCCAAGATCAATAATACTTCATAAAAACCAATTGTGAAGCAGAATTCAAAAATAAGGATCAAAACATGGATACAATCAAAGATAGTAGCCAAAATAGACATCTTGGACAAAAAGGAAAAAAATTTCGGTGAATAGTGTTGTATACGTGAATAATATCGTATACATGAATAGTAATCCTGACACAAAATGTTCCAAATTTGATTAAAACGTTCACCAATATTTCGGCATAATGATATTGAAGAAAATAATATCATTTAAGATTTAAAATAACATCCTTACCTCAAAATAATTAAGATTTCGATCGAATATCGGATATAAAGTCGAAGGAAGCTTTGCATCTTTAATAAAGAACTCTCAAAGTATATAAATACTCACAAAATACGCTCGATAATCTCTAGAGAAAGAAAACTTGTTTCTGGTGTGTTTTTCAATTCTAACCTCAGCGTCTATTTATAGGAAAATGCTAGAACGTCATAGGAGACTAAAATAATAAAATAATAATATAACTTATTTTTTTCTCCTACGCATCCTTCCATGACCAGCCACCACAATTGAACCAAAAATTCCAGCAGCCCACATGTTAAAATAAAAGTGGGTCCCACCCATAATTTAATAAAAATTATTTTATTTTCTGAAACTTAAATAATTCATAGAAAATAGCCCGTTTATCAGAAAAATATGAATTTTATGTCCATTCTGCCTGAAATCGAATTCTCTACAACATTGTAGCTTTGAGTTTTTCCAAATTCCAAACAGAAAATATCCAAAATCCATAAACGGATGATTTTTAATTCCTCCATTCTAACAAAATACTGATAAAACACCTCAACATTAATTCCTTCATTTATAACCACATAAATAAATCCATCATTTACATCCACATCAAATAAATATTTTCTTATCATATAAATCAATAATTAATTATTCACAAATAATATTACAGAATCACAATTATGACAACCAGGCCGTTCCTAGGAAAGAGGGGACTTTCTAATAAGGATTTTTCCTTACTGGCGCGCAATTAGGTGACCAAACCTCTCCTTAGATAGAACTTTCTAGACATTTGCCAATAAAATCCCAATTTAAAAATAAAAGATGATATATATATATATATATATTAAAGTTTGATTACATGATTCTTCATAAGAATTTCTTATTGCAAAGTATTACATTCAACTAGACAGTAATATAAACTAATCTAAGCAGGGACGCTTCCCTTTATTAACTCCAGAAGTGCCAGGGTTACCATCTAATACTGCAAAAGGAATAATTTGCAAGGGTGAGCTATGACATGCTCAGCAGGTTCTATAGTTATAACAATATATGATTTGAAGAAGTATAACAATTCAAAATTTAATTGATAGTTGCAACCATTTCTGGAATTTCTTTTTCAACCATTTCTGGACTTTTTATTTCTGTCAGTCACACAGACTTAGAAAATTTGTTTAGATATGAGGTAGGGGATCAGCCTATTCAATATCCTAGGAGTATGCATCTTATCCTAATAGTGCTCACATGCACTAATCGTCAATATATTATTGACCAAACATCGATCCCATTACAGGATACACGATTTCAATATAGGATGTCTTACCAAAACAATTTGGTTTGACATAACAGTTTATGCTCAATAAACAATATTATATAAATAAACAATTCATTTCTTAGTTATGCTGAAGCAATAACAATAACTTTTCAACAATTGGCAATTCAAGTTTAGGTTTGGTATAACATATCAATAGCAATTCAAGATAGAATATTGTTCAACGAATAAATAGGGTTTGAGAAATTTATGTTAAGTAATTAATAATTTGGGTTTAGTAAACTTGCAAAAGTAATTAGGGTATAAGAAACTTGCTGAGCAAAGATCAATCAAGTAATGCTACTCGATTCATTAATAAACACCTAGGATGTTCATTTATATAAATCTAACACATTAGTATTGATAACAATACTCAAATACAAAATCTACAAATGTTTGGGTTAGGTTTAATATGGTTTCGGTGTCTAAAGACTTTACCGAGTATTAAATAAGTTAATAAATTGACTAAATTTTATTCATAAGCTTTATTATATTATTAGATAATTTAAATATCCATTATAACAATTTCTAGAAGCTTATAATAATTTTTAAGTATTTATTTATTCCATAAATGATTTTTAAATCATTTATTTCTATTTCTAAATAATTAATATTTACTTAGAATATTATAAAAATCTTGTTTACTATTTTTAAATAATTTATAACCCTTTATTATGATTTTTATATCATTAATATCATTTTCAATAATTATTTATTATTTATAAATAATTGTTCTAATTACTTTATTATTACTTAATTATTAATAATATCCAAATAAATTAAAATATTTATTGAATTTATGTAAAAAATATTAAAAGTTAAATTAAAACTATTTTTGTAATTATTTATATTTATTTATTAATTATTTCTAATTTTTATTAATTAATTTATTAGAAAACATTTTCTGTATGCGCTAAAGCTCTATAGTGACAGGAAGTGTCGCTTGTCGACGTCGGGATTTTTGAGTGTCCCTTTTCGTTATTTGTTCTTTGGTGTTCTCATGTTAATGTGAGATTTGTTTGAAAAAACAAGTGAAAAGGTCCCACATGTATAATGTCGATTTGACTTTAAGAGTCGCCGGTTGGTGTATTTAACTAGTTGCACTAATCTAAAGAACTTGAAAAGGTTTACACATTGACCCAAAGTGATGCGATTAATCGCTAAGCGGGTCTGTGAAACCGAGATTTATTTGGGTCAGGGGCTTGATTTTTCGGAGGAATGTGTTAGGCACCCCAGAGCATCTCGTGTTGCTTACTACAGTGACCGCTTACTTTTCAAAGAAAGCTGTTATATGAATGTGTGTGTGTGTGTGTGTGTGTGTGGATCAATGTGCAATTATTTGGAAGTAGTGCTGTACCTCGTTCGCACCTATATACATAGGGTTTGAATTTATAGAAAATTCAGTTTTAAACAAGATATAGCAATGACATTTTGTAAAAGAGGTTTTTCAAACCCTGTGCTCAATAGTAATTGAGGCCTTTGATACTTCCATTTTATTATTAAATGTTCGGCTTGTTTGCTTTTATTTTCGAGATGCGAAACATTCTCGAGAAAATAATATACAGCAGTGCCGAACTCCTCATGGGCATGACAACCATCCAAGGAAATTCAGACACTATAAAATAATGTACAAGCTGGCTACAGCTGAAAAATGTCCATCATGGGAACCGAATCTAGATTCAGTAGACTGAATCTGTGATCACATGATTCCTAGGCTCACATGATACTGCAATTTCTATGGAATGTAGTAAGCAGTTATATATATAAAAGCTGTAAATATATATATATACAGACATGATCAACCACCACGAAGCAACTCCATGGGGGATCAGAAATGTAAATATATATAAAAGCGATAAATATATATATATGGACATGATCAACCACCACGTAAGTAAACTCTGTGTGGGACGAAATGTAAATAAAGATGTAAGCGATCAATCGCCACGAAGTACACTCGTGTGATTTAAATGTAAATAAAGATGTAAAAGCGATCAATCGCCACTTAAGTACACTCCAGCGGGGACGAAATGTAAATAAAGTTGTAAGCGATCAATCGCCACTTAAGTAAACTCGAGGCGGTGATTTAAATGTAAATAAGTCGTAAAAGGCCACAAAGTAAACTCTGTGCCTCGACAGAATTTAAATATATATATATATATATATATATATATATGATATATATACAAAAGCATCCTTCACTAAGTCCATCCTTGTCTCACACAAGACATTTCATGAACCTATCATAATTCTCCACATCCTAGCAATCATTAAGAGTTCAATTTTAATACAATTGAGTTACTCACCTCATGCCATGTAAAATAAATAATCGCAGGCTCTATTTAATAATAATATTAAATCATAAAATTTACGGTTATTACATCCTCTCCCCCTTATAAAAATTCCGTCCTCGGAATTGATACAAGGTTATCTGAAAAGATGGGGATAGTCTCTCCTCATCCTATCTTCTAATTCCCATGTGGCCTCCTTGACATCGTGGTTTCGCCAAACAACCTTTACAGAAGATATAGCTTTGTTTCTTAGCATTTGTTCTTTCTTATCTATTATCTGAACATGAATTTCTTCATATACCAGATTCTTCTCTACTTGAATGGGCTCATAGGAAATCACGTGCTTATAGTCAGACTTGTACGGTCGTAGTACGGAAATGTGAAACACGTTGTGGATGTGTTCCAATTCGGGTGGCAAAGCAACTTTGTATGCCACTTCGCCCACTCGCTTCAATATCTCGAATGGCCCTATGAACCTCGGACTCAATTTTCCTTTCTTTCCGAATCTGATCTTTCCCTTCCAAGGAGATACCTTCAAAAACACAAAACTACCGACTTCAAAGTCTCGGTTCTGACGATGCAAGTTGGCGATTTCTTCACAGCGATCTTGAGTTGCTACCAATTTGCCCCCTTATTGTTGCTACCACGCGTCGTACCGTTCTTGTTGGACTAATTCGGTCCCAAAAGTTGTCTTTCTCCGACTTCATCCCAACATAATGGCGCCCAAAGACTTTCTCCTCAGAAGAGCTTCATATGGCGGTATACCTGATACTCGCATGATAGCTATTATTGTGTTTAATTCTACTAATGGTAAATGGTCGTCCCAATTCCCCTGAAGTCCATTACGCAAGCTCTCAAAGATGTCCTCCAACATTTGTATGGTTCATTCACTCGCCTGGTCGGCTTTGAGGGTGATAAGCAAGACTTAATCTCAATTGAGTTCCCATTCGTTCCTCGCAAACTTTTCCAATTTTGACGTGAAACGCAGATCTCGATCGGAGACAATCGACAATTTAAGACTCCATGTCGCGATACGATTTCCTTTACATACAAATTTGCTAATGGTTCAAATTGAATCGAATCTTGATGGGTAGAAAATGAGTTGTCTTTGTTAGTGGTCCACAATAACCCAAATGGCATCATAACTCTTACGTGTAACCTAAGTCCAACCACCTAAGTCCATCGTAATGTGCTCCCATTTCCATTCTCGAATTTCAGTATGTTAAAGTAGTCCACTTGGTCTCGTGTTCGCTTTAACTCTTTGACAAGTAAGACATCTCGCTAACACACTGCAACTTCTCTTTTTCAAATTAGGCCACCAAAAATGGTGTCAAGATCCCGTACATTTTTGTGCCTCCCGGATATAGGGAATACGTCGATTGTGTGCTTCGTGTAGATTTCTCTCTCTTCGATACAAATTGGCACCCATACCTCGACCCTCGAATCTCAATATACCGCCCTTATCTACTTTGAACCTTTCTTCCTTATCTTCTACTATTCTCTTCTTTATCTTCTCACATTCTTCATCTTTCTCTTGTGCTTCCTTTATTCTATCCAATAACGTCGGGTGAGCTCTCATCATGGGAAATCTTCCTTCCGCTTCTCTTGGTTCCTCCACCTCTATTTCCAACCTTTCTATTTCTCTTATTAATTCCTCTTGAGTTGTCAGTTTGAATAACTTCTCCCTTCCTTTTCTACTCAAAGCGTCGACTACAACGTTTGCTTTTCCCGGGTGATAAAGAATTTCACAGTCGTAATCCCCGATCGCCCAACCACCTTCTTTGTCGCGATGTTCAACTCCTTTTGTCCGAAGATATATTTCGGACTCTTGTGATCCGTGATATATCTCACATTTTCTCCATACAAATAGTGCCTCCAAATCTTCAATGCAAAGACTCCGCCGCTAACTCCAAGTCATGGGTAGGGTATCGCTTTTTGAAATCTTTCAACTATCGTGGAGGCATATGCAATGACTTTGCCATGTTACATTAGCACACAACCAAGTCCTCTATGCGATGCATCACTATACACCACAAATCCTCCCGTATCATCTGGTAATGATAATACAGGCGCCTCACTCAACCTCCTCTTCAATTCTTGGAAACTCTCCTCGCATTTGTCCATCCATACGAACTTCTCTGTCTTCCTCGTTAGATTGGTCACGGGGTTGCTATCTTAGAAAAATCTTGGATAAATCTTCGATAGTACCCGGCTAAACCTAAGAAACTCCTAACTTCATTGGCGCTTCTTACCGCTCCTGCCATTTACCTCTTCCACCTTGCAGGATCCATAGAAATTCCATCTTGATCTATCACGTGTCCTAGAAACTGGACCCTTTCCATCAAAAATTCACATTTTGAAAATTTAGCGTACATCTTTTCCCTTCTCAATGCTTCCAATACCATCTTGTGTGTTCGGCAGGTGCTCTTCCTTCGTCTTTGAATAAATCAAAATGTCGTCGATAAATACTACTACGAACTTATCTAAGTATGGCCATGAAAACTCGGTTCATCAAGCCCATAAATGCAGGAGCATTGGTTAATCCAAATGACATCACTAAAAATTTGTAATGTCCGTAGCGAGTTCGAAACGCGCCTTTTCAGACGTCCTCCTCTCGCACTTTCAACTCGATGATAACCTGCTCAGAATCTATCTTGGAAAAACACTTCTCTCCCTTCAGTTGATCAAAAAGGTCGTCTATCCTTGGCAATGGATATTTATTCTTAATTGTCACTCGGTTCAACTCCCGATAATCGATACAAAGCCTCATCGATCCATCCTTTTTCTTTACAAACAACACTGGTGCTCCCCAAGGAGACACACTTGGCCGAATGTAACCCTTATCTAGTAACTCTTGCAATTGAATCATCAATTCCTTCATTTCTACTGGCGCCATACGATATGGGGCTTTCGAAATTGGTGCGGTTCCCGGTGCTAAGTCTATTATGAATTCAATTTCTCTGTCTGGCGGAAGGCCAGGCAGTTCATTTGGAAACACGTCTTGGAAATCTTTTACCACTAATATATCTTTCATTTCTATTCTCTTTTGATGAATGTCCACTATATAGGCTAAATAACCTACACATCCTTTCTTTAACAATTTCTTGGTCTGCATCATCGTAAGGCAACACGATTGCTTGAGCGATGAGCTACCGTAAAACACTACCTTAGACCGATTTGAGGTCTGAAGGTTCACACTCTTCTTCTGACAATCGATTATCGCAGCGTGGCTGGATAACCAATCCATTCCTAATATCACATCAAACTCTCCCAGTTTAATCGGAATTAAGTCTACGTTTAGTTCGTGACCTCTAATGTTTGCACAACCGCTTTTGATGAAACAAACTATATGGGAATTACTTCCTTATTCGCAATCTCTACGCTCAATGAATTTTCTAAATGTTCGGGGAGGTATGTTTAGTCGATTAGCAAATTCTTGTATTAATAAAGGAATAGGTAGCACTTAATCAAATAATACATAGGTATTTATATTATTGGTTGGGAGAATACCTGACACCACGTCCCTTGCATTCACTACGTCTTGGACAGTCATGTTAAAGGTTCGGGCAGTCAGTCGGTTGGATTGCGTTGGTCCGCCGATCATCAGCTTGCTGCCCCGTCCTTGCTGGCTACTTCCTCCGTTGCTCCCCTTCTTTGGGCAATCCTTGATTTGATGCTCAGTTGAGCCACATGAGAAACATCCCTTGATCTTCTTCGGCTTTGGGCAGTTGGGTGAAATGTACCCTTCTTGGTCATGATTGTAGCAGACTGCGCGCCTTCCAAAGATTCCCTTGATGGTTTATCCCATATTTCGAGCAAGATTCACTTCTTTTCTTGAATCCTCCTTGATAATTTTCTCGATCGGTTGATGTTTTGATTGGTTGGTGTTGTTATCGTTGTTGCGCTTATCCCATTTCCTCTTTCCCGGATAACTTCCACCATCGCTACTCCCTCCACGAGTCTCTCCTCCAAAGATTCTTGTTCTTCTTCTCCTTGTTGTATTGGCTCAATGCCTCATTTACCTCCCTTAACAATTATCGCTTCTCCAATAATGTGGCGAAAGAGTCGATTTGAAGGACCCGACACCTTGTTGAACAACCAAGGTGTTAGTACAAGTTTCAAGCGTCGAGATTTCCTTTCTTTGATGTCTACTTGATGTGTTATGAATCGTATGCGAAGTTCATTGAACTTGGCCGCATCGCGTACAATCGCTGTCATCTCCCCTTATTTTAGTTCTAGGAACTTCACCTCCATCCTATTCTTCATGCTCTTCGGGAAGTAATTCTCAAGAATGTAGTCTTAAACCTTTCAAAGTTATAGTCCCTTCTCCCGCCTCTCGTTGATTTGCTTCCCACCAAAGTAGTTTTCTTCACCCTCATCATATATATAATAACACAATTTTTCGGTCTTCACCCACACGAGCAATGGCAAAGGCTTTCTCCATTTCCTTGATCCACGTTTGCGCTACGATAGGATCGGTAGTACCTATGAATTCCGGAGGTCCTACACTTTTAAAGTCCTTAAAGTTTGCGACCGAAGCTTCTTGGGGAATGGGTGGTACTTGTTCATTTCTTCCCCTAAGAGCCTCCCTTAACAAATCTACAAGCCTCTAAATGGGATCTACTTGTCCTCTCTCATCATTAACCGACTCTTCCGGTGCAGTTAATCTACGTCTGGGCGGCATTTTCCTACATCATGACACTTCCATTTTTTTACTATCTAATTATATTACTTAAACAATTCTCCATAAAATGAATAAGATTTCGAAATACATTTCAGAACAAGATCATTTATATTCATATGCCAAATTGTTACATTACATGATTATCTCCAGCATACTTCTATAAATGACACAATCTCTACTTCCATCTCCTGCATCACTAACTTTCTCTGGTGGTCTTCGTCCTTCAGCTTTTGGAATTCAGACTCTCTGTCCCTAGCCTCAGCCTCTAACTCCTCAACTCTGCACCCTAACTCTAAAATCTGCTCCTCATACTCCCCCAACATCCTATCCTCAAAAGTAGCCTCGTCGGAGTCCCCCATGGGCTCATCCACCATACGCTCCTCCATAGGCTCCTCCTCTGGATCAGACTATTCGGGTATTGGCTCTATCTCCTCTTCCTCGTCATCATCATCGATAGGAACTACAGTTGATATAGGTTCTGCTATCAATGGTGCCTCATATACCACGTGTATGTCACGCGACTCCTCTTCTACTACTCTATTAGGTCCTCCCATGCCACCATCCCACAATCACCCACACAAGACAAAACAACCAACAACTCCATTAGAATCATAAGTTCATTGTATAGAATGAAGTTATATTCTGTAACACGCTAAGTCCATCTCTATGAAAACTCTATATGAGTTTCATCCCTTTCTATCTTCTGAGTTCTCCTAAGTTATAATCTAAGGGCTCTCGCTCCTAAGGTTTATAACTATGGCTTTGATACCAACCTGTGACGCCCCCAAAATTCAGACACCCATATCTCGAATTTTTGGTGAATCACGTGCTACTACGAATATCTTACAAAATCATTAACAACGGAAATAATAGAATAATTTACATTGATGTAATATAAATATTCACGTCCCAAGGTACCGTAACCATTACTACAACAATTCTGTGATTAGCTTAACATAGCTTAATCATTCTTGAATACATCATAACAATCATAACAATAATAATAATACTTCTAGTCTTAAGGACTAAGTTATTATGTCGCCTTGCCCTTTCCCTTGTCCTCCTGAAGTACCGCCTTGCTCTGCCTTAACTGTAATGTTTTAGGAAGCAAGAATGAGCAACAAGTTTGCCCAATAAGTAATATAGCTAGAAGAACAAGCAGTTATAGCATTTGAATCTTTTAAGGGTATAATAATAATTGATAGTTTAAGGATATCAAGAATATCAAGAGTATTCAATAGGAGTCGTTATAGACTGAAGGATATCAACAAAATCTCAGGATTTATCCATTTCGAGGTTCAACACGAATGAGTACTAAGCAGCCACTAAGGACTAAGAACTCTTACTATAATTAACAGTATTTCACTGTAATCCAATACAAACGAGTACAACAAGTGATCAGCCTAAAGTACCCTACGTTATGCATAACATTTAATCATACTCATGTGCGCACGTCGATTCCCCGACAATATATAATTTCCCCTTCTATGAGGGTTGTTCATCTCAGTAGATTTACGATAGTCTGCACCAAATCAATCGGTTTGGATAGCTCTTTAACTTATAATAATAGTCTAGCCGAATCAAGGGTTTAGACAGTTTTTCATCATGCATTTAGGAATGATAAGTCCAATGCTTACAACAACGTCAAGATATACAAGTGATTTTCGAATAGAAGCAGATATTTGCTTGATAAAATATGATTGATATGACAACAATTCAACGTATAAAGTGTGTGAATTAAGGAACTTGCAACACAATAATAATAGTGTTAGGATACTTGCTCAATGTAAATTTGAGTGAGGTTAGGGAACTTGCCTAACAATAACAATAAGTTAGGGATAGAAAACTTGCATGATATAAGTAACAAGTTTTTAGGGATAGGAAACTTGCCTTTAGCGTTGATTACTACTAATAGCTTAAAATCACCTCAACGAACTATATACATTCTATTCATATAAGTATAGGTATTCATTAGCCAAACACACTTGATATATATCAACAACATGTACACATAACACATTTTCTTTCTATCTCATTGCACTCCATTAAAACTCATAGCTGTACACTAACATGCTCATACTATTGACCACCGCTAGTTTATTCATAATCTTTCTTCCTCGAAGTTCTAAGAGGTTCATTGCTTTAAGTAGACCATAACGTCTATTAATCCCATCGACCTTTTTCTACGCATGTTTGCAAGCATTAGATTTATTTTCCTGAAGTTAGTAAAATTCTCTACTTAGAACTTATTCGTGTACTAATAGTTTATAACAGTATAGGAGTATTTATTAATCCATCCTTATATCAAGTTATGATGCTGTCTCCGAGTCCCAGGACATCTCGCCATGTCCGAAGCCTAAGACTTCTGGCCATGTCCGAAGATATTACAACTTGTCCGAAGACAACACGCTTCGTCCGAAGACATCACGCTTTGTCCGAAGACATCCCGTTTTGTCCGAAGACATCACGCTTTGTCCGAAGACATCCCGCTTTGTCCGAAGACATCACGCTTTGTCCGAAGACATTACGCTTTGTCCGAAGACATCTCTGAAGTCAGCTCTTTCAGAGACTTCGGTCTACACTATTTCGACAAGGTCTAAGTTCGTCGGGTTAATTTCATTAAGGCTTTACTATATGCATACAACCTAAGGGGATTTCTTAATACATGGTCCAACACGACCGAACCCATCAGCTGGTTCCTTAGTACGGTGCAGCTGCACCCCATGGAGTTCAGAAACAGTGAACATGCTCTGTTTTGTAGAGTAGCAACAACTTGATTCCAGGCAATTATTAACGCATTTATGCACGAAAGTAAACTTTCTAAACACCCTATATCATGCTAATTCATCATACTTGAGCTATTAATCTGAAAATCGAGAATCAACATGACTCAAGTTAAGAACGGAGTAGAAATTATACCTTCTCGAGCTTTAACCTTGATATCTCACACACTGATTGGGAAATGCTTAGCAACTAAGAATTCTTTACTCAGATTTCTCCAACACTCTTATCATTATAACAGAATGCCCTGATGGCTTGTATTTAAAGAGAAAGCATGGACTAGACACTTGCTTTACACAATGTTGGGATTCATGGTGCAATAGAAATGAACAATGGTTACTTAAGGAGTTGTTCAACCACTCCATACCAGCCACTTAGCTAGCCATGCATGCCTAGGATTAGCAGACTTTGAAAGTTTCATAAAAAGAGAGTTTAGGCTACTCTTGTTCTTTGTACTTGGTGACCCTAATTTGGGGACAAGAGAGCAGATCTCGAGACATAGTAAAAGGGCTACTGGTCGGTGCCCAATCGCCCCACGCCATGCCATATTTTAATTTAACCAATACCTTGTACTCTCAGTTAACTATTTTGTTGGATTCCGAATTGGATTCTAAATATCCCAAGTTTATTGGGCTAACTCAAAAGTCCATCAATTAACTTATTGGGCTAGACTCCCAATTTATTATTTGGACTTTAAACATGCAAATACTTAATCATCCTTCACTAAGTCCATCCTTGTCTCACACAAGACATTTCATGAACCTATCATAATTCTCCACATCCTAGCAATCATTAAGAGTTCAATTTTAATACAATTGAGTTACTCACCTCATGCCATGTAAAATAAATAATCGCAGGCTCTATTTAATAATAATATTAAATCATAAAATTTACGGTTATTACAAAATGTAAATAAAGCTGTAAAAGGCCACAAAGTAAACTCCAAGTTCGATGAATATATATATATATATATATATATATATATATATATATATATATATATATATATATATATGATATATATATAAAAGCATTAAACGACTTTGGATGTGAATCTGTGCTCATCGGATATGTCCCATAACGCTTATATATATATATATATATATATATATATATATATATATATATAAGAATAAACACACATTGGATGTAAATCCGGGCTCATCGATATGTTCGACAACAATTATATATATAAGTATATATATATATAAGCAATAAATGCTCCGCATCAAGTCTCAGGCTCAATCGAGGCATAACTCGATAATGTTAGTCCATATATGAAATATATATATATATAGTATATATATATACGCATGAAATGAAAACCACGGATCGAAGTTCAGGCAAACGCACACAACACGACTCTCAATGTGTATAACAGTGTGTGTTAATATGAGAAGAAGGTTTTATATAATGTGAGAAGGCGGCTGCCAATGTAGACTTCTATGACTTTAAATGGATAAACACTCAGCTCCCGCCGGATAAAAGATAGCTATATATGAGCTAACAAGTGTTTAAACATGAGGAAACACTCAAAAGATGTGTATACAGAATAAAATGGACATGGATTCCTCGCCTTTTCCTCTCCTTCTCTTCTTCAAATGGTTGGCCCCAAGGCTTATATTTATTGACTAATGGCCGCAGGTACACCTACGGCAGCCGCGGTTGTACCTGCGGCTAGTCGTGGTGCATCTGAGCCTTGCGGATCTCGTTGTCTCGAAGTACGTGCACTCAAACTTGCAGAACTTCAATCCGAGCATCCGAACGAGGTATATCTGACCTTCTTCGGACCGCTTGTGTCGAGAGTTACGCAATGACATGGATTAGAGGTTGTATGAAGTCAGGAAGTGGGGTCTATGCCCATGGTCTTCAAGCTTCAAATTCTATCCAAAGTACTGCCACGCGTAATAGTCACTCGGGATTGTTACTCCTCAGTTCTTGTGGGACATTGTTGGATGTATGTATGTATGAAGTGTTGAGACGACGCACAGGTGTTGAAGGGGGAAGATGATGTTTGACTCTTCACCGGGGTTATCGCCGGTTTGAGTTGAAAGTAGACATTGCTCAAGGTTACATCTGAGATTGGACTACTTGTTGGTATGCCGCGATATCCTCTTGTGAGAGAAAACGTTGAGATGGTAAGACGACATTTTGACTCCTCACTGGGGTTATCGCCGGTTTGAGCGGAAAGCAGACGTTACTCAGGGTTACATCCAAGATTGGACTGCTTGTTTGTATGCCTCACTGTCATCTGTGGGTGTGTCTGTCTGCCTGTTGTTAGCTCCGGGTCTGAGGTATGAGTGCCTCGACATGAGGTATGAGCTTGAAGCTGATCGCATGTGTTTGAAACAAACAATTCCGGAGTTATCGCCGGAACTGCAAAAGCATCCCTTGGGGCTATCACCAAGGATGAAGTCTCTACTCCCAGTGTTGGTTCTGGGATTGGAACTGAATGTTACGGTGTTATCACCGAGACAGAATTGTCCTCTCCGGTGTTGTTGCCGGTCTTTTGATCTGCATACCTCAGGGTTATCTCCGAGATTGGAAATGACACTCCCGGTTTGTGTTCCGGGTTGGAACTGATGTTCCCAGTTTGTGTTTTGGGTTGGAACTGATGTTCTCGGTTTGTGTTCTGGGTTGGAACTGAACTTCCGGTAGTATCCAGAATGGATGTCAGCTATCTTCCAAGGTTATCTCTGAAAGACGAATCTGCCCTCCTGCAATGTCAGTAACAGGCGTGTAGAAAATTTTGAGTGTCTACAGATGCCCCTCTTTATCATATTCATGCAATGCAAGGCATGGATAGGATAAATAATCCTAGACACTTGAAATGCAAGCAAGATAAATATGATGCTATATGCAGCAACATGATGCAAATGTATGATGCATGATTGTCAGGTAATCCTGTTGGGATGACAATTAGTGATGGCTTGGACATAAGATCCAAGTCTCCAAGGATGTTGACGTTGAGGCTATCACCAAAGTCTTGAATCCTAGACACTAGCTTATATTCCATAGAGGTACCTCTTATGTGTAAGAGATCTATGGGGATAAGGATTTGTCTTTTTGAGGATGTGTATAACATATTTTCTCATTCTGTCAGAGTTAATGCCAACAGTTTGTCGATATCAGGGTTGCCCGACCTTCGTTGATGTGTGTATCACCGAATAGATCCCTACTGGGTGCATTATCAAGGTTACTTGACCTTCATTGATGTATGTGTCAATGGTAGCATTGCGTTGTAACCCCCACCGGGGATACGTAGATGAGTTGCTTTGATGTGTTTACTTGCCATCGGCTGACATGACGTCAAGGTTGCTTGACCTTCATTGATGTGTGTATCAATGGTTGCATTGCATTGTAACCCCCGCTGGGGATACGTAGATGCTTGAAAGATGTCCGTTGTGACCCCCACCGGGGATACTTTATCAATTTGTAACTTCAGAGTTGTAACCCCCGCCGGGGAGGTTTGGTATTTTGTGGTTTTGCGTTGTAACCCCCGTCGGGGAGGTTTAGGGTTGTGACCTTGCAAATGACGGCATCAGACCTTTGTGGGGGATTGCCGAGCATGATCAATGAAAGCTAAGCTCATTGGTATAGTATACCCTGCATTTAGGTGAATACCATTGAGACGACAGGAGTTTAACTCTGATCGACAAGAAACCAGGATTTCAGGCTATTCCGCTCAACCGCGTAGCATTTTTATTCCTAATTTGGCCTTTTCAGCTTGTGAGACCTCCTTTGCCACTCTAACTGGAGCGAGCCGGAGGTGTGGGACCCATGTAGAAGTGTTGTAGGTATACTGCAAGAGCAGCAGTGAGCTCATGCCAACCGTGCTTTATGTATAGGCCAATGGTTGCTTTCATAAGTCATTTTCAAGTTGCGCAGCGAAGGAAATCTGAGAGCTCCTCTTTAGATCTACTGAGTTCGGATAACTTTCTGCATATTCTGCCACCGTACAAGCATTCTTCACTGTCCTGGTAACGTATGCATGTATTTTTTCTAGTTTCTATCCGTTGGAAAATGACTTATCATATGAAATGCATTTTGACACATAGTAATGAATATTCATGCTGATATGACTTGATAAAAAATATTCAACATAGCAAATGTTAGTATTAAACCATGTTGAACATAATGATGTCAAAAAAATCAACTTTTGAAACAGTCAAATTGGCACCTTTTACTGTCATTTCTTATCCTATATGAGGACAAATGAGTAAAGGTAGAAAAGAAAAATAATCCTGGTAATTAGACTACACTTACGAATTTTTTTTACTGTGATGTGATAATACATGTAGGATGTATATGACTGTGTATAGGTGTGCTACTAAATGGCCACGTAGTCATGCCTATGTGCATGTGGATAGTCCCATTTACAAAGGGGGCTATGGAAAAATTTTCCCAAAATGTAGGTATTGGGTAGTCATGCATTTTTAACTCTACTGTAGATGTATGTTAAAATAATGCATTTTGAAATGCTCCATGTAAGAAATTACCACACCCTTTCTGAGGTGATTTGGAGACTTGTTGTCTAGATATTATGGATGCGGATCGGAGTAGTTCTGCGGCAGACCACTTACGGTGTACGGAGGAGAGCTTCTGAAGAGCCTCAGCGTGCGTTACGTCAGACTGACCTCGTCGTTTAGTGGAGGTGGTAATACGTCCTATTCGGGTTGAAGTGCTGAATGTTGAGGACGGGGTGGAGGATATACCGATCGAGGTTCCTGCTCCTGCTGTACGTGTTCCCCGTAAGGAATTTCTAGGTATTCAAGTGGCGAACCCAGATCTTCTGGGTGACTTGAGTAGGCATCCTTCAGTATACCTGCACGCAAACGAGGTATGAAGTTAGATCTTTAATCTTCCTTATTTCCTATTGATGAGGAGTCAAGGATTCTGATGTTGATCTGCATTTGATGTAGGTTCCCAGCTTCACACAACCTTGAGGGAACTAGTTTAGCATCCAATATGTGTATCAGGCTTTGCATGATGACTACAGAGTGGTCGTCCATGGCTGGGGATTTGGAAGTAGTGTTGTACCTCGTTCGCACCTATATACATAGGGTTTGAATTTATAGAAAAATTCAGTTTTAAACAAGATATAGCAATGACGTTTTGTAAAAGAGGTTTTTCAAACCCCATGCTCAATAGTAATTGAGGCCTTTGATACTTCCATTTTATTATTAAATGTTCTACTTGTTTGTTTTTATTTTTGAGATCGCGAAACATTCTCGAGAAAATAATATACAAAGATCGTAGAACTCCTCATGGGCATGACAACCATCCAAGGAAATTGAGACCTTTGTAAAAAAATAATGTCAAGCTACAATTTGAAAAATGTCCATCATGGGAACTGAATCTAGATTGATGAGATCAATCTGTGATCACCTATGATTCCTAGGCTCACATGATATCGCAATTTCTATGGAATGCGATAGCGATTATATATATAAAAGTCAGAATATATATATATCTGAGACATGATCAACCACCACGAAAGCAACTCCATGGGGATCGGAAATGTAAACATATAAAAGCGGTAAATATATATATATGGACATGATCAACCACCACGTAAGTAAACTCCAAAGTGGGACTAAATATAAATAAGGATGTAAGCGATCAATCGCCATTTAAGTACACTCAGCGAGGACGAAATGTAAATAAAGTTGTAAAGCGATCAGCGCCCACGTAAGTAAACTCCAGGCGAGGAATGAAATGTAAATAAAAGTCGTAAAAGGCCACAAACTAAACTCCGCCCGACAGAAATGTAAATATATATATATATATATATATATATATATCTGATATATATATACAAAAGCATTAAATGCAATTGGATGTGAATCCGTGCTCATCGGATATGTCCGACAACAATTATATATATATATATATATATATATATATATATATATATATATATATATATATATATATATAAGCAAGTAAATGCTCAGGATGTAAAATCTAGGCTCATCGAGATATGTTCGACAATAATTATATATATAGGTATATATATATATATATATATATATATATATATATATATATATATATATATATATATATATATATATAAAGGCAATAAACGTTGCATCAGAAGTTCAAGCTCAATCGAGGCATAACTCGATAATGTTAGTCCATATATGAAATATATACATATATAAGTATATATATGAGTATGTAAATGAAAACCACGGATCGAAGTCCGCAAACGCACACAACACGACTCTCAATGTGTATAATAAAGTGTGTGCTAATATGAGAAGAAGGCTTTATATAATGTGAGAAGGCTTTTGGTGAAAATGCCAATGTAGACTTCTATGACTTTAAATGGATAAACACTCGGCTCTCATGGGATAATAGATAGCTATATGTGAGCTAACAAATGTTTAAAGATGAGGAAACACTCAAAAGATGTGTATACAGAGTAAAATGGACAGAGGCTTCCTCGCTTTTCCTCTCCTTCTCTTTCTTTAGTGGGTCAACCCCAAGGCTCATATTTATAGATCGATGGTCAGTAGGTACAACAGAGTACACTGCGCGATCGCGGTTGTACTGCTTGGTGATCGTGGTGCATCCGAAACTCGCGGGTCCCGTCGCCTCAAAGTACGTGCACTCAAGCACTGTAATGTCCGCTCGAACTTGCAGAACTTCAATCCAAGCATCCGAACGAGGTATATCTAACCTTCTTCAGACCGCTTGTGTCAAGAGTTACGCAATGACATGGATTAGAGGTTGTACGAAGTCAGGAAGAGGGGTCTATGCCCATGGTCTTCAAGCTTCAAATTCTATCCAAAGTACTGCCACCCGTAATAGTCACTCAGGATTATTACTCCTCGGTTCTTGTGGGACATTGTTGGATGTATGTATGTATGAAGTGTTGAGACGACGCGCAAGTGTTGAAGGGGCAAGATGATGTTTGACTCTTCGACGGGTTTATCGCCGGTTTGAGTTGAAAGTAGACGTTGCTCAGGGATTAGAGTACTTGTTGGTATGCCGTGATATCATCTTGTGAGTGAAAATGTTGAGGCGGTAAGACGACATTTTGACTCTTCACCGGGGTTATCGCCGGTTTGAGCGAAAAGCAGACGTTACTTAGGGTTACATCCGAGATTGGACTGCTTGTTTGTATGCCTCACTGTCATCTGTGGGTGTCCATGTCTGACCATTGTTAGCTCTGGGTCTATAGTATGAGTGCTTGGTAGGAGGTGTGAGCTTGAAGCTGATCGCATGTGTTTGAAACAAACAATTCTGGAGTTATCGCCGGAACTGTAAAAGCATACCTTGGGGCTATCACCAAGGATGGAGTCGCTACTCCCAGTGTTGGTTTTGGGACTGGAACTGAATGTCACGGTGTTATCGCCGAGATGTAATCGCCTCTCTCCGGTGTTATTGTTAGGTTTTTGATCTCGCATACCTCGGGGTTATCTCCGAGATTGGAAATGACACTCCCGGTTTGTGTTCCGGGTTGGAACTGATGTTCCCGGTTTATTTTCCGGGTTGGAACTGAACTTCCGGTAGTATCCGAAATGGATGTCAGTTGTCTTCCAGGATTATCTCTAAAAGACGAATCTGCCCTCCTACATGAATAAAGCGAGTAAAATTTTTTGAGTGTCTACATCGCTATAGTACTTATACAATAGTACAACATCAGGCCAAATTCAAGCTTTAACATACATATAACAAGAAGTTATAGAGGCTCAAAGTGTGATGCCCCCAAAATAGGTCCAATCCATCCAACCTATTCTGAGTCGCCAAATACATGGTACAGAAAACAACTACAACTTTATTACTACAATTGTCGTGCAAAATACAACAACACATATACTGTGAGTTTTAATACCAACTATGACTCATGTCCCAACTATGGACAACACCTCACATTGATACATTATATAAAATGTACAAATAATAACCTGCTTTTAGAAATTAAAATCTTTGGAAAGTGCTCAAGGAAAGCTTCGTACATAGGAGGCCATGAATCTAAGTTATGATAGATATCATATGTCCAGAGAATTATCCTTGGTTGATCCAATAGACCCCAAAGAAAAATGAGAAGATTACTATCATGTTATTTCCAATGGTGAGTCTTCTCGACATATAACTATCTCCACCGCTCCTCGATTAAAAATTATATTTAAAATAAACTCCAAGATCATATAGGTAGTGCTCAGAGATATACTCAAAGAAATGGATGTGCACAACTATGTCTTACGATAACACGAGATTGTATGTCATTAGACATCTTGTATGATAGTGGCAAAACACCTTCCAAAGTGGGTTCACCTCACCCTATTGTTGTTCACCAAAATCAATTATTAAGTGACGTATAATATATCGACACACACACATCTTAAGTCCTCAATACGATTATATATTGTATGTCATGCCGCTTTTATAATGTGGAGTTTTGATGGTCCCGGACCACCACACTATTCCCCTCGTTATCCTCGCCAACCCGCCTACACTCTTATTACCCGAAAGGAATTGTGAAGAAAAGGGTGAGCACAACTAGCTCAAGAAAAGAATATTATGACTAAAGATAATTAAATTATCAATAGCCTTCATCAAGAATAAATCGTAGATTTAGAACATATGATAGATGATAAAACTTTTCAACCATAGTAGTTGCAAATGAACGAAGCAATCCATTAGAAGAGTCAAATAGACCATAAAGTCTATTATCTTTCCATGTTAAAAGTCCACCAACAATGTTTTATCCTCGTAACATCAATCAACAGATCCTTTCCACAATCATATGAATAACTCATAATCATAATTGTGATTCTAATTTTTCTCTTCTCATCCAAGACGTAAGATAATTTTCATCACCTATCTTTACCTCGAAACATCAAAGATCATGGTTATACCAAATCACGCTCATTCTGTTCATAATCATACTAATAAATTCATCTTTGCACTACGGCCAAAGATATTCATCAACAAGTCATCTTTGCACTACTGCCAAAGATATTCAAAAACAGTCATCTTTGTACTACATGCCAAAGATATTCAACAATAAGTCATCTTTGCAGTACAAGCTAAAGATATTCATATCTCAAAGAAATACATAATCATTTCGTAATTTATATAAACCATAATTATAACCATGTTGATCAATTCACCTTTAAACTTAAGCTAAAAATATTCAATTGTAAATTCAATGGTCATGATCATACCAACCAACAATTCATCTTTGCACCATAGCCAAAAAGAGAACCCATAGCCACGCATCATACCAATAATCTACCCATCTTTACACTTCAAGTCAAAGAGAAATTTCTTCACCAGATTATAAAAATATTATATATGATAATAAAAACAATACGATCAACAAATCGCATTTAATTTCAAGAGTAAGATTAATAAATCAATGATTTTATAACACCTTAATTCAAATGTTATAAATCACTTAATAATCTCATAATCTAATATTATTAATATTACCACAATATTTTAATCATTTCTTAAACTTATAAACAATTTATTTTAATTGTTTACACTTTACTAATTAATGCATTTAATCATACTAAAATGCCAAACTTATAAGATTTCATCACCAATAACCAACAACCTCATCAAAAATCAGATATACCATATATATAGGATTCCAAGCCATAAAATCCTATTTTTCAATTTTGTTACTTCACATAACATATTTAATTTATTTATTCATAACTAGTCCATTTTCATGAAAAATACCAAATCAGTTTCAAAAATATTTTTTTTTGGGATTTAGTATAATATAGTCCCATATTGAATATATATTTTTCTTAATTTTAAAATTTATTTACTATTTTTCACATGGCCAAAATCATTTAATATTTAGACATTTATCATAAATTGTACTTTTGTCCAAAAATTCAAAAATTTAAAGAAGTATACTTATGTTATATAGATGTACTCCCAATAAAAATTTCACCAATTTTGGAGTTAATCACAAGGAGTTATAAGGGTTTACTTTTAAAATAGTATTTTCTCATAAAATCCATAACTCCTAATCTATACATCCAAAAAATGCCATTTTTGGACACAATCAAGGAAACTCATCAAATTATCATTTTAAATTTTTCCAGAAATTTTGAAGGTCGTAAAAATTACAAAACATGAAAACATAATAACCCTTAAAATCACTTACAATCCCTTACCAAAAAAAGAAAGCAAGATTTCGACCGAATATAAAGTCAAGGAACCTTGCATTGAATAGCAACTCTCAAAGTATCTAAATACTCACAAAATATACTTGATAATATAGAGAGAGAAAGAGAGAAAGCTTATGTTTCGTGTGATTTTCAATTCTAACTTAGCCTCTATTTATAGAAAATGTTAAGACGCCAAACTGCACTTGACTCGCTACCGATGGCTTTTTTACTCGCTACTATTGCCACCCACCACATTTGAATTAGAATTTCAGCACATTTCTTCACCAACCATAAGGTGGGGCCCACACATTCTAGAATTTTCCACCAAAATGATAAATTATAAAACTTCAACAATTTCGAAACCAACATACTCTTAAAATTCATAACAAATCATACGCTCATTTTTAACGGCTCAAAATTTGTGGACATATAATCAACTTATATATGTATAACATATCCAAAAATCACAACGATCCAACTCACGATTAAAAATTATAACTCACTTAATATATCGTAAAAATACTAATTTGATTTTTAATACCTCCATTCCGGACAAAAATATCGATAAAACACCTCAACATTAATTCCTTCATTTAAATAACCACATAAATAAATCCATCATTTATATCCGCATCAAATAAATATTTTCTTATCATATAAATCAATAATTAATTATTCATAAATAATATTATGTAATCACAATTATGACAACCAGTGGTTCCTCAGAAAGAGAGGGCTTTCCAATAAGGATTTCTCCTTATCATAGCAAGCAATTAGGTGACCAAACCTCTCCTCGATGTAACTTTCTAGACATTGCCAATAATGTTATCTAATAATATTATTCAAATAATATGAATTATTGATCCGATAATGGAAAATATCAGGTGTTCGTGACAATTATTGAAACAACAATAATATAAAATATCAACGTAATAATTATTGAATCAATAAAATAAAATATTGATAAAGAATTACTATAAAATTATTGAGTAGTGCTTCTTTCACGTAAGAATCAATAATTCAAAAAAATCGTGTAATACCGTGTGCATCGCAAGCAACCACGCACAGACATCAGATTTTAACCACCGTGTATTCCAACACAATGTTAATCTCAGAATAATTACGCCAAGTTATTTATAAAAACTCAAACTTGTCGCTTTTCTTCATCCGATAGTTATTATTCCATTATGGGGCCCATAAATGATCTACTTGTTGCATTTAATATTCTCCGACAACAACAAGAATATTCCACACCAAACTAATATTCCCCAACAACAATGAGTATTTTATAACCATCCACAGTATTTTAAAAAATTTTATATATATCACCCTTAACTTTAACCTTTTATCAATTTAACCATTTACTGAATAATAATTATAAGAAAAATTGAATACTTTTATTTCATAAAATTCGGGGTCTTACAATCTCCCCTCCTTATGAAATTTCGTCCCCGAAATTTACGTACCTGGTATTTCGAAGAGTTGAAAATACCTTGCTGTCATCTCAGATTCCATCTTCCCTGTCCTCATGATTTCTCCATTGCTCATCTCATGTATTTCAGATATCATTCTAGAATACAGCTTCAAAACAAAGGTTAATTGACATATCACAATTTGTCAACTTAAGTAAGAAAATTCAGCTTAGGTAGGACACACACTAGCGAAGGATTTACTCGTCTCTCCCCTCCTAGTTCTAATCCCGGATCTCCGCCAGAGATCATATCCCTAAGCTCTGATACCAACTGTGATGCCCCCAAAATAGGTCCAATCAATTCAACCTATTATGAGTCGACAAATACATGGTACAGAAAACAACTACAACTTTATTACTATAATTGTCATGCAAAATACAACAACACATATACTGTGAGTTTTAATACCAACTGTGACTCATGTCCCAACTATGGACAGCACCTCACATTAATACATTACATAAACGTACAATCAATAAATGTTTTAGAAATTAAAATCTTTGAAAAGTGCTCAAGGAAAGCTTCGTACATAGGAGGCCATGAATCTAAGTTATGATAGATATCATATGTCCAAAGAATTATCCTTGGTTGATCCAATAGACCCCAAAGAAAAACGAGAAGATTACTATCATGTTCCTTCCAATGGTGAGTCTTCTCTTGACATATAACTATCTCCAGTTAAAAATTATATTTCAAATAAACTCCAAGATCATATAGGTAGTGCTCGTAGATATACTCAGCAAGTGGATGTGCACAACCATGTCTTACGATAACACGAGATTGTATGTCATTAGACATCTTGTATGATAGTGGCAAAACACCCTTCCAAAGTTGGGTTCACCTCACCCTATTGTTGTTCACCAAAATCAATTATTAAATGACGATATATATAATACACACATCTTAGGTCCTAAAGAGACGATTATATATATTGTATGTCATGCCATTTTATAATGTGTTGAGAAACTTTGTGATCCGGACCATCACACTATTCCCTCGTTATCCCCGCTCGACCCAGCTACACTCTTATTACCTGAAAGGAATTGTGAAGCGAAAGGGTGAGCACAACTAGCTCAGTAAAGAATATTATGACTAAAGATAATTAAATTATCAATAGCCTTCATCAGTAATAAATTAGAGATTTAGAACATATGGTAGATGATAAAACATTTCAACCATAGTTACAGCGGAACAAGCAATCCATTAGAAGAGTCAAATAGACCATAAAGTCTATTATCTTCTCCATGTTCAAAGTCCACCAACAATGTTTTATCCCTATAACATCAATCAACAGTTCCTTTCCACAATCATATGAATAACTCATAATCATAATTGTGATTCTAATTTCCTCTTCGCACCCAGGACGAATATAATTTTCATCACCTATCTTTACCTGAAACATCAAAGATCATGGTTATAACAAATCACAGTTCCTGTTCATAATCATACTAATAAATTCATCTTTGCACTACGGGCCAAAGATATTCATCAACAAGTCATCTTTGCACTACGGCCCAAAGATATTCAAAAACAGGTCATCTTTGCACTACATGCCAAAGATATTCAACAACAGGTCATCTTTGCACTACAGGCTAAAGATATTTATATCTCAAAGAAATACATAATCATTTCAGAATTTATATAAACCATAATTATAACCATGTTAATCAATTCACCTTTGCACTTAAGCTAAAAATATTTAATTATAAATTCAATGGTCATGATCATACCAGTCAACGATTCAACTTTGCACTACTGGCCAAAGAGAACCTCTAGTCACGATCATACTAATAATCTACCCATCTTTACACTCAAGTCAAAGAGAAATTTCTTCACCACGATTATAAAAATGTTATATATGATAATAAAAACAATACGATCAACAACTGCATTTAATTTCAAGAGTAAGATTAATATATCAATGATTTCATAACACCTTAATCCAAATGTTATAAATCACTTAATAATCTCATAATCTAATATTATTAATACTACCATAATATTTTAATAATTTCTTAAACTTATAAACAATTTATTTTAATTGTTTACACTTTACTAATTAATGTATTTAATCATACTAAAATGTCAAACTCATAAGATTTCATCACCAATAACCAACAACCTCATCAAAAATTTGCATATACCATATATAGGATTCCCAAGCCATAATATCCTATTTTTCAATTATGTTACTTCACATAACATATTTAATTTATTTATTCATAACTAGTCCATTTTTATTAAAAATACCAAATCAGTTCCAAAAATATTTCTTTTCTGGGATTTAGCCGAATATAGTCCCATATTGAACATATATTTTTCTCGGAATTTTTAAAATTTATTTACTATTTTTTACATGGCCAAAACTGCTGAATATTTAGACATTTATCATAAATTGTACGTTTGTCCAAAAATTCTGAAATTTACAGAGTATACTTATGCTATATAGATGTACTCCCAATAAAAATTTCACCAATTTTGGAGTTAACAACAAGGAGTTATAAGGGTTTACTTTTAAAATAGTCTTTTCTCATAAAATCCATAACTCCTAATCTATACATCCAAAAAATGTCATTTTTGGACACAATCAAGGAAACTCATCAAATTATCATTTCAAATTTTTCCAGAATTTTTGAAGGTCAGAAAAATTATGAAACATGATAAACATAATAATCCTTAAAATCCATTACAATCCCTTACCTCAAAAGAGCAATACTTCTGACCGGAATGTAAAGCCGAAGGAACCTTGCACTGAATAGCAACTCTCAAAGTATCTAAATACTCACAAAATACACTTGATAATATAGAGAGAGAAAGCTTATATTTTTGGTGTGATTTTCAATTCTAACTTAGCCCTCTATTTATAGGAAAATGTTAGGACGCCGAACCAGACTTGACCTGCTACCTGATGGCTTTACCTGCTACTATTGCCACCCACCAAATTTGAATTAGAATTTCAACACATTTCTTCACCATCCATAGGTGGGGCCCATGCATTCTAGAATTTTCCACCAAAATGATAAATTCCAAAACTTCAATAATTTCTGAACCTGTCAGCTCTTAAAATTCATAACAATTCATACGTTCATTTTTAACGGTTCAAAATTTGTGGACATATAATCAACTTATATATGTATAACATATCCAAAAATCACAACGATCCAACAGTCGGATTAAAAATTATAACTCACGCAATATATCGTAAAAATACTGATTTGATTTTTAATACCTCCATTCCTACAAAAATACTGATAAAACACCTCAACATTAATTCCTTCATTTATAACCACATAAATAAATCCATCATTTATATCCGCATCAAATTAATATTTCCTTATCATATAAATCAATAATTAATTATTCACAAATAATATTACAGAATCACAATTATGACAACCAGGTGGTTCTCAGGAAAGAGGGGGGCTTTCCAATAAGGATTTCTCCTTATTAGCGCGCAATTAGGTGACCAAACCTCACCTTGAAAGAACTTTCTAGACATTGCCAATAATGTTATCTAATAATATTATTCAAATAATATGAATTATTGATCTGATAATGGAAAATCTTGCGCGTGATAATTATTGAAACAACAATAATATAAAATATCAACCTTAACAATTATTGAATCAATAAAATAAAATATTGAACAGTAATTACTATAAAAATTATTGAGTAGTGCCTTCTTACGTAAGAATCAATAATTCAAAAATAATGTGCAATACCTATACAGTATTCATCTTGTATAACCACGCAGATTATTATATTTTAACCACCGTGTAATCCAATGTTGTTAGCGGTAATAATTACGCGATTATTTATAAAACTCAAACTTGTGGTTTTTTCTTCATCCGACATTTATTACATTATGGGACCCACAAATGGTGCTAGCCATCGCATTTAATATTCCCCGACAACAAGAATATTCCACGACCAAACGAATATTCCCCGACAACAATGAGTATTTTATAACCACTTACGTATTTTGAAAATTTTATATATATCACTCTTAACTTTAACCTTTTATCAATTTAACCATTTACTGAATAATAATTATAAGAAAAATTGAATACTTTTATTTCATAAAATCCGAGGTCTTACACAAATTCACTATCAGAGTTGTTCTTGAGTTTCTGGGTAACCCAGAACAGTGGGCATGGTCGGTCAACGATTTTGTAGCTTCTATATCTTTCAATCCGTGTAATAGATTTGCGTTTTGTTTGTTGTAATAGGTAGTCTATATGTCAAGGTACATATATGTAACACTTATTTGGACCATGTATGATTCTAAGGTCTCGATCTATGTTGGTCAAAGTATAGCCAAATGTTGTTCTTCATATTCATCAGTTTTCTGGGTAACCCAGAAAACTTGGTCATGCTCGGTCAACGACTTTTAACCATTAATTCTGGTAATCCTATGAATTGTTTAAGCAATTGAGTGTCATAGATATATAGTAAGTATGTCAAGGTATTAATTCATTACAAAAAGTCATTATAACAACAACCAAAAAGCGATTAAAAGGTTTGTCAAAGTAGCCAGTTCAACCCGTTCTTGAGTTTTCTGGGTAACCCAGAAAATAAAACTTTGTGATCGGTCAACCACTTTTGACCACCTATATCTTGCAATATATGGTTCTAATGAACCTGTTTTCTTTTCCATATTAAAGACCTTATGTCATACTAGAAATACTATACAATTAACAGACCTACCTATTAACACACATGGATCTATAGGCTCTGACATTCGACTATCAGACCTATTTTTTCCAAATTTTCTAGATTGCTTAAAACACTAATTTGAGGCATCTAAATGTTATGAAGAAGTGATCTATCAACTTAGCATATTTTCTAACATGTTATTACATAAATATAAACATCTAAACAACAATTTGAACTTAACATTAAAGATCTAACTATAAATTATGGTTTGTACCTTTCTTGCTTGATTTTGATTTTTGGCTACTGAATCTGATGTTGTTATCACCCAGGCTTGATTTGGTATGTTTATAAGAGTGTCTAGGCTTAGAGAATTCATAGGTTTGGCCAGAGGATGTGTTGCTATTTATAGACTTCAGCAACTTAAAGTTTTTAGTCATTTTTACCTACTTGCCTCTCTAAATATCTGATGCTAAGTTACTTGTGCTACTTGGGGATGGTTGCTAGACCATGTGCACCCTTGGGACTTGGTTTGGTGACTCCTAACCTACTTGTGAGCTAGTTAGTTTAGATTATTAGCTTAATTTTGCCCTAATCCTCATTAATCTTGATTAGAGTTTTGGTTTTTATGATTAGGGTTATTTAATGATGTTTATTAGTACCTAATTGAAGTTTAGTAATCATGATTAGGTGTTAGGATAACCTAATTAGGGTTTAGTTTAGCTAATTAGGGTTAGGGTTTATAAATTAGGATTAGGGTTTGTAATTTAAGGTTCCTAACTTAGATTTTCCATAAATCCCAACAAGCACGACAAAGCATTTTGTCAGTGTAAGCACAACAAAGCAACTTGGAAAAACAAATATACCGAAAAGTCCATTTTCGGAAGAAAATTTTAATGCATGAGGTGTCAAGCACGTTTTTCGGACAAAAATTTATTTGACCCAATTTGTTAAACAGGGTGTATATTAACACATAACACTTTCAGAACAGAGATATTTTATTAATATAACTGAATTTACATATCCGAGTCTTATTAGGGTTTGGGGTTTTACATTCACCCCCACTAATAAGAACTTCGTCCTCAAAATTACAGTACAGGTTAAGTAAATAGTTGAGGATATTTCACTCGCATTTTATCTTCGAGCTCCAATGTAGCCTCTTCAATGTTATGATTCCTCCAAATCACTTTGACCGATGCTATCACTTTATTCCTCTGGACTTGTTCTTTACGATCAACGATCTACATATGTTCTTCTACATAAGAAAGATCTTCTTCGATTTGGATTGGCTCATAATTTCGAACGTGTTTGTAATCAGGTTTGTATGGTCATAATACGGACACATGAAACACATTCTTTATATGGTTTAACTCAGGAGGTAGTGCTATTTCATAAGAAAATTCAACTATCCTTCTCAAAATTTCAAAAGGTCCAATGAATCTTGGACTCAGTTTTCCTTTCTTGCCAAAACGTATCTTGCCCTTCCAAGGAGATACTTATAAGAATACCTTCCTACACTAAAGTTTTGTTGTTGATGATGTGGATCAGCGTATTTCTTCTGTCGATCTTGTGATGCTTGTAATCGTTCACGTATAATTCTGATGGTTTCAGTAATTTGTTAGATTATTTGAGGTCTTAGCATTTGCCTTTCCCTGACTTCATTCCAAAATAAAGATATTCTACATTTGTGACACCCCTACTTCATTCCCACAAGATTTGGTGTTCACTTTCCATTCATTCATATCTAACTACCCAATTATTATAAAATTAAACCATCAATCTTTCCATAAAAAGGGTTAAATCATTAATTCAAAAGTCTCCCAGGTAATCTAACCTTTAACATAAATCAAGTGCGAAAATAAATAATTACATCACATCATTGAATATAAAGTCTATTGCCAGGACAATAAATAAATTACAAATCTTCATCACTTGTTCATTTTCATTTTTCCTTCTAGTGGTAGATTATCAACCTTCTCAACCTTAGCTGCAATGAGTATATATATGCAAGAGTGAGGAAAACAAATGCTCACTTGGAATAGCAATGAATAACAATAGCATAATAGATGCCAATGAATAAGCTCATCAGAGATGAATAATACTCTGTCAATGATAATCAAACTGATATCAACATACAAAATTTAACTGAGGGTCATAAGACCAGGAACTAAGTCCACAGTTACAAGTAATCTTTCAACTTTAACCTAAACAGTAAAACTATAAGGACTCCCCGTACTTAGGGTGATCAGCCCTCCGTACCATATATTGTGCACAAACATCTAAATGCATTGCGTAACATAACTCCCTTATAATAGGGTTGTTCTTCTCAGTTTTAGAATACAAGTTCTCACCAAAGAAATTTTGATTTGGATAAGCTTCAAGGATAATTTAGAGTTTCACGATCATTAACTAATGGATTAGTAAAATCAATAAGACTTAACAGTACTACGAGTGATCAATAATAATTTAATATGATGACTAAGAATCAAAAGTGAACCAACTTTACATTAGACTCAGGCTTAGAGATAACTAAAAAGTATAAGCATTAAATTAAAACAATAAACCTTGCTTGAATAATATTAAGCTAAGGCTATGATCTTGTCAAATAAAGATTTGAAATACTGAACATACATTAACTGATAACAAGCTGGAAACAAAGCTTGCTCAACATGATAATAACTTGTGCAAAGTAAATAAAATACGATAGCTTAAAATTAGGAATTAGAGTTCAAGGAATTGCATTCACTAAAAAAGAATGAAACTAAAGAAACTTGTTAAGCTATAAACAAGTTGGAGTAAATCAACAATGATTAGAATTCAGAACTTGCTTGAATAAAGTTAGGATTAGAGCTTGCACAAATAAAGTTTAACGATAAAAGAACTTGCTTAATAAAAGTTTAGAGTAAGGAACTTGCCTCGTGCGTAAGCTATAAATTACAACTCACGTTCACCTACACATAGTATTAGAATCACAATATCTATTAGATAAACTAATATCCACTTTCCCAAAATAAAACTCTCGTTTAGATAAACTTGTTACTTTAGTACAAGTTTTACTTCACACCATATGTATTTCAGAAATCTCAAGTGTTAACTTCACAACATTCACTATTCATTGAGTACCTTAAATCCTAACATATCGCTTTCATAACTTACTAATCTTATTATAACTTTGAAATTATTAATGACATGATACAATTTTGTTTTAACCTCTTCATTACATGTTTGTCACACTAACATATCATTATACTAAGTTATAATAGGTCCTCAAGGTCTGTATAAATAATAGGCATCACTGCCTCAGATCAGGGTATGGAGCAGTTGTGCCATACATAAGCTTGTAAACGTCGCAGTTGCGTCATTTCTAGCCTTGACACCAGTGCAGCTGCGCTACAGACAGAAACTACGCAGTCTATTTTCTAGCACTCTGTTAGCCCAACTAACACGAATTTCACCTACAAAATAGTAAATTTAACATATCCAATTGACATAGAACTCATATAAATATGATTCCTCACATATTTACCAACTTAGAACAATTAAACATCACTACAACCAATTTAGATTCTTTAAATTCCATGTTTTATACCAAAAACTCCATTTTTGACATCCTTCAAAAAAATTATCACTGTAATCACAATTCTATACCAAATTAACTTATTCAAACTACGTTCTCTTCATTTCTTATCGATTTAACATATTCAAGGCTCAATTTACATATTAGTTTACAAATTAACCATCAAATTTGGTACTTTCACAAGCCATATGTATAAACATATACTAAAACCAATTTTCGTTCTTTTTAATGTAATTAGCACACTAATTCTTGTCTAAATACAAATT
Organism: Panax ginseng; assembly: GCA_020205605.1. Taxonomy (NCBI): domain Eukaryota; kingdom Viridiplantae; phylum Streptophyta; class Magnoliopsida; order Apiales; family Araliaceae; genus Panax; species Panax ginseng. The sequence goes on along the minus strand of CM035131.1, from coordinate 125,947,715 downwards.
TTAACACCTCTATTACTCACAAATGCAATAATTCAGTTGTATAACAGCAATTCAAGAAAACTGGATTCACAGAGAATAAAAATACATGACATAGAACATATATATATATATATATATATATATATATATGATATTAAGGTTATGAAAATATACCTTCTTTTGATTGATAATCCTTGCTAAAAACAGAATTTTCTTGAAAACTCTCAGAAATCCTCCCTCAAATCTCTCTCAAATTTCTTTGTAATTCTCTTCTTCCTTTCTTAGTATAGGCCAACTCGCTTCTCACGTAAAACTAACTAACCCCTTATGCGTAAAGAGAAAAAAAAATAATGGCCATTATAATTAGTCACTAATTAACAGTTACAAAAAAATTTAAACGTATATCAGTTATAAATATATTTTATTTATTATTTTGATTTATTTTATTTATATTATTTATTTTGGTTAAATTTTAAAATTCAAAAGTCATAAGGTTTTGTTTGGCAAACACACTTTTAAAATATGACTTAATGTATTTAAACCTTGTTTGGTTAAATCAATTCAAAACTACTTTAATTTATTTTAATACATACTTTACACTATAGTTTATAATCTCATATTATTTATTTGGATCTCCATATCCATCATTATTTCAATAAACTAATTACAACATATTAAATAAATTTTCCACTTAATCCAAATATCACAAAATTGTAATCTTATTATAATTTTATTTAATAATTCAATGTACCATTTTAAATTATTAAATTAAAAAAAAACATAACACTACATGTTATCTATAATAACTCTCTAACTATTAAATTAAATTAGAGTATTATCTAATAAATTTAATTCACAAATATGTACTAACAATAACCACATAAATAAAATATTTTTTTATTTAAGTTTAATAAATATTTTAAATTATAAATAAAATCTTGGATTGTTACATCCTTCCCTCCTTACAAGGAATCTGTCCCTAGAATCACAACTTAAATAATTCATTCGTCACATTCTTCCCTTCTTACAAAGATTCTGTCCCCTAGAATCGAAGACACATATTAAACAAATAACTCGGGGTAATTCTTCATCATTTCAGCTTCGAGTTCCCATGTAGCCTCTTCGACATTGTGGTTTCTTCATATGACCTTCACAGAAGGTATCACCTTATTCCTGAGCACTTGTTCTTTCATGTCGACTATCTGAATAGGAACCTCTTCATAAGATAAATCCTTATTGAACTGTAATGGTTCATACTCGATCACATGTTTGTAATCGGGTTTGTAAGGTCGCAACACCGACACATGAAAAACGTTGTGAACATGTTCTAACTCTGGAGGGAAAGCTACCTTGTAAGCTACTTCTCCCACTCTTCGTAGTACTTCGAAGGGTCCAATGAACCTCGGGCTTAACTTTTCTTTCTTGCTAAAATGAATTTTCCCCTTCTAAGGAGAAACTTTCAGGAAAACAAAATTTCCCATGTCAAATTCGCGATTTTTCCTGTGTTGATCAGCATACTTCTTTTGTCTATCTTGAGCAGCTACCAGTCTTATTCTGATGAGTTTTATAATTTTAGCGGTCTATTGTACCAGTTCTGGTCCTAACAGTTCATCCTAGCATAGTGGAGTTTTGCATTTCCTGTCGTATAACGCCTCGTATGGCGGCATGTCAATGCTTGCGTGGTTACTGTTATTATAGGCGAATTCTGTCAACGGTAGATGATCGTCCCAATTTCCTTTGAAATCCATGATGCATGCTCTAAGCATATCTTCTAACGTCTGGATTGTTCATTCGCTTTGACCATCGGTTTGTGGATGGTATATCGTACTCATCTTCAGTTGTATTCCCATGCATTCTTGTAATCTCTTCCAGAAGTTTGATGTGAATCTCGGATCTCTGTCTGATACAATTGACACTGGAACTCCATGTCTTGAAATGATCTCCTTAACGTATAGTTTTGCCAGCTAATCAAGATTAAATTGAATTTTTATTGGCAAAAAGTGTGCTGATTTCGTTAATCTATCCACTATTACCCATATCGCATCATATCCTTTATGTGTCATTGGAAGGCCTACCACAAAATCCATTGTGATATGCTCCCACTTCCATTACGTAATGTCCAATGGTTGAAGTAATCCGCTTGGTCTTTGATGCTCGGCCTTCACTCTCTAACATGTCAAGCACTTCGCAACACATTCTGCTACGTCTCTTTTCATATTTGGCCACCAAAAATGCCGTCGCAAATCTTGATACATTTTCGTACTTCCCGGATGAATCGAATATCTTGAGTTATGAGCTTCTCTCAAGATTTCTTCTTTAATATCCGGTACTGCTGGAACCCAAATTCGTCCCTCAAATCTTAGCACTCCTTCAGTATCAACCTTGTATTTCACCTCATTACCCTCGACCATACTTTCCTTTATTTTTTTGTATTCTTCATCCTGTAGTTGAGCATTCTTTATTTTGTCCACTAAAGTTAGATTGGCTTCCATCTAGTATAATCTTTCATCGGATTCTTTTGGAAATTTGATTTCAAACTCTAGCCTTGCCATCGTTGAAACAAGCTCCTCCTGGTTGGTTAACAACATCAACTTTTCTCGGCCTTTCCTACTTAAGGCATCTGTAACCACATTGGCTTTGCCCGGATGATAAAAGATCTCACAATCGTAATCTTTTATAACTTCCAACCATCTTCTTTGACGCATGTTCAGATCCTTTTGTGTGAAAATATACTTCAGACTCTTATACTCTGTGTAGATCTCACATTTCTCTCCATAGAGATAGTGTCTCCATATCTTCAGCGCAAACACCACCGTCGCCAACTCTAAGTCATGAGTCGGACACCCTTTCTCGTAGTCTTTCAATTGCCTTGATGGATACACAATGACCTTTCCATTTTGCATAAGGACACAACCCAATCCTTTATCTGAGGCATTGTAATATCCCGAGTGTTTATGATAATGATCCTTAGAAAAGGAAATGAATGGGTTAAAGAATATATAATATTTGATATATGACTGTGTTTAATTGAAGGTTATGTAATAAAACCTAAAAGTTGTTGAAGAAATGAATGAAGTATATATATATATATGTAAAACTTTTTGCTAAGTTATCATGTTGAAGTTATTCAATGATAATTGTGAAAGAGTTTTTGTGAATACCTTAGTAAGGTAGGGTTTCGGTAATTCCGAGGACGGAATCCTTATAAGGAGGGAAGGATGTGACAACCCGAATTTTTATAAGATATTAAAATAGGAATTTAATAATTAAAATTCTTATTATGAGATATTTTGAGTTTGAGTATGTATATATATGTGTTATATATATTTTGAAATATGTGATCTAGTATGAAGAGAAATATATAATCATATATTGAAAAAGTGAGGTTTAATAGTTAAGTTAACTATTGAAGAAATTAAATGAATTTTGTAGTTTTTTTTAAATATTTATTAAATTAAATAAATTATGTATTAAGAAAAATAAATAATTTATGAAAGTGTGGTATAATAATTTAGTTACATGTGTATGATAATTAAATTAAAGCAAAAGGTAAATTTTATTCTTTGAAGATTTAATTTAATGAATTAATTAAATTAAATGAATTGTTTAATATTAAAGGAAATAAATAAATTAAATAAAGTAATGTTTAAATCTAATTTATTAATTAAATTAGATATATGTAATTATTTATTAATTATAAGTATAATTACAATGAGATTATAATTATTATTAATTACTATTATTATGTGTTATTTAAATTAACTAAAGGTGTGACACATGAAACTATATAATATAATATTATTAAAATAATCTAGTTTGGGGGAGTTGGTGCGTGGCCAAACAAGGCCTTGTGGCCTTTGGTCTACTTTAACTGATGAAGGCGTATTATTTTTTAGCTGAAGTACGTGGGTAGCTTCAGTTTATTTTTTACGCATTCTTTTCTTCCTAAGGCTATAGTCAAAGAGTTTGGAAGAGAGGAACATAGTGCAACACAGAGAGTTTGGAGAGAGAGCAAGAGAGGAATCACTGTGATTGAAGGGGAATTTCTAAACCTAATCATCATCTCTTTGCTAGCAAACAATCAAAGGAACATGGTATAACCTACTCTAATGTTAACCCTTATTTTTGAAATTTCTATTGATAATTGTGTTGAATTGATACATATATATGTACGAAGGGTTTATACTCTGTTAATTATCACATTTGAGTGTTGTTTGATGATAAAAATTCATGTAATTTGGTTTGTAGGAAGAAAAGTATATAACAGTGTTTTTACATGAAAATTGGCTTTAGAAAGTATAAAATTTCGTGGTCAATACTTGTTATAATCTATAAATTGATGTTGGATTATGTTAGTATGTTAAGAAATGAAAGCGACATAGTTTAAATCGTGTTAATTGGTTAAGAAACGAAGTCGTGGCGATCGAATTCGCTAAATGTGTTTAAAACATGAAAATAAAGTATGAACATGTGTTTTGGGTCAAATTTTAGGTTGGTTAATGTCTTTATAAATTGTTAGAATTCTAGTATGTTGTATTTCTATGAATTACGAATCCATGGAATCAAAAACGGACTAATTTGGATGTGTATAACTCAAGTTATGAAGATTAGTAAGAGAAAAAGGTAAAAAATCGCGAAGAAAAAGAGAGCTTCAGTCCTGTTTCTACTAATAGGTAGAAATTAATATGCTGTGCCCTAAGTTATTTGGGATGCAATCAGATTATAAATTTGAAATTGCTTAAGTGTGCCCAATACTAAATTGGACCTTAATCATACCAAAGTATGTCAGGTGTGACTATTTTGACCTGTTTTAGTAAAATAAGTACAACCTTTTCATACGAACTCCGATTGAGGTGATTCAAGATGATCCGAAACGAGGACGAATAGACCTACATCTTTTAATCTTTACATTTTTCAATTTGGGGTTTGGAACAGGGGTCAAAATGGTCATCTTTAGGACTGTTGTGTTTTCGGAGGCAATCGGAGGGCGTCGGGCATGCACGTATGCAAGTGTAGTGCTCTTGAAGATAAAAGATGTTGTCCTAAGTTATATAACATGAATATTATGAAGTATAATAATGCTTAACATTAATAAATGATATATTAGATAATTTGTATATGCATACTAAGCACACATAAGAGAGGCAAATTGGGCGTGTAACGAATAAACGCCAAAACGCCGTGATAAGTGATAATGAACGTAAAAAGTGTTTTAAATCAAATGAAATGAATATTATAAGATATTGAATAGTGTTAATATAAAACCAATAAGTAGTCCTAGCAAGACTTAAACACTTGAATGAACTTCAAATATGAAATATAATGAGATATAAGTCGAAAGTTAACACAATCAAATTGAACATTGTGGATTTATGATAGGAAGGGTTATGAGACGTAGAGTAAAGTTTACATTACAACTACTATGCGTTGCTATGTGACTAATAGTTGATGTGTATGATTATATAATTGTGTAGGGCACATGAAGTGCAGATAACTGTAAGCTGTTAAACTGTTATTGGTAAACAACGATCAAGGCAACTCTTTCAGTTCTTATTTGTTATATGAATTTGATTATTTTAAATCTTTATTGCAAAGAGCATAATGTGTTATATATATGTTGAATGTATGAAATGTTAAAGTTAACTTATGACTACGTTGATTGAGTAAAGCATGTTGATTGAGTAAGGAACTCAATCTTTATACTTGTTATATGAACTGTAAAATGTATGTTATGTTAGTCCAATGTTTATGAGATATATGTTGAGCATGTTATTATATGTTACGTGATGCATGAAAAATGTTAGATTTTGCTGGGCTGTCGAGCTCAACCTTGCAAATAACCATTTTTGCAGGTTAAGGATTGAAGGTAACACTATGTGCTACTTGAATGATGTGGACTGTAAATAATACATGTAAGATTAATATTTTAGCTAAAGTTGTTATTTCTTTATACCATGATTAAGATTCATGAGATGTACTAAATGTTTTATAATGTATAGTTTTATGTTGAGTTGTAAAGCTAATGTTAGAGTTATCTGATATGTAAAGGTTATCGGATTGAAATGTAAATATTTATATAATAACAGTGATAAATCGGATCATAAAATAAGATTGATTCAAAGACATGTAGATGATAAAGGTTTTGATTCAGGGAATTAAAGTAAGAAGACATAAAAGTTTAAATTATTCCAAATTATATAAAGTTTAACATCGAACAATGATGTAAAATCAGAAGGTAGATGTGTTATTAACGACCGAAGTTAATAATTAAATTGTATGAATTTTGGGGTCATTATAGGCATCACTATACACCACAAAGTTTCATGTATTATCTAGTAATGACAACACAGGTGCCACACTGAGCCTCTTCTTTAATTCGGTAAAACTCTCTTCACATTTTTCTGTCCAAACAAATTTTACAGATTTTCTTGTCAAATTTGTCAACGGAGTGGCAATCTTAGAAAAATCCTGAATAAATCGTCTATAATAACCTGCATTTCCCAAGAAACTTCTCACTTCTTATGGAGTTCTTGGTTTTTCCCAATTTATCACAGCTTCAACTTTTGATGGATCCACTGAAATTCCATATTTGTTAATTACATGCCCAAGAAATTGTACACGTTCCAACCAAAATTCACATTTAGAGAATTTCGCGTACAACTTTTCTTTTCTTAGCGTCTCCATCGTCAGATGTAAGTGTTCCACGTGTTCTTCTTGAGATTTGGAATACACCAAAATATCATCAATAAATACCACCACAAACTTGTCTAAAAATGGTTTAAACACCCAGTTCATCATATCCATGAATGCAGCAAGGGCGTTGGTCAAACCAAAACACATTACCAGAAACTCGTAATGTTCATACCAAGTTCAGAATGTCGTCTTCAGTAAATCTTCCTTTCTTACTTTCAATTGGTGATACCCACTTCTCAAATCTATTTTTGAAAAATATCTAGCACCCTTCAACTGATCAAACAAGTCATCTATTCTTGCCAACAAATATTTATTCTTAATAGTGACTTTGTTTAATTCCCTATAATCAATGCAAAGACGCATTGAACCATCTGTCTTCTTCACAAATAACATCGGTGCTCCCCACGGTGACACACTATGCTAAATATATTTCTTGTCTACCAGTTCTTCCAATTGCACCAACAATTCCTTCATCCCTACCAGAGCCATTTTGTACGGGGCCTTCAATATTGGAGCAGTGTAAGAACCCGAATTTTCAGAAAATATTAAAACAAGAATTTAGTGAATAAAATTCTTAAAGCATGAGATGGGTTCGAACAAGAATATATATGTGTTACGAGGTATGTGGTATTGTGTTACATAGGGTAATATGAACTATGTAATAAGTAATGGTGTGTTTAATAAATATATATATATATATATATATATATATATCATTATTAGATATTTATTATGAATTGTAGAGATGAATTAGTAAGAAGATGGATAAAAATTATCTACTGATATTAAATAATTTATGTGAAATTATTTTACAATAGTAGTTGATGACATTAAATATCTTTGATAATCACCAATTTCTTGAGTATATGTACGAGTAAGTATCAAGTCTAAGGTAGTGCAACCGTATTCTTTAATGGTGGATGTATAGGAACTGGGCTAAACAATTCCTTCAGAGAGCGAATGTATATACGAATTAGTAACCCATCTAACTCACTGTGAAAACAGTGTAGACGAGATGAAAACTAATTTGTTGGTAGTTTATGGGAAACCACTCAGTGTACTATATTAAATACTATTAAAGACTCGACGCGTACTAGGTTTAGACTTGTATATGTGTACATTGTTGACGAGAGAAGGAAATCGATATACCTTTAAATTGGTTAGGGAATTATTAAGTAAATTGATACACGACGAGAAGTGAAGATTAAAGGAATGTACGTATGTGTTATATTCGAGTTTTGTGTTATTGGTGGTATGAAACCGTAAAGGAGATGTATAGTTGGTTAAACTAATAAGGGAAAGAGAGTTTTAAAACTCGAAGTGTGATCCTTAAATTGGTAAGGAAAATAGTAACCGATGATGTTAAACCAAAGAGAGGCTTGATGTTAGACGAGTTAACACTCACGGAGGATGTGTATAGTATTTAGAAGCATAAGGTTTCATTTACGCTAATGCGTAACTTGTTCGCCTCTCGAGTTTGGTACGTAGCAATTTAGCATTATTACCAAACTTATACGACCAGCCAAGCAATTGCACGTTCTCATAGGATCGCTTTTTAGAATTTAAAATTTAAGAAATAGGTATTAAGGACTCATAAGGATAATAAAAATCTTAATTGATGATTAAGTTATCCATAAATGGAATTGAATAAGTGTTAATTAATTAACCCAAAATAAATATGGTTAATTAAGAGATATTATGGAATATTATATTCTATTAATTAGTGGAGTGCTTAATAATTATTGAAAAGAAAATAAATGATTAATATTAATTAATCGTTGTGATATTAAAATGTGATAATGGGTTGAAAGTACCCAACTAAATGATATTTAGCCCAATTAAAATATTAATAGTATTACTATGTGTAATATGAAAAATGTGGGTAGTAGTAGTAGTATATAATACCTATGGCTTAAGATTACATGAAGTGTGACATTTAATTGGGACTAATGATATAGATATGGTAAAAGTGATTAAATCATAGAGTTGATTTAAATAAGTTTTGTTATCTCATCTTATGTGATGAGACAATTAAATGTGTACTCTAAAGTATAGGAGTAAATAAAGATGTATTATTAAAATATTTATTTCTATATCAATGTGTGATTAATAGTAAAAAGGAGATATTAAATTATTAGTGATCAATGGAATGAAGTCCACACATGTTTTAAAGATTAAATTATGTGGACTAATGTATATGGACTATATGATGTGAGCACATAAATAATCCTTAACTTTACTTGGTGTAGTAGCATTTACCCATTAAAATTACATTTTTGGGAATTAAAGAAACTAAACAAACTTTAGTTGCTAAGTTATAGCTTGTCCAAAAATGTGAGTCTCAACTCATGATAACTGCCGTATGAATAGACCATAGGCCTATCTCATTTCTTCTTCATTACGTAGTAGTCTGATGATGGCTAGAAGGATGGGGGAAGTGGAGTTGGTAACCAACTCTCCAACATCCAATGGCTTCTTCTTCCTCCCCTTGGATTAATTCAATGTGCATATAGAGCTCCTTCCTTCTCATTTACGTTGGTTGAGTTTTCTGAGAAGTTTCTATAGAGAGAGTCAGTAGAATTAGAGAGTTGAGAGCAATTAGAGGATTGGAAAGATATAGTTAGCAAATTGAGGTCATCAAGAAGTAATAATTCTAACATATATATTCTTGATTCCTATGTTTTACAATTCCTTAGAAATAACAAGAAAAAAGTCACGTTTGAGTCTTAAATTTGATAGCTAAAACTTGTTATAATCCATGAATTGTTGCTAGCTACTGATAATATAGTCAAATGCGAAACAACGAAAGTTAAACGAACCAAATTGGTTGAGAAACGAATTTGTAGTGAATGAATTCGCTAAACTTTTCAAAACATGAAAATTAGTATAAACATGAGTTTTAAATTCATATTTAGGTTAGTTAATGTTTATGTTAATTGTTGGGTATTTGGTATGTTGTAGTTTTATGAGTTACAAACTCATAGAATTGAAAATGGACTAAATTGGATGAGTATAACTCATATTATGATAATTTGAAGAAGTTTTGGTCTGTGAAATCGCGAAGAGCAGAGCTGAGGGGTCGTTTCATGACTGACACAGAAGCAATTGCGCTACCCCAAGGTTATTTAGGGTTCAATTTGCCTTTGGACATTAGTGTCTCGGTGGATTTGTTGTGACCCTCTTGTAATAAATTAGGCATAACATTTTCATACGAACTCTGATTGAGGTGATTTAAGATGATCTGGAACAAGGACGAATAGACCTACAACTTTTGTTCTTTAAGGGTTTCAATTTGAGGTCGTTAGAAGGGGTCAAAACAGTCATCATTGTGACTGTTACATATTTGGAGACAATTGGAGGGCGTCAAGCGAGCACATACGCAAGTATAGTGCTCCCGACGATGGAATATGTTATTCTAAGTGATTAAACATAAGTATGCATGATAATAGACATAACATATGAGATTACCTTACTTATAATGGAATTCTTTATCATGACTTAGTATGTGTTTTCAAAAGAAACTTAAAGATTTTTGAAAACAAACTTTGACAAAATTGTGTACTTTTAATTCTGACCTTGATAGCATTTATATGAGGTCAAATTACGCATGATGTAAGATTCAAAGTTGAATCGTATGTGTGATAGATAACTTATCTTGGTTAAAACGATTTCAAGGGCAAGCTCCGTTATCTTTTGTAAACTAAGTTTTAAAACATGAAGTGGTTATATTTTAACCTTGAAAACGTACATCGAAACATGTACAAACAAGTATGACGTGTGATTTGAAATTGCCTTTCATGATTAGTTTAGTATGACATTGACTTTGAGAATAAGGTTTTGAAGTTTTGAAACTAAGAGGGATGAACATTAAGAACTTGTGTTCTGATCTTATGTGCAACATGATAGGACTTTTATGCCTCTAGGCATGGTAAGTATGTGCACCCTACTAGATAGACGTAATATGAACTATGCATGCCTTAAAGTAAGATTTCAAGTGATAAACCATACTAGACATATGATTACATGAAAGCATGTGTATTGAAAGTTGTTTAACCTCGTTGGTGGTCATATAGGTAGACCCTTGTTGTATGAACTTACTTAGCCGTGAAATAAATGGCAATAAAGCTATAAAATGTAAAACAACTTAAGGTAAATACAAGAGGCACCAAACTTAGGCTAAGACCTCATAACATGTGGATAAGATATGTGTTAACAGTTATACATGCTAAGAACTAAGATGAAACCAGAAAATACTCAACTTTGGTCTTGCCAGGGGATGGCACGGCTACGCCCAACCCAGGCCTAATTCCAGCGCAGCTGCGCCACAGGGCAATGATGCCTTATTATTTTAACTGTGAATCCAGACCTTAAAGAATATAGGTGTGAATGTCTAAAGCTATAATACTTGACATAGATGGTGTTTTAAGCATAAAAGCATGTAATGGTTATATAAAACACAAAGTTGTTAAATTTTGCAAAATGCAAGAACTTTGTGAATCATGCATCTATGAGTTTGAAATGTGTAACGAACACATAGCGATTCAAGTGTGTAATAGATATATATGAACGTTAATGTAAAGTACGAGTTGTTAAGGTATACCTATACATACCTAGCTATTCTAAGAGTATGATAAGAAAGTGAAATGTAGGTTTTATAAACCTAGTTAGGAAATAATGTAACATTATTATTATATTAAGAATGTATGAAATATATGACTAATGGATGTGAATCCATGATTATATAGCTGTGTAGGAATACTCAAAGTGCAGATAAGCTTTAAGTAGTTAAGTCGTAGTTAATAAACTACGAATCAGGCAAGTCTTTCAGTTCCTATTTGTTATATGAATTCGATAACTGTTAGTTGAGCTATATTATGCCATGAGAATGTTAATGTATATATATGAAATGCATATGAGATATGTATGAAATGTGATAGTTAATCTTTGATGATATGCTTTTGATGTAAATCTCTATGCCTGTTATGTGTGAAGTAACATGCATAGTAAATATTAATTAATTATGAATTCATGAACTGAGTATCTTATTATATGCTATGTGCTACATGAAAACTGTTAGAATTGCTGGACTGTCGAGCTCACCCTTGCAAATAACCACTTTTGCAAGTTAAGGATACACGGTAAAGATTACGTGCTACTTTATTGATAAAGTTCAATAACATCGAGGAGATTGATTTGTTTAATTAAATATATGCTCTTGAACCGTGTTTAGGTTCTAGTAGATGTACAAGATAGTAGTTTACAATGTATAATACATGTTAAGTTATAAAGTTGTACTAGGCGGTACATAGAGGAACTCGAATTGAGATGTAAAAAGTTATACAGTGATTGAATAGAATGAATCATAACATAATTTGATTCAAAGATTTATAATTGATTCAAGTTAAGACATCAATAAAAGATTTATTTTTAAAGGAGATTGAAAAAGTTTAAATTATTCCGTATATTTATATAACATCGAATATTATATAAGACAGAAATGGTAAATGATCGAGATTTGAAACTTATAAAAGTTTGGGATCATTATATATATCCTGGACATGGAAAGAATTTATATTGTAATAAGCAAAATTATATTCATTAAGTTTTGAATAAAAGATATAAATAGTTGGACGATAGTAGTATCGTGGTGGATCTGATTCAAGGTTTGAAGGGACCCGGATTTGGGGGCATCACAGGTAGGTATCAAAGCTGTATGTTATAAACTTTAGGTAAGTGTACCTTAGGCTATAACCTGAGAGAGAGAAAGATAAAGATTAAAATATATATAAGTGAAGATTTAAAGAAGAATCTTGAAGTGTCTAAGAGAATTAAAATTCAGGAGTTTCCTAACTCTGGTAATAAAAATGTTAAGATGATATCTATAAGATGAAGATGACAATGATAATAAGAATGAACTCGAATGGAGTTTTGTTGATAATAGGGAAAGAACCCTAAGGTAAATTGATGATCACGACGTGATCGGATTGAGCTATGAAGTGATAAATAGTCTGTAATGACTAAGTGTGTATACCTTGATGCTATAAGAGAATGTACTATGAAATGGTACGATATGAACTCATGAGGAGTTGTATATGATGAGATACGAAGAATTCGTATCGAGCAAAGAGTAAGTTAAGTGTGAGATAAAGTTAGGTGGGATTTCAATTGAGGACCCATGTCTGCAACTGAGTTGTATGATTCCTTGTTATGGGCGGGGAACTATATTTGGTGTAAAAACCACTTAGTTTCTGGCACCGATAATCATTTAAATGTTTGTGTTGCACTATTTATTATATACCTATTGAGAAGGTGATTCTTTTCTCATGTGTATAACAGATAGATAGGTTATAGTTAGAGAATATAAGGTTAAGTTGCGAGTTCTTAAAACTCATACTTATGGTACATTTGAGACTCATAATTATATGAAATGTTTTTGAACCCCTCAGCGAATGGACGCCTATTGTAAGACCCCAACTTTTATGAATAAAGATTAATTTTTCTCAAAATATATTTTTGAATATTATAGTGTGGATTTGATATAATGTTATAGTTGTGAGTAATATTTACAAATTTTGCAAAGTAAGCAAGTGGTTATATAATAATCGATTGGTAGGGGAATATTCATTTTAACAGGGAATATTCAGACGACGCAAGACAATCATTGGTGGACCTTATTGAAAAAGAAAAGTATTGTAGTTAGAAAGCGACAAAATTATCTTTTATAAAAATAAAGACAAAAGATTTACCGTTAAAACCGTTGAACTACCCGGTGGTAAAAGTACAAGAATATGCATGGTTACATAAGTAGCACTACCTGTATTGATTATTGATGCTTACGTGAGAAGTCACACCATTATACTCAATTATTGCTTTAGTAATTCACGATAATATCTCTCATATTATTGATTCAATTATTGTCACAGTATCAATATTTTATATTATTAAATCAATAATTGAGACAACAAAGTTATTCATATTATTATTTGTAATATTGACGATGTCTAGAAAGTTCTTTGAAGGAGAGGTTTGGTCACCTAATTGCTCGCCAATAGGGAGAAATCCTTATTGAAAAGCCCCCTCTTTCCTGGTAATGATCTGGTTGTTAAATATTATGAGTTATAATATTAATGATGAATAAATTCGTGTTGATTAAAGATGAAATTGATAGTTCCATTGTGTTGGGATTATTAGTGTTAGTGAAAATTGACATTTATTTCAATAATAATTGATTTCTGGAGGTTATATTAACCAATCGGGTAATTAATCGGATAAATGAGAAATTAATTGCTATTAATTCACATGCTTATAACTATTTATTCACTTGTGTGTACTATTGATTCACATGCATGTACTATTAGGGGAGGTGGTGCAAGATTGATAATACTTGCATGACTAAATTAAAAATGGATGTGAGATCCCGAATTTTATGAAATAAAAGTATTCAATTTTTCTATTTTGGTAAATAGTTAAATTGATAAAAGTTTAAAGTTAAGGGTCATATTTGAAAAATTTTCAAAGTAAGCAAGTTATCATAAAAATAACCTAGGTAGTAAAAAAACAATGAATACGCGTGGTTGTAGATAGTAGCACACCAGTATTGATTATTGATGCTTATGTGAGAAGTCACTCGGTTATACTCAATTATTGCTACAATAATTTGCGCATCATATCTCTCATATTATTGATTCAATTATTGTCACAAAGATCATCCGCATAATATGTTATATATTATTAAATCAATAATTAAGACGACAAAGTTATTCATATTATTATTTGCAATATTGACAATGTCTAGAAGTTCGTCAAGGAGAGGTTTGGTCACCTAATTGCGTGCTAATAAGGAGAAATCCTTATCCAGAAAGCCCCTCTTTCTTCGGGAGCGACACGGTTGTTAAATATTGTGAGTTATAATATTAATGATGAATGTTATAAAAATCGAAGTTGAGTTCGGAGTTGAATTTGGAGACGCGAACGTGATATTTGAGTCTGAAACGATGAAATTAGTAGAAATAGACTATAAACACAAAATTTACTAGGGTTGAATTTTTGGTCAAAAAAGTCAACAGTTGACTTTTTCGGAAAAAATAAAACTTCGAAATTTCAAAAATGAAATTTTTGAGAAAAATATTTCCATTGTGTTGGGATTGTTAGTGTTAGTAGAAATCAATATTTATTTCGATAATAATTGATGTTTGAGGTTATATTGACCAATCGGGTAATTAATCGAATAAATGAACAATTAATTGCTATTAATTCACATGATTATAACTATTTATTTACATGTGTGTACTATTTATTCACATTCATGTACTATTAGGGGAGGTGATGCAAGATTGATAATACTTGCATGACTAAGTTAAAAAGGGAGGTATAAATGGATGTACTATACTATAATTCATATTTTCACATGATTATAACTATTAAGTCACATGAATGAACTATTAATTCACATGATTTACTATTAGGGGAGGTGGTGCAAGTTTGATAATACTTGCAGGACTAAATTAAAAATGAAAGAAAAGTTGAAGGTATTGTACTTTAATAATTCGAGCCCCAAAATGTGCAATTATCGAAACTATATTTTCCTATAAATAGAAGCTCATTCTTCCTTCATTTCTCACCAATTCACTAAAGCTATAAAGCAATTATTATAGAGAGAAATTATAGAGAGAAAGAAGAAGAGAAGTCTGCTACCTCACTATTCTAGTAACTAGTTTTCTTTTAAGGTAAGGGGTATTATTTCTTTCGTATTCATGAAGAGAGCTATTGTTATTTCATTCCTTATTATTATGTTGGAATAACCTGTCTATGCGAAGTACTGCATATATGGTGAAATTCTTCTATTATTCCATTCTTTATTATTTTGTTGGAATATCAAGTCTGTGTGGATTACGCATGACCTGGTTCCGTTCTTTATTATTACATTGGAATATCACATGCATGCGATTACGCATGACCTAGTTCCATTCTTTATTATTCTGTTGGAATAACCTGTCTGTGCAGTTTATCGCATGCCTGGTGAATTCTTTTGTTATTCCATTCTTTATTATTTTGTTAGAATATCCTGTCTGTGCGGATTACGCATGACCTAGTTCAATTCTTTATTATTCTATTGGGAATAATCTGTCTGTGTGGTCTATCGCACGCATGGTGAATTCTTCTGTTATTTCATTCTTTATTATTCTGTTAGAAAAACATGTCTATGTGGATTACCGCATGCATGGTGAATGATCCTTTGTATTCATTCCTTATTAAATTGTAGAAATGATCTGTCTAAGTGGATTACCGCATAGCGAGTGAAAAATCCATTTGCAGTTTCGTAATTTTTTTGACCCTCAAAAATTTTGGAAATATTTGAAATGATAATTTGATGAGTTTTCTATATTATGTCCAAAGATGATGATTTTTGGATGTATAGATTAAGAGTTATGGATTTTATGGGAAAATACTATTTTAAAAGTAAACCCTTATAACTCCTTATGGTTAACTCCAAATTTGGTGAAATTTTTATTGGGAGTACATGTATATAACAGAAGTATACCCTGTAAATTTCAGAATTTTTGGACAAAAGTACAATTTATGATAAATGTCTAAATATTGGGCAGTTTTAGCCATATGAAATATTTTAAAAATTCCGAAAAAAATATATGTTCAATATGGGACTATATTCTGCTAAATCCCTGAAAAAAAATATTTTTGGGACTGATTTGGTATTTTTCATGAAAATGAACTACTTATGAGTAAATGAATTAAATATGTTATATGAAGTAACAAAATTGGAAAATAGGATTTTATGGCTTGGGAATCCTATATAGGGTATATGCAGATTTTTGATAAGAGATTTGATCATTGCTGATGAAATCTTATGAGTATGGCATTTTTGAATGATTAAAATGCATTATTTGGTAAAGTGTAAATAATTGAAAAAAATTATTTAGAAGTTTAAGAAGTGATTAAAATATTGTTATAATATTAATAATATTAGATTATGAGTTTATTAAGTGATTGATAATATTTGGATAAATTTAAAAGTCTTTAATATTTATCCTTGTTTTCGCTTATATCATGGTCATCATCCTCAAGCTTATATTGTGATGAAAGTCATCTTTGGCTTACGTGCAAAGATGGATTGTTGATTATTGGTTTTATAGTTGTATATCTTTGGCTTACGTGCAAAGATGGACCATTGATGTAAAACCCCGTATTTTATGAAATAAAAGTATTCAATTTTTCTTATAATTATTATTCAGTAAATGGTTAAATTAATAAAAGGTTAAAGTTAAGGGTGATATATATATATATATATATATATATATATATATAATTTTCAAAATACGCAAGTGGTTATAAAATACTCATTGTTGTCGGGGAATATTCGTTTGGTCATGGAATATTCTTGTTGTCGTGAATATATTCGTACGACGAGCCTTGACCATTTGTGGGCCCCATAATAGAATAACCGCTCGGATGAAGAAAATGACAAGTTTGAGTTTTTATAAATAACGACGTAATTGTTACCAGTTAATTAACATCGTTGGATTACTCGGTGGTTAAAATACGAATGTCGCGTGGTTGTATAAAGAATAATACACCAGTATTGCACATTATTTTTGAATTATTGATTCTTACGTAAGAAGGCACTACTCAATAATTGTTAAAGTAATTACTATTCAATATTTTATTTTATTGATTTAATAATTGTTGCGTTGATACTTTATATTATTGTTGTTTCAATAATTGTCACGGCATAGTATTTTCCATTATCAGATCAATAATTCATATTATTTGAATAATATTACTAGATAGCATTATTGGCAATGTCTAGAAAGTTCTGTCAATGAGTGGTTTGGTCACCTAATTGCGCGCTAGTAAGGAGAAATCCTTATTGGAAAGCCCCCTCTTTCCTGGGAACCACCTTGTTGTCATAATTGTGATTCTGTAATATTATTTGTGAATAATTAATTATTGATTTATATGATAAGGAAATATTTATTTGATGCGGATATAAATGATAGATTTATTTATGTGGTTATAAATGAAGGAATTAATGTTGAGGTGTTTTATCAGTATTTTTATCGGAATGGAGGTATTAAAAATCAAATTAGTATTTTTACAATATATTGCGTGAGTTATGATTTCTAATTCAACCATTGGATCGTTGTGATTTTTGGATATGTTATACATATATAAGTTGATTATATGTCCACAAATTTTGAACCGTTAAAAATGAACGTATGAATTGTTATGAATTTTAAGAGGTGACTGGTTCAGAAATTGTTGAAGTTTTGGAATTTATCATTTTGGTGGAAAATTCTAGAATGCATGGGCCTAACATATGGTTGGTGAAGAAATGTGCTGAAATTCTAATTCAAATATGGTGGGAGGCAATAGTAGCAGGTAAAGCCATCAGGTAGCAGGTCAAGTTTGCTTCGGTGTGCTAACATTTTCCTATAAATAGAGGGCTAGGTTAGAATTAAAAATCACACCAGAAACATAAGTTTTCTCTCTCTATATTATCAAGCATATTTTGTGAGTATTTAGATACTTTGAGAGTTGCTATTCAGTGCAAGGTTCCTTCGGCTTTACATTCCGGTCAGAAGTACTACTCTTTTGAGGTAAGGGATTATAAGGGATTTTAAGGATTATTATGTTTATCATGTTTCGTAATTTTTCTGACCTTCAAAAATTCTGGAAAAATTTGAAATGATAATTTGATGAGTTTCCTTGATTATGTCCAAAAATGGCAATTTTTGGATGTTTAGATTAGGAGTTATGGATTTTATGAGAAAATACTATTTTAAAAGTAAACCCTCATAACTCCTTGTGGTTAACTCCAAAATTGGTGAAATTTTTATTGGGAGTACATCTATATAACATAAGTATACTCTGTAAATTTCAAAATTTTTAGACAAACGTACAATTTATGATAAATGTCTAAATATTCGGCAGTTTTGGCCATGTGAAAAATAGTAAATGAATTTTAAAAATTCCGAGAAAAATATATGTTCAATATGGGACTATATTCTGCTAAATCCCAGAAAAGAAATATTTTTGGAACTGATTTGTTATTTTTCATAAAAATGTACTAGTTATGAATAAATAAATTAAATATGTTATGTGAAGTAACAAAATTGAAAAATAGGATTTTATGGCTTGGGAATCCTATATATGGTATATGCAGATTTTTGATGAGGTTGTTGGTTATTGGTGATGGAATCTTATGAGTTTGGCATTTTAGTATGATTAAATGCATTAATTAGTAAAGTGTAAACAATTAAAATAAATTGTTTATAAGTTTAAGAAATAATTAAAATATTGTGGTAGTATTATAACGACCCGAAAATAGGTCCATTCCATCAGACCCATTACGAGTCGCCAAATACATGGTCTGAGAAAACAACTACAACTTTATTACAACAATTGTCGCGTGCAAAAACAACAACACATATCTTTGTGAATTTGGATACAAATATATATCAATTTGTGACTCATGTGTCCCAATAGTGTGAATGACACCTCATAATGACACCTTTACATAAAGGTATAGTCAAAAGCTGTTTTAGAAATTAGAATCTTTGGGAAGTGCTCAAAGAAACCTTCATACATGGGAAGCCATGCGTCTAGGTTATTATAGATATCATATGGCCACGAGAATTATCCTTGGTTGACCCGATAGACCCCAAAGAAAAACTAGAAGATTACTATCATATTCTTCCCAATGGTGAGTCTTCTCTTGACATATCATTATCTCCATTGTCTCTAATTGAGAGTTATATCTCAAATAGACTCCAAGATCATATAGATAGTCTTTGGTAGATATACTCGCAAGTGGATGAAGCACAACCACATCTTATGATGACTCGAGGTTGTATGTCATTAAACATCTTGTATAATAGTGACAAAACACCCTTCAAAGTTGAATTCACCTCACCCTCAACAACATCTATAGACCATAGTTCTATTCCCCATTATTCCCAGCTTGTCCCGGCTACACTTTTATTACCTGAAAGGAATTGTGAAGCAAAAAGGGTGAGCACAACTAGCTCAGTAAAAATATCATGACTAAAGATAATTAAATTATCAATAGCCTTCATCAATAATAAATCAGAGATTTAGAACATATGGTAGATGATAAAAAAAATTTCAACCATAGTTGCAGCGGAACAAGCAATCCATTAGAAGAGTCGAATAGACCATAAAGTCTATTATCTTCTCCATGTTAAAAATCCATCAACAATGTTTTATCCACTGTAACATCAATCAACAATTCATCCCACAATCACATGTATAACTCATAATCGTAATTGTAGTTCTAAATTCCTTTTCTCATCCAAGACAAAGATAATTTTCATCACGAAACATCAAAGATTATGGTTATACCAAATCACGATTTATGTTCATAATCCTACTAATAAATTCATCTTTGCACTACTGACCAAAGATATTCATCAACAAGTCATCTTTGCACTCTGAGCCAAAGATATTCATCAACAAGTCATCTTTGCACTACTGGCCAAAGATATTCATCAACAGTTCATCTTTGCACTACTGGGCCAAAGATATTCAACAACAGTCATCTTTGCACTCGACCCAAATATATTCATCCACAATTCATCTTTGCACTCTGAGCAAAAGATATTCCTCAACAGAACAAATATATTAATATCTCAAAGAAATATATAATCATTTAGAATTTATATAAACCATAATTATAACCATATATGTTGATCGATTCACCTTTGCACTTAAGCTAAAGATATTCAATTATAAATTCAATGGTCATGATCATACTAGTCAACAATTCAACTTTGCACTACTGGCCAAAGAGAACCTATATAGTCACGATCATACCAATAATCTATCCATCTTTACACTCAAGTCAAAGAGAAATATCATCATTAGGGTTATAAGAATGTTATATAAAAACAATATAATCAACATATAGATTTAATCTCAAGAGTAAGATTCATAAATCAATGATTTCATAACAACTTAATCAAAATGTTATAAATCACTTAATAATCTCATAATCTAATATTATTAATACTACCATAATATTTTAATCATTTCTTAAACTTATAAACAATTTATTTTAATTGTTTACACTTTACTAATAAATGCATTTAATCATCTTAAAATGCCAACCTCATAAGATCTCATCACCAATAGCCAAAACCCTCATCAAAAATCTGCATATATCTCTATATATAATTCTCAAGCCATAAAATCATATTTTCCAATTTTCTTAATTCACATAACATATTTAATTCATTTACTCATAACTAGAAAATTTTCATAAAAAATACCAAATCAGTTTTAAAAATATTTCTTTTCTGGGATTTAGAAGAATATAGTCCCATATTGAATATATATTTTCTCAAAATTTTTAAAATTCATTTACTATTTTTCACATGGCCAAAACCCATAGAATATTCGGACATTTATCATAAATTGTACTTTTATCCAAAATTTTGAAATTTTACGGTATACTGATATTATATAGATGTACTCACAATAAAAATTTCATCAATTTTGGAGTTAATCACAAGGAGTTATAAGCATTTATTTTTAAAATAGTCTTTTCTCATAAAATCCATAACTCCTAATCTATACATCCAAAATCGCCATTTTGGACACAATCAACAAAACTCATCAAATTATCATTTCAAATTTTTTCAGAATTTTTGAAGGTTCAGAAGAATTTCGAAATAATAACCCTTAAAATCCTTATTATCCCTTACCTTAAAAAAAGCGGTACTTACATTTGGAATAACGTTGAACGAACTTGCATAGTATAGCAATACTCAAAGTATACTCAAAATACTCACAAGAATACGCTCGTTAATATAGAGAGAGAAAACTTCAGTTTCTGGTGTGAATTTCAATTATAACCTAAGCACCCTATTTATAAGAAATTGCTTAGAACACCAAAGCAGAAAATTTAATATAATATTAATATATTATATAAATTTCTACGCACACATTCTAAAATCTGAACTCAGCCATCTTGCACATGCTAAATGAGGGAACCAAATGAAAAAAACGTTTTTTGTAAATAAAAATATTTTAAACTTCCAAAAATCAATTATTTGAGACTTGAACTTCAATAATTCATAATAAATAGCCTTTTATCGGAAAAATTGAATCTTGCGAGTTTTTATAGGAAATTCAATTCTCTACAACTTTGCGGAAGAAAGTTTTTCCAAATTCTAAACAGAAATTGGCCAGAAATCCACAAGCGGGTGATTTTAAGTTTATAATCAAATTTCGGTCGATAAATGGGGTCCCAGACATGTTTAACATGTTTTAAACATTTATTGCAACAAAAATACTCTTCCTCCTCGTATACTCATATATCTCACATTCATCGTAAAAATATCATCATTAATATATTATTAAAATAATATATTTAATTGAATTATTTTATCAGAAAAAGATAAAATATTAATTTTCAACAATTGTCACATTAAAAATTTTCTCCATCTATATCCTCATAAAATCAATATTTTCCTCATCGTATGAATCAATAATTAATTATTCACAAATAATATTACAGAATCACAATATTGTGACGAGGCGGGTTTCAGGAAGAGGGGCTTTCGATAAGAATTTCTCACTTCTTGGCGCAATTAGGTGACCAAACCTCTCCTTAGATAGAACTTTCTAGACATTGCCAATAATGTTATCTAATAATATTATTCAAATAATATAAATTATTGATCGATAATGAAAAAAAATTGTGTAGTGACAATTATAAAATATCAGCCTTGACAATCATTGAATCAAAAATAAAATATTGAGCGAGTAATTCATTGTAACAAAAATCATCATGCTTCATGAATAGTATTTGTGAATAGTAACTCGTGAATAGTAACTCATGAATAGTAACTTCGTGAATAGTAACTCGTGAATAGTAACTCATGAATAGTAGCTATAAGAAAATTTGAATACTTTTATTTCATAAAATTAGGGTCTTACATATTAAAAATTGAAATGATTATGTATTTCTTTGAGATATGAATATCGAATATTGGCACAGTAGTGCAAAGATGACCCGTTGTTGAATATCTTTGGCATGTAGTGCAAAGATAACCTATTTTTGAATATCTTTGGGCCGTAGTGCAAAGATGACTTGTTGATGAATATCTTTGGCCCGTAGTGCAAAAATGAATTTATTAGTATGATTATGAGCAGAACTGTGATTTGGTATAACCATGATCTTTGATATTTCGGTAAAGACGGTGATGAAAATTATCTTCGATCTCACAGGTGCGAAGAGGAAATTAGAATCACAATTATGATTATGAGTTATTCATATGATTGTGGAAAAGGCTGTTGATTGATGTTATAGGGATAAAACATTGTTGGTGGACTTTTAACATGGAGAAGATAATAGACTTTATGGTTCATTTGACTCTTCTAATGGATTGCTCGCCCGCTTCAACTATGGTTGAAAAGTTTTATCATCTACCATATGTTCTAAATCTACGATTTATTATTGATGAAGGCTATTGATAATTTAATTATCTTTAGTTATAATATTTTTTCTTGAGCTAGTTGTGCTCACCCTTTTGCTTCACAATTCTTTTTAGGTAATAAAAAGCGTGTAGGTGGGTTCTGGCCGGGGATAACAGGGAATAGTGTGGTGGTGCGAGGCATCAAAGTTTCTCAACACATTATAAAATGACATGACATACAATATATAATTGTATTGAGGACCTAAGATGTGTGTGTCGTATATTATACGTCACTTAATAATTGATTTTGGTGAACAACAATAGGGTGAGGTGAACCCAACTTTGGAAGGGTGTTTTGCCACTATCATACAAGATGTCTAATGACATATAATATCGTGTTATCGTAAGACAGGGTTGTGCACATCCACTTGCTGAGTATATCTACGAGCACTACCTATATGAACTTGGAGTTTATTTGAAATGTAATTTTTAACTGGAGACAGTGGAGATAGTTATATGTCAAGAGAAGACTCACCATTGGAAGGAACATGATAGTAATCTTCTCATTTTTCTTTGGGGTCTATTGGATCAACCAAGGATAATTCTCTGGACATATGATATCTATCATAACTTAGATTTATGGCCTCCCATGTACGAAGGTTTCCTTGAGCACTTTTCAAAGATTTTAATTTTAAATCTGATTATTGGTATGACGTTTATGTAATGTATCAATGTGAGGTGTTGTCCATAGTTGGGACATGAGTCACAGTTGGTATTAAAATTCACAGTATATGTGTTGTTGTATTTTGCACGATAATTATAGTAATAAAGTTATAGTTGTTTTCTGTACCATGTATTTGGTGACTCAGAATAGGTTGGATGGATTGGACCTATTTTGGGGGCGTCACAGTTGGTATCAGAGCTTAGGGATATGATCTCTGGCGGAGATCCAGGATTAGAACTAGGAGGGGAGAGACGAGTAAATCCTTCGCTAGTGTGTGTCCTACCTAAACTGAATTTTCTTACTTAAGTTGACAAATTGTGATATGTCAATTAACCTTTGTTTTGAAGCTGTATTCTAGAATGATATCTGAAATACAGGAGATGAGCAATGGAGAAATCATGAGGACAGGGAAGATGGAATCTGAGATGAAAGAAAGGTATTTTAACTCTTCGAAATACCAAGTACGTAAATTTCGGGGATGAAATTTCATAAGGAGAGGAGATTGTTAGACCCCGAATTTTATGAAATAAAAGTATTCAATTTTTCTTATAATTATTATTCAGTAAATGGTTAAATTAATAAAAGGTTAAAGTTAAGGGTGATATATATAAAATTTTCAAAATACGCAAGTGGTTATACTCATTGTTGTCGGGGAATATTTATGCAATATTTTGGTATGACCATTTTTATGGGCCCCATAATGTAATAAGCTGTCGGATGAAGAAAGCACAAGTTTGAGTTTTTATAAATAACGGCGTAATTATTCACAATTAACATCGTTGGATTACTCGGTGGTTAAAATCTGATGAATGGCGTGGTTGTCTGATAGCTTTGCAGTATTATTAAAGTATTTTTGAATTATTGATTCTTACGTAAGAAGGCACTTTACTCAATAATTGTTATAGTAATTATTGTTCAATATTTTATTTTATTGATTCAATAATTGTTGCGTTGATATTTTATATTATTATTGTTTCAATAATTGTCACGGCACAGTATTTTCCATTATCAGATCAATAATTCATATTATTTGAATAATATTATTAGATAGAATTATTGGCAATGTCTAGAAAGTTCTGTCAATGAGAGGTTTGGTCACCTAATTGCGCACTAGTAAGGAGAAATCCTTATTGGAAAGCCCCCTCTTTCCTAGGAACCACCTTGTTGTCATAATTGTGATTCTGTAATATTATTTATGAATAAATAATTATTAATTTATATGATAAGGAAATATTTATTTGATGCGGATATAAATAATGGATTTATTTATGTGGTTATAAATGAAGGAATTAATGTTGAGGTATTTTATCAGTATTTTTGTCGGAATGGAGGTATTAAAAATCAAATCAGTATTTTTACGATATATTGCATGAGTTATAATGTTTAATCCGACCGTTAGATCATTGTGATTTTTGGATATGTTATACATATATAAGTTGATTATATGTCCACAAATTTTGAACCGTTAAAAATGAACGTATGAATTGTTATGAATTTTAAGAGGTGACTGGTTCAGAAATTGTTAAAGTTTTGAAATTTATCATTTTGGTGGAAAATTCTAGAATGCATGGGCCCCACCTATGGTTGGTAAAGAAATGTGCTGAAATTCTAATTCAAATGTGGTGGGTGGCAATAGTAGCAGGTAAAGCCATAAGGTAGCAGGTCAAGTCTGCTTCGGCATGCTAACATTTTCCTATAAATAGAGGGCTAAGTTAGAATTGAAAATCACACCAGAAACATAACCTTTCTCTCTCTATATTATCAAGCGTATTTTGTGAGTATTTAGATACTTTGAGAGTTGCTATTCAGTGCAAGGTTCCTTCGGCTTTACATTCCGGTCAGAAGTACTGCTCTTTTGAGATAAGGGATTTTAAGGATTATTATGTTTATCATGTTTCGTAATTTTTCTGACCTTCAAAAATTCTGAAAAAAATTTGAAATGATAAATTGATGAGTTTCCTTGATTGTGTCCAAAAATGGCAATTTTTGGATGTATAGATTAGGAGTTATGGATTTTATGAGAAATGACTATTTTAAAAGTAAACCCTTATAACTCCTTGTGGTTAACTCCAAAATTGGTGAAATATTTATTGGGAGTACATTTATATAACATAAGTATACTCTTTAAATTTCGGAATTTTTGGACAAACGTATAATTTATGATAAATGTCTAAATTTTCGAGAGTTTTGGCCATGTGAAAAATAGTAAATAAATTTTAAAAATTCCGAGAAAAATATATGTTCAATATGGGACTATATTCTGCTAAATCCCAGAAAAAAAATATTTTTGGAACTGATTTGGTATTTTTCATAAAAATAGACTAGTTATGAATAAATAAATTAAATATATTATGTGAAGTAACAAAATTGAAAAATAAGATTTTATGGCTTGGGAATCCTATATATGGTATATGTAGATTTTTGATGAGGTTGTTGGTTATTGGTGATGAAATCTTATGAGTTTGGCATTTTAGTATGATTAAATGCATTACTTAGTAAAGTGTTAACAATTAAAATAAATTATTTATAAGTTTAAGAAATTATTAAAATATTGTGGTAGTATTAATAATATTAGATTATGAGATTATTAAGTGATTTATAACATTTGGATTAAGGTGTTATAAAATCATTAATATATTAATCTTACTCTTGAAATTAAATGCAGTTGTTGATCGTATTGTTTTTATTATCATATATAACATTTTTATAATCCTGGTGAAGAAATTTCTCTTTGACTTAAGTGTAAAGATGGATAGATTATTGGTATGATCGTGACTAGGGGTTCTCTTTGGCCAGTAGTGCAAAGTTGAATCGTTGACTGGTATGATCATGACAATTGAATTTACAATTGAATATTTTTAGCTTAAGTGCAAAGGTGAATTGATCAACATGGTTATAATTATGGTTTATATAAATTCTGAAATGATTAAGTATTTCTTTGAGATATGAATATCTTTGGCCTGTAGTGCAAAGATGACATGTTGTTGAATATCTTTGGCATGTGGTGCAAAGATGACCTGTTTTTGAATATCTTTGGGCCGTAGTGCAAAGATGACTTGTTGATGAATATCTATGGCCTGTAGTGCAAAGATGAAATTTATTAGTATGATTATGAACATGAACTGTGATTTGGTATAACCATGATCTTTGATGTTTCAGGTAAAGAAAAGTGATGAAAATTATCTTCGTCCTGGGTGCGAAGAGGAAATTAGAATCACAATTATGATTATGAGTTATTCATATGATTGTGGAAAGGGAGCTGTTGATTGATGTTACGAGGATAAAACATTGTTGGTGGACTTTTAACATGGAGAAGATAATAGAATTTTATGGTCTATTTGACTCTTCTAATGGATTGCTCGTTCACCGCAACTATGGTTGAAAAGTTTTATCATCTACCATATGTTCTAAATCTCGATTTATTCTCGATGAAGGCTATTGATAATTTAATTATCTTTAGTTATAATATTCTTTACTGAGCTAGTTGTGCTCACCCTTTTGCTTCACAATTCCTTTCAGGTAATAAGAGTGTAGCTGGGTCGAGCAGAGATAACAGGGGAATAGTGTGGTGGTCCGAGACTGTCAAAGTTTCTCAACACATTATAAAATGGTATGACATACAATATATAATTGTATTGAGGACCTAAGATGTGTGTGTCGTATATTATGCGTCACTTAATAATTGATTTTGGTGAACAACAATAGGGTGAGGTGAACCCAACTTTGGAAGGGTGTTTTTCCACTATCATACAAGATGTCTAATGACATACAATCTCGTGTTATCGTAAGACAGGGTTGTGCACATCCACTTGCTGAGTATATCTACGAGCACTACCTATATGATCTTGGAGTTTGTTTGAAATATAATTTTCAACTGGAGACAGTGGAGATAGTTATATGTCAAGAGAAGACTCACCATTGGAAGGAACATGATAGTAATCTTCTCGTTTTTCTTTGGGGTCTATTGGATCAACCAAGGATAATTCTCTGGACATATGATATCTATCATAACTTAGATTTATGGCCTCCTATGTACGAAGGTTTCCTTGAGCACTTTCCAAAGATTTTAATTTCTATCTGAGCTATCGATCGTGACGTTTATGTAATGTATCAATGTGAGGTGTTGTCCATAGTTGGGACATGAGTCACAGTTGGTATTAAAACTCACAGTATATGTGTTGTTGTATTTTGCACGATAATTGTAGTAATAAAGTTGTAGTTGTTTTCTGTACCATGTATTTAGCGACTCAGAATAGGTTGGATGGATTGGACCTATTTTGGGGGCGTCATAGTTTATTATTGGTTGTATATCTTTGGCTTACGTGCATTGATGGGCAGTTGTTGGTATGATTATAACCAGGGATTATTCCGTATAATCATGACCATTATTGAAAACACGAATATCCTTGGCCCGTAGTGCATGGATAATTCTTGGTCGTAATACTAATGAATATCCTTGGTCGAGTGTGTGGATGATTCGATGATGTGGATTAATTATTGTCGAGTCTCGTGATAACATATTGATAATACACTTTTAATTCGTAGAAGATAGTAGATATCATGCTCTATTTGAATCTTCTATATACAGTTGTATGTATTTGGCTTGTAGAACAAAGATGAATTGTTGATGAATATCATTGGCCCATAGTGCAAAGATAAATTTATTAGTATGATTATGAACAAGAATTGTGATTTGGTATAACCATGATTTTTGATGTTTCAGGTGAAGATAGGCGATGAAAATTATCTTCGTCCTAGGTGCGAAGAGGAATTTACAATCACAATTATGATTATGAGTTATTCATATGATTGTGGACGGGAATTGTTGATTGATGTTACAGGGATAAAACATTATTGGTGGACTTTTAACATGGAGAAGATAATAGACCTGATGGTCTATTTGACTCTTTTAATGGATTGCTCGTTCCGCTTCAACTATGGTTGAAAAGTTTTATCATCTACCATATGTTATAAATCTCTGATTTATTACTGATAAAGGCTATTGATGATGTAAATGATATTCTTTACTGGGCTAGTTGTGCTCACCCTTTTTGATTCACAATTTGTTTTAGGTAATAAGAGTGTATTTTGGGTCGAAAGCGGGTAACAGGAGAAGGAGAATAGAGGATTGGTCTATAGTCGTTGAGGTTCTCCCTAAATAGTATGGAAATAATTTTCTTGAGAACTTTAGATAAGTGTGTCATATTGTATATGTCATTTGATATTTAATTTTGGTGAAATCGAATAGGGTGAGGTGAACCCAACTTTGAAAGGTGTTTGCCACTATCATACAAGATGTCTAATGACATACAACCTCGTGTTATCATAAGACAGGGTTGTGCACATCCACTTGCTGAGTATATCTACGAGCACTACCTATATAATCTTGGAGTTTATTTGAAATATAATTCTCACTTGGAGACAACAGAGATAATTATATGTCAAGAGAAGACTCACCATTGGAAAGAAGATGATAGCAATCTTCTTGTTTTTCTTTGGGGACTATTGGGTCAACCAAGGATAATTCTATGGACATATGATATCTATCATAACCTAGACGCATGGCCTCCCATGTACGAAGGTTTCCTTGAGCACTTCTCAAAGATTTTAATTTCTAAAACAGTTATTGACTGTACTTTTATGTAAGGTACCATTGTAAGATTGTGGTCAAGGCACCATAAGAGTTACATACATTTGTATTAAAACTCACGGTTTAATTGTGGTCGTATTCGGCACGACAGTTCAACAGTTGTATAAATGAAGTTTGTATTTGATTTTTATAGTATGATATATGGCGACTCAGAATGGGTCATGTGGATCTATTTTAGGGGCGTCACAATGGAGGTATAGATGAAGGTACTATACTGTAACTATTTTTTTTACATGTATAGAACTATTGATTCACATGAATGAACTATTGATTCACATGATGTACTATTAGGGGAGGTGGTGCAAGTTTGATAATACTTGCAAGACTAAATTAAAAATGAAGGAAAAGATGAAGGTATTATACTGTAATATTTCGAGCCCCAAAACATGAAATTATCAAAACTATATTTTCCTATAAATAGAAGTTCATTCTTCTTTCATTCTCACCAATTCACTAAGACTCACAAGAGTAATTATAGAGAGAGAAGCTATAGAGAGAGAAGCTACAGAGAGAAAGAAGAAGAGAAGTATGCTACCTCACTATTCCAGTATCCAGTCTTCTTCTGAGGTAAGTGATATTATTTTTGTTCAGTATTCATAAGGAATAATATATTCTTTCATACTCTGTAGTATGTGAGTAATATTATTTCGTCTCATATTCCTGATTATACCCTCATTCTGTTTAAGTATTGCTTCTATACTCCGTGAAATTAGTAGAATATCCTTGATATTTGCACTTCATCCAGTATCTTTTCATGAAAATATTATTCTGAGCTTTTTGGATATTTATTGATCTTTTCATACCGAAATACTATTCATGAGTTACTATTTATGGATTACTATTCACCCAATTCCTATTCACCTAAATATTATTCACTCAGCTATTTGGGACACTTTTCATGCTGAGGTACTATTCACGAGGTACTATTCTCGAAGTACTATTCACAAGGCACTATTCATGGGACACTATTCACCCAAAAAATATATTTCTTTTCTGTCCAAATTATTTTTAATACTTGAATATTATTCTTGAATTTTACTCCACAGAGCAGTATCATGTTGAAAATTTGGATATTTTTAAACTTTAGATAAATTTAAAGTCTTTAATATTTATCCTTGATTTCATTTGATTAATGCTTATATCATTGTCATCATCCTCATGCTTATATTGTGATGACATTCATCTTTGGCTTACATGCATAGACGGACTATTGATTGGTATGATTATGACTAGGGATTATTCGGTATAATCATGACCCGTAATGTTACAAATGATGTGGTAAAAGTCATCATTGGCCCGTAGTGCATTGATGGACAGTTGTTGGTATGATTATGACCAGGGATTATTCGTTATAATCATGACCATTGATGATTACATGAATATCCTTGGCCCATAGTGCAGGGATAATTTGATGATGTGGTTTATTTATTAAACCGAGTCTCAGCGATAAAGTGGATGAAAAACATTTTAAATCATAGAATATAGTAGATATCATTCTATACTTGACTCATCTAATGGATTGCTTGTTCCGCTGCAGTTAAACTTGATTTTTATTGTATTTTATCAGTTTAACACTTATGATAATTTATTCTGCATTATCTTAGTTATAATATTTCTTACTGGGCTAGTTGAGCTCACCCTTTTTCTTTCATTGTTCTCTTCGGGAAATGAGAACGTAGCCGGGACTAGTTGGGGAATGGAGTGATGGTCCGATATGGTTGTTTTAGCAATCCTCACTACTTAGTGTGATAATAAATGTAATGAGCATTGAATTTGAGTTTGGATATTATCTAGAAGACAATATTCATGTAAAAACTCAGCTATATTTTATCGTATTTTTACACGACAGTTGTATTAAAGAAGTTTGTATTTGATTTATGTACCATGTATTTGGCGACTCAAGATGGGTGATGTATACCTATTTTGGGGGCGTTATATTTGGTATCAAAGCTTAGGGATATGATCCCTGGCTAAGATGTGAGACAAGAACTAGGAGGGGAGAGACGGGGAATTCCTTCGCTAGTATGACCTACCTAAGTTATTTGGTATTTAATTGGTCGGTCAGAGTATAGAGATAATATGTGACATATCAATTAACCCTTGTTTTGTGGCAGTGTTTGAAAATGGCATATGAAAATGTTGAGATCAGCAATGAATCACATGAGACCATTGAGTCACAAACGATCAATACCCATGATAATGTGCAACAGGAAGACAATAATCCTCAGGTAAACAACAACACTGATCAAATGATGAACGATGGGATGTTCAGAGGCTTTATGCAATTCATGTAACATTAGGAGAGAGCAGCTCCTATTCAAAATTTAGGCTAAAACATTGGCAACTCTCGGATGGTCACCGCTAAACAGTTCAAGGAGCTGAGACCACCGGAGTTTTTGGGAGAGCCAAAACCACTTAAGGCGGAGATGTGGAAAAAGCAGATCACCAAGATATTTGATGTCTTGGAATGTTCCGAGGAGCAAAAGGTTCTCTTTCCCACCTTCATGTTTGCGAGGGGGACAGTGATTCATTGGTGGGAATCAGAAGCGTACTCGACTGCCAGACTAAAGATGTCTTGGGAGAAGTTCCAAGAACTGTTCAATGACAAGTACTTTCCCGAAAGTATTCGTCACATGAAGGAGGTAGAGTTCATCAAACTAGAGCAAAACAATATGATCGTGTTGCAGTACGAAGCTAAGTTTGCTGAGTTGTCCCGGTTTGCATCACACATGGTTGA
The DNA here is from genome assembly GCA_020205605.1 of Panax ginseng. Taxonomy (NCBI): domain Eukaryota; kingdom Viridiplantae; phylum Streptophyta; class Magnoliopsida; order Apiales; family Araliaceae; genus Panax; species Panax ginseng. Next base: position 125,915,475 of record CM035131.1, on the reverse strand, counting down.
TAATGAGGAGAGAATGACGCGGATGTTTCTAAGAGGTTTGAAACCCCATATACGTCAATACCTTATCTCTCACAAACTGTTTTTGTATTCAGATGTTGTAAATAGGGCTCAGTTATTCGAGCGCAATAATGAGTCAATCCAATCGAGAGAGCAACCAACAAGTCAATAATACCAGTGGTAGTAGTCATTGAAGCGGTGACAACAAACGTGGAGGGAATCAACATGCCAGAAATGGTAACCACTTCGATGGTAATCATGGTCAAGATAATAGAAGTGGAAATTTCAAGAAGATGAGATTCAATAATGATGGAAACACGTCAGCACTAGCACCTGTTGTTAAGGAAGGAGAACGACCGCCAGTTGTATGTTACAAATGCGGAGGGGAGGGACACATCAGTCCAAACTGTACGCAGCAGTCCAAAGCATGTTATAATTTTAGAAGAGAAGGTCACCTAGTTCGATTTTGTCGTGCACCAAAGTTAAGTCTAGCTGGGATGGAGGCATCAAAGGTCGTCCCAGACAAGACAAAACTGGTAGTTCAAGGGAGAGCGTTTATCATAAACTCCCAAAGAGCGAGGAATCCGAACGAGGTGATCACGGGTAAGCTAATAACAAATTCTAGCGAAGTTTATACCTTATTTGATACCGGTTCTACCCATTCTTTTATTTCTCCTACTTGCGCTCAACGTTTAAATTTAACTCCGGAGAAATTAGACTTTGATTTATCTGTTGAAACTCTGTTGGGAGAAACCTTCATTACATCCACTGTTTATAAGTTTTGTTTGATTCAAATCGGTAACAACACGTTACCTGGCGATCTTATCTCTCTGAAAATACTTGCATTTGATGTAATTTTAGGGATTGATTGGTTAACTACTCATCATGCTAAAATCAATTATTTTTGTAAGGTTGTTAGCTTTTATAATCCTAATCAACCTATTATGCGAATTCAAGCAACCAAACCACTAAAGTCAATCATTGTCATATCAAGCCATAAAGCTACTCGTTTATTGAAAAATGGATGTCAAGCTTTCTTAGCCCATGTCACGGATTTAAATAAAAATACGTCAGATTTGAATGATATTTCTATTGTTAATAAATTTCCTGACGTATTCCCTGAAGTACTTCCTGGCTTACCCCCAGAGCGTGAAATTAAATTTTGTATCGACCTTGAATTCGGTACAAAACCCATTTCCAATGACCCATATCGAATGGCTCATATTGAACTTCAGGAGTTAAAAACACAACTACATGAATTGTTAGGAAATCGGTTTCATTCATCCTAGTACGTCTCCTTGGGGTGCTCCTGTTCTATTCATGAAGAAGAGAGATGGAAGTATGCGACATTGTATTGATCATCGGGAGTTGGATCATGTAAACATCAAAAATAGGTACCCGTTACCTCGTATTGATGATCTCTTTAACCAGTTGCAAGGCGCCAAATTCTTTTCAAAGATCGATCTTCATTCCGGATATCATGGATATCATCAATTAAAGATTAAAACTGATGACATTCCAAAGACTTCTTTCAGAACTCGGTACGGGCATTATGAATTCCTAGTCATATCTATTGGATTGACTAATGCTCCTGCTTCCGTCATGGATATGATGAACCGAGTATTCAAGGAATATTTGGATCACTTTGTGGTCATCTTTATTGATGACATCCTCATTTATTCCAAAAGTCGTGAAGATCATGAGCAACACTTGAGGCTGATACTTTAAAAGCTTCTTGAAGATAAGATATATGCCAAGTTGAAGAAATGTGAGTTCTGGCTTGAGGAAGTAACATTCCTTGGGCACCTGATATCAAATCATGGAATATCTGTTGACCCAGCAAAGATTGAAGCAATTCAAAGCTGGGAGCAACCTAAGTCAGTGACTGAAGTACGTAGCTTTCTCGGCTTAGCTGGTTATTATTAGAGATTCGTAGAAGGGTTTTCTCGAATCGCTACTCCATTAACTTAGCTGACTCAGAAAGATACAAAATTCGGTTGGAGCGAGGAATATGAGAAGAGTTTTCAAAAACTCAAGAGGAGACTCATTTTAGCACCTATCTGACAATACCATCTGGTTCGAAGGGATTTGTCATATACAATGATGCTTTAGACAAAGGTTTAGGATGTGTTCTCATGGACAACTCAAAGAATATGAGAGGAATTATCCTACTCATGATCTAGAGTTGGCAGCTGTCGTTTTTGCGCTTAAGATTTGGAGGCATTACCTGTATAGAGAGAAGGTGGAGATCTATACAGATCATAAAAGCCTCAAATATTTCTTCACTCAAAAGGAACTTAATATGAGGAAACGATGATGGCTTGAGCTATTGAAAGATTACAATCATACCATTTAATACCATCTTAGAAAAATGAACGTAGTAGCTGATGCATTGAGTAGAAGATCATATGCGGGTACGAGTGCGATATTATCAACGTAAAGGCCCATTTTGTATGACTTACAAAGGATGAAGATAGAGTTAAAGACTCCAAGGACCCATGTGATGATGGCGAATATACGAGTAGAACCGACTTTAATTGATAAAGTTAAAGCTGCTCAAGCTACAGACCTGGAGCTGATGCGTATGAGGAAGAAAGTGCAAGAAGGTGTTATTCTGGAAGCAAGAATCGATGAAGAAGGAATACTTCGAGTCAACTCCAGAATTTGTGTTCCTAACGATTCTAACTTGAAGTATAAAATCAAGATGGAGGTGCACAACACACCATTTTCAATCCATCCTGGGAGTACCAAAATGTATCATGATCTTCGACATACATTTTGGTAGAGCAATATGAAGAGAGAGATAACGGGGTTTATCTCAAGGTGTCTAACTTGTCAACGAGTCAAGGCGGAGCATCAAGTGCCAAAAGGTCCATTGCAACCACTTAAAATTCCAGAATGGAAGTAGGAGCACATTACCATGGATTTCGTTACTGGTCTTCCCAAGGTTTCTCAAAGCATAGATGCGATTTGGGTCATTGTTGATAGATTGACCAAGTCTGCTCATTTCTTACCGATACCAGAAACTTATACACTTGAACGTCTTACTCGTATGTACATAAACGAGATTGTAAGATTGCATGGTATGCTAGTATCCATAGTTTCTTATCGAGACCCAAGATTCACTTCAAGATTTTAGGTTAGTTTGCAAAAAGCTATGGGCACAGATTTATGATTTAGTTTGGCATATCATCCTCAAATGGACGGGCAGTCGGAGAGGACTATTCAAACTCTTGAAGATTTATTAAGACTCCGTGTCCTTGACTTTAAAGGAAGTTGGGACAAGTTCTTACCATTAGTGGAGTTTTCCTACAACAAAAGTTATCAAGCAAGTATTGGCATGGCTCCATTTGAGGCGTTGTATGGAAGAAAGTGTCGTTCTCCAGTATATTGGGATAAGGTGGGTGAAGCAACGTTATTGGGAACGAAGTTGGTACGTATGAATATGGAAAATATTCAAACGATCCGATAACATATAAAAACCTCACAAGATAGACAAAAGAGTTATGCTGATCTTCATCGAAAGGACGTGGAATTCAATATTAGAGATCATGTGTTGTTACGTGTTTCTCCATAGAAAGGAGTTACGAGATTTGGAAAGAGAGGAAAGCTCAATCCTCGATTCATTGGCCCATTTGTAATCCTCGATCGAGTAGGAACTGTGGCCTATAGACTCGCCTTACCGCCAAGTATGTCTCATGTTCATAACATTTTTCACATATCTATGTGACGTAAATATGTGAAAGAGCCGAACCACATTATTGAATTAAAATCGGATGAGATAGTGGAAGATTTAACGTATGAAGAGGTACCTGTTAAAATCTTGGATAAGAAGGATCATATTCTACGCTCCAAGGTTATACCTCAAGTCAAAGTTTTATGGAGAAACCACGATGTTTAGGAAATGTCCTGGGAGTTAGAATCTGAAATGAAGTCAAGGTATCCTCACCTCTTCGACATACCAGGCACGAACCCTAATTTCGAGGATGAAATTTCATAAGAAGGGGAGGTTGTAAGACCCCAACTTTTATGAATAAAGATTTATTTTTCTCGAAATATATTTTTGAATATTATGGTGTGGATTTGATATAATGTTATAGTTGTTGGTAATATTTACAAATTTTGCAAAGTAAGCAAATGGTTATAAAATATTCGATTGGTCGGGGAATATTCGTTTTGACAGAGAATATTTGTACGACAACACAATCATTGGTGGACCCCATAACAGAAGTATTGTCGTAGTTAGAAAAGGACAGAATTATCTTTTTATAAAAATTACGGCGAAAGTTTTACCGTTAAACTGTTAAACTACCCGGTGGTAAAAGTACAGTAATACGTATGGTTGCATAGTAGCACACGATATTGATTATTGATGCTTAATGAGAAGTAACTCAGTTATACTCAATTATTGTTATAGTAATTGTTGCATACTATCTCTCATATTATTGATTCAATTATTTTCAGAGTATTAATATTTTATATTATTAAATCAATAATTGAGACGACAAAGTTATTCATATTATTATTTGCAATATTGACGATGTCTAGAAAGTTCTGTCAATGAGAGGTTTGGTCACCTAATTGCGCGCCAATAGGGAGAAATCCTTATCGAAAAGCCCCCTCTTTCTTGGTAATGATCTGGTTGTTATATTGTGAGTAATAATATTAATGATGAATAAGTTCATGTTGATTAAAGATGAAATTGATAGTTCCATTGTGTTGGGATTATTAGTGTTGGTGGAAATTGACATTTATTTCGATAATAATTGATTTCTGGAGGTTATATTGACCAATCGGGTAATTAATTGGATAAATGAGCAATTAATTACTATTAATTCACATGCTTATAACTATTTGTTCACATGTGTGTACTATTGATTCACATGCATGTACTATTAGGGGGGGTGGTGCAAGATTGATAATACATGTATGACTAAATTAAAAATGGAGGTATAGATGAAGGTACTATACTGTAACTATTTTTTTCACATGTATAGAACTATTGATTCACATGAATGTACTATTGATTCACATGATGTACTATTAGGGAGGTGGTGCAAGTTTGATAATACTTGCAGGACTAAATTAAAAATGAAAGAAAAGATGAAGGTATTAAACTGTAATATTTCGAGCCCCAAAACGTGCAATTATCGAAACTATATTTTCCTATAAATAGAAGTTCATTCTTCTTTCATTCTCACCAATTCACTAAGACTCATAAGAGAAATTATAGAGAGAGAAGCTATAGAGAGAAAGAAGAAGAGAAGTCTGCTACCTCACTATTCCAGTATCCAGTCTTCTTCTGAGGTAAGGGATATTATTTTTGTTCAGTATTCATAAGGAATAATATTTTCTTCCATACTCTATAGTATGTGAGTAATATTATTTCGTCTCATATTCCTGATTATACCCTTATTCTGTTTAAGTATTGCTTTTATACTCCGTGAAATTAGTAGAATATCCTTAATATTTGCACTTCATCCAGGATCTTTTCATGGAAATATTATTATGAGCTTTCTTAATAATTATTGATCTTTTCATACCGAAATACTATTCATGAGTTACTATTTATGGGATATTATTCACCTGGTTACTATTCACACAAATATTATTCACTCAGGTATTTGGGGCACTTTTCATGCTGGGGTACTATTCACGAGGTACTATTCCCGAAGTAATATTCACAAGCCACTATTCACCCAAAAAATATATTTTTTTCTGTCCAAATTATTTTTGATACATGAATATTATTCTTGAATTTTACACCAGAAAGCAGTATCATGTTGACAATTTGGATATTTTTAAACTCTGAATAAATTTAAAGTCTTTAATATTTATTCTTGATTTTGTTTGATTAATGCTTATATCATTGTCATCGTTTTCATGCTTATATTGTGATGAAAGTCATCTTTGGCTTACATACATAGATGGACTGTTGATTGGTATGATTATAATCAGGGATCATTCGGTATAATCATGACTCGTAATGTTATTAATGATGTGGTAAAACTCCTCATTGGCCCGTAGTGCATTGATGGACAGTTGTTGGTATGATTATGACCAGTGATTATTCGGTATAATCATAACCATTGATGATTACATGAATATCCTACGGCGGTGGTGCAAAGGATGATTCGATGATGTGGTTTATTTATTAAGTCGAGTCTCAATGATAAAGTGGATGAAAAACTTTTTAAATCATAGAAGATAGTAGATATCATGCTCTACTTGACTCTTCTAATGGATTGCTTGTTCTGCTGCAGTTAAACTTGATGTTTATTATATTTTATCAGTTTAACATTGTTGAAGGCTAATGATAATTTATTCTGCATTATCTTAGTCATAATATTTCTTACTAGACTAGTTGAGCTCACCCTTTTGCTTTCATTGTTCTCTTCCGAAAATGAGAATATAGTCGGGACTAGTCGGGGAATGAAGTGATGGTCCAAGATGGTTGTTTTAGCAGTCCTCACTACTTAGTGTGATAATAAATGTAATGTGGATTGAATTTGAGTTTGGATATTGTCTAAAAGACAATATTCATGTAAAAACTCAGCTATATTTTGTCATATTTTTAAACGACAGTTGTATTAAAGAATTTTGTATTTGATTTCAGTACCATGTATTTGGCGACTCAAGATGGATGATGTATACCTATTTTAGGGGTGTCACAGCTATGGTCTGACTAGGGTAAGTTCCTAAGCTCATATAATTATGGCAAGTTCCTGGATTTCCAAAGTGTGGTAAGTTTGATGAACTATATCGGGTATATATATGTTATGACTTTAGAAGTTTGGTATAGTGAGCATTGATGCTTTTAAAGATTGATAGAATGAAGCAATGTAGTAGAGATTGAAGTTGATGGAGAAACATGGATTTTCAAAATCTTTTAGCTCTGCTAGATTTTCAAAATTTATTGACTTCGTACTGATGTTTGCATTTTTGTTTTCTTGAAAACATTGGATCATGTGATTGAACCAATGATGTTTAAAAACAATACTGTTATTCTTATATCTATGCTAATTGTTTTGGCTAAGACAAAAATAATTTAAAAATTTTAAAAATGTATTTATGACCATTTACATCATTTGATATGGTGTAAAAATGGTAAACAATGGAATCATCAATGCAGTTGAACCTAGTGTTAGTTGTGATCGAAAGATCGTCAGCCCACTATGGTGTGATGTAATATGACAAAGTCATATAATGGCGAAATCCTCAACGTACTACTAATCTGGTACGGTATCATGACGTCATAAAGGAATTTTGGTTTTCTTTTAAGTTATGAAGAAGGTCAATTAAGTTGGCCAAATTATTTTGATTGACGTCCCAATTGTTGATAAAAGTCTAAGCTATTTGATTCGGCTAGACGACTGTTGAAAAATATTGGTGGAATTAAAGTGTTCTTGAGTATTTATGCCAAACCAGATTGCTCTGGTGAGGATTAAGATGTGGACATGTTTTCGGGGACAATGGTTCCAAGCGTAACGCATGTAGTCGTTACAAAACACTACGTTAGTACTAACATATAGTGGTAATAACAGGTGGCCACCTAGTGTACGTGTGGATGGTGTTTTCAGTCTTCGTGATAGATAAACACTCTAGTTTGCAGTGTGAAGGATTGTGTTGAAGCACTAGTTCACGGTCCTGGGTGACCCCTCAGCATAAATTGGAATCTAAGTTATTCATACTACTTCCCAATTATTAAAAAATTGTGGAAGACTCTTATTCTTCTGTGTGATGAATGTAGTGAGTAGAATGTCTTTTAGAAAGGAGAATGTTGTAGAATACAAGTGAGCAACTGATAATGAAACTTCCTAAAGGAGAATGGATAAAATTATTCAAAAGAATATGTAATATTCAGAATAGCACCGAGTAGAGGAGGTTCCGAGGATTCCGAGGACAGAATCCTTATAAGGGGGAGAGGATGTAAGAACCCAAATTTTCAGAAAATATTAAAATAAGAATTTAGTGAATAAAATTCTTAAAGCATGAGATGGGTTCGAACAAGAATATATATGTGTTACGAGGTATGTGGTATTGTGCTACATAGGGTAATATGAACTATGTAATAAGTAATGGTGTGTTTAATAAATATATATATCATTATTATATATTTATTATGAATTGTAGAGATGAATTAGTAAGAAGATGGATAAAAATTATCTATTGATATTAAATAATTTATGTGAAATTATTTTACAATAGTAGTTGGTGACATTAAATATCTTTGATAATCACCAATTTCTTGAGTATATGTACGAGTAAGTATCAAGTCTAAGGTAGTGCAACCATACTCTTTAATGGTGGATGTATAGGAGCTGGTCTAAACAATTCCTTCAGAGAGCGGAGGTATATACGAATTAGTAACCGATCTAACTCATTGTGAAAACAGTGTAGACGAGACGAAAACTAATTTATTGGTTGTTTGTGGGAAACCACTCAGTGTACTATATTAAATACTATTAAAGAATCGATGCGTGCTAGGTTTAGACTTGTATGCGTGTACGTTGTTGACGAGAGAAGGAAATCGATATACCTTTAAATTCGATAGGGAATTATTAAGTAAATTGATACACGACGAGAAATGAAGATTAAAGGAATGTATGTATGTGTTATATTCGAGTTTTGTGTTATTAGTGGTATGAAACCGTAAAGGAGATGTATAGTTGGTTAAACTAATAAGGAAAATAAAGTTTTAAAACTCGAAGTGTGATCCTTAAATTGGTAAGGAAAATAGTAATCGATGATGTGAAACCAAAGAGAGGATTGATGTTAGACGAGTTAACACTCAAGGAGTATGTGTAAAGTATTTAGAAGCGTAAGGTTTCATTTACGCTAATCGCAGAACTTATGCGCCTCTGCGGCATAATTTACGCATTATTGAAAGCCTACGACCAGCTGGTACTTGCTACGATGCCTCATAGGATCAATTTTTAGAATTTAAAATTTAAGAAATGGGTATTAAGGACTCATAAGGATAATAAAAATCTTAATTGATGATTAAGTTGTCCATGAATGGAATTGAATAAGAGTTAATTAATTAACCTAGAATAAATATGGTTAATTAAGATATATTATGGAATATTATATTCTATTAATTAGTGGAGTGCTTAATAATTATCGAAAAGAAAATAAATGATTAATATTAATTAATCGTTGTGATATTAAAATGTGATAACGGGTTGAAAGTACCCAATTAAATGATATTTAGCCCAATTAAAATATTATTAGTATTACTATGTGTAATATGGAAAATGTGGGCAGTGGTAGTATATAATACTTATGGCTTAAGATTACATGAAGTGTGGCATTTAATTGGGACTAATGATATACATATGGTAAAAGTGATTATATTATAGAGTTGATTTAAATAAGTTTTGTTATCTCATCCTATGTGATGAGACAATTAAATGTCTACTCTAAAGTATAGGAGTAAATAAAGATGTATTATTAAAATATTTATTTCTATATCAATGGGTGATTAATAGTAAAAAAGGGATATTAAATTATTAGTAATCAATGTAATTAAGTCCACACATGTTTTAAAGATTAAATTATGTGGACTAATGTATATGAACTATATGATGTGAGTACATAAATAATCCCTAACTTTACTTGGTGTAGTAGCATTTACACATTAAAATTATATTTTTGGGAATTAAAGAAACTAAACAAAATTCAGTTGCAGAGTTATAGCTTGTCCCAAAATGTGTGTCTCAACTCATGATAACTGTCGTATGAATAGACCATAGGCCTATCTCATTTCTTCTTCATTACGTAGTAGTCTGATGATGGCTAGAAGGATGGGGGAAGTGGAGTTGGTAACCAACTCTCCAACATCCAATGGCTTCTTCTTCCTCCCCTTGGATTAATTCAATGTGCAAGACTACTAATTGTGTATTGAAACCTCCATAAATAGAGCTCCTTCCTTCTCATTTACATTGGTTGAGTTTTCCGAGAAGTTGCTATAGAGAGAGTCAGTAGAATTGGAGAGTTGAGAGCAATTGGAGGATTGGAAAGCTATAGTTAGAAAATTGAGGTCATCAAGAGGTAATAATTCTAACATATATGTTCTTGATTCCTATGTTTTACAATTCCTTGGAAATGACAAGCAAAAAGTCACTTTTGAGTCACAAATTTGATGGCTAAAACTTGTTATAATCCATGAATTGTTGCTAGTTACTGATAATATAGTCAAATATGAAAACAACGAAAGTTAAACGAACCAAATTGGTTGAGAAACGAATTCGTAGTGAAGGAATTCGCTAAACTTTTCAAAACATGAAAATTAGTATGAACATGAGTTTAAAATTTATATTTGGGTTAGTTAATGTTTATGTTAATTTTTGAGTATTTGGTATATTGTAGTTTTATTAGTTACAAACTTATAGAATCGAAAATGGACTAAATTGGATGAGTATAACTCATATTATAATAATTGGAAGGAGTTTTGGTCTGTGATATCGCGAAGAGCAGAGTCTGAGTGGCTATTCTACGACCTGGAGGGTAGCTGCTGCCCCCAAGGTTATTTAGGGCGCAGCTGCGTCGGACATCAGTGTCTGGTGGACTGATGTGACCTCTGTAGTAAATTAGGCATAACTTTTTCATACAAACTCCGATTGAGGTGATTCAAGATGATCCGGACGAGGACGAATGGACCTACTACTTTTGTTCTTTAAGTTTTTCAATTTGAGGTCATTAGAAGGGGTCAAAATAGTCATCTTTGTGACTATTACATATTTGGAGACAATTGGAGGGCGTCGAGCGAGCACATACGCAAGTATAGTGCTCCCGACGATGGAATATGTTATTCTAAGTGATTAAACATAAGTATGCATGATAATAGACATAACATATGAGATTACCTTACTTATAATGGAATTCTTTATCATGACTTAGTATGTGTTTTCAAAAGAAACTTAAAAGATTTTTGAAAATAAACTTTGACGAAATTGTGAACCTTTAATTCTGACCTTGATAGCATTTATATGAGGTCGAATTACGCATGATGTAAGATTCAAAGTTGAATCGTTTGTGTGATAGATAACTTGTCTTGGTTAAAATGATTTCAAGGGAAAACTCCGTTATCTTTTGTAAACTAAGTTTTAAAACATGAAGTGGTTATATTTTAACCTTGAAAACGTACGTAGAAACATGTACAAACAAGTGTGACGTGTGATTTGAAGTTGCCTTGCATTATTAGTTTAGTATGCCATTGACTTTGAGAATAAAGTTTTGAAGTTTTAAAACTAAGAGGGACGAACATTAAGTACTTGTGTTTTGATATTGTGTGCAACATGATAAAACTTTTATGCCTTTAGGCATGGTAAGTATGTGCACCCTACTAGATAGACGTAATATGAACTATGCATGCCTTAGAGTAAGATTTCAAGTGATAAACCATACTAGACATATGATTACATAAAAGCATGTGTATTGAAAGTTGTTTAACCTTGTTGGTGGTCATATAGTTAGACCCTTATTGTATGAACTTACTTAGCCGTGAAATAAATGGCAATAAAGCTATAAAGTGTAAAATAACTTAAGGTAAATACAAGAGGCACCAAACTTGGGCTAAGACCTCATAACATGTGGGTAAGATATGGGTTAACAGTTATGCATGCTAAGAACCAAGATGAAACCAGAAAATACTCAACTTTAGTTTGGCTGGGGGACGCACTAGATTGCCATCCTGTGCCTAATTCCAAAGACAAATGCATGCACAGTGGCAATGATGCCTTATTATTTTAACTGTGAATCTAGACCTTAAAGCATATAGGTATGAATGTCTAAAGCTATAATACTTGACATAGATGATGTTTTAAGCATAAAAGCATGTAATGGTTATATAAATCACAGAGTTGTTAAATTTTGCAAAATACAAGAACTTTGTGAATCATGCATCTATGAGTTTGAAATGTGTAACGAACACATAGCAAGTTAAGTGTGTAATAGATATATATATGAACGTTGATGTAAAGTACGAGTGGTTAAGGTATTCTAAGACTATGATGAGAAAGTGAAATGTAGGTTTTACAAACCTAGTTAGGAAAAAATGTAACATTATTATTATATTAAGAATGTATGAAATATATAACTAATGGATGTGAATCCATGATTATATAACTGTGTAGGAATACAAGAAGTGCAGATAAGCTTTAAGTAGTTAAGTCGTAGTTGATAAACTACGAATCAGTCAAGTCTTTCAATTCCTATTTATTATATGAATTCGATAACTGTTAGTTGATGTGGCGCCCCCAAAACAGGTATACATCACCCATCTTGGGTCGCCACTTACATGGTACAAAATTCAAATACAACTTAATTATACAATAGTCATGTAAAATATGACAAAACATAATCTAAGAGTTTTAATAACAATATTGTCATCTAGACAATATCCACACTCAATGGAGTCCTCATTACATTTATTGTCACACTATTTAACAGAATAGTGAGGACTACTAATGCTATCATCTGGACCATCACTCCGTTTCCCGACTAGTCCTGGCTACATTCTCATTTCCTGAAGAAAACAGTGAAAGAAAGGGTGAGCTCAACTAGCCCAGTAAGAAGTATTATGACTAAGATAATGCAGAATAAATTATCCTTAGCCTTCAACAGTATAACAACTGACAGAATATAATAGACAACAAGTTTTAGATCAACATCTGCAGCGGAATAAGATATCCATTAGAAGAGTCAAGTAGAGCATAAAATCTACTATCTTCTATGATTTAAAAAGCTTTTCAACAACTTTATCGCTGAGACTCGGCTTAATAAATAAACCACATCATCCCTGCACCACGGCCAATGATATTCATGTAATCATCAATGGTCATGATTATACCGAATAATCCATGGTCATAATCATACAAACAACTATCTACCAATGAACTACATGCCAATGAGGACTTTTACCACATCATTCGTTACATTACGGTCATGATTATACCGAATAATCCCTGGTCATAATCATACCAAGTCCATCTCTGCACGTAAGCCACAGATGACTTTCATCACAATATAAGCATGAGGATGATGACAATAATATAAGCATTAATCCAATGAAAACAAGGATAAATATTAAAGACTTTAAATTTATCCAAATATTATTCATCACTTAAATAACTCATAATCTAATATTGTTAATATTATAACAATATTTTAATTACTTCTTCAACTTATAAATATTTCAATTTAATTGTTTACACTTTACCAAATAATGCATTTAATCATTCAAATATGACATACTCATAAGATTTCATCACCAATGATCAAATCACTCATCAAAAATCTGCATATACCTTATATAGGATTTTCAAGCCCTAAAATCCTATTTACCAATTCTTCAACTTCACATAACATATTTAACTCATATGTTCATAACTAAACCATTTTCATAAAAATTACCAAATCAACTTATTATTTTTCTATCCTTTGTCCAAACATATATACATATATTTCATACACAACAAGTATTTTTTTATAATTTTTCAACTCCCTTAAGTATTTTTCAAAAATCAATTTCTAATTAATTCCTTAAGAAATTAGATACCTCAAGTTTAACTCCAGAAATTCCCAAATCTTGGCAGGATCTTACACATGTTAACGTGAGCTTCCAGTTAAAATTTCATGGTCATCGGAGTTATAGAACTCCGGTTATAGCGTTTTTTATCAGAAAAACCTAAATATTGAAATAGTCATAACTTGCTCATTTTAAGTCGGAATGAGCTTATTTTTTGACATGAGGTACTTTATACCATATATTTCCATGTCCCAAAAGGCCAGAATTTTTCTCATAAATTAAGTGGCCGAAACAGCCCTTACAAAATTGTGGGCAGTAGCTTTTTCTCTTTTTTAATCACTTTTCCATGCTTTGTTAAAAATAGTCCATACAAATATCTATAACTTCTCTTTCAATGATTCCACTTGGAGATGTTAGAAAACTTATTATAATATCCTCCCAAATTTTTCCAAAATTTTTGAATGTCCGAAAAATTATGAAATTGCAAATGGATTTTAAACCGTCATGCGGTAATCCACGTAAACAGATCATTTTCACAATTTAATAAGGAATTAATACGAAGGATCATTCACCATGCATGCGGTAATCCACATGACAAAGTTATTCTAACAGAATAATAAAGAATGGAATAATGAAGAATTCACCATAAATGCGATAAGCAAGCATGCATAGCGATAAAGTTATTCTCACAGAATAATAAAGAATGGAACCGGTCACGTAAACCGCACGCAGATGAGAATATTCCAATAGAATAATAAAGAATGGAACCGAGTGTCATGCGTAAATGTACATGACAGACATGATATTCAATGTAATAATAAAGAATGGAATAACAATAGAATTCATCGTGCATGCGATATGCCAGATACGACGGAGTTATTCCAATGTAATAATAAAGAATGGAATAACGGAAGAATTTTACCATGTATGTGGTACTTCGCATATACAGGTTATTCCAACATAATAATAAGGAATGGAATAACAATAGCTCTTTTCATGAATACGAATGAAATAATACCCCTTACCTTAGAAAGAAACTGGATACTAGAGTAGAGAGGTAGTAGAATTCTCTTCTTCTTTCTCTCTATAATAATTGCTCTATAGCTTTAGTGAATTGGTGAGAAATGAATGAAGAATGAGCTTCTATTTATAGGAAAATATAGTTTTGATAATTGCACGTTTTGGGAATTGAAATATTACAGTACAATACCTTCAACTTTTCTTTTATTTTTAATTTAGTCCTGCTTACACCACCTCCCCTAATAGTAAATAATATGAATCAATAGTTATAATCATGTGAAAATACGAATTACAGTATAATACCTCTATCTATACCTCTATTTTTAACTTAGTCATGCAAGTATTATAAATCTTGCACCAACTCCCCTAATAGTACAAGAATGTGATTCAATAGTACACACATGTGAACAAATAGTTATATAAGCATGTGAATTAGTAGCAATTAATTGCTCATTTATCCAATTAATTACACGATTTATCAATATAACCCCCAGACATCAATCATCAAAATAAATGTCGATTCTCACTAACACTAATAATTCCAACATAATAGAACTATCAATTTCATCTTTAATCAACACAATCTTATTCATCATTAATATTATAACTCATAATATTTAACAACCGTGTCGTTCAGGAAAAGGGGCTTTCCGATAAGGATTTCTCCTTATTAGCGTATGATTAGGTGACAAACCTCTCCTCGTGAACTTCTAGACATTATAAATATTGCAATTTAATAATATGAATAACTTTGTCGTCTCAATTATTGATTTAATAATTTAACATATTATGCAGATGATACTGTGATAATAATTGAATCAATAATATGAGAGATATGATGCAACAATTACTGTAGCAATAATTGAGTATAACCAAGTGACTTTTTACGTAAGCATCAATAATCAATACTGTGTGCTACTATGCAACCACGCGTATTACTGTACTTTTACTACCAGGTAGTTCAACAATTTTAACGATAACACTTTCGCCGTTATTTTTATAAAAAGATAATTACGTGCGTTTTTAACAACTACGATAATACTTCATTGTGGGGTCCACTTAATGATTTTTTTAGTCGTATGGATATTCTCCGACAAAAAGAATACTCCCCGACCAAACGAATATTTTATAACAACTTGCATACTTTGCAAAAAATTTCAAATATCACCCTTAACTTTAACCCTTTATCAATTTAACTATTTACGAAATAAAATAATAATTATAAGAAAATTGAATACTTTCATTTCATAAAATTTGGGGTCTTACAATCTCCCCTCCTTATGAAATTTTGCCCTCGAAATTTATGTACATACCTGGTATGATGAGGATACCTTGAATTCATTTCAGATTCTAACTCTTGAGGTATAACCTTTGAGTGTTGAATACGATCCTTCTTATCCAAGATTTTAACACGTATCTCCTCATACGTTAAATCTTCTGCTATCTCGTCTAGTGATAATTTAATAATGTGGTTCTGGTCATCCACATATTTACGTAACATCGATACGTGAAAAACGTTATGAACACGCGACATACTTGGCGGTAAAATGAGTCTATAGGCCACATTTCCTATTCAATCAAGGATTTCAAATGGGCCAATAAAATCGAGGTTGAGATAACGCCTTCTTGAACCTTCTTCTTCACATTCATCGATTGAGTTGTGTGTAGCTTGAAAGCGGCTTTAACTTTATCGATTAAAGTCGATTCTACTCAGTATATTCGTTATCTTCACGTGGATACCTAGAGTATTTAACTCTATCTTCATCATTTGTAAGTTATCTGAAATGGGTCTTTGTGTTAACAACATCGCACTCGTAAACGCATACAATCTTCTACTCAACGCGTCAGCTACCACGTTCGCTCTTCCACAATGATATTGAATGGTCGTAACCTTCAACAGCTGAAGCCATCGTCTTTGGTGCATTATACATTCATTTTGGGTGAAGAAATATTTAAGGGTTGAAGAAATGGGTTTTGTACTGGGGTCAATACAAAATTCAATTTCATGCTCTAGGGGTATGCTAAGAAGTCTTCAAGAATACGTCAGGAAATTTATTAACGATAGAAATATCATTTAAAACTGTGACTCTCATCCAAGACTTGGATAGCACATGAAATGAAGATTTCTCCTAACGAAGTTTCAATCGATAAGTCAAAGTCTAACTTCTCTAGAGTTAAACGTTGAGCGCAAGCAAGAGAGATAAAATAATGGGTAGAACCGGTATCTAATAATGTATAGACTTCGCAAGAATTTATAATTAACTAACTTGAAGTGCTAACTTCGTTCGGGTTATTCGCTTTTTGAGAAGTCACGAAAAAACGCTCTTCCGAAACCGCAAACTTTGTTTTGTGTATCCGCCTTTGGTGCCACCGCCTTTGGTGCCACCATCTCAAATTGGTTATCATTATTCTTGAAATTGCCACTTTTGCCAGATTACGATTATTATCGGTTGTTGGTCGTTACCTTTTGGTTGATGCTAACTCATTATCACGCCCAATAAGCGAGCCCTATTCACAACATCGAATATAAATAAAAGTTTAAGCATCTCGAATAGAAATGATGAGGTATTGGCGTATATCGGGTTTCAAACCTCTTAGAAATATTCACGTCATTTGCTCCTCATTATCGACCAAATGGGATGCAAAACAAGGATAACTCATTAAAATTAGCCTCGTCTTTGCGATATCGGTCATATAATTTTGCTCCATTGCTTATCTCAACATTTTCATATGTCATTTTCAAAAACTGTCACAAAACAAGGGTTAATTGACATATCACATATTATCCCTATACTCTGACCGGTCAATTAAATACCAAATAAACGTAGGTAGGTCATACTAGTGAAGGAATTCCCCGTCTCTCCCCTCCTAGTTCTTGTCTCACATCTCAGCTAAGGATCATATCCATAAGCTTTGATACCAACTGTGACACCCCCAAAATAGGTATACATCACCCATCTTGGGTCGCCACTTACATGGTACAAAATTCAAATACAACTTAATTATACAACGATTAAATGTAAAATACGACAAAACATAATCTAAGAGTTTTAATAAGAATATTGTCATCTAGACAATATCCATACTCAATGGAGTCCTCATTACATTTATTGTCACACTATTTAACAGAATAGTGAGGACTACTAATGCTATCATCTGGACCATCATTCCGTTTCCCGACTAGTCCCGACTACGTTCTCATTTCCTGAAGAGAACAGTGAAAGAAAGGGTGAGCTCAACTAGCCCAGTAAGAAGTATTATGACTAAGATAATGCAGAATAAATTATCCTTAGCCTTCAACAGTATAACAACTGACAGAATATAATAGACAACAAATTTTAGATCAACAATTGCAGCGGAATAAGCAATCCATTAGAAAAGTCAAGTAGAGCATAAAATCTACTATCTTCTATGATTTAAAAGATTTTTCATCAACTTTATATTTGAGACTCGACAATAAATAAACAACATCATCCTGCACCACTAGCGGCGAGGATATTCATATAATCATCAATGGTCATGATTATACCAAATAATCCCTGGTCATAATCATACCAACAATTGTCCACCAATGAACTACAGGTCAATGAGGACTTTTACCACATCATTCGTTACATTACGGTCATGATTATACCGAATAATTCCTGGTCATAATCATACCAAGTCCATCTCTACACGTAAGCTAAGGATGACTTTCATCACAATATAAGCATGAGGATGATGACAATAATATAAGCATTAATCAAACAAAAACAAGGATAAATATTAAAGACTTTAGATTTATCCAAATACTATCCATCACTTAAATAACTCATAATCTAATATTGTTAATATTATAACAATATTTAATTACTTCTTAAACTTATAAATAATTTAATTTAATTGTTTACACTTTACCAAATAATGCATTTAATCATTCAAAAATGCCATACTCATAAGATTTCATCACCAATGATCAAATCACTCATCAAAAATCTACATATACCTTATATAGGATTTTCAAGCCCTAAAATCCTATTTACCAATTCTTCAACTTCACATAACATATTTAACTCATATGTTCGTAACTAAACCATTTTCATGAAAAATTATCAAATCAACTTATTATTTTTCTATCCTTTGTCCAAAAATATATACATATATTTTATACACAACAAGTATTTTTTTATAATTTTTCAACTCCCTTAAGTATTTTTCAAAAATCAATTTCTAATTAATTCCTTAAAAAATTAGCTACCTCAAGTTTAACTCCAAAAATTCCCAAATCTTGGCAGGATCATACACTTGTTAAAATGAGTTTCCAGTTTAAATTTCATGGTCATCAGAGTTATAGAACTCCGGTTATAGCGTTTTTTATCAGAAAAACCTAAATATTGAAATAGTCATAACTTGCTCATTTTAAGTCGGAATGAGCTCATTTTTGGACAGAGTGGTACTTTATACCATATATTTCCATGTCCCAAAAGTAGAATTTTCTCACAAATTAAGTGGTAAAAGCTTGACCCTTTACAAAAATTATAGGCGATAGCTTTTTTTTTTTTTTTCACTTTTTCATGCTTTATTAAAAATAGTCCATACAAAAATCTACAACTCCTCTTTCAGTGATTACACTTGGAGATGTTAGAAAACTTATCATAATATCCTCCCAAATTTTTCCAGAATTTTTGAATGTCCGAAAAATTACGAAATTGCAAATGGATTTTAACCCGCCATGCGGTAATCCACGTAAACAGATCATTTTCACAATTTAATCAGGAATGAATACGAAGGATCATTCACCATGCATGCGATAATCCACATAGACAGGTTATTCCAAAAGAATAATAAAGAATGGAATAACAGAAGAATTCACCATGCATGCGATAGACCGCATATACATGTTATTCTCAATAGAATAATAAAGAATGGAACCGGTCATTCGAATGCGCATGCATGAGGATATTCCAATGAATAATAAAGAATAGAATTAGGTGCGTAAGAAAGCGCATACATACAAGATATTCCAATAGAATAATAAAGAATGGAACCAGTCAAATGCGTAAACCGCATGCATGTGATATTCCAATGAGTAATAAAGAATGGAATAACAAACGAATTCACTAAGTATCACGATGAAATGGCGGCCAAGACAAAGTTATTCCAATGAATAATAAAGAATGGAATAACAAAGAATTTCACCATATATGCGGTGCTTCATGATAGAGCAGAGTTATTCAACATAATAATAAGGAATGGAATAACAATAGTTCTCTTCATGAATCTGAAAGAAATAATACCCTTACCTTAGAAAAAAACTGGATCTTTGGAGTAGAGAGGTAGTAGAATTCTCTTCTTCTTCTCTCTATAATTTCTCTCTATAATAATTGCTCTATAGCTTTAGTGAATTGGTGAGAAATGAAGGAAGAATGAGCTTCTATTTATAGGAAAATATAGTTTCGATAATTGCACGTTTTGGGACTCGAAATATTACAGTACAATACCTTCAACTTTTCTTTTATTTTTAATTTAGTCCTACAAGTATTATCAAACTTGCACGACCTCCCCTAATAGTAAATAATATGAATCAATAGTTATAATTATGTGAAAATATGAATTACAGTATAGTACCACTATCTATACCTCCATTTTTAACTTAGTCATGAAAGTATTATAAATCTTGCACTAACTCCCCTAATAGTACAAGAATGTGATTCAATAGTACACACATGTGAACAAATAGTTATATAAGCATGTGAATTAGTAGCAATTAATTGCTCATTTATCCGATTAATTACCCGATTTATCAATATAACCCACAGACATCAATTATCATCGAAATAAATGTCTATTTTCACTAACACTAATAATTTCAACACAATAGAACTATCAATTTCATCTTTAATCAACACAATCTTATTCATCATTAATATTATAACTCACAATATTTAACAACCAGGTCGTTCCCAGGAAAGAGGGGGCTTTTCGATAAGGATTCTCCTTATTGGCGCACAATTAGGTGACCAAACCTCTCCTTGACAGAACTTCTAGACATTGTAAATATTGCAATTTAATAATATGAATAACTTTGTCATCTCAATTATTGATTTAATAATTTAACATATTATGCAGATGATACTGTGACAATAATTGAATCAATAATATGAGAGATATGATGCAACAATTACTGTAGCAATAATTGAGTATAACCGAGTGACTTCTTACGTAAGCATCAATAATCAATACCGTGTGCTACTATGCAACCACGCGTATTCTTTCGCGCTTTTACTCTTTGGGTAGTTCAGCAGGTTTTAACGGTAACACTTTCGCCGTTATTTTTATAAAAAGATAATTATGTCGTTTTCTAACTATGATAATACTTCCGCTGTGGGGTCCACCAATGATTGTGTCGTCGTACGTATATTTTCCGACAAAAAGTATATTCCCCGACCAAACGAATATTTTATAACAACTTGCATACTTTGCAAAAAATTTCACATATCACCCTTAACTTTAACCCTTTATCAATTTAACCATTTATGAAATAAAATAATAATTATAAAAAAATTGAATACTTTCATTTCATAAAATTCGGGGTCTTACAATTGAGCTATATTATGCCATGAGAATGTTGATTTGTATCTATGAAATGCATATGAGATATGTATGAAATGTGAAAGTTAATCTTTGATGATATGCTTGTGATGTAAATCTCTATTTTTAAAGGAGATTGAAAAAGTTTAAATTATTCAGCATATTTATATAACATCGAATATGATGTAAGACAAAAATGGTAAATGACCGAGATTTGAAACTTATAAATGTTTGGGGTCATTATATAGATCTTGGAGATGGAAAGAATTTATATTGTAATAAGCAAAATTATATTCATTAAGTTATGAATAAAAGATAAAAATAGTTAGACGATATTAGTATCGTGGCAGACCAGACTCGAGGTTCGAAGGGACCCGGATTTGGGGGCGTCACAAGCAGTTCATGGCGCTAAGTCGATCACGAACTCGATCTCTGTGTTAGGCGAGAAGTCCTGGAAAATCTTCTGGAAACACGTCCATAAAATCCCTAACCACTGGTATCTCCCAATTTCACACCCTTCTTCTTATGAGTATCGACTATGTAAGCTAAGTATCCTAAACAACCTTGACTCAATAACTTCTTGGCCTGCATAATCGTCAGACATCTCGCTTTTCTAGGCGATTTGCTACCATAGAAAACTATCTTTGACAGAGACATAAGGTTTATGCATTTCTTTTGACAATCAATTATCGCTCCATAATTGAGTAGCCAATCCATTCCCAATATAACATCAAACTCTCCAAGTTTTATCGAGATTAAATCTACTGTCATAACATTCCCCTTAATATTCACCCTACAATTCTTGTATACGAACTTAATAGGAATTACCTCCCTATTCCCAATTTCTATGTGTAAAGGGAAATTCAACTCTTCATTAGGTAATTCTAACCTCTTAGCAAATTCTTCAGATATAAACGAGCAAGTAGCACCCGAATCAAATAATACATATGCATTTATATCATTGATTGGGATAATACGTGACATGACATCTTTTGATTGCACTGCGTCTTGCACCGTCATGTTGAAGGTTCTGGCTGTGGGCTTATTTGAAGATGTTGGTCCTGCAATAGTCAATGTACCTCCACTGCTACCTCCTTTGCTTCCAGTTGTCTCACCAGATATCTTCTTAGAACACTCGCGAGCAAAATTATCCTTTGACCCGCAGGTGTAGACATCATTCTTCTTGGGTTGATTGAAATTTGGGGCAATGTGACCCTCCTGGCCACAGTTAAAGCATACTCATTTCCTTAACATTACATACAGTGAAACTTCCGCATGCAAGACACGCATCAAACTTCTTCTTCTGCTGGTTACCCTGCTGGTTCCCAGCTCCTATATTTGTATTCCATTTCCTTTTCAAGTTATTATTACCATTTTCACCATTACCACTACCATTCTTAGCTTTACCCTTATTCTTCTTCTTTCTCTGATCTTAATTGTACTTTGTTACAACCTCGCCTCCACCCTCAGTGAGAATTGCCTTCTCTAGTACTGCTATAAATCTCTTCAGTTGAAACATGGAAACTTTGCTATACAACAAGGGCTTCAGTCCCTGTTCAAACCTCCTAGCCTTGCGCTTATCTGTGTTGACTTGATATAGCGCGAACCTCGCCAACTCATTAAATTTTGTGGCATACTCCGCTACCTTCATTGATCCCTGCTTCAGTTCTAAAAACTGCACCCCCATATGATTTTTTGAACTCTCTGGGAAATAAGTCTCGAAAAATATCTCCTTAAACCTATCCCAAGTCATTACCCCTTGACCTCCTCAAGTTTTATTGGCTTGCCACCAATAACTAGCCTCTGCTTTCAACATAAATGTTGCAAAAGCAGTTTTTTGGTTCTCACCTACTCTAGACACATCAAAAACTTTCTCTATCTCCATGATCCAGGTCTGTGTCTCAACCGGATTCATGGACCCATGGAATTCTGGTGGCTTTACCCCTTTGAAATCTTTAAATGTTGCAGCTTGAATCTGCAGTTGATTCCGCAATGCTCTCGTCAGTAACGTTACTAATTGTTGAACCGGATTAGCCTCAACATTGTTGTTATTGGTAGATCCCTCAGGGGTTCTTTGTCGTGGTTGACGTCTTGGAGGCATTTTTTGTTAAAATATTCTCATTAGATTATTATTCTATCTTCTAAATATTATATACACAACTTGCACATCACAAAATTTTTACCACATAGCACACAATATCTTGAATAAGTAGTAACTTTTATTTATTCATCATCTTTAAAAGAAAACATGGCCATTAAAATTAGTCACTAATTAACAGTTTCAAAAAAATTTAAATGTATATCAGTTATAAATATATTTTATTTATTATTTTGATTTATTTTATTTATATTATTTATTATGGTTAAATTTTAAAATTCAAAAGCCATAAGGCTTTGTTTGACAAACACACTTTTAAAATAAAGACTTAATGTATTTAAACCTTTTTTGGTTAAATCAATTCAAAACTACTTTAATTTATTTTAATAAATCCTTTACACTATAGTTTATAATCTCATATTATTTATTTGGATCTCCATATTCATCATTAGTTAAATAAACTAATTACAACATACTAAATAAATTTTCCACTTAATCCAAATATCGCAAAATTATAATTTCATTATAATTTTATTTAATAATTCAACGTACCATTTTAAATTATTAAATTAAAACAACAACATAGCACTACATGTTATCTATAACAACTCTCTAACTGTTAAATTAAACTAGAGTATTATCTAATAAATATAATTCACAAAAATCTACTAACAATAACCACAAAAATAAAATATTTATTTATTTAATTTTAATAAATATTTTAAATTACAAATAAAATCTTGGATTATTACAACATTTCCTCCCATATAAGGCTTCATAGGGTGGCATACCTATGCTAGCATGATAATTGTTGTTATAGGCAAATTCTACCAAAGGTAATTGATCTTCCCAACTTCCTTTGAAGTCGATGATACATGTTCTTAACAGATCCTCTAATGTTTGAATGGTTCTCTCACTTTGTTCATCAGTTTCAAGGTGATAAGCTATACTCAATCTTAATTGTGTTCCTAAGTGTTTTTGAAGGCTCTTCCAAAAATTTGAAGTAAAACATGGATCTCGATCTGATACTATAGAAAAATGTCTCCATGCCTAGACATGATTTCATTAATGTATAGTTTGGCAAGTTAGTCTAAGTTATGAGTAACTTTAATAGGTAAAAAGTGAGTTGATTTGGTTAAACGGTCAACTATTACCCAAATGGCATTGTGGCCCTTCTGTGTAGATGTAAGGCCTATCACAAAGTCCATTGTTATATGTTCCCAGTTCCACTCAAGAATTGGTAAGGTTTGAAGTAAACCACTAGGCTTTTGATGTTCAGCCTTAACCCTTTGACACGTGAGACATTTGCTTACCCATTCAGCTATTTCTGTTTTCATATTCGACCACCAAAAGTGTCGACTTAAGTCCTTGTACATTTTAGTATTGCCAAGATGTATGGCAAATTTAGAATTATGAGCTTCGTTTAAGATTTCATCTTTTAAGGCTTGATTTAACGTAACCCAAATTCTATCTTCATATCTAATTATTCCATCCTTGTCTATTCTGAATTTGTTATTCTTAATGTGAGTTATATTAGACTTACATTTTTGACAATCTTCATCCTTTTCCTGCATTTCTTTAATTTTTTCAAGTAGAGACGAAACTCCCTCTAATATGAATAAATTTTGGGTAAAGGTTGTTGTACATTCCACCTCAATTTCTATTTTTTCAAAATATTTTATTAACCTATCATTGGTGGTTAATACGTTCAACTTTTCTTGATTCTTTTTACTTAACGCGACAGCTACGACATTAGCTTTACCGGGATGATATAAGATTTCAAAATCAAAATCCTTTATTAGTTCTAACCATCTTCGCTACCTTAAGTTCAGTTCCTTTTGTGTATAAATATATTTCAGACTTTTGTGATCTGTATATATCTCGCACTTCTCCCCGTACAAGTAATGCCTCCAAATTTTTAAGGCAAAAACTACCGCGACTAACTCTAGGTCATGAGTAGGATACCTCTTCTCATAATCTTTGAGTTGTCGTGATTCATAAGCAATCACTTTCCCATGTTGCATCAATACTATGAGGCCTCCTGTATCATCTAGTAAGGACAACACTAGAGCCATGCACAGTCGCTTCTTCAACTCTTGAAAGCTCTCTTCACATTTATCTGTACAGACGTATTTCACCGTGTTTCGAGTCAAATTAGTTAGTGGGTTTGCTATTTTTGAAAAAACTTTTATAAACCGTCTTTAATAACCCGCTAAACCGAGAAAACTTCTTACTTCTGTTGGTGTAGTTGGTTGGTCCCAATTCACAACCGTTTCGATCTTAGTTGGATCTACTGATATTCAATTTTTGTCAATTACATGACCTAAAAATTGAACTCTTTTTAACCAGAATTCACACTTGGAGAACTTTGCATAAAGTTGTTCCTTTCGTAATATTTCTAAAATGACTCTCAAGTGTTCAGCATACTCTTCCCGTGTTTTTGAGTATACTAGAATTTTGTCGATAAACACTACAACAAATTTGTCTAAGCATGGTTTAAACACTTGATTCATCAAGTCCATAAATGATGTCGGTGCATTTGTTAACCCAAATGACATTACAAGAAAATCATAATGTCCATAGCGTGTCCTAAATGCTGTCTTCGGCACATCTTCCTTTCTAGCCTTTAACTGATGATAACCTGTCCTAAGGTAAATCTTTGAAAAGTGTTCGGCCCCCTTTAATTGGTTAAACAAGTCATCAATCCTTGGTAAAGGATATTTATTCTTAATGGTTAATTTTTTTAATTCTCTATAATCTATACATAACCTCATGGTTCCATCCTTCTTCTTTACAAACAATACTGGTGCTCCCCAAGGTGAAACACTAGGTTATATGTACTTTTTATCTAAGAGTTCTTGTAGTTGTACTAGTAACTCTTTCAGTTCTATAGGTGTCATTCTATATGATGCCTTAAAAACTGGTGTCGTTCCCGGTGCAAGATCAATGACAAACTCAATTTCCCTATCTGGATGTAAACCTAGTAAGTCATCTTGAAACACATCGGGAAAATCCTTAACTATATGTATTTGATCTAGTTTTACTCCTTCCTGTCGAGTATCAACTATATAGGCCAAATATCCTGAACAACCTTTTCTAAATAACCTTTCTGCCTGAGTTATGGTCAAACATCGAGATTGCTTAGGTGATCAACCTCCGTTGAACACTACCTTTGACTTCGACCCAGTCAAAAGGTTTATGCATTTTTGATGACAATCGATCATCGCGTTATGGTTAACTAACCAATCCATTCCTCAGATTACATCAAATTCTCCCAACTGAATTAGGATAAGATCTACTAGAAAATTATGTCCCTTTATCTCCACACTACAGTCCTTATATATGGTCTTAACCGGTATCTTTTCATTGTTTGCAGTTTTTACACAAAATGATTTTTCTAAATTTTCACATGGTATATTCAGATTTTTAGAAAAACTATTAGACACAAAGGAACAAGTAGCACCAGAATCGAATAACACATATGCATTTAAAGTGTTGATAGGCATGATACCTGTCACCACGCCCTGTGAAGCAACAACATCCCTCGCCGATGTATTAAATGTTCTCGTGGTTGGTCAATTCTGAGCTCCAACTGCAGCTATTGTTGGCTGATTATTGTTATTCTCTGGTACTCTATTTCCCTTTCCTCACTGGTTCTTGGATTTGGGACAGTTCCTTGCAAAATGTTCCGACGACGAACCACAATTGAAACATTTATTTTTATTAGGGAGAGGACACTGTGGAGAAAGGTGTTCGATTTGTCCATAATTGTAACATTTATTTATACTTTTAAAACATAACCCTTTATGTTTTCCTCCACAGGAATGACAAGGTTTAATATTATTATTACTAAAGTTATTGTTATTATTACTTACCTTCTTCCCCAGGTTATTAGAAAAATTAGAATCCCATTTTTGCTTATTATTAAACCCACCTGAACTGGTTTCGATCTTAGGTTTCCCCTTTTCATTTTGACTCTTCTTTTCCTGATGAAAATTAATGAGATTCTCGTTTTCACTCTCAGTTATGAAAGCTTCCTCGAGTATTTTGGAATAAGTCTTTAGTTAGAAAATGGATAACTTACTTCGTATCTGAGGTTTCAAACCTTCTTGATACCTCCGAGTCTTTCTAAGTTCAGTATTGACTTGGTGAGGAGCAAACCTGGACAGTTCGTTAAACTTTGTCGTATATTGAGATACAGTCAGATCTCTTTGTTTTAATTCTAGAAATCGTACTTCCATACGATCTTTCAAAGATTGGGAAAAATAGTTTTCAAAGAACAATTCTTTGAATCTATCCCAAGGTACAACTTCAGTTTCTACTCGACCCTTAGTTGATTTCCACCAGTAATTAGCCTCACCTTTCAAGAAAAAGGTTACAAAAGTTGTCTTTTGATTATTATTGACATTGGTTACTAAGAAAAAAATTTCTATTTCAGTAATCCAGATTTGTGCATCGACAGGTTTAGATGTACCTTTGAACTCGGGTGGACCAACTAATTTTAAATCTTTAAAGGAAGTGTTTTGGGTTGTGGGTCTATCCATAGCACCTAACAAAAGTTCTACTAAATTTTGGATAGGATTATCACCATTATCTATCTCTTGTTGGGATCTTCTAGTTGGTGGCATGATTCTATATAAGACAACAACAAAAATCCACATAAGAATTTGAATAATACAACATATATTTTATTCATATATTATAAGATTCATACAAAACAACTTAGTAGTTTACACATACTACTAGCTATATTACAAACTTTAAATGCTCCTTTATTCATACTATTATAGAGCATTTAAACTTCTATACTACCATCTAAAACTTATTAACATCATCGAAGGAATCCTGGATCATGTGGGATACCACAGATCGATCTATTAGATAGGCAGTTTTCTTCTCCTCCACTAGATATCAAACTACTCGGCGCTGCAAATCATTGAAAACATCTCGAGTACCCAGAGCAGATTTGAGTAGCCTAGACTGTATTTCCTTCTTGCCCCTTTTATACATGGTGCAGTTGTACTTTCAGTCAATTATTGGTTCCCCTTTTCATGCTCTAACATTCCATCGGCTAAGTGTGCCCTAAACTGCATTTTATTATTCTCATATTCAGAAGTCTTCATTAGTGATGCCATAGCTTCATCATGTTCATCAATTTTTATTAATTGTCCTGCTACTGGATCTTCCTCTTCCTCAGCATCTAGCAGTTTTTGGTCATGAAGCAATTCTTCATCCTCTACATCACTAGCTATAAATGACTCAATTTGTGGTGGATTGTTTACTATCACCATTTCTTCAACACTGGAGTTGGCCATCTATAAAATAAAACTCCTTTAATACTGGTATATAAATTTACACAAACATAATATTTTTTTTAATGTTATTTTTATGTGTACTTTAATATTTTTACGGACTCAAAGACTATATATTAAGATTTCTCTTCCTTATATCTATAGCCTTAACAGCTCTGATACCACAACTGTAACACCCCCATATCTATACTCCCACGGTATCCTATATGTTGTTTACTATAATTAAATGTATATAATGCATTCAAATCTATACGCCCATGGTATCTGATTTTATGGTTATATTTAATTGAGTGACTATATAATTTATAACCAAATACAATTCTCATAGATCCAAGATTCATAGTATCCCATAACATATAACAATTCTCAAGAGAATTATTGTTGTGTTTGGATACCCTCACTTGGATATATGAACTGTATATATGAATAGTATCTATCTATCCAAAATTTAGAGTATCAGTAATAACATGAACAGACCATATTACCAATACCCTCACTCAGATGTATAGTCTATGTAAGGCGAATTACACTATCATATCGATAATACCTATCTATCCAAAATCCAGAGTATTAACAACAATATGAATAGTCCATGTTGTCGATACCCTCACTCAGATAAATAGTTCTTAATGATATATAGAAAATTCTAATTACATCTATATGTGTAAGAAAACACGGTTGCGGGAATAAAAGATGTTATATGTATTATTAAAGTTCGATTACATGATTCTTCATAAAAATTTCTTATTACAAAGTATTACATTCAACTAGATAGTAAAATAAACTAATCTAAGCAGGGACGCTTCCCTTTATTAACTCCAGAAGTGCCAGGGTTACCATCTAATACTGCAAAGGGAATAATTTGCAAGGGTGAGTTATGACATGCTCAGCAGGTTCTATATTTATAACAATATATGATTTGAAGAAGTATAACAATTCAAAATTTAACTGATAGTTGCTACCATTTCTGGAATTTCTTTTTCAACCATTTTGGACTTTTTTTTTTACATACCACACAAACTTAGAAACTTTGTTTAGATATGACGTAGGGGATCAACCTATTCAATATCCTAGGAGTATGCATCTCATCCTAATAGTGCTCACATTCACTAATCGTCAATATATTATTGACCAAACATCGATCCCTTTACGGGATACACAACTTCAGTATAGGATGTCTTACCAAAATAATTTGGTTTGACATAACAGTTTATACTCAATAAATAATATCATATGAATAAACAATTCATTTCTTAGTTATGCTGAAGCAATAGTAATAACTTTTCAACAATTGGCAATTCAAGTTTAGGTTTGGTATAACATATCAATAGCAATTCAAGATAGAATCTTGTTCAACGAATAAATAGGGTTTGTAAAATTTGCGTAAGTAATTAATAATTTGGGTTTATTAAACTTGCGAAAGAAATTAGGGTATAGGAAACTTGCCTGAGCGAAGATCAGTCAAGCAATGCTACTCGATTCGTTAATAAACACCTAAGATGTTCATTCATATAAATCTAACACATTAGTATTGATAACAATACTCAAATACAAAATCTACAAATGTTCGGGTTAGGTTTAATATGGTTTCGGTGTCCAAAGACTTTATCGAGTATTAAATAAGTTGATAAATCGACTAAATTTTATTTATAAGCTTTATTATATTATTAGATAATGTAAATATCTATTATAACAATTTCTAGAAGCTTATAATAATTTTTAAGTATTTATTTTTTCCTTAAATGATTTTTAAATTATTTATTTCTATTTCTAAATAATTAATATTTACTTATAATATTATAAAAATCTTGTTTGCTATTTTTAAATAATTTATAACCATTTATTATGAGTTTTATATCATTCATATCATTTTCAATATTAATTTATTATTTATAAGTAATTATTCTAATTACTTTATTATTAACTTAATTATTAATAATATCCAAATAAATTAAAATATTTATTGAATTTATGTAAAAATATTAAAAGTTAAATATTATAACTTAAAATAATTTTAAAAACTATTTTTGTAATTATTTATATTTATTTATTAATTATTTCTAATTTTAATTAATTAATTTATTAGAAAACATTTTCTGTCTGTCGCTAAAGCTCTATAGTGGCAGGGAAGTGACATATAGGTGTTCTTGAGTTTACGGGTTTCACATGCATGCACGGCCTATGGACCACTTTGACCTTGATCTACTTTGCTACTGTTAATGATTTTGGGTTTGGTCATGTATGGATGTTATAATACTCATACAATAGTACAACATCAGGCCAAATTCATGGTTTAACCTACATATAACAAGAAGTTATAGAGGCTCAAAGTTCTTCGCCGTAGTCTGTTCTTGAGTTTCAGGTAACCTGTAACAATGCTCACGGCTCAACAACGATTTTGTAGCTTTTATATCTTTCAATCCGTGTAATAGATTTGTGTTTTGTTTGTTGTAATAGGTAGTCTATATGTCAAAGTACATATATGTAACACTGATTTGGACCAAGTGTGATTTTAAGGTCTTAATCTATGTTGGTAAAAGTACAGCCAAAGGCTATTCTTCATGTTCATCAGTTTTCTGGGTAACCCAGAAAACTTGGTCACGCTCGGTTAATGACTTTTGACCATTAATTTTGGTAATCCTATGAATTTTATAAGCAATGGAGTGTCATAGATATGTAGTAGGTATATCAAGGTATTACTTCATTACAAAAAGTCATTATAGCAACAACCAGAAAGCGATTAAAAGGTTGGTCAAAGTAGAATGGTTCAACCTATTTTCGAAGTTTTCGGGTAACCCGTAAAATAGAACTTCGTGATCTGGCCAACCACTTTTAACCACCTATATCTTGCAATATATGGTTCTAATGAACCTATTTTTTTTCAGATTAAAGACCTTATGTCATACTACAAATAACATACAATTAACAGGCCTAACTATTAACACACATGGATCTAGAGGCTCTGACATTCGACTATCAGACCTATTTTTTCCAAATTTTCCAAATTGCTTAAAACACTAATTTGAGGCATCTAGATGTTATGAAAACGTGTTCTATCAACTTAGTATACTTTCTAACATGTTATTACATAAATTTAAACATCTAAACAACAATTTGATCGCAGCATAAAAGATTTAGCTATAAATTAGGGTTTGCACCTTTCTTGCTTGATTTTGATTTCTGGCTACTGAATCTGATGTTGCTATCACCCAGGCTTGATTTGGTATGTTTATAAGAGTGTCTAGGCTTAGAGAATTCGTAGGTTTGGCCAGAGGATGTGTTGCTATTTATAAACTTAAGCAACTTAGAGTTTTTGGTCATTTTTACCTACTTGCCACTCTAAATATCTGATGCTAAGTTACTTGTGCTACTTGGGAATGGTTGCCAGACCATGTGTGCACCCTTGGGACTTGGTTGGTGACTCCTAACCTACTTGTGAGCTAGTTAGATTAGATTAGTAAATTAATTTTAACCTAATCCTCATTAATCTTGATTAGGGTTTTGGTTGTTATGATTAGGGTTACTTAATGGTGTTTATTAGTACCTAATTGTAGTTTAATAATCATGATTAGGTGTTAGGATAACCTAATTAGGGTTTAGTTTATCTAATTAGGGTTATGGTTTATAAATCAGAGTTAGGGTTTGTAATCAAGGATTAGGGTTTGTAATCTAAGGTTCCTAACTTAGATTTTCCACAAATCCTAACTAGCACGACAAAGCGTTTTGTCAGTGTAATTACGACAAAGAAAATTATCAAAACAAATATACCGAAAAGAAAATTTTTAAGCACGAGGTGTGTCAAGCTCGTCGATTTTTGGACGAAAATTTATTTGACCTAATTTGTTAAACAGAGTATATATTAACACATAACACTTTCAGAACAGAGAGATTTTATTAATATAACTAAATTTATAAATTCGAGTCTTATTAGGGTTTTGGGTTTTACATTAACCCCCGCTAATAAGAATTTCGTCCTCGAAATTACAGTACAGGTTAAGTAAACAGCTGAGGATAGTTCTCTCGCATTTTATCTTCGAGTTCCCATGTAGCCTCTTCAATGTTATGATTCCTCCAAATTAATTTGACCGGTGTTATCAATTTATTCCTCTAGACTTGTTCTTTACGATCAACGATCTACACAGGTTCTTCTACATAAGAAAGATCTTCTTCGATTTGGATTGGCTCATAATTTATAACTTGTTTGTAATCAGGTTTGTATGGTCGTAATACAGACACATGAAATACATTATGTATATGGTTTAACTCAGGAGATAGTGCTATTTCGTAAGCAACTTCACCTATCCTTCTTAAAATTTCAAAAGGTCCAATGAATCTCGAACTCAGTTTTCCTTTCTTCCCAAAACGTATCTTAACCTTCCAAGGAGATACTTTCAAGAATACATGGCTTCCTACGCTAAACTTTCGTTGTTAATGATGTGGATCAGCGTATTTCTTTTGTCGATCTTGTGATGCTTGTAATCGTTCACGTATAATTCTGATGGTTTCAGTAGTTTGTTGGATTATTTCAGGTCCTAGCATTTGCCTTTTCCTGACTTCATCCCAACATAAAGGTGTTCTACATTCCTCCCATATAAGGCTTCATAGGGTGGCATACTTATGCTAGCATGATAACTGTTGTTATAGAAAAATTCTACCAAAGGTAATTGATCTTCCCAACTTCCTTTGAAGTCGATGATACATGTTCTTAACATATCCTCTAGTGTTTGAATGGTTCTCTTACTTTGCCCATCAGATTGAGGGTGATAAGTTGTACTTAATCTTAATTGTGTTCCTAAGTGTTTCTAAATCATCTTCCAAAAATTTGAAGTAAAACATGGATCTCGATCTGACACTATAGAAAAAGGTACTCCATGCCTAGAGATGATTTCATTAATGTACAACTTGGCAAGTTGGTCTACGTTATGAGTAACTTTATAGGTAAAAAGTGAGCTGATTTGGTTAAACGGTCAACTATTACCCAAATGACATTGTGGCCCTTCTGTGTAGATGGAAGACCTATCACAAAGTTCATGGTTATATGTTCCCACTTCCACTTAGGAATTGGTAAGGGTTGAAGTAAACTGTAAGACCCCAACTTTTATGAATAAAGATGAATTTTCTATAATTATCATTTTTTGAATATTATGGAATGAATTTGATATAATGTTATAGTTGTGGGTAATAGTTATAAATTTTGCAAAGTACGCAAGTTGTTATATAATATTCGATTGGTCAGGGAATATTCATTTTAACAAAGAATATTCGTACGATGGCACAATCATTGGTGGACCTCACAACATAATTATTGTCGGATTGAGAAAATGACAAAAATATTTTATGAAAATAACGGCGGAAGTTTTATCGTTAACTGTTGAAACACCTGGTGTAAAAAGTACAGGAATACGCGTGGTTGCATAGTAGCACACGATATTGATTATTGATGCTTATGTGAGAAGTCACTCAGTTTTGTTTAATTATTGCTTCAGTAATTATTGCATAGTATCTCACGTTAATTGATTTAATTATTGTCGATATTTTATATATTATTAAATCAATAATTGAGACGACGAAGTTATTAATATTATTATTTGCAATATTAACGATGTCTAGAAGTTACGCAAGGAGAGGTTTGGTCACTTAATCAAGGCCGCCAATAGGAGAAATTCTTATTGGAAAGCCCTCTTTCCAGGAACGACCCTGGTTGATTAATAGTTTGAATTATAATAATGATGATGAAGTTTTGTTTTATTAATATTATTAATGTAATAAAACAGAAAAACTTTTTATATACAATGTAATATTTTTATAAAGTTATTCGTTTTTATTAGACTATAAATATAATATATTCTATTCTATTATGTATAGTATTTTGCATAGTAAAATCTTTTTTATATAAAACATAATACTTTTATAAAGTTATTCGCTTTATTAGACTATAAATAGAATATATTATATTTTATTACGATAGTATTTTCGCATAGTAAAATCTTTTATATAAAATGTAATACTTCATAAAGTTTATTCGTTTTATTAGATTATAAATAGTAATATATTATATTTTATTTAAAAGATTTTGTTTTATTAGAATATTTTATAGTAAACCAATATGGACCGTTCGCTTAAAAAGTAAATCAATCCTGACCTGTTCATGAATTAGTTACTATTCAAATCCATTCTCCTATAAATGAAGCTCATTCCTTCATTATTTCACTTAATTCAATTCAAACTCTGTAGAGAGAAACTATAGAGAGAAACACTACTACAAAATCATAAAAAGACAACACTTAAAAGATGATATTTCTATAAAAAACGTTGTGATATTTTTTTTATAACGTTTTTTAATAAAAAGTTGTAGATACATATAAAAATGCGTTATATATTTATAAGGGGTAATTTTTAGTTTTAAATAGATAACATTATTTTAAAAAAACGTTATTAATGTAATAAAACACGGAGCAAAATCCTCTTTTCAAAAATCCACAAACCCTTCTTTAAAAAACACGGAGGCCTGGATATTGCCGTGCCTTTGTTCTCTTCCCCTTTTCAAAATCCTCAAACCCTAACTCCACCATTTTACTCGTTCGCTAGTTCACAGCTCGCTACTTCTGTCGAATCATTTTGCTAGGGTTACCATTTTTTCAATTTTCTCATCCCGGTCGGTGAAACTGTAAATCAAACGAGAAGAAGAAGAGAAGATTGTTAGTGTTTGTTCGAAGAAGACGGTGTTCCAAATGCAGCAACACGGGATTCAGGGGATGCTAAAAGCAATCTATAAATTCTCACTCTGTAAGTTGACTTCCCTAGATTGTTAACGCAAACAGCCAAAAATGGCATCATCACTCATTCTTTCTCCCCAATTTCCTTCTCGAACACTCTATGGCATTTCCAGTTCGCATCGACCCATCTTCCTCTTTCGCCATAATTTCTATCGAACCCCTTTACCTCCTCTTCAAGCTTCCAGACCCATCTCCAATTTTCCTCAGGTTTGATATAAATGTATTTATTTATTTAGTTTGATTGAATTGAACTCGGGAGATATGATTGAGCTCTGGAATTTGTTCAGAAAGGTGATAATTTCGTTGGTGATCCTCGGGACTGGAAGCGAAATTTGGATTTTTATGGGGGCGAAGATGAAATTGATGATGAGGACGATGAAGAGGAGGAGGAAGAAGATCGAAGTTTGGATCTTCTGATTAAGTTTGTTCAAAATATGTTCAAGAAAATCTCTCGAAAAGCCAGGAAGGCCGTTCGATCTGTTTTACCCATCAATATTTCCACTAAACTGGTATATATTCTCTGAACAACTTCTTTATTTTATTTTATTAAAAAAACTATATGTTTTTAAAAGTGAACTTGAATCTGAACAATAGTTAGACAGATTGTTCTAACTACTGCTTACACGTATATAATGTGTAAAAGCAATCTATCTCTCGGGACTCGACGAAGTTGTTCTCAAGAACATTGATGCTTGCAAACAACTATCCACCATCACCAGAACTTCTATCGGTACCAATGGTTGGTATTACTCGAATTATTTACTACTTTGCAATTTTCTCTAAGATCTCTCTTCATTGGTAATGTACTGCTAAAATTTTCTCTAAGATCTCTCTTCAAGAATAGTGTAATTTTGCTTCTGAATTGTTTGCATATGTTAGCTGTAATTTACTACTCTGTTTATTTATAAATTCGTCTTACCAGTACATCGGTACTACAAATTGAACCTCATGACTATATGGCCAAACTTTTTGATTCAGTTGTTCGGTTCATCAACATCTTGATTGATTTCGATAGAGACATCTGGGGTTATATCTCCTTAGGTTACTTCAAGCAGGTGAGCATTCTGATATACCTCCTCATAAACCCACCCTTGCAGATATAGATTGTGACAGATTTTTTTACCTATAATTTCCTAGAATAGCTTTGGTATTTTTATTATTCTTATTAAATTTTTTTTTTGTAGAATAACATATCATAAAGTTTTCTGGAAAAATCTTCGGTTTCATTGCTATTGTTTGCTATAGGGATGCTGAGGCATTAACTGATGAGATTGAAGAGGAGTCTCAGATTTTTGGGAAGGTTTTGAGAATCAAAGAGATTGTGGAAAATAGTGAAGATGAGGTTTTTTTCTCATCATTTTCTACTTGTATTTTATTTGTTTGTTAGTGTATTTATATGAAGATGTTTATTAATTATTTCTTTTTAGATGGGGTTTGAAGAATTGTTTGGTGAGATTGCGTGATTTTAGTTTGTTTTGAATAGATTTATTAGTTTTCCTGGGAGAGTAATATTAATTATTTGTTCTTTTTTTACAGTCCTATTCGTTATTGTTCGATTCACTGAGGCGGCTTGAATTGATGGCTTTGTCTGTCAAAGTTCTGAAGGTTTGGATTTATATTCTTTTAATTGTCATTGGGTTTTTTTGTTGTTGCCATTTTCTTTAGGGTTAGTTGCAACTTGTTAAACTTATTCACCATCATTATTGAGTATGGCATGCTTATATAAGTTTTATACTTCAGGCCACTGAGATGTTAAGTTTACCCCAGTACTTGAGAGTAGTTGAGATCTATGCACCATGTTAATATTGTAAGTAATTTCTTGTCTTTCAATTGCTAGAAGGAAAACAAAATGTTAGATGGTTTAGCTGGAATTGCAGAATAGATTACTGCTCTGATATTCAGCTGGATATCTCTTTCTCTAGTTATTGGGTTGCCATTTATGTAGCATCTGTAGTGATCTTTGAATAACAGAAATACAGAATATGTAAGAAGTTGGTTAGTAGGCATCTAAGAATATGACTTTGTGAGTAATTAGTCATTTCTTCGGTGGAGATAAGGTGGCAAGTAATGGAGAGTAACCTGAAGTTTCTTGGTTTCTATAGTAATTTTATGTTACAGTGACTTTCTTACCCAATAATGGGTCTATTTGAATTTGCTTCTGGTTTTTTTATATTTGGATTATTATTGAGTTTGTTGAAATAATCTGAAAACTTTTGTGTTCTTATTAAAAATTGCATAAAGATTTAGGGAAATTTGTTGCCTTAAAATGTTGAATCAAGTATTCTTGTTTTTAAAAATCTGAAAAATGGCTCCCACTTGATGGGGATCGCAAGTCTAAAGCATTGAAGAATTGTTTTTATTTATTGTTTGGGATTTTATTATGTTGATTGGAAATAACAGTAGCTAATAAGACTAGATGTTCAAGTAAAACTGGAAGCCACAAAGAGGAAGCTCCAGGAGCGCTACCAACAAGCTGAGAATGGGTTGTCTATTCTTTTTGAACCTGAACTTTTGTCTTTTATGGCTTTGCGATCTTGAATTTTCATTTATTTTAGACCTAGGTAAACTTAGAACCAGAAAATTTAGAACTCAAAGCTTGAAATTTGTGGGAATAATATACTAGAGTGAGTTTGTGATGAGTGTGCCCTCACAGTGAGCTTGGTATTCCGGCGGTTGACTGATATCCATAGCTTTTCCTCTATATTGAAATTGTATTGCTAATGGCATCATCTGAAAAAAGGGTTACTTTGAAAACTATGTGAATTTTATAGCATAAATAGAAAATTCATCTGATGGTTCTTTATAATTCTTCTCAACAGCCAAGAGGCAACGGACAATACAGGTTATGGAATTGCATGATCTCCCCAAGCAGGGTCTTGGCCATAAAAATTCTCATGTGAGACCTGGCAACCATAATAGGCACTGGGCAATTATGCTAATTCATAAAAATTCTACTGTTTTTACTATGATG
Organism: Panax ginseng; assembly: GCA_020205605.1. Lineage (NCBI taxonomy): Eukaryota > Viridiplantae > Streptophyta > Magnoliopsida > Apiales > Araliaceae > Panax > Panax ginseng. Next base: position 125,877,200 of record CM035131.1, on the reverse strand, counting down.
CAGAAAGAATCTCAACTGTAAGCTTTATGCTAATTCATTAATTGGAGTAGGAGTTGCATCAAGCTTATACCATGTTTCAAGAGGCAGATTGAGAAAATATCTGAGATGGGCTGACTATACTATGATAGCTACAGCTACGGTGGTAAGTTATAATCCTGTTGCAACTTAGAATTTGGAAGTTAAATTATGTATGAAGTGAATATCTGAGAAGGGCTGACTAAAATTTTGCAGACAATATAAGTTTCTAAAGCTAGAATTTGGAGCTCGTAATATGTAATTGTATACAACTGCAGCAACACTTGGAGGTACTTTAGCTAGGCATCGGTCAAAACCTCGTGTGTACATTGGATGCATGAAATCTGGTCCTGTCCTTGCTCAAAAGTAAGCTAAAGTTCCCCCGTATCTTTATTTCAATTGATTAATCTGCTTTTCCTTTTCCTAGTTTCTAACCTTTTACTATCAGGGGAGTGAGGTATCATGAACCCGAGTACTGGAAATTTGGTGAGGAAGGAAACAAGTATTTCCGTCATGCTACAGGACAGCATATGCTATTTCGAAAGATTTAGCTACTTATATATCAATAAACTAGTAAGTGGTCGATTGATATTATACATATTATAATAAATCAGGTCAGGGGTGACGCTAATATGTCATACATATGCTCTTGTTATTATCGAGCACCAGAACTCATATTTGGTGCAACGGAATATACTACCTCAATTGATATTTGGTCTGCTGGCTGTGTCCTTGCTGAGCTTCTTTTGGGGCAGGTTTGTAGTGACATTCATTGCACTATTGATTTTGTTGGTTATTATTAGTTTCCTGAAGGACTTGGATTTCAATTAAGTTATTTGGCTCACTTCACATTGTTTCAAATTTATCACAGCCATTGTTTCCTAGCAAAAATGCAGTGGACCAACTTGTAGAGATTATCAAGGTGCTGCCAAGTTATTCCTGTTTACTAATAGGCTTTGTAACCACATGATTTCTTGTACTCACTTTAGAATTCTGTCCAGTTGTGATGTCGGCATCTAGGCCCTTCAGCACTCCTACAGATGGTATATATTTTGTATATAGTTTGGTATATAGTGTATGTAGTAATTTGAAACTGTAAACGAATAGTATTATTGGGATGTATTTTGAATGGTTGATACATTTTGGCTTTAAATTTGAATGAGAATTTAGACTTTTTAGCTATATATCATGGCATTAGCATATTGCGGGTGCATTGGTAATATAGGTGAATCACAATTTTTTTTTCTTTTTTTTTTTATCTATAACATTTTGAAAATGTTGTATATTTGTATAAATAAATGACATCTTCTAAATAGATGACACATTATAAATGTTGTGTAAATGTGTCTAAACGTTGTCTGATATATTAAATTACAACATTTTTAGTCAGAAAACGTTGTGGAATCATATCTTCTACAACGTTTTCAAGCATCTACTAATTTATGAAAAACAAATCTATAACATTTTTTTCTCTTAAAAAACGTTGTAGAATGTGTCTAACTATAACGTTTTAAAAATATTGTGTAAGGGTGTCAAATAGATGACACCCTTAACCACGACGTTTTTCTGATTGAAACCACAACATTTTTTTCGCGTTATCTATTTACTGTTTTGTAGTAGTGAAAGAAGAAAAGTATTCTGCTACTTCACTACTCTTATATCCAGTTGTTCTAAGGTAAGGGGTATTATTTCTTTCGTATTCATGAAGAGAACTTCTGTTATTCCATTTTTTTATTACATTGGAATAACTTTTGTATCTGTGATCTACCCTATACTTGGTGAAATTCTTACATTATTCCATTCTTTATCATTATGTTGGAATAACATGCATCATGCCAAGTACCACATACATGATGAAATTCTTACATTATTCCATTCTTTATTATTCTATTGGAATATCACATGCAATGCGTTCGCATGACTGGTTCCGTTATTTATTATTACATTGGAACATCCTCATCGGTCTTAATTTCGCTTTGACACATTTTCGTTATTTATTATTCTATTGGAATATCTCACTTTGTGCGTTACGCGTGACTTGGTTCCGTTATTTATTATTACGTTGGAATAACATGTCTGTGTGAGGTCTATCGCATGCCCGGTGATTTCTTTTGTTATTTCATTCTTTATTATACTCGGTTGGTTAAAGTTTTGACTTTATACTCCATGAAATTAGTAGAATATCCTTGATATTCATGGCTTCATCCAAATATCTTTTCATGGAAATATTCTTACGAGCATTCTTGAATTTTACTCTACAAAAAAATATCATGTTGACAATTTGGACTTTATTAGTTCCTGGATAAATTAATTCTTGAACTTGTTTTATTGAATTTTTATATCATTGTCATCATCCTCATGTTTATATTATGTTGAAAGTCATTTATGGCCTGTAGTGCATAGATGGACTTTGTATGATTATGACCAGGGATTAATCGGTATAATCACGACCGTAATGTTACAAATGATGTGGTAAAAATCCTTATTGGCCCGTAGTGCATTGATGGATAGTTGTTGGCATGATCATGACCATTGATGAATACACGAATATCCTTAGCCCGTAGTGCATGGATAATTTGTGGTTGTGATACTAATGAATATCCTTGGCCGTAGTGCAGGGATGATGTGGATTATTTATTAAGCTGAGTCCCAGCGATAAAAGTGATGAAAACCGTTTTAAATTATAAAAGACAGTAGATTTTATTCTCTACTTGACTCTTTTAATGGATTGCTTGTTCCGCTGCAGTTAAACTTGATGTTTGTTATATTGTATCAGTTTAACACTGTTGAAAGTTAACGATAATTTATTCTGTATTATCTTAGACATAATATTTCTAACTGAACTAGTTGAGCTCACCCTTTTACTTTTATTGTTCTCTTTAGGAAATGAGAACGTAGCAGGGACTAGTCGGGAAACGGAGTGACGGTCCAGATAATAGCATTAGTAGTCCTCACTATTCTGCTAAATAGTGTGATAATAAATGTAATGAGGACTCAATTGAGTGTGGATATTGTCTAGATGATAATATTTGTATTAAAACTCACATCATATATTTTGTCATATTTTACACGAGTGTTGTATAATTAAGTTGTATTTGAATTTTGTACCATGTATTTGGCGACTCAAGATAGGTGATATATACTTATTTTGGGGGCGTCACAGTTGGTATCAAAGTTTAGGGATATGATCCTTGGCTAAGATGTGAGACAAGAACTCGGAGGGGAGAGACGGAAAATTCCTTCACTAGTATGACCTACCTAAATTTATTTGATATTTAATTGGTCGGTCAGAGTATAGGGATAATATGTGATATGTTAATTAACCCTTGTTTTGTGGCAGTATTTGAAAATGGCATCCGAGAATGTTGAGATTAGCAATGGAGCACAGGAGACCGTTGAGTTTTCATAGATCAATAATCAGGATAATGTGCATCAAGAAGGCGACAATCCTCAGGTAAACAACAACACTGACCAGATGATGAACGATGGAATGTTCGGAGGCTTTATGCAATTCATGCAACATCAGGCAAGAGCTGGCTCTGACAAAATGCGTGTGGAAACACTGGAAACTCTCGGGGGCCACCGCATTAAGCGATTCGAGGAACTAGGACCCTTGAAGTTTTTGGAGAGCCAAAACCACTTAAGGTAGAGGCGTGGATAAAGCAGATCTGCAAGATATTTGATGTCTTGGGATGCTCAGGAGGAGAAAAAGTTCCTTTTGCCACCTTCATTACGTGCGTGCGCAGACAGTTCTTGGTGGGAATCTGAAAGCGTACTCAACCTGCCTTGAAGATGACTTGGGAGAAGTTCCAAGAATTGTTCAATGACAAGTACTTTCCGAAAGTATTCGTCACATGAAAGAGGTAGATTTTATCAAAGTTGGAGAAAACAACATTACCATGTCGCAAAGATGAAGCCAAGTTTGTCGAAGTTGTCTCGGTTTGCGTCCCATTTGGTTGATAATGAGGAGAGAATGGCCGCGAATGTTTCTAAGAGGTTTGAAAGAGAGATATGTCAATATCTTATCTCATATAAACTGTGTTTGTATTAGGATGTTGTTAATAGGTCTCGATTATTTGAAGCGCGATAATGAGTCAACCCAACCAAAAGAGAAGCGGTGGGAAAAATGATAATACCGGTGGACTTGATCATCAAAGCATGGATAATAAGCGTGGAGGGAATCAACATGCCAGAAATGGTAACCACTTCAGTGGTAATCATGGCCAAAACAATAAGAATGAACATTTCAAGAAGAAGTGATTTAACAATGATGGAAAGACGTCAGCATCAGCACCCGTTATTAAGGAAGGAGAACGACCACCTATCATATGCTTTAAATGCGGAGGGGAGGGACACATCGGTCAAATAGCGCGATCTCAGTCCAAAAACATGTTATAATTATGGAAGAGAAGGTCACCTAGCCCGATTTTGTCGTTAACCAAAGACAAGAGTTCGACTAGGATGGAGGCACCAAAGGACGCCCCGTAAGAAAAGTCAAAGCCATTGAAGGCAAGGGAGGCGTTTGTCATGACCTCCCAGAAAGCAAGGAACCCGAACGAGGTCATCACGGGTAAGCTTATCATAAACTCTAGCGAAGTATATATCTTATTTGATACCGGTTCTACCCATTCTTTTATTTCTCCTACTTGCGCTCAATGTTTAAATTTGACTTCGGAGAAATTGGACTTTGACTTATCTGTTGAAACTCCGTTGGGAGAAACCTTCATTACATCCACTGTTTATAAGTCTTGTTTGGTTCAAATCGGTACCCTCATATTACTCGTCGATCTTATTTCATTGAAAATACTTGCATTTGACATAATTCTAGGGATTGATTGGTTAACTACTCATTATGCAAAAATTGATTATTTTCGTAAGGTTGTTAGCTTTCATATTCCTAACCAACCTATTATGCGAATTCAAGCAACCAAACCATTAAAATCAATCACTGTCATCTCAAGCCATAAAGCTATTCGTTTATTGAAAAACGGATGTCAAGCTTTCTTAGCTCATGTCACGGATTTAAACAAAAATACGTCAGTTTTGAATGATATTTCTATTGTTCATGAATTTCCTGACGTATTCTCTAAAGAACTTCATGGCCTACCCCCAGAGCGTGAAATTGAATTTTGTATCGACCTTGAACCCGGTACAAAACCCATTTCCAAAGCCCCATATCGAATGGCTCCTATTAAACTTCAGGAGTTAAAGACACAACTGCAGGAATTGTTAGACATCGGTTTCATTCATCCTAGTACGTCTCCTTGGGGTGCTCCTGTTCTATTCGTGAAAAAGAAAGACGGGAGTATGCGACTTTGTATTGATTATCGGGAGTTGAATCATGTCACCATCAAAAATAGGTACCCATTGCCACGTATTGATGACCTGTTTGACCCGAACAAGGCGCCAAATTCTTTTCAAAGATTGATCTTCGTTTCGGATATCACCAATTGAAGATTAGAACCGATGACATTCCAAAGACGGCTTTCAGAACTCGGTATGGGCATTATGAATTCCTAGTCATGTCTTTTGGATTAACTAATGCTCCTACTGCCTTCATGGATATGATGAACTGAGTATTCAAGGAATATTTCGATCACTTTGTGGTCGTCTTTATTGATGACATCCTTATTTATTCCAAAAGCCGTGAAGATCATGAGCAACACTTGAGGCTGATACTTCAAAAGCTTCGTGAATATAAGCTTTATGCCAAGTTGAAGAAATGCGAGTTCTGGCTTGAGGAAGTAGCATTCCTTGGGCACGTGGTATCAAGTCATGGAATATCTGTTAACCTAGCAAAGATTGAAGCTATTCAAAGTTGGGAGCAACCTAAATCAGTGACCGAAGTACGTAGCTTTCTCGGCTTAGCTGGTTATTATCGGAGATTCGTAGAAGGGTTTTCTCGAATCGCTACTCCCTTAACTCAGCTGACTCAGAAAGATACAAAATTCGGTTGGAACAAAGAATGTGAGGAGAGTTTTCAAGAACTTAAGAGAAGACTCATTTCAGCACCTGTTCTGACAATACCATCTGGCTCGGAGGGATTTGTCATCTATAGTGATGCTTCAAGCAAAAGGTTAGGATGTGTTCTCATGCAACATGGGAAAGTCATAGCCTATGCCTCTCGACAACTCAAAGAATATGAGAGGAATTATCCTACTCATGATCTAAAGTTGGCAGCTGTTATCTTCGCACTTAAAATTTGGAGGCATTACTTGTGCGGGGAGAAAGTGGAGAACTTTATGGATCATAAAAGCCTCAAATATTTCTTCACTCAAAAGGAACTCAACATGCGACAGCGACGTTGGCTTGAACTGTTGAAAGATTATGATCATACCATCCAATACCATCCTGGAAAAGCAAACGTGGTAATGACGCGTGAGTAGTAAGATCATATGCGGTATGAGTGCGATATTGTCAAGCGTAGAGGCCCATTTTGTATGACTTACAAAGGATGGAGATAGAGATAAAGACTCGAGGACCCACGTGATAATGGCGAATATCTGAGTAGAACCGACTTTAATCGATAAAGTTAAAGTCGCCAAGCTCTGCACTGGAGCCGATGCATATGAGGAAGAAAGTACAAGAAGGTGCTATCTTGGAAGCAAGAATCGATGAAGAAGGAATACTTGAGTCAACTCCAGACTTTGTGTTCCTAACGATCCCGAAGTTAAAGTATAAAATCATGATGGAGGCGCACAACATACCGTTTTGCAATCTATCTCGAGTACAAAATGTATCATGATCTTGACATACATTTTGGTGGGGCAATATGAAGAGAGAGATAGCGTTGTTTATCTCAAGGTGTTTAACTTGTCAATGAGTCAAGCGAAGAGCATCAAGTACCAAAAGGTCCATTGGAACCACTTGAAATTCAGAATGGAAGTGGAGCATTACTATGGATTTCATTCATTGGTCTTCCCAAGGTTTCTCAAGGCGTAGATGCAATTTGGGTCATTATTGATAGATTGACCAAGTCCGCTCATTTCTTACCAATACGAAACTTATACACTTGAACGTCTTGCTCGTTATGTACATAAACGAGATTGTAAGACTGTATGGTATGCTAGTATCCATAGTTTCTGATCGAGACCCAAGATTCACTTCACGATTTTGGGTTAGTTTACAAAAAGCTATGGGCACAGATTTACGATTTAGTTCGATATATCATCCTCAGACAGACGGACAATCAGAGAGGACTATTCAAACTCTTGAAGATTTATTAAGACTCTATGTCCTTGACTTCAAGGGAAGTTGGGACAAGTTCTTACCATTGGTGGAGTTTTTTTATAACAACAGTTATCAAACAAGTATTGGCATGGCTCCATTTGAGGCGTTGTATAGAAGAAAGTGTCGTTCTCCAGTATGCTGGGATGAGGTGGGCGAAGCAACGTTGTTGGGACCGGAGTTTGTACGTATGACTACGGAAAAGATTCAAACAATCCGACAACGTATAAAAACCTTACAAGATTGACAAAAGAATTATGCTGATCTTCATCGAAAGGACGTGGAATTCGATATTGGAGATCATGTGTTGTTACGTGTTGCTCTATTGAAAGGAGTTACGAGATTTGGAAAGAGAGGAAAGTTCAAACCTCGATTCATTGGCCCATTTTTAATCCTCGATCGAGTAGGGATTGTAGCCTATAGACTCGCTTTACCGCCAAGTATGTCTCGTGTTCATAATGTTTTTCATATATCCATGTTACGTAAATATGTGAAAGACCCGAACCACATTATTGAGTTAGAACCGGATGAAATAGCGGAAGATTTAACGTATGAAGAGGTTCCTGTTCAAATCTTGGATAAGAAGAAACATATTCTACGCTCCAAGGTTATACCTCAAGTCAAAGTTCTATGGAGAAACCATGATGTTAAGGAAATGACCTGGGAGTTAGAATCTGAAATGAAATCAAAGTATCCTTACCTCTTCGACATACCAGGTACGTACACTAATTTCGAGGGAAAAATTTCATAAGAAGGGGAGATTATAAGACCCCAACTTTTATGAATAAAGATGAATTTTCTATAATTATCATTTTTTGAATATTATTGAATGAATTTGATATAATGTTATAGTTGTGGGTAATAGTTATAAATTTTGCAAAGTACGCAAGTTGTTATATAATATTCGATTGGTCGGGAAATATTCGTTTTAACAGAAAATATTCGTACGACGGCACAATCATTGGTGGACCCCACAACGGAATTATTGTCGGATTGAGAAAACAACAAAAATATTTTATGAAAATAACGGCGAAAGTTTTATCGTTAACTGTTGAAACACCCGGTGTTAAAAGTACAGAAATACGCGTGGTTGTATAGTAGCACATGGTATTGATTATTGATGCTTACGTGAGAAGTCACTCAGTTTTGTTCAATTATTGCTTCAGTAATTGTTGCATAGTATCTCACGTTAATTGATTTAATTATTGTTGATATTTTATATATTATTAAATCAATAATTGAGAGGTCGAAGTTATTACTATTATTATTTGCAATATTAATGATGTCTAGAAGTTCTGCCAAGGAGAGGTTTGATCACCTAATTGCGCGCCAATAGGAAGAAATCCTTATTGAAAAGCCCCCTCTTTCACGGAACGACTAATTCGGTCGATTAATAGTGTGAATTATAATAATGATGATGAAGTTTTTTTTATTAGTATTATTAATGTAATAAAATAGAAAAGATTTTTATATAAAACAAAATACTTTTATAAAGTTATTCGTTTTATTAGACTATAAATAGAATATATTATATTCTATTATGCATAGTGTTTTGCATAATAAAATCTTTTTATATAAAACAGAATACTTTTATAAAGTTATTCGTTTTATTAGACTATTAATAAAATATATTATATTTTATTATGCATAGTGTTTGCATAGTGTTTTGCATAGTAAAATCTTTTTATATAAAACAGAATACTTTTATAAAGTTATTCATTTTATTAGATTATAAATAGAATATATTATATTTTATTTAAAAGATTTTATTTTATTAGAATATTTTATAGTAAACCAATCTGGACCGTCCATTTAAAAATAAATCAATCTGGACCGTTCATGAATTAGTTACTATTCAGTCCATTCTCCTATAAATAGAAGCTCATTCCTTCATTATTTTTTACGAATTCACCGAAATTCTAGAGAGAGAAACTATAGAGAGAAAGAAGAAAAGTATTCTGCTACTTCACTACTCCTATATCCAGTTGTTCTAAGGTAAGGGGTATTATTTCTTTCGTATTCATGAAGAGAACTTCTGTTATTCCATTTTTTTTATTCTATTGGAATAACCTGTATATGCGGTCTACCCTATACTTAGTGAAATTCTTCTGTTATTCTATTCTTTATCATTATGTTGAATAACTGCGTCATGCTAAGCACCGCATACATGGTGAAATTCTTCGTTATTCCATTATTTATTATTACATTGGAATATCACGTCTGTGCATTTATGCATGACCCGGTTCCATTATTTATTATCCTCGATGGAACATCCTGCCGGTCTTAATTTAAATTCGACCTAGTTCTGTTATTTATTATTCTGTTGGAATATCCTGTCTGTGCGTTTACGCATGACCTGGTTCCGTTATTTATTATTCCGTTGGAATAACCTGTTTGTGCGGTCTATCGCATGCCTGGTGATTTCTTTTGTTATTTCATTCTTTATTATACTCAGTTGGTTAAAGTTTTGATTTCTATACTCCATGAAATTAGTGGAATATCCTTGATATTTGCGCTTCATCTAGTATCTTTTCATGGAAATATTCTTCTGAGCATTCTTGAATTTTACTCTACAAAGAAGTATCATATTGACAATTTGGACGTTATTAGTTCCTGGATAAATTAATTCTTGAACTTGTTTTATTGAATTCTTATATCATTGTCATCATCCTCATGTTTATATTATGTTGAAAGTCATCGTGGCCTGTGAGTGCATAGATGGACTTGGTATGATTACGATTCAGGATTAATCGGTATAATCATTAACCGTAATGTTATAATTGATGAGGTAAAAGTCCTCATTGGCCCATAGTGCATTGATGGACAGTTGTTGGCATGATCATGACCATTGATGAATACACGAATATCCTTGGCCCGTAGTGCATGGATAATTTGTGGTTGTGATACTAATGAATATCCTTGGCCGTAGTGCAGGGATGATGTGGATTATTTTTTAAGCTGAGTCCCAGCGATAAAAGTGATGAAAAACCTTTTAAATCATAAAAGATAATAGATTTTATTCTCTACTTGACTCTTTTAATGGATTGCTTGTTCCGTTGCAGTTAAACTTGATGTTTGTTATATTGTATCAATTTAACACTGTTGAAGGCTAACGATAATTTATTCTGTATTATCTTTGACATAATATTTCTTACTGGGCTAGTTGAGCTCACCCTTTTACTTTCATTGTTCTCTTTAGGAAATGAGAACGTAGCAGGGACTAGTCGGGGAATGGAGTGACGGTCCAGATAATAGCATTAGTAGTCCTCCCTATTTTGTTAAATAGTGTGATAATAAATGTAATGAGGACTCAATTGAGTGTGGATATTGTCTAGATGACAATATTTGTATTAAAACTCACATCATATGTTTTGTCGTATTTTACACGACTATTGTATAATTAAGTTGTATTTGAATTTTGTACCATGTATTTGGCGACTCAAGATAGGTTATGTATACCTATTTTGGGGGCGTCATATAAACCACTAGGCTTTTGATGTTCAGCCTTAACCCTTTGACACATGAGACATTTGCTTACCCATTCAACTATTTCTCTTTTCATATTCAACCAAAAAGTGTCGACTTAAGTCCTTATACATTTTAGTACTGCCAGGATGTATGGAAAATTTAGAATTATGAGCTTTATTTAAGATTTCGTCTTTTAAAGCTTGATTTAACGGAACCCAAATTCTATCTTCATATCTAATTATTCCATCCTTGTCTATTCTGAATTTGTTATTCTTAATGTGAGTTATATTAGACTTACATTTTTGACAATCTTCATCCTTTTCCTGCATTTCATTAATTTTATCAAGTAGAGACAAAATTCCCTCTAATATGAATAACTTTTGGGTAGAGGTAGTTGGACATTCCACCTCAATTTATAGTTTTTCAAAATCTTTTATTAACATATCATTGGTGGTTAATACATTCAACTTTTCTTGATTCTTTCTACTTAACGCATCAGCTACGACATTAGCTTTACCGGGATGATATAAGATTTCACAATCAAAATCCTTTATCAGTTCTAACCATCTTCTCTGTCTTAAGTTTTGTTCCTTTTGTGTAAAAATATATTTCAGACTTTTGTGATTTGTATATATCTCGCACTTCTCCCCGTACAAGTAATGCCTCCAAATTTTAAAGGCAAAAACTACCGCGGCTAACTCTAGGTCATGAGTAGGATACCTCTTCTCATACTCTTTGAGTTGTCGTGATGCATAAGCAATCACTTTCCCATATTTCATAAACACACAACCTAAACCTCTGTGTGACGCATCACTAAAAACTACAAGGCCTCTTGTATCATTTGGTAAGGACAACATTGGAGCCATGCTCAGTCGCTTCATTCAACTTGCGTTATTTTCATTTTTGAATGTATTAACACAAATGATCATCAATTTACAGTTTACTACATGAATTGAACATCAATTTTTGACTCAAAGTAGGCTATATTGTACATACTCATCCAAAACCAATTCCTTTTTCTCAAACATGACTACTCATGAATTTGATACTCCATAATCATTTGTAAACTACATATAACATATTATAATCATCAACTAACATATATAGACCATATCTCATCGAATTATACAACAAAAATCAAAGTTTCTATAGATAAAAAACTCAAGAACGTATAAACTAAGAAAGATGCATATGTTGATATGTACGCCCGTTAAATCGATATCAAAATAAAGATGTTTATTATTCATAAGATGAATGTTATTTATTGATGCATATGTTGATATGTATGATAATAAATGGGATTTGTGACGCCCCCAAATTTGGGTTCCCTAACCTCGGGTTTGGTGCTCACGCTCAATCATACATATAACATCTAACTACCCATTCTTTTATAAATTATATCATTCATACCATTAATTAATATAATTATAACAACATCCCAGGTTATCTAACCTTAACATAATCTATATACCTTCAGATATACAAAAAGTTTACATACAGTAACGTAATAATTAAAGTTTATAATAATTATTCCTGCACTTTTCCCTTGCCCTTGTCTTTCTTTGACCCTCATGCTACCTCGTCCTTAGCTGAAATGTTATATTTAAGCAAGTGTGAGCAAAAAGTTTGCTACGCAAGTTAAAGCATACAATAAGAGATATGAATCAAGAATATAAGGGACTAGCTTCGAAAGACTTCAACAATGTTCAAAGGACTTCGAAATAGCTGAATAAACTATTTTTCAATAACAAGACTTTATTAAATTTCATTCTAAATAACAATTCAATGATGAAAGAATAAAACTCTTTCGAAGTTTTAATAATGTTTAATTTATTATCAAGAGATAATACTACTTCAATAATAAAGTGGGATATTCCCAGATTGCATGCTGAGTGATCTCAATTAGATCATGAACTAATAGAGGAATCGTCATTTATTTAATACTGAATTACCTCAAGTATATCAGTTAACCATAAATATTAAATCATACTCTTCTGCAAGTACATGAGTGATCATCTTCATTGTATCCTATATTATATATAATACTAAAAAATAGCGCAATAGTCGGATGTCCGACAATAAAATCCCCTTTTTATAAGGGTTATTCATCTCAGTCTTACATCATGATTCTGTACCACAACAATATTTTTTGGATTAATTTTAAATAAATATTAAAGATTTCAACATATAATATCTATATTGATCTAGCCGAAATAATTGACATAGATCTTTCAATAACAACTTAGTTCAAATAATAGAAAGTTTTATGCTTTAACAAATATTAGTCTCACCAAAACAATTAGCTGAGACATAACTCATAAATTGTTCAATAATAGACAAAAATCAATTGCACTATGTGCAAACAACAATAATCATTATAGATGTGAATAACCAATAATAGTCATTCAACAATCATGCTTTGAAATTTATAACTCAATTTGAGTTAATGAACTTGCAATAAATGCGAATGCTCAATAATAATCTTAGATGTGGAATAATCAATAATAATTATCCACTTAACATGCTTGAAAAATAATAACTCGAGTTTGAGTTAAGGAAACTTGCCTTGGTCGTTGACTACTGCTACACAATCTAATTTAGCTTCGTTTGAAAGACCTATCATAATTAATATTGGTCTCACAATTGGCGTAATACATCACATCACATAATACTGCTATTTAAAGTCATTATATAAATTAGATACATTACCATGTATTCACAATAGTGTTTAGAACCTATAAAAATAATTATTAGGTTAAACTAATTTAGTCTGGTTATATTTTGGTACTAATTCGGTGTCCCAATTACCTTATCAAATAATTAACGAGTTTATTTTCAATAACAATCTACTCCAAAGCTTCAATATTATTTTAGATAATTTAATTATCCTTTATAATATTTTTTGAAGCTCATAATAATTTTTAAATAATTATTATCTTTTATAATAATTTTTCAAACATTGAAATCATTTTAAATTATTTAAATCTTTGAATAATTTCATTATCATTAATACTTTAATAATTTAAAATATTAATGAAATCCTTGTCAAAATATTTAAAGTTATTTATAATAACTCAAAATATTTTTAAAATAATAATATTATCTTTAAATGATTTTTAAAATATTTAAAATTATTTTTAAATAGTTACCATTAATATTAAAATATTAATGTATTTCACGTCAAAAATTAAAAGTCATTTATTATAACATAAAATATTTTTAAATCAGTTATATCAATTTTAAATGATTTTAAAGCATAAAATCAATTTTAAAAATTTATTTAATATAATTATTAAATAAATTTATTATCATTAATATTAAGTTATTAATGAAATGTATATCAAAATATTAAAAGTTTTGTATTATAACTTAGAATATTTTTTTAACACTTTAACATCATTTTTAAATGATTTTTAAAATATTAAAATCATTTTTAACTAATTTATGTAATATAATTATTAAATAAATTTAATATCATTAATATTTAAATAAATTAAAATATTAATGAAATTTATGTGAAATTATTAAAAGTTACTTTTTATAACTTAAAGTAATTTTTAAAACTCATTTATGAATTTTTATTAAGTATTTTCTATTTTTCATTATTTATTTGAATTAATTAATTAGTTTTTAATAAAACTGTCGCTACAGGCTTTAGCGACGAAAACTGTCGCAATAGGTGTTCTTCATCAATGAAGAACATCTTTGGTTAATGCCCTGGGGGCTACTTTGGCTATGATTAATTTTCATCTGGATAAGTTTCTAGGTATGAAAGTGTATCCATGGTGTAGTACTAGTGTAATACTATAAGTACTAACCAATTTCAGGGTCTAACTACTTCATAGCATGAAGATCTAAGTGTCCAAAGTAACTGTCAGGACTATTCTTGAGTTTCTGGGTTACCCAGAAACCCAGATAGTTTAGAGTAGCTACTTTAGAGATTCAATAACTGGATTTCTGTGTATTGTTTAAGTGTTAGAGTGTCACAATCTTGAAGATTACATGTCAAGGTACAAAAGTACTACACTTAGGTAGCTTAACTACATCACAATAGTAATATCTAGCTTGGTCAAAAGTCTGTCAGAGACTTGTTCTTCAGTTTTCTGGAAATTCCAGAAAACTGATTCTGTGCTTGGTCAACCTACTTTGATCACTAATAACTTTGATCCTATTGATGGTTTAGGTGTTTTGATGTCATAGTTCTATAGTCCATATGTCAGGGTATATCAATGATAGACTTACACAATCTAACAACCTAATAGATGCAAGATATAAGCACGACAAAACCTGTGAGACCATTTCTTGGAAATTTCTTAGTTACCCAGAAATTCGTATTCATGACTGCTCAACCATGTTTGACCATTAATAAATTGAAATCTGGATATGATTCCAGTTCCTGTTTACTCTCCTCATGGCATACTATAACAATGATACACTTAGCAAGTCTAACACTTGATAGATTTGGATCTATGGCCTCTAACATTTGACTGTCAGGCCATATTTCTAGGGTTCTTGACAGTTAATAAAATCTTCATTTTCATACACTTAGATGTTATGGATCCATGATATATCATCATAGATCACTATATAACATCACATACAACATATATAAACATAAAAACATAAAATTTTTCTAAGCATATAGGATTTAGCTTAGGGTTAGGGTTTATACCTTTCTTGAACAACTTTTGATCTTCTCTTCCTAATCTGATCTTGCGGCGTTCTTAGCTTTTCTTGGGACTGATTTACTATCTAAATTTCGTGGCTTGAGGAAGAGAGAGACTTGGCTAGGGTTAATGAACACAAATGAGCTTTCTTTGATTGTTCTCTTTCTTTAAAATCCCAATCTTTGATCCAATGGATGGTAATGTTGCTAGGTCTCAATAAGATTTGATTTGGCTTGGATTTGGAGCACATGGGATATCTCAAGAGATGAGTCACAAGATTTGGAAATATCTTTTAACTTACAAGTTAAATAAAAGGATATTTTAGTAATTTCGCATACAAAAGGGTATTTTGGTTATTTCTCACATGATTTTAAGGGTAGTTTGGTCTTTTGACATGATACCTTTAAATCTTAACCTTTAGGGTTTAATACTTAGCATTAGGGTTTGCAAATTAGGGGTTTGAGTTCCCAATTAAGAAATTAGGGTTTTCAAAAATAAAATTCGGGTTCCTAACTGATCGTTAGGGTTTCCTAACTGCACATTAGGGTTTCTAATCTAACATTAGGGTTTATTAAGGTTATACCTTATCTGATCAACATTTGATCATTAATCGCATACTGCACATATAAATAATCGTAAATACAATTTTAATAATTGTATTAATAATCAAAGCCCTATCCGCAATAGGGTTAGGGTTTTCATCAAATGTTCACCATAACTTCATTCATATTTCTCAGTCAATAACTAATTTCACTATCTTTCTACGCTCATATCAAACATGCTCAACATAATAATGATATTCAATACTGATATAAATAAAAAAAATATTCGTAAAAATAGAATTGTTTAAAATTCAAGGTCCTGACATTCTCCCATCCTTATAAGGATTCCGTCCCCAGAATCACTATTTTCTGACATTCAAAGTATGTCTATTACTTCATCTATTCTTTCCGATCCCAATTCAGAGTGAAAAATACGTACTTAATTCAAGTCTCATTTGACTTAGCATAGCTCATATTTACCTGTTATATTTAGGTATCAACTCATAATAATATTCCTTTAATAAATTTTTGCAACTCGTGCTTTCTTTCAGTTTACCTTGAAACCTCTAAGGTTTACCATAGATCGTATGATCATACTTACTTTCAAATATCATTTTAAAGTTGTATAATCAATTCTTTCATTTATATATATATATATATATATATATACACAATACTCATTTGTGACTCATATATTAACCTGTGACTCGGATCCGTAAATGGAAACACCTCACAGTGATATCAACCAAATAATATGCGCGCAATTATATTACTGATCGAAATCTTTACATATCACCACCTCCTATGCAGCCACTGCGTCTTGAACCGTTATGTTAAAAGTGTGTGTCGTTGGTCTTCCCAGCTGTGTAGATCCTTTGATAGTCAGTGTTCCGCTGCTGGTTCCTTTGTTGTTGCTTCCTTTATCTGCATTCTTCTTTGGGAAGTTTCGAATTTGATGGTCTAACGATCCACAAAAAAAACAATATTGTATCTTTTTTGGACTGGGATAATTGGGAGAAATGTCTCACTATTGGCCATAGTTAAAATATACTCCTTTTCCTTTTAAACAAACTCCTTGATGGTTCTTCCCATAAACCGCACACGACTCACCTCTCTTCCTACTCTCTCCTGACTTATTTCCCGATTGGGTGATATCGTTCCACTTCTGCTTATTGGGGTTACTTCCACCACTACTACCTCCTTCATTCGCCTTTTTCTCCTTCTCCTGATGATACTTTGATGCAACTTCACTCCCTCCTTCAACAATGATTGCTTTTTCTAACAGGGTCAAAAATGTATTCATTTGCAACACTGCTACCTTGTTAAATATCCTTGGCTTCAGTCCATTCTCAAACCTTCGCACTTTTCGTGCTTCCGTATGTACCCGATGTTGAGCAAATCTCGCTAGTTCGTTGAATTTAGTGGCGTACTCTGAAACTGAAATATTCTCTTGCTTCAACACCAAAAATTTACCTCCATTCTTGCTTGCATACTTGGCAAAAAGTAATTTTAGAAAAATAACTCTTTAAATCTTGTCCATGTTACTACTTCTGTCACAGCTCTAGTCTGGTTTGTTTCCCACCATTAATTAGCTTCACCCTTCATCAAATAGGTAGTAAAATCTGTCTTTTACTCCTCTACTACTCTTGCAATAATAAAAGCCTTCTCCATTTCCTTTACCCAAGTTTGGGCTTCAATAGGATCAGTGGTTCTTTTAAATTCTAGCAGCCCTACCACTTTTAAATCTTTGAAATTCGTAAATCTATTAGCTGGCCAATCTCTTGTTGCTGGTGCGCTATTTTTCATAGCTTGAGCTAAAATTTTAACAAAGTTTAGCATTGGGTCTATTTGACCTCCTTCATTATTCACTGATTGTTCCTCCCTTTGGTTTCGATTTTGTCGTCATGACAGCATTATCTGATTAAATAAAAACTTACATTAATCTTTTATCACTACACTACATCTTACTATTACTATGATAAGAGTGTAGTACGAAATTTTAAACATAAAGTAATTCAGTCTTGCTCGATTTAGCAAATTCAATTTGTCGAATTAATAAATTATTAGATAGACAACGTACTATCTTAATCTTCCAAATTTATTTACTTAATAAAACATATAATCATATCATTTCAATTACCTTCATATTCATTCATATAGTACATAATACTTTTCAGTACATAGCACATATTTGCTATAATCATTTAATATCCCTTTATGACAAAAGTCGGGATTCACTACTACAACTTTATACAAAAGGTTGAGATTTACACAAATTATCTTAATATTCATACAAAAACAAGGATTACATTTATATATATATATATATATTTATTTATATATACCTACTCATCGTTTACGATATTACATTCATAACATATCATCTCACTTCCAAAAGGTCCTACTACTCATGCTTAATCTTTCTGCGGTCCACTTCCTTCACCCTTCTTCTTCTTAGGACACTTTTTTAACTTGTGACCCATTCCACCACATGAAAAATATCCTCTTTTCTTTGGCTTAGGAAAATTTGGTGAAATATGTCCTTCTTGAACACAATTGTACCAAACATTTTTACCCTTCATATATTTCTCCAAATGGTTCTTTTCACACTTACCGCATACTTGTTTCTTCTTTGAATTAGAATTCCTTGAATTATTGTCATTGTCATTGTCATTGTTCCTTTTTCTTTTATTATCATGACCCTTCTTTTTCTTTCTTACTTCTTCAGATGATCCACTATATTCAACCCTCATTCTATCAACTTGTGCCTTTAGATCATTTCGTTCTTCTGTCATCTCTCATAATGCCCTTTTCGTCTTCCACAATTCCTCCAAGAGAAACACTTCTTGAACTTCCACAGATACTTGACCTTTTTCAATTCCTACCCTACCTTTTTCTCTATCTTCAGCCTTTATTTCTGACTCCACCTTAGTTTCTTTGGAATCTACTTCTTCATTCAGCTCCATTTCGGGATACTCGTCATGATCGCTCCCCAGATTCACCATAGGTTCGTCTCTTAAAAATTCTTCAACTAACTCACTCTGAGCTGGCACCTCGGCTAATAGCATTGGTGCAACAACTGCTAACATCTCCGTAACCATTTCATCATCTCCTGACATTCTACAATCAGTTTTAAAAAATCTGACTTAGTACATCGCTAGTACACAATCTATAAACACTAAGTGTCCACATATCGTACTATTGATGAATTTCACCAACCCCTCACTTAGAACTCTAAATGAGTTTTCTCAATCTTCTTATGGATATATCCCTAAGGTTTCCCCCCCACATAAGGTTTATACCCTACAACTTTGATACCAACCTGTGCCGCCCCTAAATCTGGGTTCTCTAACCTCGGGTTTAGTGCTCACAATCCATCATACATATCACATCTAACTAACCATTCATTTATAAATTATATCATTCATACCATTAATTAATATAATTATAACAACAACCCATGTTATCTAACCTTAACATAATTTACATACCTTCAGATATACAAAAAGGTTTACATACTGTAAAACCCAAAACCCTAATAAGACTCAGATATGTAAATTCAGTTATATTAATAAAATCTCTCCGTACTGAAAGTGTTATATGCTAATATATACTCTATTTAACAAATTTGATCAATTAATTTTCATCCAAAAATTGACATACTTGACACCTCGTGCTTAAAAATTTTCTTCTGAAAACGGACTTTTCGGTACATTTGTTTTGACAAGCTGCTTTGTCGTGCTTACACTGAAAAAATGCTTTGTCTTGCTTGTTAGGATATGTGTAAAATCTAGGTTCGGAACCCTAGATTATAAAACCTAACCCTATATTACAAATCCTAACCCTAATTAGCTAAATTAAACCCTAATTAGGTTAGCCTAACACCTAATCATGATTACTAAACTTCAATTAGGTACTAATAAACATCATTAAGCAACCCTAATCATTAAAAACAAAACCCTAATCAAGATTAGTGAGGATTAGGGCATAATTAAGCTATTAATTTGATCAACTAGCTCACAAGTAGGTTGATAGTCATCCACACAAGTCCCAAAACATCACATGACATGCTTCCAAACTCCAAACACCAGAAGAGTCATAGATCAGATATTTTAGGAGGTAGGTAGGTGAAAAAGACCAAAAAACCTAAGTTGCTTAAGTCTATAAATAGCATCACATCCTCTGACCAAACCTACGAATTCTCTAAGCTTATACACTCTTATAAACATACCAAATCAAGCCTGGGTGATAGCAGCATCAAATTCAGTAGCCAAAAATCAAAATCAAGTAAGAAAGGTGCAAACCTTAATTCATAGCTAGATCTTTGATGATTTGTTCAAATTTTTATTTAGGTGTTTAGATTTGTGTAATAGTATGTTAGAAAGTATGTTAGGTTGATAAAACATGTTTTCATAACATCTAGATGCCTCAGATAAGTGTTTTAAGCGATATGGAAATTTTGGAAAAATAAGCCTGACAGTCAAATGTTAGAGCTTGTAGATTCATGTATGTCAATAATTAGGTCTGTTAATTATATGTTATTTGTAGTATGACATGAGGTCTTTAATCTGGAAAAGAAAACAGGTTCATTAGAACCATATATTGCAAGATATAGATGGTCAAAGGTGGTTGACCGATCACAAAGTTCTATTTTCTGGGTTACCCAGAAAACTCAAGAACAGGTTGAACCGGCTACTTTGACCAACCTTTTAAATCGCTTTCTGGTTGTTGTTATAATGACGTTTTGTAATGAATTAATACCTTGACATACCTACTACATATCTATGATCTTAAATTGCTTAAATAGTTCATAGGATTACTGGAATTAATGGTCAAAATTCGTTGACCGAGCTTGACCAAGTTTTCTGGGTTACCCATAAAACCGACGAACATGAAGAACAACCTTTGGCTGTACTTTGACCAACATAGATCGAGACCTTAGAGTTATGCTTTGTCCAAACCAGTGTTTTGTATATGTACCTTGACACATAGACTTCCTATTACAACAAACAAAACACAAATCTATGACACAGATTCAAAGATATGAAAGCTACAAAATCGTTGACCGACCATGACCACTGTTATGGGTTACCTAGAAACTCAAGAACAGCTATGACAGTGACTTTGAGCCTCTATAACTTCTTGTTATATGTAGGTTAAAGCACGAAATTTGTCTGATGTTGTACTACTGTATGAGTACTATAACATCCATACTTGTCCAAACTCGAGAATCATCAACAACATGAAAAAGAAATCATGGGTTAAAGTGGTTCCTAAGCCACAACCAATTTGAAACCCGTAAACTCAAGAACACCTATAGCGACACTTTCTGTCACTATAGGGCTTTAGTGACAGACATAATTTTTTTTTTAGAAATTAATAAATAAAAATTAGAAATAATTTATAAATAAATATAAAAATAGTTTTAAAAATTATATTAAGTTATTATAATTAACTTTTGATATTTTTACATAAATTTAATAAATATTTTATTTTATTTGAATATTATTAAGAATTAAGTTAATAATAATGTAATTAGAATAATTACTTATAAATAATAAATAATTATTGAAAAATAATATTAATGATATAAAAATCATAATAAATGGTTATAAATTATTTAAAAATAGTAAACAAGGTTTTAATAAAAATTCTAAGCAAATACTAATTATTTAGAAATAGAAATAAATGATTTAAAAAATATATAAAGAATAAATAAATACTTAAAATTATTATAAGCTTCTAGAAATTATTATAATGGATATATAAATTATCTAAAAATATAATAAAGCTTATAAATAAAAGTTAGTCGAAATAACAACTTATTTAATACTCGGTATGGTCATTGAACACCGAAACCCTATCGAACTTAACCCGAACATATGTAAATTTTGTATTTGAGTATTGTTATCAATACTAATGTGTTAGATTTATATGAATGAACATCGTAGGTGTTTATTAACGAATCGAGTAGCATTACTTGACTGATCTACACTCAGACAAGTTTCTTATACCCTAATTACTTTCCCAACTTATTACTTACACAGATTCTCAAACCCTGTTTATTCGTTGAACAAGATTTCTATCTTGATTTGCTTTTGATATGATACATCAAACCTAAACTTGAATTACCATTTATTGCAATGTTATTGCAATAACATCAATATAACTAAGAAATGAATTGTTTATTAATATGATATTGTTTATTGAGCATAAGTTGTTGTGTCAAACCAAATTGTTTTGGTAAGACATCCTATTCTGAAGTTGAGTATCCTATAAGGGATCGAGGTTTCTTCAATAATATTGACATTAATTTGGGTGCATTTGAGCACTAGTAGGATGAGATGTATACTCCTAGGATATTGAGTAGGTTGATCCCCTATCTCATATCTAAAATAAATTTTCTAAGTCTATGTGACTGACAGAAATAAAAAGTCCAGAAATGGTTGAAAAAGAAATTTTAGAAATGGTAGCAACTATCAGTTAAATTTTGAATTATTATAGTTCTTCAAATCATATATTGTTATAAATATAAAACCTGCTGAGCATGTCATAGCTCACCCTTGCAAATTATTCCCTTTGCCGAATTAGATGGTAACCCTGATACATCTGGAGTAGATAAAGGGAAGCGTCCCTGCTTAGATTAGCTTATATTCTTGTCTAGTTGAATACTTTGTAATAAGAAATTCTTTATGAAGAATCATGTAATCGAATCTTAATATTTATGATATATATATATATATATATATATATATATATATTTATTTATTTCCACAACCGTGTTTTCTTAAATATATAGATGTAATTTAGAATCTTCAATCTAGTTTGAGATCCTTGGGAACTATTTATCTGAGTGAGGGTATTGATAACATGGAATGTTCATGTTATTATTAATACTCTGTATTTCAGATAGATATGTAATATCGATACGATAATGTAATTCGCATGACATAGACTATACATCTGAGTGAGGGTATTGGTAATATGGACTGTTCATATTATTACTGATATTCTAAATTTTGAATAGATAGATACTATTCACAGATACAGTTTATATATCCAAGTGAGGGTATCCAAACACAGTAATAGTTTTCTTGAGAATAGTCATCTGTTATGGGATACTGTGAATCTTGGATCTATAGGAATTATATCTGGTTATAAATTGTGTAGTCACTCAATTAGATATAAGCATATAATCTGATACCATGGGTGTATAGATTTTAATGCGTTATATATATTAACTTGTAGTAAGCACCATATCGGATACCGTGGGAGTATAGATATGGGGGCGTTAAAATTTTGGTATCAGAGCCGTTAAGGCTATAGATATAAGGAAGAGAAATCTTAGTATATAGTCTTTGATTCCATAAAAATTTTAAAAGTACATATAAAAATAACATTAAAAATATTATGTTTGTGTAAATTCCATACCAGTATTAAAGGAGTTTTTATTTTATAGATGGCCAACTCCAGTGCTGAAGAAATGGTGATAGTAAACAATCCACCACAAATTGAGTCATTTATAGCTAGTGATGCAGAGGATGAAGAATTGCTTCATGACCAACAACTGCTAGATGCTGAGGAAGAGGAAGATCCAGTAGCAGGGCAATTAATGAGAATTGATGAACATGATGAAGCAATGGCATCACTATTGAAAACAACAGAATATGAGAATAATAAAATGTAGTTTAGGGCAGACTTAGCCGAGGGAATGCTAGAACATAAGAGGGGAACTAATAACTGACTGAAAGGACAACTGCACTATGCACAAAGGGGTAGGAAGGAAATACGGTCAAGGCTTCTCAAATCATCTCTAGGTACTTGAGATGTTTTCAATGATTTGCAGCGCCGGGTAGTTTGATATCCGGTGGAGGAGAAGAAAATTGCATATTTGATACGTCAATCTGTGGTCTGCCACATGATCCAGGATTCCTTTGATGATGTTAATGGGTTTTAGAGGGTAGTATAGAAGTATAAATGCTCTATATTAGTATAAATAAAGGAGCATTTAAAGTTTGTAATATAGCTAGTAGTATGTGTAAGCTAGTAGTATGTGTAAATTACTAAGTTATTTTGTATGACTCTTGTGATATATGTATAAACAATATGTTTGTATTATACAAAATTCTTATGTGGATTTTTGTTGTTGTAGAATCATGCCACCAACTAGAAGACCCCAACAAGAGATAGATAATGATGATAATCCTACCCAAAATTTAGTAGAACTTTTGTTAGGTGCTATGAATAGACCCACAACCCAAAACACTTCCTTTAAAGATTTTAAATTAGTTAGTCCACCCGAGTTCAAAGGCACATCTGAACCTATCGATGCACAAATTTGGATTACTGAAATAGAAATTTTCTTCCTAGTAACTAATGTCAATAATAATCAAAAGATGACTTTTGCAACCTTTTCCTTGAAAGGTGAGGCTAATTACTGCTAAGAATCAACTAAGGGTCGGGCAGAAACTAAAATTGTACCTTGGGATATATTCAAAAAGTTGTTATTTGAAAGCTATTTTTCCTAATCTATGAAGGATCATATAGAAGTAAAATTTCTAGAACTAAAATAAGGAGACCTGACTGTATCTCAGTATACAACCAAGTTTAACGAACTGTCCAGGTTTGCTCCTCACCAAGTTAATACTGAATTCAGAAAGAATCGGAGGTATCAAGAAGGTTTGAAACCTCAGATACGAAGTAAATTGTTAGTATTCCAAATAAAGACTTTTTCAGAAATACTCGAGAAAGCTTCTATAGCTGAAAGTGAAAACGAAAGACTCATTAAATTCCATCAGGAAAAGAAGAGCCACAATGAGAAAGGGAAACTTAAGACCGAACCCAGTTTAGGTGGGTTTAATAATAAACGGAAATAGGATACTACTTTTTCCAACAACCCGGGGAAAAAGATGGGTAATAACAATAATAACTTCAGTAATAATAACATTAAACCTTGTTCTACCTGTGGAAAGAAACATAAAGGGGTATGTTTTAATATTAAATGTTACAATTATTGAAAAATGAGACACCTTTCTCCACAGTGTCCTCTCCCTAATAAAAATAAATGTTTCAATAATGGTTCGTCGGATCATTTCTCAAAGAATTGTTCCAAACCCAAGAACCAGGGAGGAAAGGGTAATAGAGTATCAGAGAATAACAATAATTAGTCAACAGTAGCTGCAGTTGGAGTTCATAATTGACCAACCGCGAGAATATTTAATATGTTGGTGAGGGATGTTGTTGCTTCACAAGACGTGGTGATAGGTATCATCCCTATCAACACTTTAAATGCATATGTGTTATTCGATTCTGGTGCTACTTGTTCCTTCGTGTATAATAGCTTTTCTAAAAACCTGAATATACCATGTGAAAATTTAGACAAACCATTCTATGTAGAAATTGCAAACAATGAAAAGATTTCGGTTTAGACCATATATAGGTGTCGACGTCGGAATTTTTATTTGTCCCTTTTCTATTCTTGTCTTTTGGTTTTCTCATGTTAGGTGAGATTTGTTTGAAAAAAGAAGTTGTGAAAAGGTCCGACATTTATATGTCCACGATTTGACTGTAAGAGTCGTCAGTTGGTGTTTTTTAAATGGTTGCACAAACGCAACCGAGAAAAGGTTTGCACATTGACCACGTGATGTAACACTACTAAACTGGTATGTGAAACCGATATTCGTTAGGGTCCGGGGACTTGCTTATACGGAGGGAAGGTGTTAGGCACCCCCCGACATCCGTGTTACCACAGTGACTGCCACTTTTCAATTAAACTGTTATATGAATGTGTGTGTGTCTGTGTGTGTGGGTCAATGTGCAATTATTTGGAAGTAGTGCTATGCCTCGTTCGCACCTATATACAAATGGTTTGAATTTGTGTAAAAATTTAGTTTTAAACAAGATATAGCAGTGATGTTTTGTAAAAGAGGTTTTTCAAACCCTGTGCTCAATAGTAATTGAGGCCTTTAATACTTTCATTTTTATTAAGTGTTCGGCTTAATTGCTTGTATTTTCGAGATGCGAGGCATCTTCGAGAAAATAATATAGATAGCAGTGCCGAACTCCTTGTGGGCATGATAGCCATCTATGGAAATTCAGGCACCGTGAATAATGTACAAGCTATTTACAGCCGAAATTGTCCATCATGGGAATCAAATCTAGATTTAGGAAGCTGAATTTGTGATGACATGATTCCTAGGCTCACATGATGCAGCAGTTTATATGAAAGCTGTAAGAAGTTATATATATAAAAGCTATAAATATATATATACAGACTGTCAACCACCACGAAGCGAACTTCATGGGGGACTGTAAATGTAAATATATAAAATCGGTAGATATATATATATATATATATATATATATATATATAGACAAGATCAACCACCACGAAGCACCTCAATGGGGGATCAAAAATATAAATAAAGCAGTTAAGACGATCAACCGCCACGAAGTAAATTCCAGGCGGGATGGAATGTAAATAAAGCAGAAAAAATGATCAACCGCCACGAAGTAAACTTTAGGCGGGACGAAATATAAATAAAGTAGTAAAAGGCCACGAAGTAAACTCCAGGCCTGATAGAAATGTATATATATATATATATATATATAAGCGGTGAACGCATGAAGATATATATCGATCCCATTTCGGTTTATCATTTCAAATGATTGTATATATATATATATATATATATATATATATATAAAATCGAGCTCATCGAACAAAGTCGATAAAGTTTTATATATATATATATATATATATATATATATATATATATATATATATATATATATATATATATATATATAAGGAAATAAATGTCCTGGACGTGAGTTCAGGCTCAATCGAGGCATAACTCGATAATGTTAGTCCATATATATATATATATATATATACAGACACACACACAAAAGGAAATAAAATCCACAGACATAAGTCTGGGAATACACACGCAACACGACTCTCAACTTGAAGAACGATGTGTGCACAGTAGACGAGAAAGGCTTTAAGAAGTGCAAAAAGGCTTATAGTGGACTGCCAAAGAAGACTTCTATAACTTTAAATGGATGAACACTGGGCTCCCGCCGGTAAAAATGTGACGCCCCCAAAATAGGTATACATCACCCATCTTGGGTCACCAAATACATGGTACATAATACAAATACAAACTTAAATATACAACATAAGTTGTGAGTTTTAATACAAATATTATCTCCTAGACATTATTTAAACTCAAAATAAGTCCTCAATACATTTATTATCACACTATTTCACAGAATACTCAGGACGACTAATGCAAACATCTGGACCGTCACTCCATTCCCCGACTAGTCCCAACTATATTCTCATTTCCTGAAGAGAATAATGAAAGCAAAGGGTGAGTGATAAGTAGGTTTTATACCTACTTATTGGATATCAATTCACGCTAACTATGCTCATCTCAAGTACATTTTAGTATGTTTTTAGTTGCATTTCATGTTATTTTGCATTGCATATATTTAGAACTCCTCTGGTGTAAAAATGCAGGACATGGTATAGCTCGGTGTTATTAGGTGGCAATGAGACTAGTGAAGGCATGGCACAAGGAACAAGTGGAGATAAGCAACTACGCGTTGATGAAGGAAGAAGTATTAGCAGCTAGACGTAGAAGCAACAATGAGAAAACTCAAGGATGCAGAAAGCCACGAGGGTAGGGTGGCACGTTGCACAAGTTGAAACTTCGCGTGCAGCGCCAAAGAACCCAAGAAGCTAAATTTCCATACACGCGTGCCCGCGCCTGTTATGTAATGGGATTGCGCGCGGCCACGCGCGTCATTGAATGTTGTTGTTTCACTTTATTTTAATTTTAAAATTGGAAGTGTTTGAGTTGGTCTAAACTACTCTAGTTGGTACGAGACGCATATTATTATTATTTTTAAAGAACTAGGGTTCGAAGCCTTAATACATTTTACAAAGAGGGTTGAGCATACATTGAAGATTTTCTTCATCTTCTTTTGGATTGATTCATTGAATAAGAACTACTTTTATTTTGTTGGAAAATATTGGAGATTTGAACAGCATTTATGGAATATAATTTACAATTGGGTTTGATCAATTCTATCTTCTCTTTCAATTGCTTTATTTATTATCCATGTGTTGCTATAATCCCATAATGGCTTTCGGTTCAGAGATAAACTAAATTCCATTATGGGATTCTAACGGATATTGATATGTAGTCTAAAATAAATGGCATGATTGCTTGATTGTGTGATTGTCATGGAATTTCTATTATGATTGATTGGATTGCATGAATGTTTGATCACCATTCATTTTATGTACTTATATGGACAACATTAACTGTAGAGGGTGGAAATCGAGAGTGCGTAGAAGTATACAAGTATAGTTAGAAGGGACAACATAGGGCTTTGAGAGACTATTCAATGCCAAATATTAATGGATTGCAGTCGAGTATAGTTAGACCAGCGATAGCAGCTAACTCCTTTAAGATAAAGCCGAGAACTATTCAAATGGTGCATAATTCAGTACAGTTTGGGGGTGCTGCTACAGATGATCCTAATGAGCACCTGTTGAGTTTTATTAAAATATGTGATACTTTCAGATATAACGGGGTGACGGAGGATGCTATCAGACTTAGACTGTTTCCGTTTTCATTGAGGGATAAAGCAAGAATTTGGCTTCACTCTTTACCTTCAGGTTCTATAACTACATGGGAGGCCCTAACACAGAAATTCTTAGCCAAGTTTTTCCCAATGGCTAAGACTGCGAAGATGAGAACAACAATTTCTGTAACGCCTCAGAAAATTTGGATTTTTGAGAATTAAATTTTTATTTGATTATGTGGATTAAAATGAATTTAATTCATTATTTATGGGAGTAAGCTAATTGAAGGTCGTTCTATGACCTAGATATGTCGGAACGTCGTAGTATTTTGGCTATGTGATAGAATTAAAGTGTTTGAATTTCCAAGACGAAAATAAAAACTTTTCGAGAAATTTTTTGAAAAATACTATTCACGCATTTCTGCTCGGGAATTATTTTTGAACTTCCGAGAAATATGTAATGATAGAATATCGAGGTAAAATAGAATATCCAATAATATTTCAGTTATAGCAAACGCAATTTTTCGCTTGCGGACTTAAAACTTAACGATTAGGAAAAATAATTTTCGAGAAGGAAATGAAGTGTGTATGATGAATTAATGCAATGATCGTATAATACGTAGGTATTGTACGAAGTAATGAATATGAGTGTGATACGAAGTATCATACGAGTATGCATGAATGATGGTATGGTGTACATAAATAAGTATACGAGTTAGAATACGAGATTAATACGTAGATTTTCAAGGTAAACTTGAGTATGAATAAACAAATGTATTTTTCATCGATTATTCGATGGGCACGCGAGGTTTCCAAAAACTTAAATGTACATACATTTTTACAGGATGTAGTGTTGATCAACATAGAGTACTATGGGCTAATCACCCAGAAGTGCTCGTAAGATATGCCGGACTTACGGACTTAGTGTTGGGTTGTCCTTTTCAAAGAAATTATGAAATACTCATGGTCTTTGAACAGGATAAATGTTTTACTGAATATTGTTATTGTAAAACATTTTGAAGGAAAAGAAGTGTTATTTTAAATTATTGATAGTACTTCATAACTATTATCCAGATATTGAAGATATATGATTCCTATGTTTCAAGCATGTCGTTTAAAAGAATTTGTTGTACTTGTTGAGCTTGCTATGCTCACTCTTGCTTGAACCATATGAATGTAGCTAGGACCGAATGAACCGAGGGATCCGACAAGGATAAAGGCAAGACGAAGATGAGCGATTAGTTTACCATGTAATAAACTAGTAAGTTGTATATATTATAGTATGATAAACAAAGAATGTAATGGTTTTAGAACCTGGGAACGAGATGTAATATTATTAATATAATAAGAATGTCTTTGAGACGCGTATTTTGATGTTGTTTCAATAGAATGAATGTACAATTATAAGTACCGTGTAACACTATCTGTCGGGTTGGAAGATACCCGGATTTGGGGGTGTCACAGGTTAGTATCAAAGCATTAGGTTATAAAACTTAAGGGGGGAAGAACCTTAGGCTAATAACCTCGTTAAGGAAGAAAAGTCTGAAGGAAGTAAACTCAAGCTTCACTTCAGTTGAATGAGTTAATAAAGTTTTGAGCAAACTTAGTACCGAAAGATTTAAAAGATGGAAAGTAACCCTAAATAAATTAATTGTGATTTGTGCTTATACTATTATGTGTTATGTACTAATCAACATATGTGTTATTGTAGGATGTCGATCGATAGCTTGATGAATAGAGATATACACACGGTGAGCGAAGAAATTGTGAACAGAGTAGAGCCTGTACCCATGCCAGTGGCGGTGGTACCATTAGTGATTCTAGAGGAGTTAGAGACAGTAGAGTACTTTTCTGAGGAGGACTACTCCGAGGGAGATATGGATATAACATCATATCTTAATATGATGAGTAATGAGGAGGAAGTAATGGAGATAAATTCGATTGGTACGACGATACCTACCCTAGAGTCATCGCCCCTAGATGCAATGAGAGCATTGTATCTGGCAGTGCTTGACAGGAATGTAAAACTGAGTACAGTTGTGCAGAATCAGAATGAAAAGATTAGCGCTCTTTATGAAGCGAAGGAGTCTGTAGAAGCAGATTTTGAGTCAGAGCACGATAGGCAGGTGCTTATGACAGAGCAAGCTAGGGTCTATAAGGAAGAGGTTGATGATCTTCATAAGAAACTGATTAAGAGAGACCGGAAGATAGCACGGATGTCTTACATCCATAAGAGTGCTCATAAGGATTTCAAGCTTAAAGTTGCTTGTCATCCCATTGAGTCGGGGCAGACTCGACATACTATTAGTCGGGATATTGTAGCGATGATTGCGAATGAGAAACACGAGGACGCTATTATGCATTATTAGAAGTCTAGGGTAATAAATATATGTGTAGTGACGTAAAACCCTCTTTTGTATAAAAGGGTAGTCTTTTTGTAAATCCCAACTTTTGTGAAGTTCAATTGCAGGATAGAAATGTAATAGCTTTTGGCTATGTAAAACAAATTGTAAATAGTTTCAAACTATGAAAAAGCATATTAATATAATAAAGTTTTTATTTAATGTTCTTTGATGTGGTATGAGGTATTAGTATGGAAGGATAACCAAGCAAGTAAATAGATAAAAATGAAATTTTATTTATTTAATCGGAAAATGCCGCCAAGGAGAAGACAACGTAATTAGGAAGCGGAATCATGTAATGAAAATCAAGGGGGTCAAAACAACCCTATGCAAGAGTTCGTTAGTTTATTAACGGCTGCATTTAACTAAATCGGGGGTAGAGTACCTGCCATACCTAGGTTAGCCAGAATGACTACCTTTAAAGAATTTAAAAGCGTAGGTCCGCCGGAGTCCAAAGGAACAACGAAACCATTAGAAGCCCAGACATGGGTAATAGAAATAGAGAAGGCGTTTGTTATTTCAAAACGTAGGTGAGGTGCAAAGGACTTCTTTTGCGACTTACATAATTAGAAGGGAAAGCCAACTTTTGGTGGGAGGCTCACCAGGGTGGGGCTAGAACAGATACGGTAATGTGGGAACAGTTCAAGACGGTTTTCTTCAAGAATTATTTCCCTACAAGTATGCAGTGGAGGAGAGAAAGGTTCGTAGGTTTGAGCAGGGCCTGAAACCCTGGCTCTGTAGTAGGGTTTTTGTGTTCCAAAGTGTTTCCTGTGGGGCCATTCTGGAGAATTATAGCCAAGGGTGGTAGTGAGGCGTTGACTCAATACCACAAAGAGAGGAAGAATAAGAGTATGGGAGAGGGAGGAACCAAGGTAGAGAGAGCCAATGGTAGTGATAGTATGCCAAAAAGAAAGAATTTTAACTCCGGGAATACTGGAGGGGGAACAAGGGAATTCTAAGCGTAAGATTAAAGCATGTACGACATGTGGAAAGACTCATTTAGGAGTCTGTCTAAAGGGGAATCAATTTGTTATAACTGTGGACATGAGGGTCATATATTACCCAATTGTCCTAAATCTAAGAAAAACCATGGTTGTTTTGTATGTGGGTCGTTGGACCACATGGCAAGAAATTGCCCAAAGGAGGGGTCGGAGGAAAGTAAAGGTGTTAGTAGTGGTAAGTTAGCCATGATGCAATTGTATCAGCGGATTTAGTAGCAGGTATCATTCTGGTCAATACAATGAATGCTTATGTGATGTTTGATTGGAGTGCTACTTTTCTTTTATAGCATGAGAGCTTGCTAAGTGATTAAGTTCATTCTCGGAAGGGATTATAAATTCCTTTATACGTTAAGGTAGCGAATGGGGAAATAACTTTCGTTAATTATATTCGTGGAAATGGCTTCATGAATAAGGAATGTAAGCAAGTATTGGTAGATAAGTACTGATAAAGTTGAGAGAATTTGAAGTAATTCTCAGTATGAATGAGTTGATTAACCATAGAACTTTAATAAATTGTTAGAATAAAAGTATGAATCTTCGGTTTTCTAAGAAAATCCAAGGTAGTAATTTACGGTAATAAAATACCGCGACGCTCTTGTTGTCTAACGATGACGCAAGTTAGGAGGATGTTAAGGAAGACGATGAGTCGTTACAGTTACCCATGGCCCAGGATCGATGATCTATTTGATCAGTTGAAGAGGGCAAATAATTTTTCTAAGATAGATTTGCGTACGGGGTATAGTCAGATGAAAGTAAGGAAGAAGGAGGAGGTACCTGAGATAACGTTCAGGACTTGTTAGGGTTATTACGATTTTCTGGTTATGTCGTTTGGGTTAATTAATGTTCAGAAGTTAGACTTTCCGTAATGGGTGCCGAGCAAGTCGATGGCAAATTGATAGGTACTCTTGTGAGGTGCTATGGTTGAAAGTACCATTAGCGTCACAAAGTGTACAAATATTAGTTGGACGAGGGTGTCGTAATGATCATTGGTGATATTCTAGTCTACTTTAAGACGTTAGAAGATCACGCTGAACATTTGAAGATAGTGTGGGAAACACTACGGAGGGAGAAGTTGGATATGGAATTCACTACGTATGAATTATAGCTTGAGAGATAGACAGATTTGTTATTGAGAAGTTTATTGGGAGTGAGAAGTGAGAAAATTAGTTTTTAGGAGCTAAAAGGAAGATTAAGTGAGGCACCTGTATTGTCTTTATCAGATGATACAAGGAATTTTGTAGTGTATCTCGATGTTTCGTATAGATGACGAGATTGCGTGCTCATGTAGCATGGAAAAGTCATTAGGTAGGCATCATGCTAATTAAGGATTATGAGAAGGTTTATCCTACTTATGATCTATAATTGGCAGCTGTAGTTTTTGAATTAAAAATAGGAAGATAGTATTTATACGGGGAGAAGTGTGAGATATACACGGACTCTAGGAGTCTGAAATATATCTCCACACAGAAGGAGTTGAATATGAAGTAGAGAAGGTGATTGGAATAGATATGAGATTATGAATGTGATATGTTATATCATACATGGGAGGTAAACGTAGGAGCCGAAGCGTTAAGTAGGAAGGGTAGGGAAAAGCTATCGATGTTAACAACTCAGAATGAGTTAATAACGGAAATGACAAGAATGAAGTTAGAAATTAAATTATGGAATTAAGTGGTAGAAATGTTATCCACAATGTAGACTTAATCCACGATAATGGGACACGTTAAGTATAACTAGGTAATGAGGAATGCAAGCGAATGAAGAAGAGGATACAAGATGAAGAGAAGATCAAGTATAATCTTGTTTTGAAGGAGGAATTTGAGTTCAAATAATTTTAAAGTTAAGGGAAGAATTAATCAGAGGAAGATAGCATAATATGTTCATAAGTATTTAAACTTCCAACTCAAATTATTTATAGGAAGTGACAGGTCATGAAAAATAAGATAACACCTTCGTTGAAGGTGAAATGAAAGAACCACAATGTCGAAGAAGCATTGTGGGAACTTGAGATTAAAATAAAGGAAAATGTTTCCTCAATGGTGTGTCTATTATTAGCGAGATTCTGGGGACAGAATTCTTATAAAAGGGGAAGAGTGTAACGCCTCAAAAAATTTGGATTTTTGAGAATTAAATTTTTATTTGATTATGTGGATTAAAATAAATTTAATTCATTATTTATGGGAGTAAGCTAATTGAAGGTCGTTCTATGACCTAGATATGTCGGAACGTCGTAGTATTTTGGCTACGTGATAGAATTAAAGTGTTTGAATTTCCAAGACGAAAATATAAAATTTCTGAGAAATTTTATGAAAAATACTATTCGCGCATTTCTACTCGGGAATTATTTTTGAACTTCTGAGAAATACGTAATGATAGAATATCGAGGTAAAATAGAATATCCAATAATATTTCAGTTATGGCAAACGCAATTTTTCACCTGCGGACTTAAAACCTAACGATTAGGAAAAATGATTTCCGAGAAGGAAATGAAGTGTGTATGATGAATTAATGCAATGATTGTATAATACGTAGGTATTGTACGAAGTAATGAATATGAGTGTGATACGAAGTATCATACGAGTATGCATGAATGATGGTATGGTGTACATAAATAAGTATACGAGTTAGAATACGAGATTAATACGTAGATTATACGTTATAAGGCTTTAAGCCAAATGTAATGGACTTGTAGGATTGAGTAAGAAATTGTAAAGTCCAATGAGAATTGATAAGGCCCAAGTGTAGAAATGTGTAAGCCCAATGCAAGCTATTGGTAAAGCCCAAAGAATTGTTAATGCAAGCCCAATGTATAAGTTAGGTTAAATAAACCTTAAGCCCAAAATAAGATCCAATGGGTAAAGTTTGATCCATGGGGCAACCCATGGGTGAATTGGTGACCATAGTGTGTTGAGCAAGTAGACTTAAGTGTTAAGCAAAGGATAAGTTAAGTAACTTAAAGGCTAAGTAAAGTGCTTATATGTGATAAGCAAGTAAAGTGCTTATGTATGATGAGCAAGTAAAGTGCTTATGTGTGGTAACCAAATTAACTTAATGGTTAAGTGTTGTGATGGCCAAGCAAAGAGTGTGGAGGCCAAGTAACTTATTTGGTGAGGAAGTAAACTTAGGGTTTAAGTAATGAATAGTATGGAGGTTTAGTAAGGAGGTGGAGTGGTCTTATGACCATTATTGTGACTCCCCCAAATCCAGTACTTCCATTTCCACAGGATTTGGTGTTCACTGTACAAATATCATCTATCTATCTACCCATAAATAAATGCAACCATGCAATAGATAGAAATAATAAATAAATCTTCCCTTATGGGGTTACATCAACTGCATAAAAATACAATCCCAGGTCACTCTAACCTTAAACATCTGTGCAGAATCATAAACAATAACAAGTCTTAATAACATCAAGTCTGAAAATAAATACATAAGAACAACAAATCTTTCTCATTTGTTAACCTTGCCCTTGCCTTTACTAGTGGAAGGCTCGTCTGATCTTTCGTTCTTAACTACAATGTTCTTATTACGCAAGAGTGAGCACGATTTCCCACAAGTATAACAATATAAAAAATGAATAATAACATGCGAATTAGTCAAAGACTTCTGAAATAGGAAACCCAGCTTTTGAATCAAGAATGAATAGCAAGAGACAAAAGAACTTCTGAGGGTCATAAGACCTTGAACTATGTCCTAGGTTGTCAAGTGTTCATACTAGAAACCTTTAACAGTCATAAGACTATGGACTCTTTTTTTCGTACTTAGGGGGATCAGCCCTTAGTACCATACTGTGCACAATATCTTAACGCTAACGCATAAGTAATCCCCTATACAGGGTTGTTCATCTCAGTTTGACATTAGAGTCCGCACCAAAGGAAGTTTGGTTTGGATAATTCATCAAGGGTTCTGAAATTCAGAACGCTCATCAACTATGGACTAGTCAAATCATTAAGGGTTCACTAGTCTAACAAAGTTCAACAGTAACTGATAGTTTAAAATTGAATAGCAATCTCAAAAGGTATACAATAGAATAATTATTGTATAACGGAATCATACTTTGAAAGATTAATACATTTTAATATAATAAATGGACTTGATCAATAATAACGAGAATTTGTTCGACGTAAAGAGATAACTTATAAGCTCATATAAAGATAACGAGTAGGGTTAGGAAACTTGCCTCGTGCGTAGATTACACGTTAATTAAACTCGTTCCTTGATTTAAATCCTACATATCATTTACGTTCACAATACCAGTCAATTATAACCTATCAGTCATCACAAGTTCATTCTTTTGTCTAACTCGAATTCATGACTATACTTAGTCAAATTACTACACTCATTGTCGCAATTAACACTTCATGAACGATAAGCTAACTATGCATTTAATCATTCAATTCACACATAAATGTGTTATTAACCTGTTAAGAATTTATTCTAACACCTCATTACATGTCTAACATGTTTTTATGTTCATTAGATTAAGTTACCAACACATTGCTAGACTTGAACATTTTAAAA
This sequence comes from Panax ginseng, assembly GCA_020205605.1. NCBI lineage: Eukaryota > Viridiplantae > Streptophyta > Magnoliopsida > Apiales > Araliaceae > Panax > Panax ginseng. Next base: position 125,840,754 of record CM035131.1, on the reverse strand, counting down.
ATTCATTTATGGACCATTACGCTAGAAGTGGCGTTCTTGGCGCCACCGTTAAGCTCGTTTCTTGGTATTGTATTACTTGTCTATTCTTGCATGAGTGAGGACTTTAGTGACAAGGCGCATGGCATGGCCAATGACGCTGAAGTTTTAGGTTCTGGAGTTGGCGCCACGGCCTTGAAACTCCATTTCAATTTCGATTCGCGAAGAACACGAGTAATCAAAGTAATTTGTCATTTCATGGTCATTAATTTCATCAAATTAAACATACCCACATACTAGAATTCGTGCATAATCATTACCCAACCTTTATAGAACAATTTTAACCAATTAAAACACATAATCACTGAATTAAAATATGTAATTTTACTGTTCTTGATGTTCTTGAAGGTTTTGAACAAAAACATAAAATTTAACACTACGAATTCGTTATACACCAAATCCATCCATTCAAGGTTTGTTTCCTTCGTTTTAACATGCATAAGTATATACGTGTGTGAATTTTACAGAACAATTTATGTTTGACATATTAATTTTACATATAAGGGCCATATGGCCATATTCTATACTCTGTAATTTTTGAAACAACAACATACGTTATAATATTATGAAATTGATGATATGGAACAATCTAATACATAGGAAAACACATTAAAACAACATCTTAACATATATATGCACATAATCTTTACTCTTTCCAATTTATAGAGACTTTACAGAAAACTTGAAAGCCATATTTATAAAAACTTTAATAACGTAAATAACTGGGTTGAAGAAATTACCCAAAGCGTAGATGAGTAGAATTGAAACCCTTCTCAATTAATTCTTCAATCACACAACTCACAATCTCCCTCAATAATTTCTCAAACTCTCTCTGCTTTTACTTTTCCAGACTTAGAAAAATGAAAAGAAAAGGAAGATGCATAATAAATAAAGGAAAGGAACTGACGTGTTGTGGTCAGTTACCCAGTCATGGGTTAACTGCCCTCAACTCCCACTAAGGTCATGTTTGGCTATCTTTACAAAGCTTATACCCATTTAATTTAATAATACCTTAAACTATAGTTTAAATCATGTCACACCCAATTTCTCAATAATTCAAATATCTTATTTAATTTATTTTAAATAAAATATAATAATTTTTCATTAATTCACATAGTCACATAATTAAATTTCTCATTTATTAATAATGGCAAATTATTAAATCTCTAATTAATTATTAAATTAATTAAAATAACATTAGGCTTATTAAATATTGCTTTTAATTCAATAAGCTCACATAAATACATACTTGAATAATAAAATTCTTCACATTAATTTAATAAATATAACACATATAATTAAATTAATCTATCACAACTTCATCAATTAATTATTTAATCTAATAATTAATTCATTGAAAAATATTTATTCAATCCAATAAATATTAAAATTAAATTACAAAATCTTGGTTGTCACAATTATTCCCTAACTTAGACTTTCCTATAAATAGCAAGCTTTGGATTTCATTTATTCCTTGTTCACAAACACCAACAAGTTGAGAGCTTATTAGTTAGAGAGAATAAGTGAGAATAAGCTAGAAAAGCTAGAAAGCTAGTGTTCATAATTTAAGAAGCAAGAAGGAGAACAAGGATTAATCAAGTGATCTTCATAGGTAAGGACTTAAACCATAATTCTCTTTCTCTTCCATTGGTAGGGAAATGGGTAGTGGTAGAAGAATGTATGCTAAGGAATGATAAGAATGAGTAATCAAAGGGCTTAAGTCTTAATAAGCCGTATAAGTCATGAATAAGAAATTCATAATCATATAAGTTATGAAACAAGGAAGAACTTGTTTTATGTTGAAATAATAAGGTTGTATCATAATAAGAAGCAAGGATGATGATTAAAAGATTTAAGCTATGATAAGTCATACAAAGTGAATTCATAAGTAGTTTATACTTTTACAAGTTATAGACTAATGAAGAACAAGTAATAACTTATCATGTAAATAATTTAATAAAGTATGTATGTTAAGATGTTAATATAATGGATTGAATCCATTTGAAGCGAAGAACAAATCCTAAGTAATGAAGTTATGGCGGAATTCACGAGTTCGGGCGATAATCGTCGAATTCGTAAAATTCTCGGAATGGAGGTCAAATTTTGATATTGAGCTTTGAAACATTAGTTTTCAATGGAGACAAGTCTTATTTGGCATTATAGAGTTGCGAACTCGAGAATGACCGAATTCCGACTTAGAACGAAGAAACGAGCGTTCAACGTTCACGAACGTTTACCGTTTTCGTTAAAAATGGACTAATAGGTGAATTTTGAGCAAACGAAGTTAAATAGATAAAATTCTTGCATGAAAGCGTAGAGTATGTAATTTGTGAACCGTGGGCTTTTGAACGAGCCAATTCGGACTTATAACGAAGAAGTTATACATCCGGGAATTTCGCAAAGTTAAAAATCTGTCAAATTTTTCGAAGGCACAGAGTCCAAGGCCAGTACATGACTCGAGCACAAATGCTCGTGTCGCGTTGCAAAGGCAAGGCCGAGACAGGCACATCGCTAATTAGCGCAGCAATTGCCCATAGCAAAGGAGACTCGCGCCGCAGTGCCTAGTCCGGACCATACACACTGCTAAGTCACGCCGCGACGTGACACAGAGAAGGAATGTCGGCGCCGCAGCGCCAGCATTAGGGAAAGCCCAAAGAGGAAAGGTTATGAATATAAAGGAGAAACAAGTTAATGATAAGGAATCATATCAATTCTAAAACTAATGTAACATCATTAAAAGATGTTATAAACCTTAAGTATAATACTAAAGGTTGGAGATAAGTCAATTGAATGTGAACGTGAACGGTGCAATACGTGTACTTAGCGATTGAGTTACGATTAATAATGTAAGGATGGTAGTAAGCCGTAAGGAAGGATGATTAACTCAAACGATTTGTATTAATGAAATAATTTTAGTTAAGTTATAGAAGAGGAAGAAGTTGGTAAGAATGATGTAAGTTATAACGATAAGCCGGAACCAATAAATAACAAATCTAATACAGGATTAGATTGAGATGAAGGGTAAGATTCATTAGGAACCATGTATATTCATTCATGACCTAATGTGGTATGTTATGTGGTTATGTGTTGTAGAGACCGTAAAAACTGAAAGGAAAAGTTATTATACTGTAGCAGACGCTGAAAGAAAGTTTTTATTATCGCTTTCGTGTTAGCCAAGTTTTCTGTGATTCATGTTATGAGATGCATGAAGTGTTTTACTAAAGGGTCGATGCCAGTTTTATCTCGACTAGACTATTCTTGAAGAGTTGATTGATTTATTTACAAGTCTTTCAATATAGAATTGCTAACGCTATCCTACGCTAATTGTTTGGTACGGATTCAAGGTAAACTTGAGTATGAATAAACAAATGTATTTTTCATCGATTATTCGATGGGAACGTGAGGTTTCCAAAAACTTAAACGTACATACATTTAACAGGATGTAGTATTGATCAACATAGAGTACTATGGGCTGATCACCCAAAAGTGCTCGTAAGATATGCCGGACTTACGGACTTAGTGTCGGGTTGTTCTTTTCAAAGAAATTATGAAATGCTCATGGTCTTTAACCAGGATAAATGTTTTACTGAATATTGTTATTGTAAAACATTTTGAAGGAAAAGAAGTGCTATTTTAAATTATTGATAGTACTTCATAACTATTATCTAGTTATTGAATATATATGATTCCTATGTTTCAAGCATGTCGTTTAAAAGAAATTATTCTACTTGCTGAGCTTGTTATGCTCACTCTTGCTTGAACCATATGAATGCAGCTAGGACCGAATGAACTGAGGGATCCGACAAGGATAAAGGCAAGACGAAGATGAACGATTAGTTTACCTTGTAATAAACTAGTAAGTTATATATATTATAGTATAAACAAAAAATGTAATGGTTTTAGAACCTGGGAACGGGATGTAATATTATTAATGTAATAAGAATGTCTTTGAGATGCGTATTTTGATGTTGTTTCAATAGAATGAATGTACAGTTATAAGTACCGTGTAGCACCATCTGTCGGGTTGGAAGATACCTGGATTTGGGGGCGTCATAATTTCCCAGTTTGAGCAGCAACAGGGTGAATCACTATATAAAGCCTGGGAGAGATACAATGAGATTCTAAAGAAGTGTCCACACCATGGCATGCCAGATTGGATGGTTATCAACACATTTTATAATGGATTGGGATGGCAGTCCAGGCCTATTATAGATGCAGCTGCAGGAGGAGCTTTATGGGCAAAGAGCTATGACGAGGCCTATAACCTCATTGAGACAATGACAGCTAATGATTTCCAAAATCCTACAGCTAGGATGCCACAGCCCAAAGTTGCAGGTTTGTTGGAAGTGGATGCTATCACTCAATTGTCAGCACAGATGGCATCCATGGCGAAGAAAATTGATTCGTTGACAGAGACCAAGGCGAAGACAGTTGCCTTTATGTGTGAGATTTGTCCAGGGTCACATTCAACGGATCAATGTGCTATCAGCTCGGAGTCTGTACAGTATGTGAACAATTATAGGAATGATCAAGGAAAATTTCAGAACACATACAACTCCAACAACCGCAACCATCCAAACTTCAGTTGGTCAAATAATCAAGGAAATCAACAGATTTAGTTTCAACCGAATAATCAATTTCAGTAACAGTCAGCTCAGCAACAGTTTACACCAAGACCACCTTATCCACCAGGATTCTCTCAACAATAACATCTTACTCCAGCTGCACCTCAGCAAGAAAAGAAGTTAGAGATGGAGGAGATAATGATGAAGTACATGGAAAACACAGAGGTGATGATTAAAAGCCAAGCAGTGGCTATTAAAAATCTGGAAACTCAAATGGGTCAGATGGCGAGCATGCTTAACAACAGGGCCCAAGGTTCATTGCCAAGTAATACGGAGGCAAATCCAAGAAGATAAGGGAAGGAACAATGCCAGACGATCACACTCAGGCCTGGGAGACAGATTGCATAAAATCAGCATGGTGCGGCCGCGTTATGTTTATAAGGGGAAGACGCGCGGCCGCGCGAGGCAGAAAAGTTATCTGAGAAGAAAGAAAATAATGAAGATTCTGAGTTACAGCAGGAAGAGAAGAATAAAGCAAGTTTAGTTGAGAAGCCCATGAGTAAAATTCCACTAGTTCACCCTCCTGTTCCGTATCCACAGAGATTGAATAAGCAGAGGGAAGACAGGCAGTTTAGTAAGTTCTTGGAGGTCTTTAAAAAGCTGCAGATTAACATACCTTTCGCTGAGGCATTGGAACATATGCCTAGTTATGCAAAGTTCATGAAGGGTATCTTGTCAAGGAAGAAGAGACTAGAAGATTTCGAGACAGTGGCCTTGACAGAGGAATACAGTGCAGTGCTTCAGCGCAAATTACCTCCAAAGCTGAAGGATCCGGGTAGTTTCACAATTTCGTGCACAATCGGAAAGATGAGCTTCAGTAAATGTCTGTGTGATCTTGGGGCAAGAATAAATTTGATGCCCTTGTCAGTATTCAATCAGTTGGGATTGCCGGCTCCAAGGCCAACAAATATTTCTTTGCAGCTAGCTGACAGATCCATCACTTATCCACGGGGAATTGTTGAAGATGTATTAGTAAAAGCGGATAAATTCATCTTTTCAGCTGATTTCATCATTTTAGATTATGAAGAAGATAGGATTATACCAATTATACTGGGAAGACCATTCCTAGCCACAGGAAGGACCTTGATAGACGTTCAAAAAGGGGAACTCACTATGCGTGTTCATGATCAGGAGGTTACCTTTAACGTATTCAAGGCAATGAAGTTTCCGACATATGAAGAGGAATGCTTCCGGGTTGATTTGGTGGACCAGGTCTTAAATGATGAAATAGAGAGTTTGATGGATCATTAACCATTGAGAAGTGTTATTGCCGGAAATTCAGAACTAGAGGATGAGGAATTTGAAGAACTTGTGCACTTTCTTGATACTACTCCACAATTCAGAAAATTCAAAACTCCTGCTGAGCCATTGAAGAAAGCTAGAGAGACGTCAGTAAAATTGAAGCCATTTCATGAGACACCTCTAGAACTTGAATTGAAACAACTTCCAGACCATTTAAGGTATGCATTTTTAAATAAAGATTCAAAGCTACCTGTGATTATTTCTTCTGCACTAACATCTTTTCAGGAAGAAAAACTGCTACGAGTTCTTAGAGAGTTCAAATCGCCTATTGGATGGATCATGCTTGAGATATTAAAGGGATCAACCTTTCTTTTTGCATGCATAAGATCCTGTTGGAAGATGATAGTAAGCCATCGGTGGAGCAACAAAGAAGACTTAATCCGATCATGAAGGAAGTAGTCAAGAAAGAAGTATTGAAATGGCTGGATGCAGGCATAATTTATCTGATTTTAGACAGTTCATGGGTGAGCCCAGTGCAATGTGTACCGAAGAAGGGTGGCATGACCATGGTTTCTAATGAAAATAATGATTTGATTCCAACATGAACAGTGACAAGGTGGAAAGTCTGTATGGATTACCGCAGGCTTAACAAAGCTACAAAGAAAGATCACTTCCCACTTCTATTTATCGATCAGATGTTGGATAGACTGGCGGGTCATGAGTATTATTGCCTTCTAGATGGATATTTAGGATACAACCAAATTGTTATAGCTCCAGAGGACTAAGAAAAGATAACCTTTACATGTCCATATGGTACTTTTGCTTTCAGAAGGATGTCTTTCAGGTTGTGCAATGCTCCAGCCACCTTTCAGAGATGCATGATGGCTATTTTTTCGGATATGGTGGAACAAAATGTGGAGGTATTCATGGATGATTTCTCAGTCTTTGGGGATTCGTTTGATTTATGTCTTGACAATTTGGTGATGGTTTTGAAAAGATGCGTTGAAACAAATTTGGTATTGAATTGGGAAAAGTGCCATTTTATGGTACAAGAAGGAATAATTTTGGGACACAAGGTGTCAAAGAGGGGACTTGAGGTGGACAGGGCTAAACTAGAGACTACTGAGAATTTTCCACCACCTACTTTAGTAAAAGGTGTTCGCAGTTTTCTTGGACATGCAGGTTTTTACCGCAGATTCATAAAAGACTTCTCCAAGATAACTAAACAACTTTGTAGTTTATTGGAGAAGGATACACAGTTCAAATTTAATGAGGCTTGTGTGTTAGCATTTGAGCACTTGAAGGGGAAGTTAACCTCAGCACTAGTAATTACAACACCGGATTTGGACTTGCCATTCAAATTGATGTGTGATGCCAGTGATTATGCTGTGGGGGCTATTTTGGGTCAGCAAAAGGAAAAGCTTTTTCACATGATATATTATGCTAGCAAGACCCTTACGGATGTGCAGTTGAACTACACCACCACAAAGAAAGAGTTATTGGCAGTTGTGTATGCTTTTGATAAATTTCGAGCGTATCTGATTGGTACGAAGGTGATTGTACACGGATCACGTGTCAATTTGACATTTAGTGGCAAAGAAGGATGCAAAACCCTATTTGATCAGATGGATATTATTATTGCAGGAATTTGATTTAGAGATCAAGGACAAAAAGGGAACTGAGAACCAAGTGGCGGACCACTTATCTCGACTAGAGAATCCAAAAAGGGAGGCAGATGACAAAGTTGTAATTAATGAATCCTTTCCAGATGAACAGTTATTTATGGTGAAAGGGAAAGTGCCATGGTTTGCAGACTACGCGAACTACTTGGTGAGTAAGATGGTACCTTCTGACTTGGTTGGTCATCAAAAGAAGAAATTCATGCATGATGTTAAATGGCTTATATGGGATGAATCGTATTTGTTCAAACAATGCGTTGATCAGATGATAAGGAGGTATATCCCATATAGCGAGATAGAGGGGATTCTGCAGGATTTCCATGCTTATTTTTATGGGGGTCACTACGGTGGAGAGCGAACAACGGCTAAAGTGCTACAAGCAGGATTCTACTGGCCGACAATTTTTAAGGATGCTTACAGTTTCATCCAGAGATGTGACAGATGTGACGCCCCCAAAATAGGTATACATCACACATCTTGAGTCGCCAAATACATGGTACAAAATTCAAATACAACTTAATTATACGACAGTCGTGTAAAATACGACAAAACATAATCTAAGAGTTTTAATAAGAATATTGTCATCTAGACAATATCCACACTCAATGGAGTCCTCATTACATTTATTGTCACACTATTTAACAGAATAGTGAGGACTACTAATGCTATCATCTAGACTGTCACTCCGTTCTCCGACTAGTCTCATGCCACGTTCTCATTTCTCAAGAGAAACGGTGAAAGAAAGGGTGAGCTCAACTAGCCCAAGAAGAAATATTATGACTAAGACAATGCAGAATAAATTATCATTAGTCTTCAACAATGTTAAAGTGATAAAATACAATAGACATCAAGTTTAACTGCAGCGGAATAAGCAATCCATTAGAAGAGTCAAGTAGAGCATGATATCTACTATCTTCTATGTTTTAAAATATTTTCATCAATTTTTATCACGGAGACTCAGCTAAATAAATAAACCACGTCTCGAATCATACCTGCACTACGGGCCAAGGATATTCATTAAATCATCAATGGTCATGGCTATACCGAATAATCCCTGGTCATAATCATACCAAAAATTGTCCATCAATGCACTACAGGCCACTAAGGACTTTTACCACATCGTTTATAACATTACAGGTCATGATTATACCGAATGATCCCTGGTCATAATCATACCAAGTCCATCTCTGCACGTAAGCTAAAGATATACAACTATAAAACCAATAATCAACAGTCCATCTTTGCACGTAAGCCAAAGATATACAATTCAATAATCAATAGTCCATCTTTGCACGTAAGCCAAAGATAACTTTCATTACCATATAAGCATGAGGATGATGACAATGATATAAGCATTAATCAAACGAAAACGAGGATAAATATTAAAGACTATAAATTTATCCAAATATTATCAACCACTTAATAAACTCATAATCTAATATTATTAATATTATAACAATATTTTAATCACTTCTTAAACTTATAAACAATTTATTTCAATTGTTAACACTTTACCAAATAATATATTTAATCATTCAAAAATGTCATACTCGTAAGATTTCATCATCAATGATCAAATCCCTCATTAAAAATCTTCTTATACCCTATATAGGATTCCCAAGCCATAAAATCCTATTTTCCAATTTTGTTACTTCACATAACATATTTAATTCATTTACTCATAACTAGTTCATTTTCATGAAAAATACCAAATCAGTCCCAAAAATATTTCTTTTATGGGATTTAGCAGAATATAGTCCCATATTGAACATATATTTTTCTCAGAATTTTTAAAATTCATTTACTATTTTTCATATGGCCAAAACTACCAAATATTTAGATATTTATCATAAATTGTACTTTTGTCCAAAAGTTCCGAAATTTATAGGATATACTCCTATTATATACATGTACTTCCAAAAACAAATTCACCCATTTTAGAGTTAACCACAAGGAGTTATAAGGGTTTACTTTTAAAATAGTCTTTTCTCATAAAATCCATAACTCTTAATCTATACATCCAAAAATTGCCATCTTTGGATAAAATATAGAAAACTCATCAAATTATCATTTCTAATTTTTCCAGAATTTTTTAGGGTCAGAAAAATTACAAAACGGCAAATGGATTTTCACCCATCATGCAGTAATCCACGTAAACAGATCATTTCCACAATTTAATAAGGAATGAATACAAATGATCATTCACTATGCATGCGGTAATCCACATAGACATGTTATTCCAACAGAATAATAAATAATGGAATAACAGAAGAATTCACCATGCATGCAATAGACCGCACAGACAGGTTATTCCCAACAGAATAATAAAGAATGGAATAACAACAGAATTCACCATGCATGCGATAGACTGCACAGACAGGTTATTCCAATAGAATAATAAAGAATGGAACCATGTCATGCGTAATACACCTGCATGAGGATATTCAGCTGAATAATAATAAAGAATTGAACCAGTCATGCATGAATCCGCTTGCATGTGATATTAAATGTAAGAATAATAAAGAATGGAATAATAGAAGAATTTCACCATGTATGCGGTACTTGCATGTATAAAGTTATTCCAACATAATAATAAAAAATAGAATAACATAAGCTCTCTTCATGAATACGAAAGAAATAATTCCCTTACCTTAGAATTAAATTTCGATCTTTGGAATAGAGGTAGCGAGACTTCTCTTCTTCTCTCTCTATAATTTCTCTCTGTAATAATTTCTCTATAGCTTTAGTGAATTGGTGAGAAATGAAGGAAGAATGAGCTTTATTTATATGAAAATATAGTTTCGATAATTGCACATTTTGGGCTCAAAATATTCTGAAGACAATACCTCCAACTTTTCTTTCATTTTTAATTTAGTCCGCAAGTATTATCAAACTTGCACCACCTCCCCTAATAGTAAATAATGTGAATCAATAGTTATAATCATGTGAAAATACGTAATTACTGATATAGTACCTCCATCTATACCTCCATTTTTAACTTAGTCATGCAAGTATTATCAATCTTGCACCAACTCCCCTAATAGTAAAAGAATGTGATTCAATAGTACACACATGTGAACAAATAGTTATATAAGCATGTGATAGTAGCAATTAATTGCTCATTCATCCGATTAATTACCTGATTTATCAATATAAACCGTAGACATCAATTATCATCGGAATAGATGTCGATTTCTACTAACACTAATAATCCCAACACAATGGAACTATCAAATTCATCTTTAATCAAAAACGAACATATTCATCATTAATATTATAACTCGCAATATTTAACAACCAGGTCGTTCCTAGGAAAGAGGGGGCTTTCCGATAAGGATTTCTCTTTATTGGCGCGCAATTAGATGACCAAACCTCTCCTTGACAGAACTTCTAGACATTGTAAATATTACAATTTAATAATATGAATAACTTTGTCGCCTAAATTATTGATTTAATAATATATCATAATATGCCGATAATACTGTGACAATAATCGAATCAATAATATGAGAGATATGATGCAGCAATTACTGTAGCAATAATTGAGTATAACTGAGTGACTTCTTACGTAAGCATCAATAATCAATATTGTGTGCTACTATGCAACCACGCCAGACATCGTACTTTTACTACCAGGTAGTTCAACAGTTTTAACGGTAACACTTTCGCCGTTATTTTTATAAAAAGATAATTCTGTCGTTTTCTAACTACGATTATACTTCCGTTATGGGATCCACTAATGATTGTGCCATCGTACGGATATTCCCCAACAAAAAAATATTCCTCGACCAATCGAATATTATATAACCACTTGCATACTTTTCAAAATTTCTAAATATTACCCACAATTATAACATTATATCAAATCCACACCATAATTTTGAACAAAAATATTTCGAGAAAATTAAATCTTTATTCATAAAATTTGGGGTCTTACAAATCTCCCCTCCTTATGAAATTTCGCCCTCGAAATTTACGTACGTTCTTGGTATGCCGAAGAGGTGAGGATACCTTGACTTCATTTCAGATTCTAACTCTTGAAGTATAACCTTTGAGTGTTGAATACGATCCTTCTTATCCAAGATTTTAACACGTATCTCTTCATACGTTAAATCTTCTGTTATCTCGTCTAGTTCTAATTTAATAATGTGGTTCGGGTCATCCACATATTTATGTAACATCGATACGTGAAAAATGTTATGAACACGCGACATACTTGGCGGTAAAAGGAGTCTATAGGCCACAGTTCCTACTCGATCAAGGATTTCAAATGGGCCAATAAAACACATCTACCAAGAGGAATTCGAACCGTACAATTCCTTATAGTACTAAGTGACATTATCTATAACAGTTCACATAATAGATAAAATATTCTTATATATTATTTGAGTTAAATAAGTAATATTTGTTATATCAGTTTGTGCTTAACTGAGATTATACTTGATAAATATTGTTTAATTCGATTTATTCTCTTATTCAAGTATTGATTCATAAAAAAAATTAAATTATATAATACTTAATAAAAATTAACTAAGAAATAATTCTATATTATCCATAGAAAACACTCTTTATTTTATAGAATTGTTAATTCTTTATAAAGTGCTTTAATATCATATACTTGCTTAATAAGAAGCATAAATGGATCTAAACAAAATTTCTATCTGCTTTAAAGAAGCTTATTATTGAATATAAAAGTTCTTGAACTTTTATACTGATATATTTATTCTTAACTTTCTATCTGCTTATTTGAGAAGCATTACTCTGTACTTAACTTGTATCAGCTTATTCAAGAAGCAATTTGTTGTAAACTTATTTGTAAAAAGAGAAAGGATTAGAGTTAGTTTATTTTATGTACCTGTGAGAAAGATGAGTAATTCTTCGACCAAGACCAGAGTCTTAGAGAGGTCAGCGGGAAGTTGGGTCTCTAATGTACTTGTGAGGTGAGGAAGAGGCTGTTGTTTCAAGACCAGATCATAAAATAGAACTAATCTCAAAAGGGTGGTACAGCTAGACTTGAGGAAGGAGCGGGGAGCTAGCTGTCCAAGATAGAATAGTTGAATAGTTGAAAGTTTGTCTATAAAACTTTGTAAAGGCTTCTCTGCCTGTTGAAGGAGTTGTTATTACTGATAGTAATAGGTTCTCAAGTTCCAAGTAGAGACTTGAGACTGGACGTAGCAACATACCAAAGGGTGTATGTTGTGAACCAGATAAATCTCTGTGCATTGTGATTGAATTTTTATATCCTGCATGCTAATTACTAAAAACTGCTAATTAATAAGTAAAAATTCAAAAAGGCCTAAATATAATTTTTAATTGATAATAATCTATTCAACCCCCCCCTAGATTATTATTGACCTTTCAATTGGTATCAAAGCAGTGCTCTTTAACTTGTTTGTTGAGTTTATACAGGCATACCTAAGAGTAGATCCATGGCCTACAATGCTACTAGTTGCGGGGAAGGACTGTTCATGTCTAGACCTCCACTATTTGATGGTACAAATTTTGCCACCTGGAAAAACAGATTCAAAATCTATGCCAAATCCCAAGGAATCAAAATTTGGTGTGCCATTGAACGAGGTGTGCAAATTCCAACCAAAATTGAAGGAGAAAAGACAGTCGAGAAAGACATATATGAATTCACCACTGAAGAAGAAGAAATCATGAACATTGCTTCCCGGGCAGAACAAGTACTAACCAGTGCTTTGATTAAAAAAGAATACAAAATAATTAGTAACTGTAAAAATGCAAAAGAAATTTGGGAAAAATTGATTATAACCTATGAAGGTACCAATCATATCAAAGAAACTAGAAAAGATGCTCTAATTCAAGAGTATGAAAGTTTCAAACTTGAAGAAGGAGAAAAGATCATTGATATGGAAACTCGGTTTTCCAGAATCATTGATGAGCTAGAGCAATTGGGAAAAGCATACACTACAAATGAGAAAAACAGAAGAATTCTTAAAGCTCTTCCATCCATCTGGAAAATAAAGGTCACTGTAATAAAAGAAATGCAAGATCTAACCACATATCCTATGGATAATCTCAACAGAAATCTTCGTGCCCATGAAGTTGATATGTTCGTCGAAAAGGCTGGATCTGATACAGATCTCAAAAAGAAAGGAATCGCCATTAAAGCCCTTTTGGTGGATCAAGAAAGCGACGATGAAGAATTAAATGAAGAACTTCTCAGTCTAGACAACAATGAAGTTGCTCTATTGTCCAGACAACTCAGAAGAGTAATTCAAAGTAAAGTAAGAAAATATGGAAAAGGCTTCATGAAAACAAAAAACTTCGGCAACTTCAAAGGCAAACAATTCTTCAAACCAAAGACGCAAGGAGGAAATTTCAAAGCAAGTAACAACAACTTCAGAAATACCAATCCAAATGAAAATTCAAACACATGTTTCGAATGTAAGCAGCCTAGACACTTCAAGAAGGACTGTCCAAAACTAGTCAATAATAAAGTTCTTGTAGCTGAAGAAGGATGGGATCTAAGTGACGAGGAAGAAACTACTGAGCAAATCGATGAAGTTGCAAATCCCTGCTTAATGGCAGATAATAACTCATCACCAAGATCTGAGGTAAATTCTGAACACCAACTGCCTAGCACTTCATTTTCCTCATACACATTAGAAAATATAAATGAAGAACATTATGAATTACAAGAAGCTTATATTCAGTTATATGAAAGTAATGAACTGTTAAAAGAAGAATTAGAAGGATTAAGAAAAATAAATACAAGTCTTGAAATTGAAAATGCTAATTTAATTATCACGAACGAAAGTTTAAATGAAATTAACTTAGAAAATAAAGAAGAAGTAGAACAACTTAAGAAAATTAATAAAAATCTTGAAATTGAAAATTCAACACTTGATGTAATCAATGAAGATAATCAAGTACAAGATCAAGCTGTAATTGATGAAATTAAAAATGAAAATTCAAGTCTAAAGTCAGAAATATAAAACCATAATTACATAATTAAAAACATAACTAGAGAATGTGAAGATTTAAATAATATAATTTATAAATTTACAAAAGGAAAAGAAAATCTTGATGCCATGTTAAATCAACAAAAATGTAGCTTTAATAAAGAAGGTTTAGGATATACCGGTGAAACAAGTGAATCAAAAGATAAAGGATTATATCATGTTAAAATTAAAGAAAAAGAAAGTCATATATCGCCCTTCACAAAATGTTCCTATTGTAATAAAAATGGTCATTCATTTTATATGTGCATTGCTAGAAATGGAAACTATAAAGGAAAAATGATTTGGGTTCCCAAAGGAACATATACTGCACCAACCATCACAAGAAGAGAATTTCACAAATAGCATTATCATACTTCTCACAATCCAATTACTCATAGAATGACTAAGATTGATTATCCTATGCCAAGTTTTGTAAAGGAAACTTCAAATGCTCCTTATACAAAATGAAAAACTCACCCTAAGGACCCTTCACTTTAAAGGGTACCAACTTGTAAAATTAGTACATATATTGCAGGTATGTCTTGCAGCTGATATAAATAAAAGCAAATGGTTTCTTGACAGTGGATGCTCTAGACATATGACTGAAGATAAATCCAAATTAAGAAATCTGCAAGCTACAGACTTTGGTGAGGTAACTTTTAGTGACAACAATAAAGGTAAAATAATTGAAGTTGGATGTGTTGGTAATAAACACATAACTATTTCTAATGTTCAATTAGTCATTGGACTAAGGTATAATCTTCTATCTATCAGTCAACTATGTGATAGTGGTTTTAAAATATCCTTTAGTACACATAATTGCTCTATTTTTGATCAAAATGGTAAATTAATCTTAGTTTGCCCTAGATATCAAAATGTGTATACTTGTGACTTAGATGCATACTCTCACTTAGATAACATATGTCTTGTTTCTGCAAATGAGGATCCTTGGTTATGGCATCGTAGACTAGGACACATCAATATGAAACTTATAAATAACATTTCTTTTAAAGAACATGTCCGTGGTCTTCCTAAATTAAATTTTTTTAAAGACCACATCTGTGAAGCTTGTGAATTAGGTAAACAAATTCATGCATCCCATAAACCTAAATTTCATTGTATCAACCTCTGAGCCCTTAGAATTGATACATTGGGGACCTTCATTGGACCTATCCCTAAACCTGACATGGGTGGGTGTCAGATATATTCTAGTTTTGGTTGATGATTAGTCATGATTTAAATGGGTTGATTTTCTAAAATTTTAAAATGAGGCTATTAATTCCTTTTCTACTCTGTGTAAAAAGATTCAAAATCAACAAGGGAGTTCGATTGTCTATATTCGATCTGATTACGAAAAAGAATTTGACAATTCTAATTTCATTATGTTCTGTGATGAGAACGGTATAAGTCATAACTTCTCTGCTCCTTATACACCTTAGTCAAATGGTGTAGTTGAAAGAAAAAATTGTTCTTTGCAAGAAATGGCAAATACTATGTTAAATGAATACCGTCTTCCAAAGTATTTATGGGCTGAAGCAATGGCAACATCATGTTATATATTGAACAGAGTTTTATTACGACCTATTTTGCTCAAAACTCCCTATGAGCTTTATTAGAAAAGAACTCAAAAGTGAACTATTTTCGTGTTTTTGGGAGCAAATGTTTTATTCTAAATACCAAAGGACACTTATTGAAATTTGATCCTAAATCTGATGAAGGAATATTCCTTGGATACTCTCTGAATAGTAAAGCATACAGAGTTTTCAACAAAGAAGTCTAGTTGTAGAAGAATCAATGAATGTGACTTTTGATGAAACTCAGCCTCTTCCAAAAACTGATAATGATGTTGTCATTGAAGATATTCTCAGAAATATGGAAGAACCAAAACTAGATAATGCATCTCCACCTATTGTTGAGAATCCCCTTGAAAATCCAAATCCTCAGTTGAATGATTTGCCCAAAGAGTCTCATATTATTAAAAATCATCCTATAAAAAATGTTATTGGTAACATTGAAAAAGGAGTTATCACTAGATCATAAGCACATAATCTAGCTGGTCACTTATCTTTCTTGTCTCAAATTAAACCTAAATTGATAAAAGATGCCTTACTAGATGAAGACTGGATAATGGCTATGCAAGACGAACTTGAACAATTCACTAGAAACAAAGTATGGGAATTAGTCCCACAACCCAAGGATGTTTCAATCATTGGAACCCGATGGGTATTTCGTAATAAACTTGATGAAAATGGAACTGTTATTCGTAATAAAACAAGATTAGTTGCACAGGGATATAATCAAATGGAAGGAATTGACTATGATGAAACATATGCTCCTATTGCTAGAATTGAATCTATTCGTATGTTATTAGCATTTGCATGCCATAAGAATTTTAAACTGTTTCAAATGGATGTGAAATTTGCATTCTTAAATGGTGTTATAGAAGAGGAAGTTTATGTTAAACAACCTCCTGGTTTTGAAGATTTTAGTCATCCTGAATATGTTTATAAATTACATAAAGCTCTATATGATTTGAAATAGGCTCCCAAAGCTTGGTACGAAAGGTTGAGTAATTTTTGTTGAAAATGGATTTAAACGAGGAACTGTTGATACTAACTTGTTTACTAAAAATAAAAATGATGATATTTTGGTAATTCAAATATATGTTGATGATATTATTTTTGGCTCTACTGACATTACTATGTGCAATGATTTTTTTGAAAGTATGAGTAAAGAATTTGAAATGAGTATGATGGGAGAATTAAACTTCTTCCTCGGACTACAAATCAAACAAGGAGAGAAAGGTATTCATATATCTTAGTCTAAATACTGTAACGAAATGATCAAGAAATTTGGCCTAGAATCAGCAAAACCTCTTAACACTCCTATGTCAATAACTGATAAATTAATTATTGACGAAAATGGAAAATCTATTGACTTAAAGAAATATAGAGGAATGATCGGAACTCTATTATATATAACTACTAGTAGACCTGACATCATGTTTAGTGTTTGTAAATGTGCCAGGTTTCAAGCTGATCCTAAAGAATCTCACTTGACCGCAGTGAAAAGGATTTTTTGATATCTTAAAGGAACCACTGAATTGGGTCTATGGTATCCTAAGGATCAACCATTTAATCTAGTATGCTTTTCAGACTCTGACTATGAAGGTCATCATGTCGATCAAAAAAGTACCAGTGGTATATGCCAATTCCTAGGAGGATGTTTGGTTTCTTGGTTTTCTAAGAAACAGAACTCGGTCTCTATTTCAACAACTAAAGCGAGAATATATTTGTACTTGCGATCGATTGTGCTCAAATAATCATGGATGAAACAGACCCTTGCTAATTATAATTTAAAATTTGACTGTGTTTCAATTTTATGTGATAATACTAGTACAATAAATCTCAATAAAAATACAGTCTTGCATGCTAGGTCAAAACATATAGACATTAGGCATTATTTTTTACGTGATCATGTTAATAACGGAGACATCAAACTAGAACATATTGACACTGAATTAAATATAGTTGATATATTTACTAAACCACTAAGTTCAGAAAGATTCTGTAAATTCAGAATTGAGTTAGGAATGTTAGATATTACTTCTTAATTATTTTAATTTGTGTATAAATAAATTTTAATTCATCTTCTACTTAATTATTTTTATAATTATATTATATATATGTATTCCTGATAATATCTTTATAAATAGACATATAATTTTTTTATTATTTTATTTTTTTTTTCTTCTAAATTGTATGTATTAAGCTGAATATATATATATATATATATAATTATTTTAATTTTTTAGTTAAGTTAATTATATCGGGAATAAGCATGTGAATGATATTCCTATTTACATATGATTTGATTATGATATATATATATATATATATATATATATATATATATGAATATGCAGTATATGCTTGCATTAAGAAAAGTTGTAAAGTCCTTTGATAGATAATAGAAACATATCTACAAGGACTTTGAATGAATTGATCAAATGTGTTAGGTTGATCTACATAAGCAAAACAGCTTTGTAAAGTCCTTAAAAAGAAATGATGTACAAGGACTATAAATATAGAAAGATCAAGCATGTTAGGTTGATCTTATGATGTAATAGATAGACTTGTCTCGATCAAATGAAAACCTTTGCACAGAAATCGTAGTCCGCGGAAGAGTCGAGGAAAACTTCGAGAGCTATTGAGGAGAATCGTAGTCTACAAGATAGTAGATCTCGGAGTTTGTAGACTTCGGGAGAGGCGAGGAAGGATCGTGGTGTATCGAGGAGAACTTCCTCAGGGTCGTAGTCTGCTGAGGAAGTCATGTTTAGAATCGTGAGAGACACCGCCCTCTGAGTAAATAGTATCTACCAAAGCTAAATCAAAAATCGTAGACTACACTTAGAGTCGTATAGTCTACTAATCATACCAGAGGAAGAGATCGTAGTCGAGGAAGATCAGATGAAGACAATAAGCACAACGACAGAAATCGTAGAGTGTCAAGATCTGATCTCGGAGTCGTAGTGTCTGCACGTACCAAAAAAGCGAATCGTGAAGTCTGTAACTAAGACCTCAACAGATGTGCTCCTAATGCCAAGACAGAATCGTAGAGCAAATACGATTCTCAACGAATAAGCACTCCCAGAATATCCAAAGGAATGAAGCCTCTGGTTGGCACTGCATAGATACGTCCCACCTGAAGGAAACTAGAGAGCACTCAATGAATGGCATGCAAGCTAACAAAAGATCTAAGCACCAACCCAATCAGCATCAAGATTGAGTTGTGAAGCCATTCGAGATGAAGTCTTCCACAAGGAGATCAGAAGAAGACTTCTGTAACTGACTAAGGAAAGTTAGCAAGTGCAATAGCTGTCAAGCAGACAGAAGACAATGATCTTGGAAGTTACCAGGATCGTAGTGTTTGCCAAACAAAGAAAGAACTGATGGAGTGCATACAGAGATACTGGACAGCTTCTGAAGAACAAGGCTAAAGTGATTAAGCATTGGGTCAATCCCTTGATGATAAGTAAACGGGAGATCACAAGGAGAAAGCGACCTGGACACGCCACAAATCTGAAGTGTCTTGCTATTCAGAAGGGGCCAGAACAAAGAAGTCAAGCCATCAGTATCTGAGAGCTGCTGAGATAAACAGAAGTGTTAAAGCACTGCACAAGAAAAGGAAGAGGTGTTCTACATTGAAGATCCAATCAACACTCTTCAAAATCGTAGTGTTATCTCTACCAGTCAATAAGACACTACGATCAAGTCCATGAAGACATGCATCAGAATCGTAGAGTTAGAATAGCTGAAGATTGAAGCATTGGCAATGGTTCAATCTGAAGGGTAATATTCGGACAAGAGCTTATTGAGAGCATTGATGCAAGGACAACCTCTGATCAAGAAATCAGAAGGGAGAAATAAAGTCGATGACCTGCCCAAGACATCAAAGTAACATATTTGACGGGGCAGGTGAAACAGTAGACTACATTGTCAGAAAGTCAGAAAAAGATGTCTTGTCACATCGCCAGTCTACACCAAATAACTCGAGATCTGCGAAGCAATTTAAATAGCTTTCAACGGCTACTTTCCAACGGGAAGATTGGGAAGCAGTATAAATCAATAGAGCTTCAAAGATCAAGGGTTGTTGATGATTGCTAAGTTACAGAATTGTTGAGTTATTGGGAATGCTATTGTTGACTCTACAAGTTCCACCAAAGATCAACAGAACAAGTCTTAATGACAGTGAGACTACCAAGGTGGAAGTGAAGCAGCTTTAAAGAAGAACTCAAATAGATCAAAGCTTCACTCAACAAAGATGAGAATGCCACTAAAAATGATAGCCAAGCTGAGAGCCGAAAAGGCCAAGAAGATAGCATTCAGGAAAGTGGCTGAGTACAAAGAAGATCAAGAGAGCCACTCTACGAATCACCATGAACTGAAAGCTGAAACTGAACAAGTGTAGAACCATGTCTACAAAGTATTCAAGAAGGGTTCAGGGATTGCTAAGTGCCAGACAAAATCTACTAAAAGCACAGAGACTTAGCAAACCCAGATGGTGATGGTGCACAGCTGGTACCAGATGAAGATGAGCACAAAAGAGTGAAGATCAGCTGCACCAAAGAAGATGTGGTCCAGACTCGAAGCAGAAAGCAAAGAGGACCACACCAAGCTGCTAAGTACAAAAGATGTTCAGAGCCTAATGACATCTTAGCAGCTCAGCACCACCAACAACAACAACTACAACAACAAGAAGCCAGGGCATGAGGGGTCCTTGTCTGGAGGGACTAAATAAAGTTCCAAGCCTGTTGGGCTTGAAGAGTTTCTAGGGAACTAGAGAAGTTCCAAGGCTGCTGGCCTTGAAGAATTCTTAATGAACTGAAGTCCCAAAGCTACTGGCCTTGAAGGAATCTTAGTGATTCAGGGTGCTGCCCTTCCTTAGTGGAAATCCTGCTAGTTGAAAGTAGAAGAGTGGATTAGGAGCTTGAGTCTCTGAACCACTTAAAACCCTTTATGTCTTTTACTTTATGTTATTTACATTATGTACATTAACTGCTATAACTGCTATGTATGTTTTAACTGCTTACCACTGAACTAACTCTACAAACATTGTATGTATGATTATAGATATATCAATGAAGGGGATCTTTTACTTATTCTGCTATGCTTGAAAAGATTCTTATGTTTATCACATGCTAAATTATCAGCAATACAAAATAAACCCGAAAAGTATTTGAAATTAAAAAGGATCTATTCAACCCCCCCTTCTAGATCTAGTGTGCCTACTGGGAACTAACAAATTATATAAATATTTTTTTAATAAAAATGATTATTTTATCCTTATTAAAGTAGGGTATATTACATATATATATATATATACATTTTAAAGATTAAATTTGCTCCATAAGATTTTTTACATATCCAATTGTCCATCTCATCCAAGCCGTATCCCACTTATCCAACCAATCAAATTCAACCATCCAAAGCACACGGATCATGCTTCAGAACCATCCGATCAAGACTAAGGATTATCTGAGCCTTTGGATCATGTTTTACAAAGAAGCACATCTCAGATAAATTTATAACCGTTGATCTTGATCTAACTCACGCCTCCTCACCGTTAGATTTATCTGGTAAGCCAAAATATATATATACAATTTTTGAAATTTTTAATTTCATTTGATTTATTTCTTTCTCTCTCTTCTTTCACGCATTTCTTCTTCTTTGTCTCTCCCTCTCTCTTCTCTCATCATCTCCGATCTCTTCTCTCTATCTGATCTACTTTTTCGATGACGATCTGGATTCAATATTCCTATCTTATTCTTCTCTTAATCTTGATACTCATAAGTTTAAAAATTTTCTGATATATTCAATCGATCCATTTTTGAGTAGTTAGCCAGTTAGGCTTTCGGATAAACTTTTTTCATTTTCTTTGTTTCTGGTATGCTCAATCGATCCATGTTTAGAATATCTATATGTCTCTGCATCTTTGTTGGGCTCGCTGCTGCTTTCACTAAGAAATACGTACGAAGAAGGGCTTAGCATACTAAAATTGGTATATTACCAGCTCAGGTATAAACTCTCTATCTCTTTGAATATTCTTACCTGTGTGGATATTAATGTCCACTGGATTTACTTTTGTCTGTCTTATATATTGTGTGGATACTGAGGTCCACTGGATTAATTGATTTACTACTATCTGCTCTCTCTTAAGATTTGCTATAAATGAAAAATCTTTCAAATTATCTGCCTCCTTGAGAAACTGTGTTCTGAAATGATAATTTCTTGTCGTGTTTATCAACCCAGTTTTTAAATGATACATCCCTCCGGTTTTGGTAATCGTTCTTAAGTTTGACTGAAAAACTTTTGTTCTCTGTGTTCTTCATATGACATGTGGATTTTTTTTCTCTACCTTATTAAATGACATATTTTTTTTTTAAAAAAAAATAGTGTTTATCCCACTGTTTAACTTAAATAAGTTTACTGTTCTACAGTTTTACTTCTCCCACCTCAGTTTATTAAATGCTTCCTCTACTTGATTAGTTGGAGTGTATATTACCTGCCGCATATCATAGCTCTTCTCTCTACTTATATATATAAGCTCTTTCAAAATGTTACGTCTCTATATAACTTCCCTCTGCAGTTTAATCTTTTCCCCTATATTTCCTGCATCCATACTTATCATGACTAACTTATTTTCTTCTAAAAGAAAAACTCTTCCTCTAAATTCTGAGTTGCAATTTTCAAATGTTATCCCTCATCTTACTACTCCCTCTGCCCAGTCAAAATATCAGTCTATGAGACACAACCTGTGTCCAGGAAATGTCATCTTATTTCATAGCTTTCCAAAACTGTTTGATATTTTCAAAAATGTTGGGTGGGAATGTCTGGTTTCATTCTATGACAAGTTTATTTTTCCTAGTCTTGTGGCTGAATTTTATACTCATATGGAGTTTTCACATGACTCCTCTGGTTTATTAAAGACCATTACTACTTGTATTCAAGGACAGACTTACATCATAGATGAATTGTTTCTTGTTCATGCTCTTCAGTTGCATCCTTCCACTCTTGAATTACCTAGGATTAATTCATATCTTCATCCATCTGGCATTTCAGTAGAAGAATGCATGATATTCAAGTTTAATTTATCTGTGGTCACTGATCAAATGGTACCAGCTCTTTTATTTGATTATCCATGCAAAGTTGGTTTGGAATTTTTAACTACTGAATGCCAATTTCTAGGCAAAATTTTAACAATTTTATGCCTGTCCGTGATGATAGAAAAATGTTAACTTTTGATTTGGAACTCGTCAAAAGTCTGTTAAATGAATGCATCCCCTATAATCTAGCCTTTTTTTGTTGTCTTCATTTGAATACTATTTTCGAAACAATTGCTTTAGTTTTGGTCTACTTCTTACACATATCTTCCACTATTTTAATCTTCCTTTGTCCAATCTCCAATCTCAATTAGTCCCTACCAGCAACATCGTATCTCATCTAAATCTGCCACCACAACCTCTCATCATTTTTAAACCACTTGATCATGAAAATCTTGAAGCCAACATCAACATGGCTACCAAAATCGACTCCCTAAATAGTATGAACCAACTTTTGTTGCAAAATCTATCTCTCATGTTGGAAAAATTAGAAAATGTTCAGTTCTCCTTGCACACAATTAAATCGGTGGTTTGCCTGTTCTTGG
The DNA here is from genome assembly GCA_020205605.1 of Panax ginseng. NCBI lineage: Eukaryota > Viridiplantae > Streptophyta > Magnoliopsida > Apiales > Araliaceae > Panax > Panax ginseng. The sequence goes on along the minus strand of CM035131.1, from coordinate 125,816,997 downwards.
AAAACAGCAACCTGTTGATGGATCCTTTCAATGTCAGTACCACTACTGACCTCACTGCTCTTGTTCCCCCACCAGCTGATCCTGAAGGAAACATTCCTGATCTATCTCATTTCTCTCCTCTCGATCTTGAAGAAATCTGACTTTATACTAACTCAACTAACTAGTTGGCTGTCTGTAATCCTTAATCCCTCTCCCATCTACTGTTTCACACTACTACTATTACTACTTCTTTTCACTTGGTTTATATAAGTTTTAACTAACTCTCTTTGCAGGATTTCTAACATATTTTCTGCAGGTTTACACTTTTCTTTTACCCTATCACTTTTTATGATGACAAAGGGGGAGAAGAAAAATATGATTATATAACTGCTAACTGCTAACTGCTATAATTGCTATGAATGGATTATATATGAACTGCTATGATTGTTATAAAAGGGTTCACAATTTAAGGTGGAGTTTTCTTCAAAACTACAAATATTTTTAAAATTGTCATCATCAAAAAGGGGGAGATTGATAGGTATAATTTTATTTTATATTTTGATGATAACAATTATGTTTTTATTTAATTATTATTTTATGATTTTACTTGAATTAATTTTTATTGACCTTGATATATTAAATGTCAAGTGTTAAATAAATTAATTCATATAATATTCAAGGCAAGGAAACCCTATTTTTTTCTAAACTAAAGTTGGGCAAAATATATATATTACTTATATATTACTTTTTCTAAACCCTATTTTTATAAACATAATATATAATAAACTTATTTATATATATATATATATATTATTTTTAGTTATACTACATATATATATATATATAAAGTTTAATTCATGCATGTCTTTGCCATTTGTGTTAAAGTGTTTAAAATCTTGTGTGTGTATATATATAGAGAGCAAGGATCAGTCATACCCTTATCTTCTTTACTCACCGTGCTCACCCCCTTTAGCGATTGATTCTGATGACGGTTTTGGTCATACAACTGTCGCCTATAATTTTAGCGACGGATAACATATAGCATCGCTAAAAGTATAGATAGCGGTTGTATGACCAGGCAACCGTCATGGGTCCGACGCTAAAGGGTGGTGAGCACGGGTGAGTAAGATAAGGGGTATGCACTTGATCCGGACCGTATATATATAACCAATGCATGCTAGCAGACATATATATATATATATATATAATATAAGTATATGTGTGTGATATGTTGGCATGTTTGATACCTTAATTATGGGACATCAAAACCGCGTGAGTTTGCTGCTTGAAAATTTTCGGTCAAACATTGAGCAATAAATGCAGCACCTTGAAAATGGTTCGGGCGAATTTTTAATCTCTCACGCGTAAAAATTTGGTCCGTTAAAATTCAAATGTTTTTATCTAAACCGTATACTCATATCAGATTTCAAAATATTACAGTTTTGCCCTAACTTCTAAAAATTCTATAAATAGGGAGTATTTCACTCATTTGGTTTTTACCAATTTAGTGAAAAGAAAATCATACTCTCCTTGCCTACATTCTCTCTAAAGATTTATATCTCTTCTTACAAAAGTTCTGATTATTTTTGAAGAGAAAAATTGGTCCAAGTATTGAGATAAGTTTAAATTCTGTTGAATTATTTCTTACTTGCATATACAAATACATATTATTCTACACAATTCTATATATCTATATTTCATCTATTTATCAAATAAAAGGATACTTGGGCGCCGCAAGGCTACAGAGATACACCTCTACGGAGACAAATTCGAACCGTACGATTCCTTATAGTCTTCAGTAACCTTTTATTGATATTATTTATATAAATATAATAAAATAGATACGACACTTGATAGCTCAAAACGACACTGAGATACTTCTCCAAAAAGAGTAGTCATCCGAACTAGATTTGAGAATCTTAGTGATCTATTGAAAATATTTATATAAATATCAATTGTGAAAATTATAAATTTTGTCATACTTAGACATCACAAGGCTACAGAGATACACCTCTACCAAGAGGAATTCGAACTGTACGATTCCTTATAGTACTAAGTGATATTATCTATAAAAGTTCACATAATAGATAAAATATTCTTATATATTATTTGAGTTAAATAAGTAATATTTGTTATATCAGTTTGTGCTTAACTGAGATTATACTTGATAAATATTGTTTAATTCGATTTATTCTCTTATTCAAGTATTAATTCATAAAAAAAATTAAATTATATAATACTTAATAAAAATTAACTAAGAAATAATTCTATATTATCCATAGAAAACACTCTTTATTTTATAGAATTGTTAATTCTTTATAAAGTGCTTTAATATCATATACTTGCTTAATAAGAAGCATAAGTGGATCTAAACAAAATTTCTATCTGCTTTAAAGAAGCTTATTATTGAATATAAAAGTTCTTGAACTTTTATACTGATATATTTGTTCTTAACTTTCTATCTGCTTATTTGAGAAGCATTACTCACACTTAACTTATATCAAACTTATTCAAGAAGCAATTTGTTGTAAATTTATTTGTAAAAGAGAAAGGATTAGAGTTAGTTTATTTTATGTACTGTGAGAAAGATGAGTAATTCTTGACCAAGACCGAGTCTTAGAGAGGTCGTGAGAAGTTGGGTCTCTAATGTACTTGTGAGGTGAGGAAGAGAACGTTGTTTCAAGACCGGATCATAAAATAGAACTAATCTCAAAAAAGGGTGGTCTGACTAGACTTGAGGAAGGAGGCGGGGGAGCTATTTGTCCAAGATAGAATAGTTGAATAGTTGAAAGTTTGTCTATAAAACTTTGTAAAGGCTTCTCTCACTGTTGAAGGAGTTATTACTGATAGTAATAGGTTCTCAAGTTCCAAGTAGAGACTTGAGACTGGACGTAGCAACATACCAAAAGGTGTATGTTGTGAACCAGATAAATCTCTGTGCATTGTGATTGAATTTTTATATCCTGCATGCTAATTACTAAAAACTGCTAATTAATAAGTAAAAATTCAAAAAAGCCTAAATATAATTTTTTTAATTGATAATAATCTATTCAACCCCCCCCCCCCCCTTCTAGATTATTATTGACCTTTCAGAGTGTTGGGGATTCCTGAGCCTAAAAAATAGATCTCAGATGTATTATTTAAGCTATCATCCGCGGGAAGAAGTCTAGCTTTACATCTAAAGAGTTTTCACATAATTCAGTATCGAAATACCGTTAAATCTTCTAAAGACCATTTTTCATTACGAATATTTATACTACTCCTGACAAAGTAGTCAACATATTTGCAAACGAAAATGCCACAATCTGTCTTGTTGGGCTGCACAGGTCTGGCCTTTGGTATGAGCATGCGCGGATCCTGTGTTGACCACTCATGCTGCGGATCATCAATTCGCAAACAAACTTGTATCAATTTGACTTACGTGCACAAATTAATATTAATATATTGAATATAAATTGAATGATAGGAATAAAAGTACAACACTAACAAATTAAAATACATATCGCAACTTTAACAAATTCTATATACATTTGCTGGATGGTCATATACGGGGTATCATCGTAGAGAGGGTCAAAGATGGTGACTGCTCATTCGGGTACTGAGAATACAAACAAGATAAAATGCTTGGTATCGTGAGTACACACTGGCATGAATATATACGTGCATTCATGTAATGTCGGGCCCACATCTGGGTGGACATAGGGGTGACAAAAACTCTCTGCCCCATTCGCCTGGCTTGGGGTCACAAAGTTCTTACCAAGATGCATGAAGAATGATTCCATGAAGGAAAAATTTTCCCACCTTCTAATTCCCCGCGTCCTATAGTACTCCTCTCTATCTCGCAATAATAGCATATACGCGTCCAGCGAATGCTCGAAAATCCAAGCTGTAGGGCTTAAGGTCTTAAATGCGTCGTGTTGCAGCGTATAGAAGTTTTGCGGATGTGTGATAAGAAAAATTGGTGGATTATAAAGTGTGTTCCCAAATAAGTGATTAGTTATAAACTCAACCTTGTATTCCCTAAGTTTTTTGGTCGGACACTTTTTCCCACCATAAGAGATGTGTAATTCCGCCTGCTCTTGTACCTGGAAAATATATTGATAAAAATAAATATATTAGCATTCATAATAATTACTAATATTAATGTTTTTAACTAATAAAATGAAGAGGGGATAATATTAGTAACATGAGAATACTAGTACCTGTTTACCCGCCTTCTCTATGAAGCTAGTCTCGGTGGGACTGGGGATGTACCCACCAATTATATCTTGTACCTGAAAATATTAATAATATTAAAATTTTTGTACTCTTTAAATTAAGAGGGAATAATACCTGTAATTCCGTCTGCTCTATGAAGCTAGACTCGAATGAGTAGGAGAGCACGTAAGCCTGGGTGGTGGGGATGTACCCTTCCGCTATATCTTGGGCCTGAATAATATTAAGTATGATAATTATTATTACTAATATTATTATTAATCATTAATAATATTAATATTAACATTCATATTAAGTACCTGAACTTTCGTCTTCTCTGTGAAGTCAGACTCGAATGAGTAAGAGGGAACATAAGTTTGGGTGGTGGGGATGTAACTCTCTTGTACCGCAACATTACTTGGCTCCTCTCTCTTCACCATTGAGACCCCCCTGCTATGTTATATTGTTCTCTCTAACTTCAAAGTAGTATACACCATAATGATGGTCCCATACCTGTTTCTCAACTACATAGTCTGGAGAAATCTCAACAAAAGCAAAGCACTTATCAAGTAAGGACTTTGCACTCTCAACCTGTCATGTAAGATGAACACAATATTAGTATTATTAGTAAACAAGATAGGATGTATAAATGTAATATGCATAAATTAATGCATGACACACAAGTTAAAATATACAAATGTTAGTGTACCATTTGTATAAGATGATGCTACTGGCTGTAAACAGTCTGGGGCTCGTAAGTAGGGTCTGGGTCCCCTTCCCGTCGAGGGCGATGCAGTTTCCTATGTGTGATTTTCATGTACCAAGCCATGTATAAATAAGATTTCACGTAGTTCGAAATTTCATGTTGTTGTCCCTTAAGATGCTCCATGTAAGCCTCCCAATGTGCAATGTACACTCGCCTCAAGGCTATGCAATCAACGACGACAAATCTATATTCTTTTTCCTTTCTAAGATCGACGTGATTTTCTGCCAGAGATGGTATACCTTGTAGGAATCTATACTGTCTCATCACCCTGTCTGGCATCTGGTATTCTACAATATCAAAATGGATCAAGGGGATTCTACCAAATCCCAACAATCTTCCTTCAAAAATAAATCTATTCATATTGTCATCCCACCTCACGTAAGGGCGCCAAACTACTTGCCATTCAGGCTGGACATCTAACTCCACTCGGTAAAATTTCAAATGATGATGAGAATTTTGTCGTCTATCAGGGTAGCTTTGATTTTCTGAGTATGCCCATGCTAGGGTCCTAGGTAACAATAACTGTGATTGAGGCCAGGGGTTGGGCCTTCCAATTATTATACGCTCGTATGCCCAAATTTGTAAAAGTGTGATGCAACCATTAATATATTTCGCTCCTTTTCTAGTGGCAGTATATAAAGACCTATACAAATAGCCCAACACAGCTGCACCCCAAGAATATATTACACAATTTTTAGCGTTAGCAATAAAATACATATACTTGGGATGAACAATATTTTTATTCCTAGTGGGGAACAATATTGCCCCACACAACCAAAGAATATATGCCTTTGTGCATCGACCAACAATTTCCTTACTTTCTTTAGGGGGACAATTATTAAAATGTTGTTGCAACCATAGTTATGAAATAGAGCCGTATTTTTTTAATTTCTGATATTCAGCAACTACTTCACTACCAAAACATTCTTTAAAATGAGCCAATGGAGTGTCAAATAAGGGACAAATTAAGGGTTTGCCAACCACTGGCAACCCAAGAATGAAGTGTACATCCTCTAGGGTGATTGTAATTTCCCCACAATTTAAGTGAAAACTATTGGTCTCCGGCTACCATCTTTCTACCAAGGCGGACACGAGCCCAATGTCAGTTTGTGATACAACTACCGGATAGCTAAAAATCTCAAACTCACATTTTTGTAGAAGAGTTTTTTGAGCTTTTGTTAATATCCATTGATCGTATTTTTTTCCAGTAAATTGACATGAGAGTAGTCTTCCCCTGTCTTTCCCATCATATATATCATCTGACACATGATTTTGTTGGTCGTTAAGGACACTTGGGTCAATTGGTCCATAAATCCAACTGTCCATCTAGTACCTAAAAAAATAACACAAAAGGTTTTTCATGTTGTTTAATAACTATGTAACACAATTATATCTATATCCTATTAATAAAAAAAAATCATTTTAAAATAATTTTAATAATTCTTATTTTTTGCACATTTTCATAATCTAGTACCTAAAAAAATTTCACAAAAGGTTTTCATATTGTTTAATAACTATGTAACACAATTATATCTATATCCTATTAATAAAAAAAATCATTTTAAATAATTTTAATAATTCTCTTTTTTTTTTGCACATTTTCATAATCTAGTACCTAAAAAATATCACAAAAGGTTTTTCATATTGTTTAATAACTATGTAACACAATTTTATCTATATCTATTAATAAAAAAAAATTATTTTAAAATAATTTTAATAATTTTTTTTTTGTGCACATTTTCATAATAATTAATCATTATTAGTCACAATACTCACATGCATATTATATCCCACATAACTCACTATATTTTATCAAAATAAATATTCATAATAAAGCAATACTCCATTACAATTATTAAGCAAATAATTTAATAAAAGTCAAAATTATAATAATTACTTCACCACATAGTTATATAATTACCCAAACACAAAAATCACAAAATTTTCTAAAATTCACATGCATATATGTAGACATAGTAATGATTAATAGTTTTCCTTAAAAATTTAACCATTATTATTATTATAAATTCATTTTTTTAAAAATAAATATAATATTTATTTATTTTTAATTGAATATTTGAAAAATAAATCTTACCAAAATAATATTTGAATATGAAAATTTGTAGATGAATCAGTTGCAATCCAATTTTCTCTCACAATTATCTCTTTTACTGCTTGAATGGAAGTTGATTTAGGCCGGGGAGGGAATGTGTGTACCGACAAGGAAGAAAGCAAATGAGCTTTGGGAGAGAGTGAGGAACGATAGGTAGATAAATGGAAAGAGCACTCTTTGCTACAAGTCACAAGTGGCAATAGTTGATTTTCGTGCTGCATGTTTGTCGATCCAGTGATGTCTGAGGTTTTGGCTTGCGTGTTGTCAGTCAGTCAATGTCAGAGCTTTGGCTTTTCAAGTAAGAGAGACTGCCGTTACAGGCTCATGCGGTAGGGTGTGAGTAATTTTGGAGGGGCAATTCGGTAACTTAGCTATATCTTTGGGGAAGGAGGACTGCCGCTACAAGCTGTAGTGGTAGAAGGAGAATTCAACCAATCTCAGCCATTAAATGTATGGATCAACGAATATAAATTTAGTTGCTAAACAGTGCCTATGACAACTGTTGGTCACGGATTAACTCCCTATAAATATATATATACGGAATTCAAGCTCTTTCTTTGACTCTATTGATCTACTCAATTTATATATGTTTTACATATCATACCTGGCAAAAAAAAATCCAAACAGCACGCATAACCTATATTCATGGCAAAAAAAGAATTCAATAAAAAGTTTAATTTATCTCTTATATGTGACAGGACTACTAATATTAATTTGTCAATTCCCTTTTTTCCCTTCTGTTTTTATTGTTGCCGCTTCTCTCTTCCTCGATTTGTATAATAAAATAAGATTAGGTCAATTTATATGTTTATTTATTAACAGATTTTATTAACTTTTCCTAGTTATAATATGATTTAATATTACCTACATATAAATTAAATTCAATTAATCTTAAGGTTCAATTTAACTAAATTAATTTCTATCACTTATTAATATTTATTGGTCCACATATTCATAATTATATTAATTAAAATTTAAAAAAAATTATGTCAATTTTAAATTTTAAAATCTTTTAAATTGACTTTAAAATATTAATAATGATTAAATAATATGAAACCGAGAGTATATTTAAGGACAACCTCCCCAAACTATAAATAATCAATTTTTATTTAGTAATGAGGTTAATTTGGCCGTTTTTCTCAGCATAACGTGTCCTTGTGAATCATCTCATTCCATTGATAATGAAACGGTTAGAATAAAATTAACTTTGATCAATTGTCAGACAAAAGATGATCTCTCTACGTTATTCAATTAACTAACTTATTATAAAATTAATTTTATGATAATCTGATTCCATTGATAAAATATATCAGCTCATCACAAGTACACAAGTTCTACATCAATCGACTCTAAGCGTCAACAGAAATTAACCTATTAACCAAATTAATAATCATTACACATACTTGTTAAGTACTGACAAAAAAAGAAGAAACGTACACATCTTTTCAAGATGTTTTGTGCCAACTATTTGCCATGTTGCAAGTAGAAATTAAAGACCACCTAGTGTAAAGGGGCTCTTGGCAAAATATCATTAGGGGCGGTTACAAGTAGTTCTAGCTCCATTTCGTTCCTCTTATGCAAACAGTATATCTCAATTCCAATGTAACGATCAGACCCAAATCTAACTGAAAATAAGACTGTCTATGTTTTAATAGCATTTTCATATATTATTTCGCCTCTCAGATTCATCAAAAAAGTCATAATTAAAAAATATTATTGGTAATATAATTAAATGTTATACACAAACACTAAACAAATCTATATTATCTATGTGGGACTGAGTACTATAATCTTCCTCACTCAAATTCTTTATGTTCTCATCAGGCCTTATCTAATTATTCAGTCCAAGGACGTCATCTCTAGCCATTATGGGATAATACTAATAACTCTTCTCTCTATCCCTTGTGGAATAATATCAACACTCTTCGCATCCCCACTTCCGCCCTTTATAAAATAATACCAACTACCAGATGATTGAGTTTTCGATAACCTGTCTCTTATACCATTTGTAACTATTGACCTAAATCACATCCAAAATAAGGCTCAATCTACGTCTCAATATAACAACTTCTTAAGTCATCTTAACCCAGCACATACTTAATATTGATAGTAGAATTAAACCTTATTAACACTAACAAATCCACAATATGCGACGTCAGACTGGGGTATTACTGTGGTTTTTGTGATCAAGAAGGGCTGCAATACGAGTCAGATAATACAAGGCAAAAGAGAACGAGGGCCAATAAACAAGAGGATAAAGGTGGAAGGGTTTATTTTGAGATGCATAAAAAGTAAAATTGGACACTTTATTCCAATTCAGATTTATCAAGTAAAAAACATACATGTAATTCACAGTTTCAATTACATTACAATAAAATATTATTGTACATTATTATCCACCAACTTAGGATCTGCCTTATGCCCCTTCATACTTCCTTATCACCTTGGATTGAACTAGAGCAGAAAAGTAAAACTCAAATTAATACCTACAATAATATACAAGGATACAGTTGCCTTGTTCGTTTGTCTTGGAAGCTCTTTATGCAGGACAATGTTCTGTAACTTCTGTTAGCATTCTACATATATATGTCCACAAGGATGAGAAGAAGGTTGCAATTACATGCTGACCGTGTCAGACTTTGGTGGTCGGTTGCAATTTGAAGGCTGCCATCCTATCATTTGTTTCTCATTGTCGTAAATCACCATTTTATCTTGCATTGATATATCTGCCGAAGCAGCATCATGAAATTTTTAAAGGGCACAATTTTATAGTGGGATTTATAATATACTAAGTAGCCATCATGAATTTATGGTTCAAAGAAGCGGCTGCGTTGCCGAAATATCTGCGTATCGGTTTGTTTCTTTAGGCACCGCTACGATACCGATACCGATACCGATATCGATACCGAATCAAAAGAAAAACCTTTCGAAAATAGGCCACTACCGTGAATTTGAACCATGATGATGATCTATGCATGTGTGAAATATAAGCTTTAATAACTGGTGTAATAAGAGAAATAAAAACTTTTTAAATTATTGAAGAAAACTCGTTATCTTGATGGAGAGGAAAAGGATTTTCAACCATTTATATAGTTTTTGGATATTTATCCTATAATCTAGATCATGAGGTAATGGAGTGTAACCGTGCAAATTACTTTATAAAGAAAATTCTCTCTCTAGCTTAATATTTAGTACTAATAGTTATGGCTATTGTTTGGTGAAATATCTTACCTCCAATGATGTTGAAATTTTGTAGTCCAACTTCGGTACCATTGAGAACTCCCAAGCAAACACTCCCCTTAGACTGCATAGGAGAGATATTAAGTGTATAACTTTGAATTACTTTCAGCTTGTCCATAGAGTGACTAAAGAAAAGAACAGATGCAAGGTTCTTACTGAGATGATAAGATACGCTTCTTGGGGGATTTCATACTGAGTTTTACCTTTCCAGTCATTGCCAAAGCTCAATGCTAAAGGCTTGAAGTACTTTTTCACATCGCGTATACTTTTGAAAGGTTTTTTTCCTTTCCAACAGAATGGGAGTGTCTCGTCATCAACTGCGTCTCTCAATGGCTTTCCGCTTAAATCCTTCTTCACCTAAACGAATGCGTCAAGTTAAAAATTCAAGCATCCAAGAATATTTTAAGGCTCTAAAACAATCAGCAATTAATTCATGAATTCATTTTGACAAAATGAAAAGTATACTAAATATAATTAGGTACAATAATATCAGAGAAATATCATATAACTTGGTAAACATAGGGAAAAGAACAAAATGAGTCTATGGACATTAGATATGGCTACAACGTAGAATCAAAATAAGCATTGATAAACAGATTAACATAACTCACAACTAGCCATCTGATAGTTGTATTAACAATGATAAAGTCGCATTAGATATTTCAATCTAAACAACTACGTGATAATAACAAATAGAAGTTGGAGAAACTTGAAAAAGGAAATATTAAAAAGGTTTCAAACTCACAAAAGAAAGCAAAGTTTGGTAAGTTTGAGAATTAAAGATGCGATGTAAGAACTTCCACTGTCAAAAACCACAAGAAGATTATTCAGCCCAGTAGTCCTTCCGCCAAGAATTAGTTCCGCAAAACCAGGTGAATAGTGCTTCCTGACATAAATAATCCTCTGCATTACAGTTTAAACATCAAAATGGAGACAGAATGTAAACGACGGAAAGGGGACCGAGGAGTATATTTTACAAGTAATCACGCGACATTGGTGTCCAAACTACTTTCGAAGAATCATAAACATCATCCCCAAAGAAAAGAAATCCTCCTCCTCGCCTACTGAAACAATGACCAACAACATTTCGCACTAGACCCTGACTACTAAGTTGAGATACAATGCTGGACTTTCCCTTGCCAAGGCCAAGAACTCCATCCAATGGATGATAAGAAGTACCAGGGAGCTGATCATATCCACACCTGCAGAAAAAATAATTAAAACACATCTATGTGTTAGTTTAGGGGGAATTTTTTATAACAATTTCGGTTTCTACTACAAGAGATCAGATTTTTTGTCTCCAAATATAAATAATAGTGAAGTTTTCAAGAAAAAATACATAAAAGCTTACTGCCCCGGTCATAAAAAAGAACTGTTCCTTGAAATTGGTTGCCATAACATTCAAGGTTTGATATAATTGAAAGCAAGATATCCTAGCTGTAAACAATTCAGATCAAGAAAGTAATCGATATTGCTAACCCAATAGCCAGACGAGGTCTAAGTCTCATTCCATTGGTGAGATTGACAGGAAAGACGTCATTTACAAGAACACCAATCGACGAACCACCATCTGCATATTCAACCTCGTAGTCACACTGCTCTGGGTCATCACATTTGTGGTCACCAGAGTGCAAGGAAGCACAAATCGGGTCCTTACAGACCACCAAGTCATTTTTGGGTTGGTAATATGGATGAGGCGCCTACAATGTAAGAAAATTTATGAATCGTCAAGACCATAAATGCATTTTACATATTGAACCAGTTTCTGCTTTTAAAATTAATGTTTACTAGGAGGTATGTTATCTGGGAAATTGTTATAACCAAAGGAAGCTTGGGAAGCTATGCCTAAATAAAAAGAATCAGTTTGTCATCAATTTTACTCCACAACTCTCAATTTGGATATTTCTCTAATTTTTTCCTCATTATGTCACCTTTATTATCAATGATTAAAATTACTAGGGAAATAGCAAATAGAGTTTGTAAATTTCTAGACTAACCATATTTGTGACAGGGTCTGAATTTACAAGCTGTAAGCTCTATTTGGTTCGTCAATTTGGTAAAGTGAAAGGATACATAAAAGAAATTGAATACAAAAATAATTTATATTGATTATCTGTCATTACTAAATTAAATTCTGAACAAGAAAATAATCTAAAGTCTCCGGAATCACAGTAAAAAAAAAGAGAATTAACACAAAATAGAAATCTTTTTGTTCCTGCCCTCTTGATCTAAAGAACTACTGCTAACTATAGAAGGAATTGTACAAATTTCCTCCATGAAATTCCAATTTAAACAATGTTATCATTGATAAAATAATAAAAAATTATGTTACCATAAATTACCTTAGTGCAATGAGTACAGGGTGCATCGCATTGAAGCCATGTGAGGTCACTGCCTGTGTCAGGATCAAGAAAATAGGGTTTTGGAGGCCGTCCTATGTTGAGTTGAACATAATAAAACCTGCAGAAAATGATTTTTTTAACAAAATACTGAATTCTCAATCAATTTGTTCCCCAGATTATGATGAATAAATAACATAAGACATGCAAAAACACATGGTATCACAGAGTTTTTCATATTCTTTAACACCCAATTTAATCAGAAATATTTTCTAATTTCTTCTAATAATTTGTGCACACCTTTCTGTGCAATTGACAGAACTGAGCATCACATCATAAACAATGGTAAGATATAAAAGTAAAGAGTAAAGCCAGTTTCAAAATTTTGATCTCAAATTTTGACATTGAATATTTTAACTATACTTTATATCATACCCAAATTAATTAAAATAGATATAGCTACGAATGTAACACGATTTTTGAGATCAAAAAAATTTACTCTTAACATTACCTAATAATAAAAGAAAATTTTGGGGCACATTATTGAAGTTAAATCATTCATTAATCTAAAATTCATGTCTATATATACATGGAGTAAAGTATAGATTACTTACCCACTAGGGTAAACATTGCCATAAATTGGAAGTAAAACAGAGGAGCCAACTGAACTGACCACAGATGAAGTAGCTCCAGAAAAGAACCATTTCCACCATTTTTGCTGCTGATCATCAGAAGCTGATGAGCATACACTAAAACCCAAAACGATTACCAGTAACACAATTATCATGATGCTCAATTTCCCTCCCTTCATAGCTACACAATTTTTTTTATTTTTTTATTATTATATTAAATGGGTATGAAAGGTGGGTATTTTGTTGATTTGGGGGAGAGATGTTTCTTTAAAAATGTATTTGTATATATATATGTCCAAATATACCTTGTTTGGGGTTTTACTAATTACTGTCTTTATGTGCCAGTTGATCTTTTGGATTCTTTTAGAGGGGGTCTTTACTTAAGGATTAAAAGAGGTATTGCTTTCATTCAATTACTTCCACTGAACTTTCTTTTCAACTGCGTTTAAAGTAATGTAATTTCTTGTTTAATGTTTCTAATGTTGTCTTTATTCCTTTCCTTTCCCTGCCATGGAAGACTGTGATGAGGTTCGACCGTTGGTGAATGAAGCTTAATTTATTTATTTATTTTTATAGTCAAACCATGATTGATGAGTAAAATAATAAAAATAGTGATACATGTACAACTAAAATCGACTGTTTCACACCCTCATATATCAAAACTATTATATTATTCTTAACTAGTAAGAACTCGATTAACATATTTATCAATTGTTCATTTTAACCTTAACCTTATTAATCTCAAAACTCTAAAAAAGAAAGTAAAACAGACATCTCCAAGTCTCTGTGGATTATTTTCATAAAATGTAAATTATTATTATATATTTATCAGTCAGGATAGTACATAAAACTTAATATTTTAGATTTACTTCAATAATTTAGTAAGTTTCATGTGTTTCAATTTCTTATTTGTCACTCACGTGAAGGTATTTAAGTATATGTAAGACTGCGCTTAAATCATAATTAATTCGATTTCTCTAAGAAAGTCTCATTTTGATTTTAAAATGTTAAACTGCAAATTTCTAAAATCCAATATAAATTCATTTAAATTATTTATAAATTTATAATTGAAATTATGTTTAAAATAGTTTACTATATCTAAACTTTTATTAACTAAATAATACTCCCTCAACTTCAAAATTAGAGATATATTTATAAAACAATAACTTTTAATGATAATTTTATGTTCTGAAATATAGCCTTAGTATTAGTTAGAAATTCAATTGTGATTGTTTGATATTGAAAATGATAGTAAAAACATAGTGACAAATTAGGAACATCATGTCACTTTATAGTCCAAAAATAGAAATGTATCTCTAATTTTAATTTTAGAACGAATTAAAAAAAAAAGTGTATCTCAAATTTTGGAACAGAGGGAATATTCTATTTGCTTTGAATTTAAAATTTTCATGAATTGATTTTAAATCAAAATAAAATCTTTTGAATTAGATGGACTAATTAACTATATTGTAAATAATCACTTTATTAATATAACAAGCATATATATATATATATATATATATATATATATATATATATATATATATAGGGAAAAGATCGGTCGGGGATCCCTTATTTTAACTAAAATTGAACTTCGTTTATCGGTAGTGGGATTATAAACAACGGTCGAGATCGATTCGGTTTTGAAAAAAAAGAAAAACATGCGGATCCTTTATGGGTAAAAGAAGTTGTCGGGTCAAAAATACCAAATCCGGCAAACAGATCTGGTTTTTCCCTAAATCGAAATTGAAGCTCTTCTTCTCGTTTTTCCTAAATCAGTTCTCTCTTGTCGTCGTTTTTCCTAAATCGATCAGGGCTCTCTTCTTCTCGTTGCAACCTAAATCGATCAGTTCTCTCTGAGAGTGAAGCCTAAATCGAGCACAGCGAAATTTCACAGTGAAATTGACCTGAATCTCTTTGTGACGATCGCCGGACGTTTCTTTCACTCACAACGAGTTTCTTTCACTCACGTTGGAAAGGTAACTGTTGCCTTGGTATTGTCTTTTCTAATCTAAGGTTGCCTTGGTATTATTTAGCAGTTTCTTTTTCCAGAACATATTTGACACTAAATTGTTGTGAAATGATCTTTGATTTTAGAACAAAAATATTCTTTCTTTAATTTTATTGCTTACTGCTCTAAGGCCTCCTACCGTCTCATAATTAGATATATAGATTTATTTGATTTGAATACAAATAAACAAATTTATGTTGCTTTCAACTCTTTTTATTAGTATACACATGACTAATTTTGAACGCAACTCTTTTTTTTATTAGTGTTCTTTGTATACTAATGTTTAGTATCTTTGTGAACTACAACTCTTTTATTAGTATACACATTACTAATTTTGAACTGCAACTCTTTTTATTAGTGTTACTGTATACTAATGTTTAGTATACACATTACTAATGTTTAGAGTATGTCTATTGTTTGGTTAATGTGACTAAAACAGAAATGTATGTCTAGTGTTTAGTGTTTGTGCATTATTACTTGTGGAAATATGGTTAGTACATATGCTACTGAAGGTTATGTATGAACCTGAAAAAAATTTTTGTAAGGAATGAATGGTGCTGTTGTTGTTGTTTGTAAATAATGAATAAAATAGAGTATTTGCCAAGTTATGTTTGTTGCTCTTTAATTTGTTTTCTTTTACAGTTGTAATTAATTTGATAATAGTTATTGTTTAGCCCATGTACATTATGTTTTCATACTAAACTGTGGAATGTCTCTAAAATAAAGCGTATGTTGTGAGATAAAGTTCAACAAAGGCATGTCTACTTCAAGCAACATGAGCATTCAAACTCATGATATACGATTTGAAAACAAAATGTGTTATTATAAATAAATAGGAAATTGCTTTGTGAGAATATCAGAATCGGAGAGAAGAATCTGGAAGGCTCTACTATGGTATCCAAGGAGAAGGACAAAGGAAAATGTAAGTTTTGGAATTTGGTGCAATCAATTGGGTATGGCGAACCCAACTCATTGATGAAACACTGCGTGCAATTGCTTGCAATGACAATGATGATCTTTCGACTTGGAGTCATTGAAATAAGCGTGGCAAATCTTAAACACATCATCAATATCGTCGTGTTTTTTTGTGGGCTAGCCTTGGTAGTGTCGGTCGTAGCACTTGTTAAGTGATTGTAAAAATTATGTACTCTACTACTAAGTAAGCATGCATTATGTTTTTTATCCTTTGTCTTGTTAAGTGAAAAGTGGATTTGTAATTGTTGAACATACGCACTAAATGAATTGTTGATGGGAATTCATTCATGCATGTGATTTTGTAGTTATGCTTCAAACCATTCAAGTAATGAGTGATGTTTTACATTAGTGATATTCTTTGAAAAGGAATGGTTTTTTTCACGGTGCAATCAATTAAGCTCGATCAATTTTACATGAGTGAAATACTTATGTGAAGTTTATTTTACATGGGAGCATGGAAGGTTTCTCTCATGAAATTCTCATTCACCCAAATTACATGAAATTCCTATAATAACAACATATCTCTCTACAATGTAATCAAGATAAGTTCTTTGGATCTCAAGTCTAACAATGCTAATGAGGATTTTGGAGGAAGGCAAAAGTGTTTCTAACAATCAAAGAAAGGAAGCGGATCGAGAAAAAAAAATGAAGGGTAAGATTGTTTACTAGTAAAATATTGAATTCTTAACTTTATGTCTCAAATCGAGAACTTGTTTGAACCAACAAAAATAACCATTCAAGTCCTCGGGAATACGCACCTAATTAAGCACTTCCATTGATTTGAAAACCACATCCTTAATCTAAGAATTGCGGGAATTACAATTTCTCTTGCCTGTCTTGAATTACAATTTCTCTTGTCCTCATAATTGAATTTCCAAAAACCAATATAAGCATTGTATCCATACATGTCATTAAACACTAATGATTATACAATCAATACATAGCAGCTCTCCCAGGGAAAAAACTACAACAATTACTACTAAAATGAATCCTTGACAATACTACTGTGTATACTTACAAAAGCCAACAACCAAATACAAATTACATTACACATAGAATTGGTACTAATTGGAGCTCTACATCAGATACGCCACTATGCATCCTAAAATGGCACCAGCAAAAACCTGCATCCATCAAATATTAAAGAAAAATCAATGAGATTATAGAACCACTTTTCTGCTATTATTAAAATAGTGTAATTCTTACATCACAACTCCAACCTTAACCTATTAAAGTTGCATACCTGCAGTATAATTTTTTTCATATATATCTAATTTCTTATAATAAGTACCATAGCAGACCTGAAGTGGTGTATGCCCAAGCGAATAAGAACAACATCTCCACATGAAAGCGACCCACCTTACAAAAGACTCCCATCACGAAACATGAAAATATCATCAATGTCAACTACAAGATGGATACAAAATTGCAATAAAGAAAACAATCAAACAAAGACTTACAATCATCGTTAATGTCAACGGCCTCTTCATCGTACATTCCAACAAGTTGTGGACAATTTTTTTTGTCATGCGACACTCCAACAATCCCACAACCATTGCATTTTCTAGCCTTCTTGATAGCCTTCTCTTTTCCTCCCTTAAGTCATTTACCTGACCCTTGAGTCCTTACAGAAGATGGTTCTTTGAGACTTAGTTGTTGGCTCTCAAGAGAAATGGGCATGTTGATACTCCCTTCCACATCCATGCTACCATGATTCATGGCGGCAAACTTCCTTTGAGTTGATAATAACAATTCTTTCAACTCTTTTGTGTTATCTTCACTTAATGCAGCTTCATCAATAACATTAGACACAATTTGGAAGAGACTACTACGCCTCAGTAACACAGAATTATCACATATTTCACTCACACTCCCATCCAAGTCATCCATAACTTTCTGATATATTCCATGATTTTGTCCACCGCCATGAAGATGTATTGATTTGGTAATTCCATAACCTTTTTTTTGTGAAATATGCCAACATATGCCTACATGGAATTCCATCACTCTCGAACATCGACAACTACATTTCACAAAGTTTGATGACTTGTCAAGCGAAAGCTTCTGGTCATTAGAATCACCCTCCTTTACATTACGAACATTGTACATCTGAGTTGTTGTCATCTTTAAATGTCGTGTTACCACATACTTGCCACTTTCAAGCGTTGCTTTTGAAACTTGTAAAAAATAGTTCGTGTGTACAACTCACTCATCGGTGTTCCATGACCCTCGATTCTTGTTTGTGGCTTTTCATTGACATCCTTATGATCGAAATCTAGTTCATTATAGCACGCATTTTGGCAAGTCCCCTATTAAAGCGCGTCACAAAATCTAACATTGAGTTTGAGGAGACACATACTTCTTGAAAAAGGCATGAGCCCCTTGACTCTTTGGCTACTAGTCGTGTGGCGGAAAAAATATGTCTCGAAAATGCGGAACCCATCTTTTTCATGGATTTCGTACATCTCCTGTAACCGATCATTACGTGTCAAATTTAGCTTTCCCTCTGACCTCGGCCCATCTTCTTTCAAACCTCAGGCTCTCAGTTTCCATATCTTCACCATAATGTTCTTTGTAGGGAATTGGACCTAATTTTTAATTTTTTTCAAAATGTGCTAAATGAAATACCTATGAAAAGTATTTGGAAGCATAGCATGAATTGAATTTCGCATTCTTGGGATCTTGATCGAGTTATGATCATTTTGGTAGACTACCCGGCATCGCTTTCAACCATTCCTTGAAAAACCAATCAAAAGCATCAATCTTTTCACCACTTAATAATGCACACCCTAAAAATGTTGTACATCCATGGTGATTAACCCCTCTTATAGGTGTGAAAATCAAATTGTGGCGGTTCGTATTATTGTAAGTTGTATCAAACCACAACCACATCCCCAAAACTTTTGTATGCCTTTCTACATGTTGCATCGCCCAAAATAATGAATCATGACACCCTCCTCTTGCTCGAATGTAAAAAGTAAAATCGGATTCTTTTTTTTCTCATCCTTAAAATACTCAAACAACATATTAGCATCATGTCCCTTTAAAGCATTCCTCCTATCTCTTTCAGCATTATAAAGATCTCGTGTTGTACATCCAACATTTTCGGGACCTCGACTTCCATCTCTAAAATACTCATTTGTTGCCGTGTTGGCACATTAGATTTTGATAGTTGTTACATTAAATTTCTTTTGGCAAGTGTCACTACTACGATGAGAGTGCAACAAATGTACTTTTCTTTGGGGTCGTAAGAGGATGGTTATGACCCTCGACAAATTGTTTAATAACAAACCCCGCGTCGGTCAGGTCTTTCACAACTACCGATCTTGCACCTGATCGATTCTAGTTTGGGCTAGTTTCCATTTTTGTACAATCTGTTGAGTTTTGTTGGGCTTCATTCTCCTCAACCCTTCTTTATAACAAACAAATTACTTTCTAATTATTTCACCGTTACTCTTCTTACTAGAACTTAATCGCGTACCAAATCCACCTTCTCTACTATAGTTGTTATAAAAGTCGCGAACATCGCATGAGTTGTGGCTTGTTGCCCAATTTTCGGTATCAACTCGTTTTTAACTTGCGGAATATAAAGTTGTTGAGAAGAATTGCGGATGATACCATTTACATCTCTTCTACACAATGTTGCATTCTGCAAACCCAACAACAATGTACAAACAAATCTGAAATTCAAAGATCTTATCATATTTACAAACAAATATACTTTCACATTCTTTATATGAAGTTTCACATTCTTCATATAAAAGATTCACAATCAATGTTCTGAATTACAAACACTAGGAGAATATACAATCATATTTACCGCACATCTATGTGTATACCTTTTATTATCCAATATCCAGTTGCAACATATTATACAAAAGACCACCTTTAATTGAGCCATATGGAAAATAATGTACAATAGAAATTTATCACATCTGACTGACTGACACGACAACCGATTTCGAACTTAAAAAGTCTTACATGTACAATAAAATTCTACCTGTACAAAAGTCTTACCTGACCTGAAATTTATCAAGCCTTGAGTTAAATCACATAAAATTCTATCATTATATTTGCAACAAGGGTGAAACTCAAAAGTCTTACTTGACAACTTGGTAGGAACTTCATGATTTTGGTGAAAAGAACCTCCCAATTTAAATCCGCGATGACCGATTCGTCTTATTAGCTTCAATTTCAATTTAGGGAGAGGAAGAGCTTGATTTTGATTTAGGGAAATGGTGAGAAGAAAACGGATCTCATTTTGCGGATTTGGTATTTTGACCAAACAACTTCTTTTTACCCATAAAGGATCGCGTGTTTTCTTTTTTCAAAACCGAAGGCGATCGGACCGTTGTTTATAATCCACGGCTGATAAACAAAGTTCGTATTTTAGTTAAAATAAGGGATCCCTGACCTGATCTTTTCCCTATATATATATATACGGTTCGGATCTTAAGCTCACCCCTTATCTTGCTTACCTTGCTCACCCCCCTTTAGCGACGGACCGTGCGACGATTCGGTCTGTCGCTATATATAGAACCGTCATCTTAGTTTTTAGTGACGGACAACATATAGCGACGGACAACATATAACGACAGACCGAACATATAGCGATGGATCGAATTGTCGCACGGTCCGTCACTAAAGGGAGGTGAGCAAGGTGAAGCTAAATAAAGGTGAGCTTAAGATCCGGGATATATATATATATATATATATATATATATATATATATATATATATATATATATATATATATCATTTATGCACTTTAATATTTAATTCAAATTTTTAATAAATTATATAATAAAATAACATTTAGTACTTAACCCTTTTATATATGTTGTTGGTGATAACGCTCCGATCTTATTTGCTCTTTGGAACGACAACTAAGTACATATACTGTAAGATCTCAACTTTTTATGAATAAAGATTTAATTTTCTCTAAATATTATTTTGAATAATAAGGTGTTGATTTGATATAATGCTATAGTTATGGATGATATGTGCAAATTTTGCAAAGTAAGCAAGTTGTCATAAAATATTCATTTGGTCGGGGAATATTCTTTTTGTCGGGAAATATCCGTACGATGACACAATCATTTGTGGACCCCACAATGGAATGGTATCGAATATAGAAAGCGTGAAATAACCTTTTATAAAAATAACAACAAAACTTTTACAGATTAGCTTGTTGAAATATTGGTGATAAAAGAACGATGTCTGGCGTTGTTGCATAGTAGCACACGGTATTGCATAATATCTTTGATTATTAATGCTTACGTAAGAAGTCACTCAGTTTCATTCAATAATTGTTACAGTAGTTGTTGCATAGTATCTCATATTATTGATTCAATTATTGCCCCAATATCTGTCAGGAATAAGCATGTGAATGTTATTCCTATTTACATATGATTTGATTTTGATATATATGAATGAATATGCAAGTATGTTTGCATAAGGAAAGCTGTAAAGTCCTTTGATAGATGATAGAAACATATGTACATGGACTTAGAGTGAATTGATCAAATGTGTTAGGTTGATCCTACATAAGCAAAACCGCTTTGTAAAGTCCTTAAAAAGAAATTATGTACAAGGACTATAAAGATAGAAAGATCAAGCATGTTAGGTTGATCTTATGATGTAATAGATAGGCTAAATCGATCGTCGAGAACCTTTTGTAAATCGTGATGCCGTGAGAGTAAAGGAAAACTCGAGAGCTGTCGAGGCAGAATCGTAGTCTGCAAGATAGTAGATCTCGGAGTTCGTAGACTGCTAGGAGAGATGAGGAAGGATCGTAGTGTGTCGAGGAGAACTTCCTCGAAGTCGTAGTCTGTTGAGGAAGTCATGTTCAGAATAATAATAGAGCCGCTTACTGGTCCACTAGGGCGTAGCATATGTCGAAGCCAAGTCAAGAATCGTAGACTACTCTCTGAGTCGTAGATTCTACTGATGTCGAAGCCAAGTCAAGAATCGTAGACTACACTCAGAGTCGTAGAGTCTAATGATTGTATCAGAGGCAGAGATCGTAGTCGAACAAGATCAGATGAAGACAATGAACACAAAGTCAGAAATCGTAGAGTGTCAAGATCTGATCTCGGAGTCGTAGTGTCTACACAGCTGAAGCTGAATCATAGAGTGTAGAACTAAGACTTCAACATATGTGCTCAAATGCCAAGGCAGAATCGTAGAGCAAATACGATTCTCAACAAATGAGCACTCCAAAAATATCCAAAGGAATGAAGTCTCTGGTTGGTACTGCAAAGATACATCCCACCTGAAGGAAATCAAAGAGCACTCAATGAATGTCATGCAAGCTAACATAAGATCTAAACATCAACCCAATCAGCATCCAGATTGAGTTGTGAAGTCATTCAAGATGAAGTCTTCCACAAGTTGATCAGAAGAAGACTTGATGGGAATCGACTAAGGAAAGTCGCCAAAGCGATGAGTATCAAGTAAACAGAAGACAACGATCTTGGAAGAAACTAGGATCGTAGTGTTTGCCAAACAAAGAAAGAACTAATGGAGTGCACACACAAATACTGGTCAGCTTCTGAAGAATAAGGCTAAAGTGATTAAGCATTGGGTCAGTCCATTGATGATAAGTGAGCGGGGAGATCACAAAGAGAAAGTGAAATTTGGACCGCCATAAATCCGAAGTGTCTTGCTATTCTGAAGGGAGAAGGGACAAGCAAAGAGTTGAGCCATCGATGTCGAGAAGCGATCGAAGCAAACAAGAAGTGTTGAAGCACTGCACAATAGAAGGAAGAGGTGTTCTATATTGAAGATCAAATGAACACTCTTCTAGATAGTAGTGATGTCTCTACCTGTCAACTAGACACTACGATCAGGTCCAAGAAGATGTGCATCAAAATCATAGAGTTCGAACAACTGAGGATTGAAGCATTGGCAATGGTTCAACCCAGAGATTGATATTCGAATAAAGCTTATTGAGAGCATCAATGCAAAAGGACAACCTCTGATCGAGAAATCAGAAGGAGGTAATAAAGTCGACTACCTGCCCAAGATATAAAAGTAACATCTCTGATGGGGTAGGTGAACTAGTAGACTTCAGTGTCAGAAAGTCATGTCATGTCACATCTGCAGTCTACACCAAATAACTCGAGATCTGCGAGGCAATTCAAAAAGCTTTTAACGGCTACTTTCCAACAACAGAGCTTCAAAGATCAATAGTTGCTGATGATTGCTAAGTTGCAGAATCGTTGAGTTGTTGGAATGCTATTGTTGACTTTACGAGTTCCACCAGAGATTAAGAGAACAAGTCTCAGTGATAGTGAGACTACATAGGTGGAAGTGAAGCAGCTTTGAAGGACTTAAACAGATTAGAGCTTCACTCAACAAAGATGAGAATGACACTAAAGATGGCAGCTAAGCTGAGAGCCGAGAAGGCCAAGGAGATAACATTCAGAAAAGTGGCAGAGTACAAAGAAGATCAAGAGAGCCACTCTACAGATCACCATGAACCAAAATCTAAAAAAGAATAGATGCAGAATCATGTCTGTAAAACATTCAAGAAGGGTTCAAGGATTGCTAAGTGCCAGACGAAGTCTACCAAAAGCTCAGAGACTTAGCAAATCCAGATGGTGATGGTGCATAGCTGACATCAGATAAAGATGAACAGAAAAGAGTGAAGATCAATTTGCACGGAGAAGATGTGGTCGGACTAGAGGCGAATTTAAAGAGGACCACGCCAAGCTGCTAAGTACATAAGATGTTCAAGCTCAAAGACATCTTAGCAGCTCAACACCACCACCACCAACAACAAGAAGCTAGGGCCTGAGGGGTCCTTGTTTGGAGGGACTAAACGAAGTTCCAAGCCTGCTGGGCTTGAAGAGTTCTTAGGGAACTAGAGGAGTTCCAAGGCTGCTGGCCTTGAAGAGTTCTTAGTGAACTGAAGTTCCAAGGCTGCTAGCCATGAAGAGTTCTTAGTGAACTGAAGTTTTAAGGCTGCTAGCCTTGAAGGAATCTTAGTGATTCAAGGTGCTGCCCTTCCTTAGTGGAAATCCTGCTAGTAGAAAGCAGAAGAGTGGATTAGGAGTTTGAGTCTCTGAACCACTTAAAATCCCTTATGTCATTTACTTTATGTCATTTACATTATGTACTAGCTTCGCTATAAGCCATTTATGTATGTATTAGCTAACGCTACAACTTAACTAACTCTAAGAACAATGTATATATGATTATGAATATATCAATGAAGTGGATCTTTTACTTATTCCATTATGCTTGAAAAGATTCTTATGTTTGTCATATGCTAATTCATTAGCAATAAAAAATAAAAAGGAAAAGTATTTGAAAATTAAAAGGATCTATTCAACCCCCCCTTTTAGATCTATTGTGTGCCTCTGGGAACTAACAATTGGTATCAAAGTAGGTTCTTATGCTATGTTCAAAAGCTAATTTCTTTGAGTCTGATCCTAGGCACAAACATTGTTTTAACTTGGTTTAGTAATAAGTCACTTGTTATATGTAGATGAGCTCACACGTTGGAAATACTATGTATAGGTAAATGTGTATATACCCCTTAAGTTGCTCAGATTGGTCCATGCTCTTGATTGCCATATCTACAAGACCAATTCTTGCCCGGGGTCAATCTTGTAGTCTAAAGACCAGGCTAGGAAGCTCAATAGACATCAACAGAAAAGAGCCAAACATCCACCAGCTTGAAAAGATGAAAAGGTCATACATGCTAAGAAATGCCTATCCAGAGAAGAAAGAAGAACTTCTCAAACATGTATCTGGCCAACCAGCAGCTGGATGTAAACCTTGTGAACTCAAGGATGTTGAAAAACTAAAGATGTTGAGATTCCCTTAGCTTGCATCTTCAAGACCACGACTGATTGATTGAAGGTCAACTGGAGCAACAAGTTGCAGGAGTAAATGAGAAACTATGCACATCAATGCCTAATCTCAGTAGGTCAAAGATAAATAACTGTTAATGAACTGACAATAATAAGGTACGATTTCTCACTAGTATAATTGTGTACATCATGTTACACCTCCTTATGAACTATAACAGTATCCTATCAAGAAACCACAATATACCTAAAAAGGTGAAGAGAGAAAGTACACTGAGGTTGAAAACTCAAATGCTTACAAACTTTCTCCCCATCCAAGTTTTAGGTTGAAGATGACATCTTGAAAGGAATCTGAAATAGGTCTTAAGCATATCAAAGGTTAAAATAATCTTATGTGGAGTAATCTTTGCTGATGGGTAAGTATGCATGTACAAGCCTATGTTCTAAGTGCTTGATAACACACAAGAGTATGATCAGTTCTACAAGAGTATCTTGAAGATTCGTAGAAACTGATCACCTCCATGAATCAACCAGATACACATAAGTCATAGAGTTGATTCTTACTCTGTGAACATTTAAACCGTGTGAGCATAACTAAGAAAATGATGAAACCATCAAATAAAAAGAGTGTTTTATTAAAATGGCAAATCTTACACACACTCACCATCATGCATCTCAAAATGTATTATCTAAATTAGTTATATGCATGAATATGATCGATGGTGATCAATATGATGATTATCCAAATATATGAGGAACATGGATTTAGAAAACTAACCTTGCAGGACCCATTTAATTATGGGTACCAAAATAGAAATGTATCTAACCTGTAGGTACTTGGTCTATCTGGCCACACTAAGGAATGTTGAAGCAGATGACCTTAGTTAAAAATATTCAACCAGCAGAAAGCTTAAGACTGTTCAGAAATGACTCTGATAAAACTCATATATTCAAAACCTGTTCTTGAAGACCTGCTGAGCTAATCTAAATAAAGCTCACATGGCTGCTGATCTTTATATGGAAGCAGGCCATTCAACCAAAGATAAAAAGGGTCATATATGCTTAATCATGAAAAGCATGTCATATGAGAAGAATCCTCAACGAAGTTGACATCAGAGGATCATCGAGCATCAATCATGAGAAACTCATTATGGAAGCAGAACTTAGCAAGCACAAATTGTCAAAGAAGACTACATTTGTAGTGCTGACAAATGATCATAGAATGATCAGCCCTGGAGATTTCCATGTTTACGGTGTAAATAAATTTATTTGACAATGGTGATTCTAGTCAGAAAGAGATATGCAATGATGCCTCCTAATGCACATGAAGAAAAGGAAATTACACCTTACTGAGAAGATAGTATAAAAATGGGAAGCAGTGATTTGTTGAGGAACAACAATACTGAGATATACTATGAAGCAATGTACCAGCTACAGAGTCCCAAAACTTTGTGGCTGATGAACCAAATGAAGAACCATAGTCATAGGAACATCTCAAAACGTACTACTGATAACCAATCAGCCACCCAACTCAAAATCATGGAGTGCCTATAATCAAACATCCGATCGTAGCGTAAGAGCAGGAGGACACCGCGATTACAGCAAAGGCAGTTGTCTAAAGTTGGTAGACAACCTCCTCAGCAGAAAAGGCCAAATAAGATATCAGTGCAATTCACTTCTAAAGTTTTTCATCTGGAAAGCGCCTCAGGGACAAACCTGACCCTTAGCTCACTCTAAGAGGTTGGCCCTTCCTGAGCTACCTTAACCCAGAAGGATTGCTTAGTCAAGTTCATCTCAAGGACTAAGACAGTCAACGATCGTAGAGTAGAGTTTGAAGAGAACTCAACGATCGTAGTACAATCTCAATGATCGTAGAAGCAGACTCGACGATCGCAGTCCTACCAAAACAAACTAGCTCATTGTGAGCTCGGAAGAACTAAACAATTGCTCAACCATTCAGAGTATGAGGAAATAAGGTCTAATGCTGATTGGAAAGATGTCCTGCTGAAGAAAAGTACCCAAGCCTTCATAAAGTACATCAGTGGCTGAGCTATGCAGTTTCAAGATGAGGACTAGTGTCAAAACCAACCACTGCAACATCTCTCAGAAAAAGATCATTGAGTTAACAAAGGAACGTAGAGTTCATAGCTACTTCACCAAGATACTCTACAAATCAAAAAGGTCAACGGTCAATCCACGTCAGTAATGCTTATTCTCTTAAAAGGAATATAAAACTGAAAAAGGTTATGGGGAGTTACAACTTATTTGTAAGACCCTGAATTTTATGAAATAAAAGTATTCAATTTTTCTTATAATTATTATTCAGTAAATGGTTAAATTGAAAAAAGTTTAAAGTTAAGGGTGATATATATAAATTTTTTTTCAAAATATGCAAGTGGTTATAAAATACTCATTGTTGTCGGGGAATATTCGTTTGGTCATGGAATATTCTTATTGTCGGGGAATATTCGTACGATGGCACAATCATTTGTGGGCCCCATAACAGAATAACTTTCGGATGAAGAAAACGACAAGTTTAATAGCGTAATTATTACAGTAATTAACCTTTGTTGGATTACACGGTGGTTAAAATACGATGTCTGGCGTGGTTTGATGATGCGCACGGTATTGCATAATATTTTTGAATTATTGATTCTTACGTAAGAATGCACTACTCAATAATTATTTACGATAATTCTTGTTCAATATTTTATTTTATTGGTTCAATAATTCTTCTTGGCGATATTTTATATTATTGTTGTTCAATAATTATCACGACCACAATATTTTCCATTATCGGATCAATAATTCATATTATTTGAATAATATTATTAGATAACATTATTGGCAATGTCTAGAAAGTTACATCGAGGAGAGGTTTGGTCACCTAATTGCTGCTTGATGAGGAGAAATCCTTATCGGAAAGCCCCTCTTTCCTGGGAATGGCCTGGTTGTCATAATTGTGATTCTGTAATATTATTTGTGAATAATTAATTATTGATTTATATGATAAGAAAATATATATTTTTATATGGTTATAAATGAAGGAATTAATGTTGAGGTGTTTTATTAGTATTTTGTCGAAATAAGGAACGGAATTTGGAAATTTTCAGAAAATTAGTTTATTACTTGATTTTGTAAAATCTATAACTCTTTGTGTATAATGAGTTAGGAGATGAGCCATATATCAAAAGAAATCCCTAGAAGTAAGCTAATTGTAGAAATTAGAATCACCCAAAAATTTATTGTGGATTTTTTGTGGTGACCGGTTGAATGAAACTGGTCCGAAGGACTCATTATTCGAAAAATCAGTGTTCTTGAGATATATTGCGTGAGTTATAATTTGTAATCCGACTGTTGGATCGTTGTTATTTTTGGATATGTTATACATATATAAGTTGAGTACATGTCCACAAATTTTGAACCGTTAAAAATTAACGTATGATTTGTTATGAATTTTAAGAGGTGACTGATTCGAAAATTATGTTTATAAATGATTTTTGGTGGAAAATTCTAGAATGAGTGGGCCCTACCTTTGGTTGGTGAAAAATGTGATAAAATTTTATTTTAAAAGTGGTGGGTGGGAATAGTAGCGAGTAAAGCTATGGGAGTTGCTTGGTCAAGTGCGCTTTGGCGTTCTAACATTTTCTATAAAAATAAGTCTTTGAGTTAGAATTGAAAATCACATCAGAAACATAAGTTTTCTCTCCCTTTTCCATTGAAAAATGATTTATCACATGAAATGCTTCTAAACACATAGTAGTGAATATGGATGCTCATATAACTTGATAAAAAATATTTAACATAGTAAATGTTAGTATTTAACCATGCTGAACATAATGATGTGAAAATATTTGACTTTTGAAATAGTCAAATTGGCACTTTTTTTCTACTATTTCTTATCCTATTTGAGGACAAATGAGCAAATGTTGTAAAATAAAGTAATCCTGGTAATTGAACTACCCTTACAGATTTATGAATTTGATGCATTTATGCATATAAGATGTTTATGACTTTGGATTGGTGTGCTACTGAATGGCCACCTAGTCATGCCTACGTGCATGTGGATAGTCCTTTTTACAAAGGAGACTCTAGCAAAATTTTTCCAAGATTTTAGGCATTGAATGAACATGCATTTTAAGTCTACTGTAGGTTTATGTTAAAATAATACATATATGCATATAGTCATAAAATGCATTTGAAAAGCTCCAGGTTAGAAGTTAGTACACCCTTTCTGAGGTGATTTAGAGACTTTTGTCCAGATACTATGGATCCAGATCAGCCGAGTAGTTCTTGCAGGACCACTTCATGTGTGAGGTGGAGAGCCTCTGATGTGCCTTGACCTCGTCTAGCATGACAGCCTCGTCTGTTGGTGCGATTCGTCCTATCCGGGTTGAGGTACCAGATGTTGAGGATGGGGAGGAGGATGTACGGGTTACGACTCCAGCTCCTGCTACTTCTATTCCCCGCAGAGAATTGCCAGCTATAAATGTGATGAATCAAGAGTTGCTGGATGATTTAAGTCGCCACCCCTCGGTCTACTTGCATGCAAATGAGGTAAAAGCTGCATTTGATATTCCTTTTTCCTATTGACGAGGAGCCAGGATTCTGATATTTTTTGTATTTATGGTGTAGGTTCCCGACTTTATGCAGCTTTGAGGGAACTGGTTCAGCATACACTCTCTATATCAGACTCTTCATCCAGAGTATCGAGAGATTGTGCATGGTTGGGGCTTTGAGGCTTTCTTTTCCATCCTCCCCCGTCATTGTCCCTGGGGTTATCTCAGGGCTTTATTTGAGCGCTGGTTTCACCAGACTCTGTCTCTCCACTTGCTGGACTTCGAGGTGATGATGACGTCGATGGATTCGCGGTTTATCACTGGTATGGAGTTTGGAGGGGTGCCAGTGCCTTGTGTGGTGAACATTACACTGACTGCCATCAGATTCTTGCTAGGAGTTTCGGCTAAGGTGCTCAAAGGAAGGACAGTTCACACTGATCCTTTGAGTGTAGATGTTATGAGTGGGGCGTTGAGTGAGCCCATACCTGATGATGTGGGAGTCAGGGATCACATTCTTCGGCGAGTGTTCCTGGTCATTCTTCGGGGTTGTTTCATAGAAGATAACTGTTCCACGGTGTCATTTGCTTTACTTAGCACCACACGTGAGGTGGACCGTATTGGAGAGTATGATTAGGGCTCCTACACCTTCGCCTATTTCCTCAGGGGAATGGGCATGCGTTCACAGGGCTTGACAGATGCTTGGTTAGGATTTTACCCATATCTGTTGGTGATTATTTCTCTTTTGATTTCCCATGTACAGGTTAAGAATGTTGACTGACCGCATATGTTTGCTTTGGCAATTTTGGGCCTATGAGAGGCTTCCATGTTAGTGTCCCATTACCGTGTTAGGTTTAGATACCTACCCACGGGGACGACGATGGCATCACTCCACGTTGGCGGAGGTTCCTATAGCTGAGGGTTTCACCCATTATCGCTTACAGTTGGAGTTATTGACAGCCGATGTCATTTCATGGGTTCCCTATTCTGGGGAGCATCTAAAAGTTGGTTTTGAGGGTGATTTCCAGACTGGTGTCGAGTATTTGATGTCCACCCATCAAATTTCTCTCTTCATAGATGGAGGATGGGAGCTCTATTTGGGAAAGCTTGCTATCAGGAGTACCACATAAGAGATCTGTATACCAATTTGTCCTCCTGCCAGGCGTTATTGGCCTGTGTCATAGTCTCCAATTAGTGACATCCCGTTGGTGGGAGTTGACGACTTTGATTTGTCAGGGGGTTCGTTCACTCAGGAGGTATTCTACCACTGGTGGTCCCCTCGTACCATCGGAGCCCAAACCCGCGCCACTCAGTTTATAGGGGATATGTTTCCTGGATCCATGATAATAACATATTGGATGGCATGCGTCTGAGATCCTACTCATTTGATGCATATTAATAGCTTGACCCGACAGTTGGACATGGCACATTTTTTCATCAGCCACTTGGGCAGAGATCCTTTAGAGGCAGATACTTTTGATCCTTCCAGTTCAGGGGTTGGCCTTTTAGGTGGCACGTATGATTATGCCAGTGAAGATCCTCCATTGTATAGGCCTGATATCCCTCTTGGCGAAGATCCAATGACTCAGGAGGAGTTACATCATGTGGATAGGTTGGATGATATTGACATCAACACTATCCACTTCTTCTGATGTATTTTCGCGCTATATTATTTTGATAGGCCTCTGTTAGATACTGGGTGGCTGTGCCCCATTCTCGTTATATATTTGGATAGGCCTCTATTAGTTGTTGGGCGGCTGTGCCCCATTTTCCTTTATTTTTCAGTTGTATACGGAGAGGATGTATTAGATGATAATGTACTAAGGAATGTATGTATACTATTTTCCATTCCATACATCATATTGCCATCTATTGTTATATCATGCATGTATTATGTTATGCATATGTATGTCCAGAGATGTTCAGCATTGACCCCTAGATGGTCTTATGATATGGCCCACACATATGTCTTCCTCGACAGTTAGCCGCATTGATCACACACCACCAGTATTAGTGGCCTCATGTTTGAGATCGTGGTATGATAGTTTGTCACCAGCTATTGCGACAATCCATGACCCTCCTGATGTTACAAGTTCATGTGGGTTTTGTAGAGGGCATGTTGGATCACTGGGTACCACACAGACAGGTATTTTAGTTCGAGACCCAGGAGTTGACCCCTACTTTAGAGGAGTATGAGCGACTGACAGATTTGCCTCTAGATAGGCCTTGCACTCTATGACTATCGGAGATATGAGCTGATAGTTCATGACCCTCACTGGTTTGAGGTGTAGAGTAGCTCAGGATGAGATCACATCCAGCCATGTAGTGTTCGCACATTTTTTGATAGACAGATTTGGCTATACGGACAGTTATGCGCAGCACTTCGGGGATTTCACCATATCGGAGGATTAGTGGCGTGTTGCCAGAGTAGACGTACTCCTGATGTTTGTAGTGGCTTATTTGTACATGACATTGTACATGGATCATTTAGACTTCAGTGTAGTTATGGCCGTACAGGCTCTCAGGGAGGGATATACCATTTTGCCGATGATTATGGCAGAGACCCTGAGGTCGACCACATATTGCCATACCCATCCTGCAGGGGTGTTTTTAGGCATCTCGGTCTTACTGTATGTGTGGTTCATGTCACACCTGAGACCGATTGGCACGTTCTGATGTCACGGGTACTGTTTTTCCCATGAGATAGCTATGTCTTACTCCTTTCAGCTGGTGGAGTGTACAGACGCTGCTTCTTGGTCGGCGTTCTTGGCAGGGATCGAGGATCCATTTGATATTTTTATGTGTTCAGGGCTTAGTTCTCCCTACAGCTTCATTACTCATGCATCGGGCATGGATTATCTCCCTCTGGCTGGTTTGAGGGGCATGACCACGTATCACCCGCTGGCTGTGATGGAACAATTCGACTAGTTTCAGGATGTTTATCCTTTTGAGGGGGCATTAGGTCAGCGTTTATCTTCTCAACATTTATCAGCAGATGATAGATCCAGGGTTTATGCATGTTGGGCTCAACATGAGCGGGCTGAGTTTTTCGTTAGCCATTCAGGCCATTCTACAGAGTATTCTGCATAGATAGAGGCGGAGATTACATCGGCTAGGGTTGTATCCGCAGAGTTGGGGATTGATTCTGACGATGGGGATCCCATGGAGGATGCATATTCTCCCACTGAGGATGAGCTATTCATTTGGTTTATTGACTGACTCTTGTTGATTCTCAGATGATTGCTACTATGACCCGCATTCGATTAGAGTATTTAGAAGCGATGCGCATCGGCAACATATGAGTGAGATCAGGCTAGGGCCTTGATGTTGACATCTCTTGCTGGGAGAGATGTTGCTCTAGTTGAGAGAGACGATGCCTTAGCTCATAGAGATACCGCTATTGCCGAGCGGGACGAGGCTAGATCATCTAGAGATGTAGTTGTGACTGAGCGGGATGGCGCTATATCAGCCCGAGATGCCGCTATCACATATAGTACTGCATTGAGGTCCCATACTACTGATATCATTGCAGAGATGAGCACCTATATTGATGAGCATAGTGTCACCTTGTAGTTGGTTGTGGATCTCTTGGCTCGTGTTGATACCCTTGGGTAGGAGCTCACAGAGTTACCCCCTTCTTCTGAGAGGGATGCCATGTTGGATTTGATAGTGCGTATATCTACTGGATTGTAGATGGGCTTGTATTTTCTTGCATAGACTAGCTTAGCCATTTTTGTCATGTACAATACATATTGTATATATCAAACAACATTATATATGGCAGGGAAATATATTTTGATTCACTTCCCTTTTAGTTATGCATTGTTACTTGCTTGATATTTGCCTATTTCTTTAGGGATTGTGATCTTGATGTATTCTAAACGCATCCTTGATGAACGGACATTGAGATGTCCCAGGATCTTTCAGAATGGATCGTTGATCTGTGTGTATTCCCTACCCTTTGGTAGTTTGGGAATGGTTTTTATATGTGATTATGGAGAGAAGTGTGGCTTTCCTCTCTGAGGTTGACCACTCCACAGATGGTCACCGGTAATCCTTTGTATGGAGGAGCCCAGGTAGTTCCATCTCTTATGGATTGGTGTTTCTCTTTGAGGACGCAACCGCAGCTTAGATGGTCGCCAATTTTCCCATTTGTGTGGGGAGACTAGGTAATTCCATCCCTTTTTTCTGAGCCAATGATGTAT
The DNA here is from genome assembly GCA_020205605.1 of Panax ginseng. Lineage (NCBI taxonomy): Eukaryota > Viridiplantae > Streptophyta > Magnoliopsida > Apiales > Araliaceae > Panax > Panax ginseng. The sequence continues at coordinate 125,783,168 of CM035131.1, read as the reverse complement.
CGTTTGAAGGATAATCCCAGTACCATTGACAAGTTTTATGTTTTGGTAGGGGGTGAGACCAAACCATGAATGGCTGCCTACGTACTCCCATTAAAGAGGGGAGATCAGGTCTGCGTAGTTCGAACCTAGCGTGAAAAGGTTTGAAGTTGTAAGTGGTGAAAGGATGTTGTTTTTTGTTTTTATTAAAGGTTAGACCAGACCATGAAAATGGCTACCTACATACTCCCGTGTATTGGGTAGATCAAGTCTGCGTAGTTCGCCTTATGTACAGGGCATACTGTAGATGTGAAAAGTTTGATCCTTGGTGGGACAAACTGAAGGTGTGAAATGTTTTATCCCTGGTGGGACAAACTGAAAGTGTGAAAGGTTTTGAAAACCTGAGTTGGGTGTTGGATCTTATGATCCAAAACCAGGCTACTGGTTTGAAAGGTATGTTTGTCCCTGATGAGACAAACGGATGTGAAAGAAGGGTTGTATGTAGTGAAGGGTTTTGAAAACCTGAACTGACTGGGGATCTGGTGATCAAAAACTAGGATGTTAGTTTGCAGGTGACCTTAGACATAGTACCATTTCACGGTGTCTGAGTTAATGAGTTGTGGAAATTCATCGCCATCCATCTCTTGTAATCTGAGAGCTCCTCTTGTCAATACCTCCTTGACAACAAACGGGCCTTCCCAGTTTGGGGCGAATTTTCCTTTAGATTGATTTTGATTGTCAAAAATTTTCTTCAAGACCAAGTCATGTTATTTGAACTGCCGTAGCCAGACTTTTCTGTTGTAGGATCTAGCAATCCTTTGTTGGTATAATTGACCATGGAAGATGGCTACGACCCACCTTTTATCTATTAGAGACAATTGGTGGTACCTATCTTGTAACCATTGGTCTTCATCCAGTTGAGCGTCTATCAACACTCTAAAGGATTCCATTTCCACCTCTATGGGGAGCACTGCTTCCATCCCATAGGTTAATGAATAAGGGGTGGCCCCAGTGGAAGTGTGTATTGACGTTCTGTAGGCTAATAGAGTCAGAGGCAACAGGTCAGGCCATCCTTTATGATTGATGGACATATTTTGCATGATCTTTTTGATATTCTTATTAGCCGCTTCAACAACACCATTCATCTTTGGACGATAGATGACGGAGTTGAGATGTTTGATGTAGAATTTACTGCATAACTCCTCCATCTTTTGATCGTTGAGGTTTTTGGCATTATCTGACATAATCACCGCTAGTTGTACATATCGACAAATGACATTGTTTTTGATAAAACCAATGATAACTTCTTTAGTAACCCTGGGGAAGGGGGCTGCTTCTACCCACTTGGTGAAGTAGTCGATCATGGTGAAGATAAATCGATGCCCATTACTGGCTTTGGGCTAGATGGGCCTGATCATGTCCATTCCCCACATTGAGAAGGGTTAGGGTGAACTCATACTGTGGAGCTCCCTTAGAGGGGGCGTGGATGGCATTCCCATGAATTTGGCATTGGTAACATCTCTTGACGTGACCATCACAGTCAGCCTTGAGAGAGAGCCAATAATGCCCTATTCTTAGGATTTTCTTGACAAGTAGAGGGCCACTCATGTGTGGGCCACAGACTCCACCATGGATTTCATCCATGAGCCTATGAGCTTGGTCTTGGTCTAGACATCTGAGAAGACCTAATCCTGCATCTCTTTTGTAGAGCGTCTCTACTCAGGTAGAATTTCATGGTCATTCGATGGATCCACTTTCTTTCAGCCTGACTCGCCTCAGCGGGTGTAGATCCATCACGCAGATACTCCTTGATATGCTGATACCAAGGGTGTTGGATGGGAGGTAGCTCATCCGATACTTCTCTAATGTAGATCCCATAGGTTGGAGCCTTTTGGAGGGAAAATGTGATATTTGGCACGTCTTCCTTATTAAGTATGTTGATCAAGGAGGCCAAAGTTGCTAGCACATCCGCAAAGTCATTCCTATTCTGATGAATATGGAGGAAGGTTATTTCTTCAAACTTCGAAGCCATCTGTAGAACCTGCCGATGGTAAGGCAGCAAATGTAGCTCTTTGGTGTGATAGATCCCAGTGGTTTGTCTGATTACTAATTTGAAATCTCCAAAGACATTTAACCGTCTGATGCCCTTGGATTGGGCTAGTTTTAGCCCCATGATACGTCCTTCATACTCAACTGTGTTGTTGGTGTTGGCAAACTGCAATCTGACGGCAACGAGATATTGCTCCCCCGTTATGGATACTAGAACTGCTCCAGCTCCAAAATCTTCCATGTTTACAGCTCCATCAAAATACATCTTCCATGATTGGTGTGTATCATATGTTTCATAGGCTCACATGATGATGCAATATGTGCAAAAGCTGTAAACAATTATATATATAAAAGCTGTAAATATATATTTATAAAAGCTATAAAAGGCCACGATGTGATCTCTAGGCCTTACTGGAATGTATATATATACATATATATATATATATATATATATATATATATATATATAAGTATTTATATATATACAGAAAGCAGTACACGCTTCAGATGTAAAAAGGCTTAAAAAATCTAAGATGTCTTATTGTGGGCTGCCAAGAAGTCTTCAGATAGCTTTATAATGAATGAATACTCGATTTTCACCGGTTAAATGTAGAAAAACACAAGCTCACAAGTGTTTTAAAAGAGACAACACTCAATGTACAAAGTAAAATGGACAGGGTTTCCTCTCCTTTATTTCTTAGAAGTGTGTATGGAGTAAAATGGACAGGGTTTCCTCGCCTTTTTCTCTTCCAAATGGCCACCCCAAGCCCTTTATTTATAGGCGGAGTAGTAGGTCCACCCTCCACTACCACAGGGAACCCCGGGCCGTGGGGCCGTAGTCTCGAAATCGTGCAGTACGCGCGTCTGCAACGTGTTGTCCGCTTGAACCTTCATAACTTTCAATTCGGGCATCCGATTGAGGCGTGTGATACCATTCCAGAATGATGTTGTTGAGAGCTACATAATGTCATGGGATAAGAGGTTGTACGAAGTCGGGAAGATGGGTCCACGACAAGTTCATCAAGTCTTCAAATTCTATCTGGTGTGTTGTCTTGTGTAGTAGTCACTCGGGATTTTGAGCTATGGTTCTTGTAGGACACTTCTGTGTAGAATGTGGTTGAATTGTTGTTGAGACGATGAAATTGTAGCATCGAGGTGGTAAAATGATGATTTTACCCATCACTAGGGTTATTTCTGGCTTTAGGCTGATTTAGCAGTCGTTGCTCAGGGTTATCTCTGAGATTGGGCTACTGTGAGTACTGAATGTCCTCAGGGTTTTCTTTGAGGTGTGCTTTACCTCCCAGGGTTATCTCTGGGGTTAGAATTGAGTGCCTCGGGGTTATCTCTAAGGTTTAAAGCTGACTTCTAGGGTTGGAATAGACTTTTTCGGGGTTATCTTCAGAATTGGAACTGCATCCCTCAGGGTTGTCTCCGAGGTTTGGAATTAAATCTCCCGGGGTTGTCTCCAGGACTGGAATTGAGGATCTCGGGGTTGTCTCTGAGATGGAAAACTGAGTATCCCGGGGTTGTCTCCAGGATTGAGCATATTTGACTTCCAAGGTTATCTATGGATGATGATTTTTCCCTTTTGCAAGGTTAGTAACAGTAATGCAAAATTTTGAATGTCTACAGTCTTCATCTTTTCATTCTCAGCTAACAGCTCCTCTTGGTGACCCTCTGTTGGGTAAAATCTAATTATGCACAACACGCAAGTATACATGGTCAACAAGTAATAAAGTGATAAGTTGAGTATCGTTCCCACAGAGAATTATTTAATAAAAATCACAAGTACTAACTCGTAATCAACTCAATCTTATTTAAACGAATGAATTTCAATTTATAAGTAAACTAATTCTAATTACCACTAGTTAAATTAAGATTATGGAGATTTAAGATCACAACTTCACTTATTGCTTCATTTAAGCTAACACACTTCTCATCAATTATTCTCATCACGAATTGTTAATCAAGAAACGAAAGCGAGATAAAACCACCTCTCGATGCATAATACTCATACTCACTTAAATCCACATATGATAGAAATTAAGTAAGACACCCTAATTAACTAATCCACTATATCTCTATGTGAATTACAATTAAAAAGGATTTAAAGCACAAGTTCTCTATAAGATTACATATGGCGTAAAGGCATATCTCTATCTAAACACAATTATGAATTCCATCTATCGAGAAATCACAAACACATTCTATCATGATCGGATCTAAATCTAAACTTCATCTCTCGAGTTCATATAGATTATCACGGTAATTAATGGCCGATTAATTAAACAATTAAGTCAAATCACAATAGACAATTCTCATGATAGAACATAATAATTGATAGCGAAACGTATTAAAATAAACTACACAATAAGATCCATTGTAATCTCAAACAAAGAATTAGTTCATTGAATTAAAACTAAGAATACACACTTGAAATAACATTAAAAGATAAGAATAAGAGTAGAAAAGAATAAATCATTTGTCGACCAAATCTCCATCTTCCTCGAGCTCCTGCTCTTGATCTTCAATGGTCTCCAAGTTGCTTCAATCTCCAATTCTAATCTAATCTAGGGTTCCTAATCTAAGAAAGAAAGTAAAGAATAAGTTTATAGAAATCTATCCCAAGAGGGATTTAATAGACTCTTAGAACTAGCCTTCTAATCCAAGTTAAACTCAAGTATTTAGAGTTCTAATGGACACCCTAGCAAGTTATGCAACTAAGAATCCTATTCTAGCTCAAATTGGACATCAAATAACCCAATTTCACTCTATTTACGTCGCCTAGCGCTTTTCTGTATTCTTTCTTAAAGCCTTTACAGGCGGCGCTCATACTTTCATGTCTGAGTGTTTACGGTAGCCTAGCGCTAAGCCTCTAGAAGCGATCTGCGCTACTACGTAGTTTCTCTCTTGCGGCGTCCTTTGGTAAAACAGGCATAACTTTTGACCCGCTTAGAGTTACGGGGCCTGACACCTATCAAATCGAAGATATCGACGAGATCTATAACTTTTATTCTTTGATGATTGACAGATTCGAATTTGATCAAGGCGGAAATCGGGCTTGAAGTAGATGCTATGTAATTGTCAAGTATGACAACTCTTAGCTTTGATCTTCGTTGATAAAAAGGCCATAACTCTCACATCCGAACTCCGATTGGGATGATTGAAGATGTTCCAGAAAGCTAAGAAGTAGAGCTACCATAAAATCCAAGTTCTAAGCCAAGAACATGCATCTAACTTGGTATTAATAGTCCTTCAATATTCCCTTCTTGCATTTGCTTGCGTATTTTAGTCCAAAAGATGTCCGGATAGCTTATCCTTGCTTCTTTATGCCAATGTCATGCCATAGCCTACAAAATAACATAAAATGTATGAAAAGTAACTAAGAAACATGAATATAAGTAACTAATTCATGTAACAGATACCGGATAAGTAGGTTTAAAACCTACTTATCAAATACCCCCAAACTTAAACCTTTGCTTGTCCTCAAGCAAAATCACAAATTAGACAGATTCATCCTATAGCAATGATCCACCCAAACAATGAATCAATATAAATTCGATCAATGGCCTCAAAGGTTACAACAGATAATAACCCGTAGAAAATTTCAAAACAATGTCATGTCTAAAATTTCAACAACTGTCATTAGACTCACATCTACTCTTGATCCTTTAAGTGTGTGTGTGCATCCACATGTTCAATCCAGTCATGATTTAGATTAAATCAACCAATACTCATTAAAGATTTTCAAAAATGACTTTCAAAACTTCTTATCACATCAATCACCGCTAATATAGACATAACACAAATTTTTCTTGAGGATCAACTGGATATTTAAACTTTTAAGCATGTAAGAACCCTTCCCAAGTATTTCAAACATACATATTTTCTTTTTTCTATTTACTGAGTGCGTTTTACGCTCCATCTCACTTTCCACTTTTCATTGAACGAGTGCGTTTTATGCTCCATCTCGCTTTCCACTTTTCATTGAACGAGTGTGTTTTACGCTCCATCTCGTTCCTGGGTTTATGGGGAGTGCGTGTTACGCTCCATCTCGACCCACCACAAGATTCAATTATTCAACTCGGGAAGGTTCCAATAATTTTTTTTTTCATAAATAACCCAAGATTTCCCCCAAACTTATATGAGTGCCTAATTTTCACTTTGAATTATGCTCAAATAAGATATCTCAAGTTGCAATGGTATCTTTCATAAGAAATTAGCCAAAAAAAAATTCAATCCCAACTGACTAAATAAATGGATGTGTAAAATTTTTCAAAAAATTCGCAAGTAATGTGAAACCCAACTAACTAGTTAAAATATAGACTAAGCATGCTCATCAATTCTCCAAGAGTTAACAATATCAACCACCCACTTATCATTGGCCAAAATCAAATTCCATCAAAACATTACCCAAGTAAATACTAAACATGATAAATACCCCCAAACTTAAAACATACTTGTCCTCAATGGCTAAGATAGGAAAAATTAAAAGAGAGGACTTCCCTGACATATAGCAACTTATCTCTTTTTCCGTGAAGTTTGAAGAATAGGTTAACCACATTGGAATGAATCGGGCACCACACTTGAGTTTGACTTGCATAACCTTTCCATAATCTTTTGGCTGTCCATTGAACCTCCAATACCTGCAATGAAAAGAGACAACATGGATTAGAATAACACTATGGATTGGTAAGAGAACTTAATAAGCAAATTAATTTTTATCTACTAAATAAACTAGTAAAGCATAAAAATATAAAAATTCCTGGGTTGCCTCCCAGTTAGCGCTTGAATTATAGTCTTTCAGCCTTACTTTATGCAGTCAATGCTATCAATTCCTCTTTGATAATTGAGGAACCCTCCATCCATGGAAATAATGTAGCTTTTGGTAAGTTCCCAATTGTGATAGCCATTGCTTTAAAGTCACCTTAGCATGCTACGATTTGGTATGATCTCAATCAAGAACGTCCATGACTAGGTGTTTTCTCCATTGTGTATGTGATCACTTTGGGGCATGGAAGCTTGTCACACACAATGGGCTCTCCATCTATCCTCTCTTTCTCGTCCCACCATGGATTCAAAATTGTACTCGCTCTTTTGTCATCAAGAGCTTCATGACGACATGATCGCCCAGTGGGCATCATTTTGCAAATTAGGCCCGACTCGTTGATCTTTGGTGGAGACCCATTTAGATCTTAAATCGACCTCTATTTCATTATCCCCAATAGTCTCCACACTTAGATATCTTGTGGCTCATCCAGTTGTATATTTGGCTCGGGCACTTCATCAATTTCATCATCCATGTCATAAAGCCAAGTGTTCGGAGGAAGGTTGCTTACGGTTTTGGTCATTTGCTCTATCTGATCCTGCAGATTTTGAATTGACATCTCTTGATTCTGAATTGACCGCTCTTGATTCTGAATTGTACGCTCTTGATTAATCCTCCACTCCTCATTTGATGCTACGAACTTGGACCACAATTCCTCCAACCTTGAATTATCTGTCTTAACTCTGGAATACATGTATTGAGGACCATGAGTTGTATTGGAGATGAGTTGTTCCATATGGTGCTGAAAATTATGGCTCGAAATTTCTTGACTCATCATCCTCTCCTCTTGGTTTGCTATGACCTTTAATAGTAATTCCTCCAACTTTGACTTTTCTTCTTTTAATGGAGGTTGATATGAGAATTTCGGCGTGTATATTGGATTTGGAGTAGAGTATTGGTCTTGATAGTTGTAGCTCCATGAAGAATTCGGGTGATACCCCCAAACTTGATGATAATTAGCATATGTATAATCGTTGAGGTATGCACCACCATGTTGTCTCGGCCCAAAACTAACGGTGCATCGATGACTCGGATGATTACCAGCACAATAATTGCAAGTAACTGCTATCCTTCGATTACGTTGGGCTGCAACAACGTCCAACTTCGTCGAAAGTATCTCAAGCTGCGCTGATAATGCAGAAAATGCATTGAGACCATCAATCGCTGCTTCCCTTGGTTGAGTCATGTTTGTGTATGGCCATTGATACACAAAGTTATCCATGGTACCTGAAAAGAGAGAAATATAGGAAGAGAATTAAAGATAAAAATAAAAATGTTTAAATTAAGACTAATTTGATTGAAGCTAATATTGGTAAAAATGTATTAAACTAATTCCCCGGCAACGGCGCCAAAAACTTGTTGGGTAAAATCTAATTACACACAACACGAAAGTATACGTGGTCAACAAGTAATAAAGTGGTAAGTTAAGTATCATTCCCCACAAAGAATTATTTAATAAAAAAACCAATACCTAACTAACAGTAATCAACTCGATCTTATTTAAAAAATGAATTTCAATTTATAAATTAAACTAATTCTAATTACCACTAGTTAAATTAAGATTATGGAGATTTAAGATCACAACTTCACTTATTGCTTCATTTAAGTTAACACACTTCTCATCAATTATTCTCTATCCTGAATTGTTAATCAAGAACAGTAAAGCAGATAAAACCACCTCTCGATGCATAATACTCATACTCACTTAAATCCACATATGATAGAATTAAGTAAGACACCCTTATTAACTAATCCACTATATCTCTATGTGAATTACAATTAAAAAGGATTTAAAACACAAGTTCTCTATAAGATTACATATGGCGTAAAGGCATATCTCTATCTAAACACAATTATGAATTCCATTTATCTAGAAATCACAAACACATTCTATCATGATCAGATCTAAATCTAAACTTCATCTCTCGAGTTCATATAGATTATCACGGTAATTAATGGCCAATTAATTAAACAATTAAGTCCAAATCACAATAGACAATTCTCATGATAGAACATAATAATTGATAGCGAAACGTATTAAAATAAACTACACAATAAGATCCATTGTAATCTCAAACAAAGAATAAGTTCATTGAATTAAAACTAAGAATCCACACTTGAAATAACATTAAAAGATAAGAATAAGAGTAGAGTAAAGAATAAATCTGTTGTCAGCAAATCTCCATCTTCCTCAAGCTCCTGCTCTTGATTTTCAATGGTCTCCAAGTTGCTTGATCTCCGATTCTAATCTAATCTAGGGTTCCTAATCTAAGAAAGAAAGTAAAGAATAAGTTTATAGAAATCTATCCCAAGAGGGATTTAATAGACTCTTAGAACTAGCCTTCTAATCCAAGTTAAACTCAAGTATTTAGAGTTATAATGGACACCCTAGCAAGTTAAGCAACTAAGAATCCTATTCTAGCTCAAACTAGACATCAATTAACCCAATTTCACTCTATTCCCGCCACCTAAGCGCGCTCAGTATTCTTTGTTAAACCTTTTTGGGCACGCTCACGCTCTGCATGTCGCGATGTTTACGGTGGCTAAGCTAAGCGTTCTAAGCGCGGTCCGCGCTTCTGGCGTAGTTTTTCAACTGCGACGTCCTTTCAAAAAATAGGCATAACGTTTGATCCGCTTGGAGTTACGGGGTCTGCCACCTATCAAATAGAAGATATCGATGAGATCTATAACTTTCATTCTTTGAGGATTGACAGATTCGAATTCGATCAAGGCGGAAATCGGGCTTGAAGTAGATGCTATGTAATTGGGAAGTATGACAACTCTTAGCTTTGATCTTCGTTGATAAAAAGGCCATAACTCTCACATCCGAACTCCGATTGGGATGATTGAAGATGTTCCGGAAAGCTAAGAAGTAGAGCTACCATAAAATCCAAGTTCTAAGCCAAGAACATGCATCTAACGTGGTATTAAAAGTCCTTCAATATTCCCTTCTTGCATTTGCTTGCGTATTTTAGTCCAAAAGATGTCCGAATAGCTTATCCTTGCTTCTTTATGCTAATGTCATGCCATAGCCTACAAAATAACATAAAATGTATGAAAAGTAACTAAGAAACATGAATATAAGCAACTAATTCAAATAACAGATCTTAGAATAAGTAGGTATAAAACCTCTTATCAAATACCCCAAACTTAAACCTTTGCTTGTCCTCAAGCAAAAGCACAAATTAAACGATTCATCCTCTAACAATGATCCACCCAAACAATGAATCAATATGAATTCGATCGATGGCCTCAAAGGTTACAACGGATAATAACTTAGTAGAAAATTTAAAAACAATATCATTTCTAAAATTTCAACATTTGTCATTAGACTCACATCTACTCTTGATCCTTTAAGTGCGTGTGTGTGCATCCACATGTTCAATCCGGTCATGATTTAGATTAAATCAACCAATACTCGTAAAAGATTTTCAAAAGCGACTTTCAAAACTTCTTATCACATCGATCACCGCTAATATAGACATAACACAAAATTTTCTTGAGGATCATTTGGATATTTAAACTTTTAAACATGTAAGAACCCTTCCCAAGTATTTCAAACATATATATTTTCTTTTTTCTATTTAGTGAGTGCGTTTTACGCTCCATCTCACTTTTCACTTTTCATTGAACGAGTGCGTTTTACGCTCCATCTCGCTTTCCGCTTTTCATTGAACGAGTGCGTTTTTTCACTCCATCTCACTTTCCCCTTTTCATTGAACGAGTGCATTTTATGCTCCATCTCGTGCCTGTGTTTATGGGGAGTGCGTGTTATGCTCCATCTCGACCCACCACAAGATTCAATTATTCAACTCGGGAAGGTTCAATAATTTTTTTTCATAAATACCCAAGATTTCCCCCAAACTTATGTGAGTGCCTAATTTTCACTTGAATGATGCTCAAATAAGATATCTCAAGTTGTAATGGTATCTTTCATAAGAAATTAGCCAAAAAAAATTTCAATCAAGTGGCTAAACAAATGGATGTGTAAAATTTTTCAAAAAATTCGCAAGTAATGTGAAACCCAACTAACTAGTTAAAATATAGACTAAGCATGCTCATCAATTCTCCAAGAGTTAACAATATCAACCACCCACTTATCATTGGCCAAAATCAAATTCCATCAAAACATTACCCAAGTAAGTACTAAACATGATAAATACCCCCAAACTTAAAACATACATTGTCCTCAATGGCTAAGATAGGAAAAATTAAAAGAGAGGACTTCCCTTACATATAGCAACTTATCTCCTTGTCCGTGAAGTTTGAAGAATAGGTTAACCACATTGGAATGAATTGGGCACCACACCTGAGTTTGAATTGCATAACCTTTCCATAATCTTTTGGCTGTCCATTGAACCTCCAATACCTGCAATGAAAAAAGACAACATGGATTAGAATAACACTATGGATTGGTAAGAGAACTTAATAAGCAAATTAATTTTTATCTACTAAATAAACTAGTAAAGCATAAAAATATAAAAATTCCTGGGTTGCCTCCCAATTAACGCTTGAATTATAGTCTTTCAGCCTGACTTTGTCTGGTCAATGCTATCCAATTCCTCTTCGATAATTGAGGAACCCTCCATCCATCGAAAATAATGTAACTTTTTGTAAGTTCCCAATTTTGATAGCCATTGCTTTAAAGTCACCTAGCATGCTCTGATTTGGTATGATCTCAATCAAGAACGTCCCATAGCTAGGTGTTTTCTCCATTGTGTATGTGATCACTTTGGGGCATGGAAGCTTGTCACACACTATGGGCTCTCCATCTATCCTCTCTTTCTCGTCCCACCATGGATTCAAAATTGTACTCGCTCTTTTGTCATCAAGAGCTTTGCCAACGACATGACTACCAAGTGGGCATGATTTTGCAAATCTGACTGACTCGTTGATCTTTGGTGGAGACCCATTTAGATCTTCGCCGATCTCTATTTCATTATCCCCATTAGTCTCCACACTTCCGATATCTTGTGGCTCATCCAGTTGTATATTTGGCTCGGGCACTTCATCAATTTCATCATCCATGTCATAAAGCCAAGTGTTCGGAGGAACGTTGCTTACGGTTTTGGTCATTTGCTCTGTCGATCCTGCAGATTTTGAATTGACATCTCTTGATTACGAATTGGCCGCTCTTAATTACGAATTATGCGCTCTTGATTAATCCTCCACTCCTCATTTGATGCTCTGAACTTGGACCACAATTCCTCCGACCTTGAATTATCTGTCTCAACTCTGGAATACATGTATTGAGGACCATGAGTTGTATTGGAGATGAGTTGTTCCATATGGTGCTGAAAATTGTGGCTCGATATTTCTTGACTCATCATCCTCTCCTCTTGGTTTGCTATGACCTTTAATTGTAATTCCTCCAACTTTGACTTTTCTTCTTTTAATGGAGGTTGATATGAGAATTCCGGCGTGTATGTTGGATTTGGAGTAGAGTATTGGTCTTGATAGTTGTATCTCCATGAAGAATCCGGGTGATACCCCCAAACTTGATGATAATTAGCATATGTATAATCATTGAGGTATGTACCACCATGTTGTCTCGGTCCAAAACTAACCATGCATCGATGACTCGGATGATTACCGACCTGATAATTGCAAATAAGCTATGCTATCCTTCGATTACGTTGAAATTTGCAACAACGTCCAACTTCGTCGAAAGTATCTCAGTTGCTGGCGATAATGCGAGAAAATGCATTGAGACGATCGATCCCCGCTTCCCTTGGTTGAGTCATTGTTTGTGTATGGCCATTGATCATAAAGTTATCCATGGTACTGAAAAGAGAAATATAGGAAGAGAATTAAAAATAAAAATAAAAATGTTTAAATTAAGACTAATTTGATTGAAGCTAATATTGGTAAAAAGTATTAAACTAATTCCCCGGCAACGGTGCCAAAAACTTGTTGGGTAAAATCTAATTACGCACAACACGAAAGTATACGTGGTCAACAAGTAATAAAGTGATAAGTTGAGTATCGTTCCCACAGAGAATTATTTAATAAAAATCACCAAGTACTAACTCGTAATCAACTCAATCTTATTTAAACGAATTAATTTCAATTTATAAGTAAACTAATTCTAATTACCACTAGTTAAATTAAGATTACGGAGATTTAAGATCACAACTTCACTTATTGCTTCATTTAAGCTAACACACTTCTCATCAATTATTCTTTATCCTGAATTGTTAATCAAGAACGATAAAAGTGAGATAAAACCAACTCTCGATGCATAATACACATACTCACTTAAATCCACAGATGATAGAATTAAGTAAGACACCCTAATTAACTAATCCACTATATCTTTATGTGAATTACAATTAAAAAAGATTTAAAGCACAAGTTCTCTATAAGATTACATATGGCGTAAAGACATATCTCTATCCTAAACACGAATTATGAATTCTATCTATGCAGAAATCACAAACACATGCTATCATGATCAGATCTAAATCTAAACTTCATCTCTCAAGTTCATATAGATTATCACGGTAATTATGGCCAATTAATTAAACAATTAAGTCCAAATCACAATAGACAATTCTCATGATAGAACATAATAATTGATAGCGAAACGTATTAAAATAAACTACACAATAAGATCCATTGTAATCTCAAACAAAGAATTAGTTCATTGAATTAAAACTAAGAATCCACACTTGAAATAACATTAAAAGATAAGAATAAGAGTAGAGTAAAGAATAAATCTGTTGTTAGCAAATCTCCATCTTCCTCAAGCTCCTGCTCTTGATCTTCAATGGTCTCCAAGTTGTTTCAATCCCCATTCTAATCTAATCTAGGGTTCCTAATCTAAGAAAGAAAGTAAAGAATAAGTTTATAGAAATCTATCCCAATAGGGATTTAATAGACTCTTAGAACTAGCCTTCCAATCCAAGTTAAACTCAAGTATTTAGAGTTCTAATGGACACCCTAGCAAGTTAAGGAACTAAGAATCCTATTCTAGCTCAAATTGGACATCAAATAACCTAATTTCACTCTATTTCCACCGCCTAGCGCTTCCTTGCTTCAACGCATCTTGTGTTTACAGTGGCCTAAGCGCCTCTCTAGCGAGTCGCTTACGCGTAGTTTCTACTGCGACGTCCTTTGGTAAAACCGGCATAACGTTTGATCCTCTTAGAGTTACGGGGCCTGCCACCTATCAAATCGAAGATATCGACGAGATCTATAACTTTTATTCTTTGATGATTGACAGATTCAAATTTGATCAAGGCAGAAATCGGGCTTGAAGTAGATACTATGTAATTGTCAAGTATGACAACTCTTAGCTTTGATCTTCGTTGATAAAAAAGCCATAACTCTCACATCCGAACTCCGATTGGGATGATTGAAGATGTTCCGAAAAGCTAAGAAGTAGAGCTACCATAAAATCCAAGTTCTAAGCCAAGAACATGCATCTAACTTGGTATTAAAAGTCCTTCAATATTCCCTTCTTGCATTTACTTGCGTATTTTAGTCCAAAAGATTTTCGAATAGCTTATCCTTGCTTCTTTATGCCAATGTCATGGCATAGCCTATAAAATAACATAAAATGTATGAAAAGTAACTAAGAAACATGAATATAAGCAACTAATTCAAGTAACAGATACCGGATAAGTAGGTCACCCTCTGTGTAAACTAGGTTCCATTCTGTGTTCCCAAGATGTGCATTGAGTTCTTGAATCTCAACCTTCTTCTGGTCTATAATAGCTTGACGTATATCAGCCAACTCCTTCAGCTCCTCAACCTTATCCTGTAATTCTATATTACGGTCATATAATTCATCATACATCTCAGCTGATATGGATTTTGGTGGAAACTCCACAGGATCCTCTTCCTCATCCTCCACCTCAATCTCCTCAGAGTCCTCCTCCTCTGGATCAGACACATGCTCACTCCCCTGTCCTTCATCAGCGACAAATAGAGAAGGTTCCCTCTGGATTAACTGCTCCTAAACCACTTGGACATCTCGAGGCTCCTCATCTCTAGGCACCTGAGCTATCTCTTCCCTAGCTTGACTGGATCCTTCAACGTTAGACATCCTGACATCAAAATACCTTAAGTTTTATTTACTAGGTGACACTCTTCGATACTCGCGAGCACATAAGTTATTAACACATAAGCACATAAAGTCTTTTATTATTTATCTTTAATAAATTCCCTCAATTCATTTCTTAGAACTCGATAAAATTTTATCACTACTTATGTTTTCTATCTTCTAAAAGGTTACTTTCAAAGGTTTTCCTCGCCTAAGGTTCATAACCTAAAGCTTTGATACCAACCTTTGACACCCCCAAATCCGGGTACTTCATTCCCACAGGATTTGGTGCTCAATATCTAATACAATTACATCTAACTACCTATAATCAAGGATAAAAACATAAATTAAAAAACTTAAATAATAATTCTCCTCATTAAAGGGTTACATCATCTTAAAAAAAAATCCCAGGTAATCTAACCTTAAATTATTACATAAGTCTGCAGAATACATCACATAATTAAATAAGTTTCATGACATAGATCCTATTAAATAAAACCAAATAAGTCTTCATCATTTGGAAATCTTGCCCTTGCCTTTGCTAGAAGATGGCTCATCAACTTTCTCAACTTCAGTTGCAGTGTTAATTGCAAGATTGAGCAAACAATTTCTCACAAATATAATGATGACAATAGCAATAACATAAAAGTAGGCAATGAATACTGAACAATAAAGAACTCATTCTTTGAGTCAAGATTAAGAAACAAGTTCAAGATTAATATCTGCGGGTCTTAAGACCATGAACTATGTCCCAAGGTTACTAAGTATTTCTACCTCAACCTTTAACAGTCATTAGACTATACATGCCCTTTTTCTTTTGTACTTAGTGGGCTCAGCCCTTCGTACCATGTATTATGTATAAACATCTAAATGCTAATGCGTACATGATCCCCTATATTAGGGTTGTTCATCTTAGTTTGACTTTAGGATTTCTGCACTAAACAAAGTTTAGTTTGGATTAGCTTAACAGTGGTTCTAGAATTTTAGAACACTCATGAACTATAGACTAGTCAAATCAATAAAGGTTTATTAGCCATTTGAAGGTTCAACACGATAATATAAGATTGAATAATGATATTTAAATCAAAGATTGAATGTCAATAATATACAATCAAATAAACATTGTATATAAAAATTATTACATCCAAAAGAGTTAGAAAATCTCATTTGGAATAATTAACTTGAATAATTTATGCTTTTAATAGCAAGAAACAAAGTTAGAAACTTGCTCAATAAGAAATTAAAGATAAGAAACTTGCATAATGATATCGATTTAGGAATTTGAATCTTGCTCAATTTAAAAGAATTAAGATTCAAGAACTTGCATAGTGGTAAACAAAATAGAGACAAGAAACTTGCTCAACATAAGAATAAGGTTTAGGAACTTGCCTCGTGCGTAAGCTACACAATTATAACAAATGTTCGCCAAACACCCTACATATATCATTAGAATTGCAATACCGATTAGTTATACTAACATTAACCTTATAGGTTCAATTCCTCATCTTAGTTAAGTTATAACCTTTAACTTAAGGTCTAACCATATTGGTCAACCACACAACATGAATCTGAAAACTCACTAACATATAAGGTAAAGCTTTAGCATTCAATTCTCATCTCTAATTCTTACAAACATCGAGTTTCAATCGTTATATAACTTGTTAAGTAATAACTTATAATCTTCATATTTAGTATACAACGCACTACAATCTGTTATAACATCATCTGATATGATTATCATCTTTTTATGTTCATAAGATTAGGTTACGATTGTATGCTATGGACTAACATAAAAAAAGCATTACGCTGGGGTAGGAAGAATACATTTCATTTGCCCCGACACGACATCGGCCTACTTCTGCTGGTGTTCAAACCCAGAATGCTCTGTGAAGCACAAATTGCGCCATTTACGCCTTTGGTACCGGTAGCACTACACGGTCTAAAGACAAAAGCGTAGTTGCATACCCTGCTTTACAATCCATTCTCAAGTAACCCAATTTAAGCAGAAATTAACACACCCAAAAGCTATAAATTTGTTAACAACATCACTAAGCATGCATATTACACTTTTAACAACAAAACAACCAAATTTAAAGGATTAAAGCCATGTTCATGATTATAACTCAAATTTTGACATGTTTGGCGAATCATATCACTACGAATTCGTTAATCCACCAAATTAATTCATTCTAAATGTATATTTTTTGTATTTCAGTATACTAACGATAACAATTATCAATTAACAGGTTCTTACATGAATTGAACTTCAATTTTTGACTCAAAATATACCATATTGTACATATTCAACCAAAACTAATTCCTTCTTCTTAAACATGACTACTCATGAATTTGATACTCCAAAATCATTTGAAAACAACATATAACAGATTATAAACCACCTTCAACACAAATATCAACTATTCTAACAAATTATCAACCAAATTTTTCCCTTTTTTCCAAGAAAACTCAAGAACACAAAACATGATTTTCATTAATTTTCTTACTAAAAATCATTTATAGATGATAACCAATGGATTACATAAACTAATTAACACTCATAATTCAAATTCACACAAATTCTATATTAGAAATTAAGAACATGAAATTTAGATTTTATACCTTCAATTCTTGATTACTGTAAACAAAGATGATAAATGATTGCTTGCTAATGCTTCCCCCTTCTCTCTTGATACTCCAATTCTCTCAATTTTATCTCTAGCTCTCTCAATTTCTTCCTCTGTATTTTCTCTGGTCTCTTTAGACTTAGGCTTAACTAGATGATATCATGTAAAGAAAACCAACTGATATAGCCACTACGCGCACACTTAAAACATCAAGTAAAAAAACCAAAAGCTTTATCAGTTATAATATGCCAAAGGCCACAAGGCCATGTTTGGCTACACACTAAAACTTTCCCTCAACTTATTTTTATATTTCCTTATCATATAGTTCCCTTGTCACACCTTTATTTAGTTAATTAACATAAATCTTAAATCAAATTAATCATTTACCATATAATTATAATTCCCATAATAAATTATAATTTTATTTAGCAAATTAATAAATATCTAATTTAATTATTAAATTAAATTAGAATGACATTATAATTATTTAATAATTCATTTTAACATATTATTAATTTTCTTATTTAATTATCAAATCAAATTAGAACATCATCACTACAAACATTATTAAAAAGTTTATTTAATTTAATTACTTCATTAAATTAAATCTTAAATACATAAAATTACCATATATTAATTTAGTCAATACAAACATTTAACGAAATTATTACACAATAATTTCATCGATATTTATTTATCTCGATAAATAAATCAATTAGAATATTTATTTAACTTGATAAATATTTTTAAACTATATATAAAATTCTCGTTCGTTATATCCTTCCCTCCTTAAAAGGGTTATGAACCTAGAATCACAACTCAATAAATTCATTCGTCATAAGTACAAATTGGGGCGCTACAACACCAGTTAGCAGTTTGGCCCAAAAATTTGATTTTTAATATATAATTTTGTAATCGTTAGTATAGTTTAATGTTATGACTATAAAATGTGATTAATCATGTTGTGGTGATAATATCTGTAATGCCCTGAAATTCGGTCTATCTTCATACCCGGATTCCATACGTCACGGTTCAACTTCTTTCCAAACATACATCATTATATACTGAAATATAACAACATACATTCTCAATTCCCAGGTTCTAAAACCTTATAACCTCTTTCATTACAAATAATGATAATTATATTATTCTTTACATCTTACACGAGTGACTATTATCCTCCACCAAGGATACATAATAGTTCATTAAACTAATCTATAGTTCAATTACATCTTTCTACATTACAAGTCTTCACTTGATCTTCACACTCATTCATCTAATGAATGAGACTTCTTCTAGATACCGATCAACTTGATCTTTACGGGATCCTTAAGTTCTTCTAACATCGTTCGCTGAAAATGTTTTTCATTTTTAATCCATACTTTGATTATGATTTCACTTTTTCTTGGAATTTGATGTTATAAAAAACTATTCCTTACTTATTTCATCGAATCATTCATTTGATTCATTCGGATCGTTCAAATTCATTACAAAACTTATACTTCCTTAAGAAATTTATAAACTAAACTTCTAATTTCTTATTTCTTCTTTTCTCATGATTTCAACCATATGAAAATCATTCTTAACATCTCTTACTTCTATTCTCATTAAGTTATGTTTTAACATATAAAACTTAAAGAAAATCATATAGAAGTTAGATTTTGGATTTCTTTTATCCTTTAATCTCCTTCCGTCGGATAAAGTTTGCTCACGAGCCAACTTTTCCTCCTCCTTTTCCTCTTCTTCCTTGTCCGAACTCTCTCTCTCTCTCAAATGTTGGTGAATTTCAAAAATCACCAACAAATGAAATTTAGCTCTCCTTTTATAGATTTTCTAAGCTAGGGGCAAAATTGTCATTTTGCCACTAAATTACTATTCACACCTCCTCACTCCACCTCCTTACTCCACCTCCTTACTATTCACGAAGCTTCCCTTGGAAACTTCGTGCTTTCGTCTTGCGAAATTCGTCTGATAGTTCGAAAACTGCTATTCTCGGAATCCAAATATTTTTGGATATTTCGTCTTTTCTTTATCGATTAACTTTTACGTATTCTTCGGATCTTCGAAAAACTAAAAAACACTTTTTAATATTAAGTGTTTTCCTTCACGTTTTCCCCTAACATAGTTAAACGAATGAAAATTACATAACGGTACTTTTTGTCATTTTTATTTCGTCCGATTTCTGCACATTTTTCGAGAAAAACTTTTATCAACTTACTTAACTTTTCATGATATATTATCGTCAAATCTTTTGAGGGAATGTCATTTCGACATACCAAACTCTCGAAAAGGCTTAGGTTATTCAAACCCTAACCCTTATGTTTCGTCAGGTGAATATTGCCTATTTCGTCTTTTCCCCATAAATATTTTTGTTCCCAGAAATTTTTTTTTTATCTTGAAAATTCTTATTCGTTCAGTCTAGCTCGTAGCCAGAATCACCTCGTATTATAATCATCCTAGGTTCTAGAATGATTAATAAACATATTGCACATAATATTATTAATAAAAATTCCTTTTATTAATAACTAATTCTTTAAATCTTATGTTCTAGACAATCCGATTTTCCAGGTTGTCACATTCTTCCTCCCTTATAAAAATTCCATCCTCGAAATTTCTAAAACCACACCCATTCCCGGGTCATAACATTCACCCCTTCTTCACAGAATTTCGTCATCGGAATTTTAATCTACCCTTCTTCTCAACTTCTCTTCAAAGAATTTCTTATCTTTCAAACATTCCCTCACCTTCATAACTTATCAAGAATTATGAAGTAGAATGAATAGCGAGGAATATAAGAATTCCTTTAAAACATTTCATACTTTTGTTGAGGGGTCAAATTAACCATGAACTCTTCTTAGGTTTTATGACATGTAGTAAACTTTCTTCTGCTGATGGGTTTACAATCACACAAAAAGTAAACTATCTCTTTCATACGTAGGCGATCAACCCATTGTATAACCCCATTTTGGGGTCTGTTCACCTCAGACTTAATCATTAGATTTCGCACTAAAACAATTTGGTTTGGCATAACTTCTTCAACGAAAGCTCGATTTTCTTTTAATCATGACATACCATTCATCTTAGCCAAATCAAGTGGCTTAGACCATACCAATAAATTGGATATCAACTTAAAACATTCGTCTAGTCAAATCAATTGACATCGACTACTTCCTTAAATTCCTTTCGCAATACATCAAAACATTTTATGACGTCATGATACTGTACTTTTCACAGTACGTTGAGGACTTTGTCAGTTTATGACTTCGTCATTATACATCATACCATAGTGGGTTGTTGATCCTAAGATCACATCCAATACCAGGTTCAATTGCATTAATAACTCCATCCTTTTACCATCTTGGCATCAAATGCATTGATGATATAAAATTTATTTTGATATTTCAAATTAATTTCTGTCTAGCCGAAACAATTAGCATAGACATACCAAGAATAGTTCTTTTAAAATCCATTGGTTCCAAAAGTTGAACCGATCCTTTCATTTTCAAAACGCGCACACATAAGCACGATTTCAATAAACTTCAAAATCTAGCATAGCTAGATGAATTAGAATATCACATTCTCCATCTTCCTTCATTGTCTTACTTGCGACAATACTAAATCTTCTCTAGCACCTTCAATGCTAATTCTACTGAAAATACTCATTTTCAGTCTAAACATCCCTATACCTTAGTACAGTCCATCAACTTACTACACATTATGAGTTCAGGAACTTTCCACAATAATATGAGTTTAAGAACTATCATAGTCAGACCATAGGCGTCCATTCACTGAGAAGTTCAAAAACATACCATATGATTATGAGTCACGAACTTATCATAAGTATGAGTTTCAAGAACTCGCACCTACCTTATCTTTCTCTACCTATCAAGTATATACATGAGAAAAGATTCACCTTCTGATCATATACATATTGATAACGCGACTAATTCCAATGATTATCATTGTAATAAGCTAAACAGTTGTTACACCAAGCACAAACCTCTGCCCATACCAAAGGTTCATACAACTCAGCCATCATATGAGTCCTCAATTGAAATTTTACAATTTCTAATTCTCTCTTTCCTTAATACAAATTTTCTTTAATTCGTATGCTATCCTTTACAACTCAATCTGAGTTATTCTGCCCGTACTAGTTCGTAGTACCATTCATTCATAGCATTAGCTATAAATCATTCATCGTTTAACAGATCATCTGTTACTACGATTCACTATGATCACGTGGTGATCTTCTTCCTTAATTGTTTAACTCAACGATTTTCTTATCCTTCTCTCTACGATTATAGCCTTAGGTACTCATACCTAAGGTAAGGAATGGTGTTTTATAACATCAAATTCCAAGAAAAAGTGAAATCATAATCAAAGTATGGATTAAAAATGAAAAACATTTTCAGCGAACAATGTTAGAAGAACTTAAGGATCCCGTAAAGAACAAGCTGATCGGTATCCAGAAGAAGTCTCATTCATTAGATGAATGAGTGTGAAGATCAAGTGAAGACTTGTAATGTAGAAAGATGTAATTGAACTATAGATTAGTTTAATGAATTGTTATGTATCCTTGGCGGCGGATAAAAGTCACTCGTGTGAAGAATAATGTAATTATCATTATTTGTAATGAAAGAGGTTACAAGGTTTTAGAACTTGAGAATTGAGAATGTATGTTGTTATATTTCAGTATATAAGGATATATGTTCGGAAAGAAGTGGAACCGTGACGTACGGAATCCGGGTATTAAGATAGACCGAATTTCGAGGCATTACAATATCAAATATGAAGAATATCATTAATGAGTTATGTGATCATTGAAATTAGAAATTAGAAATGTGGTTTAATCATGTGGTTAAACCTAAGACTAAGGGTTGGGAATAGATATTTAATTATGTAACATGATCATGTGGTAACTAATTATGTTACAATGACATGTGTATAGGATATTTGGGAACGTGAGTTATACTGTTTAGCTTACACGCAAGGCAAATTTTTGAACATTACTTTTATTTTAAGCAGGTTCTTGAATTCTGATGAGTAAAGTTTTTAACCTTGTTTCCTTGTTGGAAATCGTAACTTTAGCTTACCATTTTGTTCAAGCAAGGTTTATTATATCTTTTCAATGCTTTGAACTTTATTCTTAAAGCATGAATTTGTTGCTTTACAATATTTATTTATGGTTCATAACTACACTGTAATACATTGTTATTGAACCTTTGCATTGTCATTAAACTTTTGATTCAAGTAATCCTTAGTTGATGTGCGTTGAACTCTAAATTACACTTGAAACTTATCCAAACCAAACTTCCTTCGATGCAGACTCATATATTAAAACTGAGATGAACAACCCTATTATAGGAGATTATTTACGCGAAAGTGTTAAGATGTTTGTGCATAATACATGGTACGAAGGGCTGATCCCTGTTAGGTAAAATCTAATTACGCACAACACGCAAGTATATGTGGTCAACAAGTAATAAAGTGAAAGTAGAGTATCGTTCATAAGAGGAATTATTAATACAAATTACCAAATACTAACTCTTCATCAAACTAATTTTATTTAAACAATCAATTTAAGATTATGATTAAATTATTTAATTACACTAATTTTAATTACCACTATTTAAAAATCAGATTATGGAGATTTAAGATCATAACTTCACTTATTGCTTCACTAATACACTTCCTATCAATTATGCTCACTATTCTGAATTGTTAATCAAGAACACGTAAATAAATATGACCGTCTCTTAATGCATCATACTCAAATTAACTTAAATCCACAGATGATAGAATTAAGAAGAACAACCTAATTAACTAATTCAGTATATCTCTATGTGAATTACAATTAAAGAGGATTTTAATCACAAGTTCTTTTTTAGATTACATGCGATGCATAGGTATATCTCTATACTATACATAAATTATGTATTCCAATGCCATGTAGAAAACACAATATCATGTTATTATAATCAGATCTAAATCTATAATTCATCTCACGAGTTCATATAGATTATCATGGTAATTATTAGCTAGGAAATTAAATAATTCATCACAAATCATAATAGACAATCCAAGAATAATCACAATAATTAATAGAGAAGCATAATAAAAATAAACTATGCAATAAGCTCCATTGTAATCTTAAACAAAAGATTTAGTTCATGATTAATGAATTAAAAACAACAATCCACAATTGAATAAAATTAAAAGACAAAAATAAGAGTAGAGTCAAGAATAAATCTGTTGTCAGCAAATCTTCATCTTCCTCAAGCTCATGCTCTTGATCTTCAATAGTCTCCAAGTTGTTTCAATCTCCAAAACTAATAAAAACTAGGGTTTTGTTCTAATCTACTCTAATCTAATCTCAAGGAATCCTCTCTGTTTATATTGTGTTATATCTGGCATAAGTTATGTAGAACACTAATAAAGCCATGTCCAACCGAGTCCCAGTCAACACCAAATTGCCTCTTGTACGCAGCTACAAAATCATAATAAAAATAAAACTCCACCTTTTTCTCCCTCAGTACCCAGCCCGACGAAGTTTTTTTCTTTAAGTGCCTCACCAATGGAGGTGCTTCTGCTTGTTTTATCCTCGCATTACCCACTTACGTGAGTGTTTTTTGCCTTTATAATGTCCGCCCCGGCGGGGGGTACTCTTGCAGAACCAAATTCTTGCCTTTTGATGCCAAGTCTTGCCTTAATGCCACCATTATTCCACCATGCCACATAATGCAATCCTAAACACAAAATAAACATAAAACAAGTAAAAATGAAAAGAAATATACAAAATCAACACCATTTAAGTTTGAATTAGAAGCCGATTCGTAGGTATAAAACACACTCATCAAACTCCCCCAAACTTAAACCCGTGCTAGTCCTTGAGCACAAAACAAAACAAAATGCAATGCAATGGAATTAAACTACTTGCCTACGAATCCAACACTAATGACAAAAACTAGTCTGTTCAACCGGCCTCAGCGAAATCAAGCAAACATGATAATACATCATATCAAAACTCATCAGTAATTTCCCAATTAATCATCAATCTTAAACTGTTATCACTAATATAGTGCGTGTGTGCTCAACGACAATGCTAACTGATGTAAAATCAAATTTAACACATAACAAGTCTCTTTGAAGGTATCATACAGTGTAAACTTAAGAAATCCAAACACAAGATAGATCCGACTAACATCAAATAGTTACCGATATCGAGGGTCATCATGGGATACTTATGCTTTATTTTTCAATTACAGGGGCTTTTTTCTCTTTTTCCCGTTTTATTCTATTTTTCTTTCTTTTCTTTTTTAATTCTCATAGCTGTGCAATGTCTAATTCCCTTAGGCTTTTCAATGGTACCTTAACGAGCTTTCGACCAACGACTCCCAAACCATTTAAGGCCTTAGGGCACTAGATGTAAAGACAATCCCCTCGGGCTTACTTATTCAAGTAACAAAGGCCACGAAACTAGACTAGCAACGATTTTTATTCATATTTTTTAAATATTTTTTATATAGCTTATATACCCCAAAATTTCCCCCCAAACTTAGTTTCTTATCTAACTTTAGCCATCACTGCCTATTCTTGTCATTCTTTCATTCAAACTATCATTATCCTTTAGAGTTCCATTATGTATCAATTTAAACTCAATCAGTCAACATAGTTGTTCTTACTGTGTTATCCTTATTATACCAGTTTCAAATAGAAAAAGATTCGATTTATAACAGGACATCACATCAAAGCTCTAATAATCAATACTATACTTATCTACTCAATTCCAATCTCATCATAGGCCAAATCAGACTGTGTGATGCCCCCAAATCCGGGTATCTTCCAACCCGACAGATGGTGCTACACGGTACTACCATTCACACATACATTCAATTGAAAAGTCTCAAAAGAACGAATATGTCTTCTATATATTAGAAATAATATTACATTCCCCCAGTTTCTTTATAACCCATACATTTGTTCTTGTCGTAATATCAAATATATTACAATCGTTCACCTATACTATTACATAAGAACTCTAAGGGTTCGTCTTTGCCTTGCCTTTATCCTTGCTGGAGCCTTCGGTCCATTCGATCTTAGCTGTGTTCATATGGTTCAAGCAAGAGTGAGCATGACTAGTTTAACAAGTACTACAATTCTAATAAACAACATGCTTGAAACATAGAACTCGTATATCTTCAATAACTGAACAATAGTTACGAAGTACTATCGATAATTTAAAATAGCACTTCTTTTCATTCAAAATGTTTTACAACAACAATATTCAGTAAAACATCAGTTCTGGTCCAAGACCTTGAGCATTTCATAAGTTCTTTTGAAAAGGACATCCGAAGCACTAAGTCAAGTAAGTCCGACATTACTTACGAGCACGTCTAGGTGATCAACCTATAGTACTCTATGTTGATCAACACTACATTCATTAAACTTGCATACGTTTAAGTTGTGGCAACCTCACGTGCCTGTCGTTAAACGACAAAACATTTTTAGCATACTCGGTCTTCGATTGAAAACCACACCAATATAGTTCGATAAACATTAATAATGCTTGACAGAATCATAATATAAGTATAGCCGAAAGAATTGGCTTTGACTTCATCATTCAAGACTTCATGCGAAAGGATACAAGAATTACAAAGCTTGTCCAGACTGAACTGGAACAAGGGTTAGAATCCTTGCATTCAGCGTCTGCTTACTGATTATCACATGTACACTTTAAGTCTCTAAGTCTCTACAATACATGATCATATAACGTACCATATTAGCTCACATGTAATCAAGTAAGTATACTACTATATCTTACCCTTCATCTCGATCTAAATACTGACTTAGATCTGTTATTTATGGGTTCCAGCTTTTCATTACATCGTTCTCATTACGTTCATATACAACTGATTATTAACCTTTAATCATCATACATAAGGTTTATAAGTACCTTACAATATCTTATTAAGTTCCTCAGTTTATTGCTACTAGGTTACTGTTCATGTTATACTTGTAAACATTCTTTACTGTCCACATTCTAGGGTTGGCGTTGGCGAGTTAGTATCTGCCGCATGGATTGGGACTCGGCACCATCTTGGCGCCACCCATTCTTTCATGAAATCGTGAGCTGCGCCATGAGTTATGATGATCTCTCGAGCCGGACTTTCGGTTTGCGCGGCGTGAGTCTTTGTTCTTCATGTCGCGCTGCGGCGCGAGTTAGCAGTGTGTTCAAACACTGTGCCGGCGATGCAACGCCACTCATATGGCCTTGGGTTGGCGCCGCGGTGCCAACTCTGTGCCTCATATAGTTTGCAAAACTTTAAAATTTTACGAAACTTCCGGACTCATAACTTCTTCGTTATAAGTCCGAATTGGCTCGTTCAAAAGCCTACAGTTCACAAATTACATAGTCTATGCATTCATGCAAGAATTTTATCTATTTGACTTCGTTTGCTAAAATTTCACCTATTAGTTCATTTTCAACGAAAATGATAAACGTTCGTGAACGTTTAATGCTCGTTTCTTCGTTCTAAGTCAGAATTTGGTCATTTTTGAGTCCGCAACTCTATAATGCCAATTATGACTTGTTTCCATCGAAAACCAACGTTTCCGACTTCAAACACAAAATACAACTTCCATTCCGAGAATTTCACGAATTCGACGATAATCGTCCAATCGTGTAAATTCTGGCAAAGCTTTATTACTGAAAGTTCAAAATGGATATTAACCAACACATGAACATTTCAAGTTACTTATTACACCAACTTATTGACAAAATAGGTTTTGACTTATTCTCATAAGTCAATGACTTATTTAACTTATGAACTACAATTCTCATGTTTATGACTTACTATGAACTTAAGTCCATCAATCAATGTTCTCATACTATATTGAACATACTAATCATCATATGACAAACATATGATAAATTTTGTACAAGTTTATCAACTTATTTAGGTTCAAGTTTCTTATTCAACTTATTCAGCTTAAATTCATTCATCAATGACTTCTTATATGTTTTTAGCATACAATCATACTTCTCTTATCACCCTATAATGATAGAGATGAATATATATTAGACAAGAGTCTTACCCTAGAAGCACTTGTACTTCTCTTCTCTTTGGAAACTAGCAAAGAACTTTTGACTTATTCTTGACTTATGTGGCTTATTCTCTCTAACCAATAAGTTACTTAATTTGAGAGGAGTTAAGAGGCATTTTAATCAAGAAATCAAATGAATTGAGAGCTCTCTATTTATAGGCAACCCAAAGTTAGGGCATTATGGTCAATTAGGCATTGCACCTCCTCAATTAACCTCTTTAATCCCACCTCCTTACTATTCATTACTTAACAACTAAGTTAACTTGTCCAGCACTCACTTTTCTTGCTCATCACAACACTTGATCACTACACAAAATGCTTGCCCATCAAGACTACCCACATTAACACGGTTTGCTCCATGGATCATGGCTAATTCATTGGGCTTACTAATTAATCTAGCTAACTCCTTGTTGGGCTTATACTACAATAGTTTGGACTCATGACATATCAAACACTTGGGCTTGAGTATCACTTTCTATTGGACTTCTACCATTATGCTAATAATCCTACAAGTCCATTCCCTTTAATTAAGAACCTTGACATAAATATACCACGTATAATTCTTGTATGCTAGCTCGTATACTAATTCATAATATACGTTATTCCATTCTTCGTACATACTCGTATAATACGTCGTATCATACTTACGTTCAATAACTTGTACAATGCCTACGCATTATACGATTAACACATTCTTTTCTTAATGCTTAATATTTCTAACGTTCTCCAATTAAGTTTGCATGCGAAATATTATGTTTTCCATACTTAGATTATTACTACATAATCCATCTCATATTGATATTATAACGTTACATATTTCTCAAAAGTTCAAAAATAATTTCCGAGCATAAATCGATGAATAGTGTTTTTCGAAAAATTTCTCAGAAAGCCTTTATTTTCTTCTTAGAAATTCAAACACTTTAATTCATTCACGTAGTTAAAATACTACGACATTCCAACGTTTCTAGGTTATAGAACGACATTCATCTTATCAACACGTAGTAATAATAAATAATATTATTTTATTCATTATTAAAAGTATTTACAAAGGTTCGATTTTCCGGGGCGTTACATTCTCTCCCCCTTATAAGGATTCTGTCCCCAAAATCTCGCTAAAAAATAAATTACACAAATAATTGAGGGTAATTCTTTTTCATCATTTCTTCTAACTCCCACGTTGCTTCTTCTGCATCGTGGTTCTTCCATATCACCTTCACGGAAGGTATGACTTTATTCCGCAGAACTTGTTCTTTTCTATCGACAATTTGAATCGGCGTTTCCTCGTACGTTAAGTTCTTTTCGATATGAATAGGTTCATATTCTATCACGTGCTTATAATCTGGCTTATAAGGACGCAATACCGATACGTGAAATACATTATGTATTCGTTCTAGGTCTGGAGGTAATGCTATCATATATGCTACCTCACCCACCCGTTTTAATACCTCAAAAGGTCCTATAAACCTCAGACTTAACTTTTCCTTCTTTCCAAAACGTATCTTTCCTTTCCAGGGGGATACTTTTAGAAATACGTATGAACCTACTTCAAATTCTCTATTCTCTCTATGCGAATCCGTAAACTTCTTCTGTCTGTCTTGAGCTGCTACCAAACGCATCTGTATCAGTTTAACAATATCCGCTATTTGCTGCACCAATTCTAGTCCCAACATTCGGCGTTCTCCTACC
This sequence comes from Panax ginseng, assembly GCA_020205605.1. Lineage (NCBI taxonomy): Eukaryota > Viridiplantae > Streptophyta > Magnoliopsida > Apiales > Araliaceae > Panax > Panax ginseng. The sequence goes on along the minus strand of CM035131.1, from coordinate 125,753,854 downwards.
TCATCCCAATATAGTGGCGTTCTGCATTTCCTCCCATACAAAGCTTCGTAAGGCGGCATACCTATGCTTGCATGATAGCTATTGTTATACGCAAACTCCACTAATGGTAGATGATCATCCCAACTACCCTTGAAATCCATGACGCAAGATCTTAGCATATCTTCTAACGTCTGAATTATTCTCTCACTTTGTCCATCGGTCTGTGGATGATATGCCGTACTCAGCTTCAACTGTGTTCCCAACTGCTCTTGTAAACTCCTCCAAAAGTTCGATGTGAATCGTGTGTCACGATCTGACACAATCGATACTGGTACTCCATGTCTGGAAATTATTTCCTTAATATAGAGTCTAGCTAACTGGTTTAAGTTATACTTGACCCTAATTGGAAAAAAGTGAGCCAACTTTGTCAATTGGTCTATTATTACCCAAATCGCATCATACCCTTTGGTTATAGTCGGAAATCCTACCACAAAATCCATCGTGATACTCTCCCACTTCCACTCCAGAATTTCCAATGACTGTAACAAGCCACTTGGTCGTTGATATTCGGCCTTAACTTTCTGGCAAGTTAAGCACCTACTCATGTACTCTGCTATGTCTCTCTTCATGTTCGGCCACCAAAAACTCTGTCGGAGGTCTTGATACATCTTAGTGCTACTAGGATGAACAAAAAACCTCGAACTATGAGCCTCTTGTAATACCTGCTCCTTTAATTCTGTCTCATTTAGAACCTAAATTCTTCCTTCAAATCTTAATAATCCCTCAATATCAAGACTGTACTTAGTATCTTTTTTATTGGCCAGCCGCTCCTTCATCTGGTCATACTCATCAGTTTTGAGTTGCACCTCCTTAACTCTCTATACGATAGTAGATTGCATCTCTGTCGTAAACAACATTTGTCCTACTTTACTTGGTAGCTTCACTTCCAACTCCATCCTAGCCATCTCTGTTATTAACTCAGTTTGAGCCGTTAACAAAGATAACTTTTCTCGACCCTTCCTACTTAAGGCGTCGACAACTACATTGGCTTTTCCAGGGTGATACATGATTTCACAGTCGTAATCCTTTATCAACTCCAACCATCTCCTCTTCCTCATATTCAACTCCTTCCGTGTGAAGATATATTTTAGACTCTTGTGGTCCGTGTATATCTCACATTTTTCTCCATAAAGATAATGTCTCCATATCTTTAAAGCAAAAACTACTGCGGCCAGTTCCAGATCATGAGTAGGATAAACTTTTTTATAATCCTTCAACTGCCTAGATGCATACGCAATGACCTTACCATGCTGCATGAGCACGCAACCAAGTCCTCTATGTGAAGCATCGCTATAAACTACAAAATTTCCTGTGTCATCGGGCAATGAAAAAATAGGCGCTTCACTTAACCTCTTCTTCAGTTCTTGAAAACTATCCTCACACTTGTCAGTCCAAGCGTATTTCACCGTCTTCCTCATCAACTTAGTCAACGGAGTAGCTATCTTCGAAAAATCTTGGATGAATCTCCGATAGTAACCTGCTAACCCTAGGAAACTCCGCACCTCAATCGGTGTTTTCAGTTGTTCCCAATTCATCATGGCTTCCACCTTCGATGGATCTATTGAAATCCCCTCATGGTCAATAACATGACCTAAAAATTGTACCTTCTCCAACCAAAATTCACACTTAGTGAATTTCGCATACAACTTCTCCTTTCTTAGTGTCTCCAACACTAATCTTAGGCGTTCAACATGATCTTCTGGAATCTTAGAATAGACTAGAATATCATCTATAAACACCACGACGAACTTGTCCAAATATTGTTTGAACACTCTGTTCATCATATCCATAAATGCAGCTGGTGCATTTGTCAACCCAAATGACATCACTAGAAACTCGTAATGACCATAACGAGTCCTGAATGCTGTCTTTGGTACATCCTCCCTCCTAACCTTCAACTGGTGATACCCCGTTCGTAATACTATTTTTGAAAAATACTTAGCCCCTTTCAATTGATCAAAGAGATCATCGATCCTGGGCAATGGGTATTTATTCTTTATCGTTAACTTGTTCAACTCTCGGTAATCGATACAAAGTCTTAATGATCCATCCTTCTTCTTGACAAACAATAACAGTGCTCCCCACTATGAAACACTCGATTGAATGTAGTTCCTGTCCAACAGTTCTTGTAACTGCACCATCAACTCCTTTATTTCCACTGGCGCCATACGATACGGTGCCCTGGAAATTGGTGCTGCTCCTGGTACGATTTCTATTACAAACTCTGTCTCTCTATCCGGCAGAAGACCCGGTAGTTCACTCGAAAATACATCAGCAAATTCACTCACTATAGGTATTTGTTCCATGGTTGCTACTACTCTCCGGGTATAAACAACATGGCACAGGTAATCTACACATCCCTTCCTCAGTAATTTCCTAGTTTGTGTCATGGTTAGACAACACGAACATCCCGGCGATCTATTCCCATAAAATACTACCTGAGGTTGTCTTAACGTTCTAATATTCACACATTTCTTTTGACAATCTATAATTGCCCCATGGTTCACTAACCAATCCATCCCGAGAATTAGATCGAATTCTCCTAACTTTATCGGTATCAAATCTACCGATAATTTATAACCCCGTATATCTATGCAACAACTCCTGTAAACATCTTCAATAGGAATTATTTCTTCGTTTGATACCTTAATATTTAAAGGTATAGGCAAATTTTCGGGAAGTAATCCTAATCGTCTAGTAAAATCGCATGCTATAAACGAACAAGTAGCACCCAAATCAAACAACACGTAAGCATTTATGTCGTTAATCGGAATAATACCTGCGACGACGTCCCCTGATGCAACTACATCTTGGACTGCCATGTTAAAGGTATGACCCATCGACCCATCGGCCTACCCGGCTGTGCTGGTCCACTAATAGCTAACTTACTGCTATTAGTGCCCCAGTTCCCGTCTATCCCTTTCTTCGGGCAGTTCTTTGCCATGTGATTGGTTGACCCACACACATAGCATCCATGGTTCTTCTTCGGACTCAGATAGTTAGGCATGATGTGCCCCTCCATCCCAATTATAATGAGCGGCCTTCCCTCGAGGCAGACTCCTAAGTGAGTCTTCCCATGAGTCTTCTGCAGGCCTCCATCCTCCTCTTTGGTCTCCCTTGCTTCACTCTAGTATTCCTAGAGCTAAACACCTTCCTCTTCTATCCCTCACCACTACCCCTGGCTCCTTCGATCTTTACTCCCCCATCTACTTTCCCCTTACTCTTCTTGTCCTTATGGTATTGACTCAGAGCCTCACTACCACCTTCAGCAATTATTGCCTTCTCTAAAATGGTTCCAAAAGAAGTACTTTGGAACACCGAAATACGCTTATAGAACCAGGGTTTCAAGCCCTGCTCGAACCGTCGTGCCTTCCTAACCTCGGTATCCACTTGGTGTGGAGCGAACCTCGCCAGTTCATTAAACTCAGCTGCATATTGGGGAACCAACATGTCCCCTTGCTTCAACTCGAGAAACCGCATCTCCATCCTCCCTTACATGCTTGTGGGAAAGTAGTTCTCGAAGAATATCTCCTTGAACCTCTCCCACGTCAGATTCGCTATCCCGGTCCTAGCCTGATTGGCTTCCCACCAAAAGTTGGCCTCTCCCTTCATCATATAGGTTGCAAAGGCAACCTTTTGGGCCTCGTCGACATTTGCTATCACAAATGCCTTCTCTATTTCCTTAACCCATATTTGGGCCTCAATAGGGTCCGTAGTTCCTTTGAACTCTGGCGGACCCATACTCTTGAAATCCTTAAAGGTAGTAGCTCGTGCTACTCCTTGATTTACAGGGATATTAGCACATGTTCTATTAAAGGCAGCTGTTAATAGGTTAACAAACTCCTGCATCGGGTTAATCGGACCTCCCTTCGGCTGATTCACATTCGCTCCTTGGTTACGTTGCACTCTTCTCGGTGGCATTATGTTGATACAATAAACACATTTCGTTATTATTTCTTTCTTTATTAGCTATTATTTAATATTAAACAATAACTCTAACATCCATTACTCATTGATTTCCATAAAAAGACTTATATTCATTCTTTATAGTATAATACTACATCAGTTACATTACACAGCCTGAGCTGAATACATTACTTTCCCGCTATCGCTTTCCAAAAATTGGGATTTACAAAAGACTACCCTTCACTATACAAAGAGGGCTTTACATCACTACTAATTACAAAATATTTATATACTGAAACTACTCTAGCTATTACTAGTCTACATCTGCCTTAAGGCATTATTTAAATTTGCCTTGGCAAGATCGACAATAATATCACGGCTGATAGTATGCCGCGTCTGCCCCACCTCTACAGGATAACCAGCTACCTGCTGTTGGAAATCTGTGTGAGAACTCCTATGGATATAGGACATTCTCCCTATCTTCTGAAGTTTGGTCTTTAGCTCCTCCTTGAGCTTAAAGACCTCATGTTTCAGCTCGTGGACTTTGTCCTTAGCCAAAATCCTCTCATCATGTTCTTGCTCCCACATGGACTCGACATCAGTCTTGTCCTCTATACTTGATTGGAGCTACGCCTTGACTCCTTGACCTCCTGATAGTAATGAATATTTCTAGCCAATACTGACATGAACAGAGACATCATCGACCCCCCGGGAGCTATCTCTGATGCTATAGCTACTGGATTAAAAGACACTGTCTCCACTTCCTCCTCTATCATCCCATCGAATACTGACATGTAATCAGCATCATCTGAGTCTGCAGACTCAATAATCACTACATCCGGATCTGCTGCTATGGGGTTCGGTAAAACCTCTACTTGGTTCACCTATTCTTCACTAATGGCTTGACCATCTACATACATTCCGTTTACTCCTAAAATCTACACAAAACAATTAAGTTGATTAGTACACGTCAGTATAATAATAAAAACACATAACATAATCATAATGCATTTTTATAAGGTTATCTTCTTATACTTCTTTGACTTCTCTTAAGGTTATGACTTAAGGTTTTTAAATCCCCCCTTAAGTTTTATAACCTAATGCTCTGATACCAACCTTTGACGCCCCCAAATATGGGTATCTTCCAACCCGACAGATGGTGCTACACGGTACTACCATTCACACATACATTCAATTGAAAATTCTTAAAAGAACGAATATGTCTTCTATATATTAGAAATAATATTACATTCCCCCAGTTTCTTTATAACCCATACATTTGTTCTTGTCGTAATATCAAATATATTACAATCGTTCACCTATACTATTACATAAGAACTACAAGGGTTAAATCTCACCTCGCCTTTATCCTTCTTTGGAGCCTTGATCCAGATTCGATCTTAGTACGTGTTCATATGGTTCAAGCAAGAGTGAGCATGACTAGCTCAGCAAGTACTACAATTCTAATAAACAACATGCTTGAAACATAGAACTCGTATATCTTCAATAACTGAACAATAGTTATGAAATACTATCGATAATTCAAAATAGCACTTCTTTTCATTCAAAACGTTTTACAACAACAATATTTAGTAAAACATCAGTTCCGGTCCAAGACCTTAAGCATTTCATAAGTTGTTTTGAAAAGGACATCCGACACTAAGTCCGGTATGTCAAGCATTACTTACGAAACACGTCAAGGTGATCGGCTATAGTACTCTATGTTGATCAACACTACATTCATTAAACGTGTATACATTTAAGTTGTGGTAACCTCACGCTTGTCGTTAAACGACAAAAAACATTTTAGCATACTTACTCGGTCTTGATTGAAAACCACACCAATATAGCTTTCGGTAAACATTAATAATGCTTTGACATAATCATAATATAAGTCTAGCCGAAAGAATTGGCTTTGACTTCATCATTCAAGACTTCATGCGAAAGGATACATGAATTACAAAGCTTGTCCAGACTGAACTGGAACAAGGGTTAGAATCCTTGCCTTGGCGGTTCGCTCATTGATTATCACACGTACACTTTAAGTCTCTAAGTCTCTACAATACATGATCATATAACGTACCATATTAGCTCACATGTAATCAAGTAAGTATACTACTATATCTTACCCTTCATCTCAATCTAAATACTGACTTAGATCTGTTATTTATGGGTTTCGACTTTTCATTACATCGTTCTCTTTACGTTCATATACAATTGATTATTAACCTTTAATCATCATACATAAGGTTTATAAGTACCTTACGATAACTTATTAAGTTCCTCAGTTTATTGCTACTAGGTTACTGTTCATGTTATACTTGTAAACATTCTTTACTGTCCACATTCTAGGGTTGACTTTTGTGCTGAGTTAACGGTATATACAGGCCGGGACGGCGGCATGGCCACCCATTGCTTCTGTAGAAGTCGCTGCAGTCATGAGTTAACAAAGATATGTTCGAACGGACTTCGGCATTGCGGCTGAGTCTGTTCTTCATGTCACTCTGTGGCGCGAGTTAGCAGTGTGCTCAGACACTGTGTCGGCGATGCGGCGCCACTCATATGGCCTTGGGTTGGCGCCGCGGTGCTAACTCTGTGCCTCAGATAGTTTGCAAAACTTTAAAATTTTACGAAACTTCCGGACTCATAACTTCTTCGTTATAAGTCCGAATTGGCTCGTTCAAAAGCCTACAGTTCACAAATTACATAGTCTATGCATTCATGTAAGAATTTTATCTATTTGACTTCGTTTGCTAATATTTCACCTATTAGTTCATTTTCAACGGAAATGATAAATGTTCGTGAACGTTCAATGCTCGTTTCTTCGTTCTAAGTTAGAATTCAGTCATTTTTGAGTCCGCAACTCTATAATGCCAAATATGACTTGTTTCCATCGAAAACTAACGTTTCCGACTTCAAACACAAAATACAACTTCCATTCCGAGAATTTCACGAATTCGACGATAATCGTCCAATCGTGTGAATTTCGGCAAAGCTTCATTACTGAACGTTCAAAATGGATATTAACCAACACATGAACATTTCAAGTTACTTATTACACCAACTTATTGACAAAATAGGTTTTGACTTATTCTCATAAGTCAATGACTTATTTAACTTACGAACTACAATTCTCATGCTTATGACTTACTATGAACTTAAGTCCATCAATCAATGTTCTCATACTATATTGAACATACTAATCATCATATGAAAAACATATGATAAGTTTTGTACAAGTTTATCAACTTATTTAGGTTCAAGTTTCTTATTCAACTTATTCAGCTTAAGTTCATTCATCAATGACTTCTTATATGTTATTAGCATACAATCATACTTCTCTTATCACCCCTATAATGATAGAGATGAATATATATTAGACAAGAGTCTTAGCCTAGAAGCACTTGTACTTCTCTTCTCTTTGGAAACTAGCAAAGAACTTTTGACTTATTCTTGACTTATGTGGCTTATTCTCTCTAACCAATAAGTTACTTAATTTGAGAGGAGTTGAGAGGCATTTTAATCAAGTAATCAAATGAATTGAGAGCTCTCTATTTATAGGCAACCCAAAGTTAGGGCATTATGGTCAATTAGGCATTGCACCTCCTCAATTAACCTCCTTAATCTCACCTCCTTACTATTTATTACTTAACAACTAAGTTAACTTGTCCATCACTCACTTTTCTTGCTCATCACAACACTTGATCACCACACAAAATGCTTGCCCATCAAGACTACCCACATTAACACGGTTTGCTCCATGGATCATGGCTAATTCATTGGGCTTACTAATTAATCTAGCTAACTCCTTGTTGGGCTTATACTACAATAGTTTGGACTCATTACATATCAAACACTTCGGCTTGAGTATCACTTTCTATTAGACTTCTACCATTATGCTAATAATCCTACAAGTCCATTCCCTTTAATTAAGAACCTTGACATAAATATACCACGTATAATTCTCGTTTGCTAGCTCGTATACTAATTCATAATATACGTTATTCCATTCTTCGTACATACTCGTATAATATGTCGTATCATACTTACGTTCAATAACTCGCATAATGCCTACGCATTATACGACTAACACATTCTTTTCTTAACGCTTAATATTTCTAACGTTCTCCAATTAAGTCCGCATGCGAAATATTACGTTTTCCATACTTAGATTATTATTACATAATCCATCTCATATTGATATTATAACATTACATATTTCTCAAAAGTTCAAAAATAATTTCCGAGCATAAATAGATGAATGGTGTTTTTCAAAAAATTTCTCGGAAAGCCTTTATTTTCGTCTTAGAAATTCAAACACTTTAATTCATTCACGTAGTTAAAATACTACGACATTCCAATGTTTCTAGGTTATAGAATGACATTCATCTTATTAACACGTAGTAATAATAAATAATATTATTTTATTCATTATTAAAAGTATTTACAAAGGTTTAATTTTTCGTGGCATTACAGACTGTAACTATCTTAATAGTTGGAATCATGCAAGATGAACTAAATGCAACATAAACACAATAAACTAACTACTATTTTTGCGTTTTTTAAATTTTCACTTTTTTTTCTCTTACTAAACTAACAAGAAACAAGAATCTAAATACATTAAAAACTATTATAATAAACTACTGTGCAAATGCAAACTACATTCTTTTTTTTTTCTCTTACTAAACTAACAAGAAACAAGAATCTAAATACATTAAAAACTATTATAATAAATTACTGTGCAAATGCAAACAACATGACATGAATGCCAACATATATGATATAAACTAAACATGAAAACTAACTAAACTAACATATGAAAACTAACATACATATGACATAAACTAAATGTTAAAACATGAAACAATAAACTATAATAAAACTAACTCCCCCAAAATTAACAAGTACAATGTCCTCACTGTAAACATATTGAAATAAAAGAATAGAGGACTTGCATGGATCCTGTTAAGCCTGTGGTGGTGGTGGTTGTGGAACAAAGACTGAAAACTCCTCCACATCAGAATCTGAAGGAGGATACTGTGGCATGGGCTCAGGCTGGTGGCTTCCCTTTCCATAATCTTTTGCCTATTCATTTAGCCTCCAATACCTGCAATAAAGAGAAACAACATGGATTAGAATAGCACTTTGGATTTATAAGAGAACTTAATAAGCACATATAATAACTTGATTCCTATCTACTAAATAAACTTAGTAAAGCAAATAAATATAAAACTTCCTAGGTTGCCTCCCAATTAGCGCTTGATTTACAGTCTTCAGCCTGACTTTGTCTGGTCAATGCTATCTAATTCCTCTTCGATAGTTGAGGAACCCTCCATCCATCGGAAACAATGTAATTTTTGACAAGTTCCCCAAAGTGATAGCCATTGCATAAAATTCACCTAGCATGTTTTGTTTAGATAAGATCACATTCAAGAACGTCCAACATCTAGGTGTTTTCTCCATTATGTCTACGAATAGATTCTGGCATTGAGGCGGTTCCAACACAATTGGTTCTTCATCTTTCTCATCCCACTCATCGTACCATGTCTTTGAAGTTGTACTCGCTCTTATGCGACCAAGAGCTTTGCTAACGACATGACTACCAATCGGGCAAGGTTTTACAAATCTAACCAGATCCTTGAACTTTGGTGGAGAAAGCACTTGAGGCATAAATAACATCGGCTCATCATCATTGGTTCTCATAGTTAGTTCTTCACTGAACTTGTTTTCATTATTCCCACGTGTATCTTATTTTTGAACATCTTGTGGCTCATCCAGTTGTATATTTAGTTCGGACACCTCATTAATCTTGGAATACATGTCATAACACCAATTATTTTGAAGACAGTTGTTCAAGGCTTTCAATATTTATTCCATCTGGTTCTGCAGATTTTGAATTGATATCTATTGATTAATCATCATCTCCTCATTTGATGCTATGAACTTGGACAATAATTCCTCTAATCTTGAAGTATCTGTTACAATTTTGGAATCCAAGTATTGAGGACCTTTAGTTGAGATAGTGATGAGTTGTTCCACCTGGTTCTGAAAATTCTTGTTCGATATTTCTTGACTCATCATCCTCTCCTCTTGGTTTGCTATGAGCCTCGACATGAATTCCTCCAAATTTGACTTTTCTTTTTTGTGGTAATGGAGGTGGACATAAGAATTTATGTGTGTATGTTAGATTTGGAGCGTAGTATTGGTCATAATTGTAGCTCTATGAAGAATTCGGGTGATAACCCCAATCTTGATGATAATTGGCATATGAATAATCGTTGAGGTAGTCACCACCATGTTGTCTTGGCCCAAAGTTGACGGTGCATTGATTACTCGGATGATTCCCAGCACAATAATTACAAACTACCACTATCCTTTGAATACTATGGGTTGCAACAACGTCCAACATCCTCGAAAGTATCTCTAACTGTGCTGATAATGCAGAAATTCTATTGAGTCCATCAATCCATGTGTCCCTTGGTTGAGTCATTCTTGAATATAGCCTTTGATAATTGCATCCAACCATGGTACCTGAAAAGAGAGAAGAATAGGAAGATAATAAAATAAAATAAAATAAATGTTCAAATTAAGACTAATTTGATTGAAGCTAATATTGGCAAAAAAAATATTAACTAATTTCCCGGCAACGGCACCAAAAACTTGTTGGGTAAAATCTAATTACGCACAACACGCAAGTATACGTGGTCAATAAGTAATAAAGTGAAAGTAGAGTATCGTTCCCACGAGGAATTATTAATACAAATTACCAAATACTAACTCTTAATCAAACTAATTTTATTTAAACAATCAATTTAAGATTATGAATTAAATTATTTAATTACACTAATTCTAATTACCACTAATTAAAAATCAGATTATGGAGATTAAAGATCACAACTGCACTTATTGCTTCACTAATACACTTCTTATCAATTATGCTCACTATTTTGAATTGTTAATCAAGAACACATAAGTAAATATGACCATCTCTCAATGCATCATACTCAAACCAACTTAAATCCATAGATGATAGAATTAAGAAGAACATCCTAATTAACTAATTCACTATATCTCTATGTGAATTACAATTAAAGAGGATTTTAAGCACAAGTTCTTTTTCAGATTACATGTGATGCATATGTATATCTCTATCCTATACATAAATTATGTATTCCAACGCCATGCAGAAAACACAATCACATGCTATTATGATCAGATCTAAATCTATAATTCATCTCTCAAGTTTATATAGATTATCACGGTAATTGTTATCTAGGCAATTAAATAATTCATCACAAATCATAATAGACAATCCAAGAATAATCACAATAATTAATAGAGAAGCATAATGAAAATAAACTATGCAATAAGCTCCATTGTAATCTCAAACAATAGATTTAGTTCATGATTAATGAATTAAAACCAAGATTCCACAATTAAATAAACATTAAAAGACAAAAATAAGAGTAAAGTGAAGAATAAATCTGTTGTCAGCAAATCTTCATCTTCCTCAAGCTCCTGCTCTTGATCTTCAATGGTCTCTAAGTTGCTTCAATCTCCAAAACTAATAAGAACTAGGGTTTTTTTCTAATCTAATCTCATGGAATCATCTCTTGTTATATTGTGTTATATCTGGCATAAGTTATGTAGAACACTAATAAACCCACGCCCAACCAAGTCCTAGTCCATGCCAAATTGCCTCTTATACACAACTGCAGAATCATAATTAAAATAAAACTTCATCTTTTTCTCCTCGTACCCCCACCCCGGTGGGGGTTTTCCTTCTTTAAGTGCCCGCCCCGTGTTGAGTAAAATCTAATTATGCACAACACGCAAGTATACGTGATCAACAAGTAATATAATGATAAGTCAAGTATTGTTCCCACAGAGATTAACAAGAAATTAACCCTCACAATTATCAACCCTATATCAATCTAAATTTTGGTAAACTATCCAATTTAAGAATTAAAACTAAAAATAGTAAAAGTACTAAGAATACCAAACAATCAACAAACCTAAAAACTATAATTTTAAACAAATATTGAAGAATTAGGCTTATAACTTCACTCTAAGTATCACTCTGATTATGACACCTTATTCCAGTTTAATTCATTATCCCAGTTTATTAATTAAGAACACTCAAGTAGAACTAGCCATCTCTCGATGCACTAATACCATATTAACTTAAATTCACAAATTAGATAGAATTAAGCTAAACACCTTAAGTAACTAATTCACTATATCTCTATGTGAATTATAATCAAAGAAGGTTTAAGTCCAAGTTCTCTATTTGATTACATGCGACGCTAGGCATATCTCTACCCTAACATTAATTAAGATTCCATTAAATCATAGAATTCAAGAACACATGCTATATTGACTAAGTCTAGACTCGTATTTCCTCTCTCGAATCCAATCAAGTCCACAAAGAATTAGTGATCAAGCAATTCATAAATTAATGCACAAATCACTATAGATAAATTGAAAGATAGATTATTAAACTGAAATTCAAAGCTACATAATCATTGTTCAACCAAAAGATTCGTTATAAGCCTAAAAAGTAAATTAGTTCATCATCGATGAAAAAAAAACTGAATTAATCAAAGTAAACATCATACTAATTACAAATATTAAACTAAAGAAAAAGAATGAATCCAGAACCACCCTTCTCTCTAGCCTCAATAAGCAATTATCGTGAAATCTCCTTCAAAGACTTCCTCCAATGCTCTTGCTTAAAAATTGTCTTCAAAAGATGATTATTGATTGTATGATCCTTCTCCCCTTGTTGTTGTTGTTAATTATATGCCTAACACATGTATTCTGACTTAATATCCATGCCCAATTGAGTTCCAAGCCATGCCAATCACCACCGACCCTTGATGCCATTCTTGTCATCATATCAAGTGAACTAGGACTCGGCTTTTTTTTTTCACTTCTACCTGGGTTTTGCTCTCTAATTTCCATGCCCAATTGAGTTCCAAGCCATGCCAATCGCGGCAGGCTAGCCTTCTGTAAATGAACTAAGCACCCCCTGGCCCGACGGGGGTTTTATATGTGAAAAGTCTGCCCCAGCGGGCTTGCATTCTGCTAAAGTCCAAGTTCAGCTCTTTACTTGCCAAGTCTCGCCATGAATTCAGTTTTTAAGTCCAAATGCCACACCACCATACTTAAACACAAAACAACACTAAATAATTAAAAACAAAACATAAAAACAAAGAATTAGCACAGTTAAGCTTGAATTAGGGCCCGATTCGTAGGTATAAAACCCACTCATCACCCAGGCTGGGGGTACTTTTGTTTCTCCTTAGTACGCCCGCCCCAGCAGGGGTTTTGCCTTTATAATGTCTGCCCCGGTGGGGGGTACTCCTACAGAACCGAATTCTTACCTTTTAATGCCAAGTCTTGCCTTAATGTCGCCATTATTCTTCCATGCCACATAATGCAATTCTAAATACAAAACAAACATAAAACAAGTAAAAATGAATAGAAATATACAAAATCAACACAATTTAAGTCCATATTAGAATCTGATTCGTAGGTATAAAATCCACTCAACAATCCCCCTAAGTACGAGAAAAAAGGTCCATATAGTTTAACAATTGTTAAAGGTTTAAGTATAAATACTTATAACCTGGGACATAGTTCATGGTCTTATTGTGACCCTCAGATAAATTCTAGTTTCAGTTCTTGTTTATCAATAAAGAGAACATGTTTCAATTTAGTTAAGCTTATTCATTGCCAGCTATTATGTTCTTTCAAGTGACCATTCATTTTTCTCACTCTTGCATACATATAACCATTGCAACTAAAGTTGAGAAGGTTGACTAGGCAACCACCAGTAAAGGAGAAGGGAAGATGAATAACTGTTGAAGTCTTATTATTTGTTTCAAATTATGTATTCAGACTTAATTTTTAATTATGTGATGTAATTAATATTTTCGCATTTTGTTGATTATATTTAAAGGTTAGACAACCTGGGGATTATTAGTTTAAGTTATGTAACCCTTTAATGGGAAGATTATAATTAATTTTGGGTAGTTAGAAATGAATGTTTGGATAGTGAACACCAAATTCTGTGGGAATGAAGTACCCAGATTTAGGGGTGTCACAGTTAAGATGGATGAAATTTATATATTCGAAAAGTAATAGGGCATGAAGAGTCCTCCTACACATTTGGTTTATCAGAGGTTGACCTATCTTATGGTTACTCTCACGGGCTTTTTAAAATTATTTCCCAGATCTTCACAATTTACTTGATGAAAACGACCATCTTTCAATTGGAGCAGATCAGAGTGGAGCCTTTGCGTCACAAGAGAACACTCTTTAGAGTCCATTAATAAACAACCGACGGGTTCGCCTCCTGGTAGAGGAATCACACAACATACATTCACATATTTTCACGTCCTCACCGCATGAAAAATGATGACATTCTCTGAGACACTAATATAAAACACTTAAAAATTTGAGACATTCATCACACACAGAGATGATCCACACAAGATGCACATGAAGAATGGAAATAAAAAAGATTGAACGAGACTTAAGCCCTCTATAGTAGCCAACAGAGTCACCACATGTCGATGCCGGGAAAAATTATGCCTTATATGGTTTTTCGTTATTCCTTTTTCCTTTTTTAATTTTTTTTATACCCTTTCTATTTCGATATGACGATTAATTTGATTAAAGGGTGAGATTTTAGGAAAAGACCAACATTTAATAGACTTATTTTACCAAAATTTGATTTTTATATGATTGGGCCGATTGAGACAGACGCCAGTTGATATGGTTTAAATGGATGTACTAACTCATCCGAATTTAAAAGTTTTCGTAATATGGACCAATATGTGACTTTGTAGTATTGGTCTGAAACCGAGATTCGTAGAATTCGGGGGTTTACTTAAGAGAGGCGAAGGTGTTAAGCATCCTCGACTTCCGTGAAAACACGATTACCGTATCTTATTGATTTCGTATGCATAAAGTGTTTATGTTTGTGTGTGATTTTTCTCAGTGCTTTTATTTCTAAAGGCTTTTCTAGGCTTTATTTGAGTTATTTGGAAGTAGTATTGTTCCTCTTTTTCACCTATATTGTACGAAGGATTTGATTTAGCAAAAAGTTCATTTTAGACAAAATACACATTTCAAATGATATTTTCGAAAAATAAAATTTTCACATCCTTCGCCCAAATAGTAATTGAGGACCTTTTGTAGACACTAGAAATTTAGCATTCCTGTTGCTAATTGTGCAGGAGGGTAAACTTGTCTTCTAGAGATAACCTTGGAAGTCAACTCAGTTTTAATCTCGGAGACAACCCCGGGATACTCAGTTCCAATCTCGGAGACAACCCTGAGATACTCAATTTTAACCCCGGGAGATTCAGTTCCAACCTCAGATATAACCCCGAGGGAAGTAGTTCCAGTTCCGGAGATAACCCCAGAAAAGTCAGTTTCAACACCGAAGACAACCCCGGGAGATACATTTTTCAATCTTGGAGACAACCCCAGGATCCTAATTTTTCAAATCTCGAAAACAACCCTGAGATGCTCAGTTTCAACCCCGGAGACAACCCTAGGAGATTCAGTTTCAACCTCGAAGATAACCCCAAGGGAAACAATTCCAGTTCTGGATATAACCTTGGGAAAGTCAGTTTCAACCCCAGAGATAACCCTGGGATACTTAGTTCAACCCCGGAGATAACCTCGGGAGGTCAATCACACCTCAGAGATAACCCTAAGAACATTCGGCATTCACAGCAGCCCAATCTCAGAGATAACCCTGAGCAACGACTGTTACATTTGTGCAAAGCCAAAGATAACCTCGGTGAGGGGCAAAATCATCATTTTCCCACCTCGATACTACATTCACGTTGTCTAAACACATTTCAATCAAGACTGTATACAAGATGACCCACAAGAACCATGGCTCAAATCCCGAGTGACTACTACACAAGACAACACACCGAATAGAATTTTAAAACTTGAAGATATTGTTATGGACCCATCTTCCTGGATTCATACAACCTCTAATCCCATGTCATTATGTATCTCTCGATAACAGCTTCCCAGAAAGGTACAACATGCCTTTATCGGAAGTCGGGATTGAAAGTTATGAAGGTTCGAGCGGACAACGCGTAGCCAAAATCCATGTACTTCGAGACAACAAAACTTGTATGGCCCAGGGCCGCCCGGGCAGCCGCAGGTAGACCCGTGGCCATCAGATCTTTAAATATGAGCTCTTGGTAGCTCATTTGAAAAAAAAAAGAGAAAAGTGATAAGTGTATTTTATGTACGCGATTTCATATCTAATTCATGCTTATTCATTGCTATAATCTTGTGTACATGTGCATTTTTTTACTTGTTTTGTGTCGTTTTATGTGTAGGTTGGTTGTTGTGGCATTTAACGTACTATTGGTGAAGGTTGGTGCGTTTGGAACGAAAATGGAGCATATTTGGAAGCAACTTCAATCTGCGGCAGCTAAGTCGACATAGAGGGAAGTTCAGCTTGGTAAAAAGGCGTTTATATACATACATACCTGAGGTAGGGGTCCTCAATTGGTCAAGTCAGAGCATAAGCCTGCCGGGGTGGGCATTTACAAGATAGATATTACCGGTAAGGGGTGGAAAACTTTCTGGGAGTCTGGCGGTTATAATTCTTCTTGGGTACGATATTTAGCTATTTGTATGGCATTATAACTCTATTGGATGGAGAATTCAGCTAGAGTGTTGTGCTAGATATATCCTACTCCACAAACACTAAAAAAAGAGGATCGATTAGAGAGATTAGGAAGATAAAAGTTCAGTTTTTAGGGAGCAAAAGTGGAGGAGTACTTCGAGGAGTTTTTCAAGATGATTGCATCTTTAGTCTATGTGAAGGGTGTTTTCTAATATTCTTTGTGTTAGATTATTATTTGTAATTCGAAGGATGAATTCTATGATTAATTCAGTATTTATTTCATTAATTATGAACTAATTCACTTTTTGGGCTTGTGATGGATCTTTAAGTGAATCAATGATTTTGTAAGCTTTGATTTCCAATTTAATAGGCTATGTCCATTTTATCTATATTAATTTATGCTTGAATCTATGAATTGCCTGATCAACAATTCTTGGTGGAGTTGGGAGGAATGAGAGAGGATATTCAACTCTAGACCTAGTTAGTATATCATGTGTTCAGGATTTTGTTAGTAGATTAAACTTGATGTGTGTTAAGGTAGAGATATGCTTAACGCCGCATGTAATCGGATAGAGAACTTATTCTTCAACCTTCTTCAATTGTAATTCACATAGAGATATAGTGGGCCTATGATGAGATTGTCAAGTAAGTAGCAAATACAGTATCAAGTATTAGAACTATGACACAATGATAGTTTATGAATTGAATCTTGAGTTTGTTTGAAACTGGTATAAAGGATAGCACGCTTAATAAACATCTGTGTTGATTGGTTAAGTTCAAACCGGTACTTAAATGGTCTCTAAAGGATAATGCTAGAGCTCATGATAAAATGACAAGGATGGCTGGTAAAGGCTAAAGTTAGGCAAGAACTTAAGTTGGGGGATGTATGTGGGGTATATAAGCTTATAAATAATAATAATAATAATAATAATAATATATGAATAAACAATGTAGCGTGTTTGTCTAGTTTTGTGGCCTTTGTTACTCGAACAAGTAAGCCCGAGGGAATTATCTTTACACCTAGCGCCCTAAGGTCTTAATGATCTGGGAGTCGTTGGTCGAAAACTCGTTAAGGTAGCATTGAAAAGCCTGAGGGAATAAGACTTTGCCTAGCTATGTGTATATAATTTTTTTTTTGAATAAAACGGGAAATAAGAGCAAAACGCCCCCGTGAATGGAAAATAAAGCATAAGTACCCCTCGTGAACCCTAGTGATTTGTGATTGTTTGATTTTTAGTTGGAACTAGTTATTTTTGAAGTTTTGAAGGTTGTGCGGCATGATTCCTTCTAAGAGATTGGTTAAGTATTGAATTTGAATTAGTATCGGTTATCATGGATGTTACACACACACACACACTATATACCAGTGATAATGGCTTGAGATTCGAAGATTAAAATGATTTGTAGAATGGTTTTTAATGGTTGATATTGTATAGTTGCTTATTTTTGCTGAGACTGTTAAGATACTTTTGATTCTGCGATATTGTTGGATTTGATAGCATATAAGTAAATTCAGTAGTCATATCTTCGCATTGTATTATTTTTATGTACGCGATTTCATATCTAATTCATGCTTATTCATTGCTATAATCTTGTGTACATGTGCATTTTTTTACTTGTTTTGTGTCATTTTATGTGTAGGTTGGTGGTTGTGGCATTTAACGTACTATTGGTGAAGGTAGGTGCGTTTGGAATGAAAATGGAGCATATTTGGAAGCAACTCAATCAATCTGCGAGTCAAGTCGATTCGATTAGAGAGGCAAGCAATCATTGCAGGTAAAATGGCGTTTACTCTAAGATAGATTCTCAATTGGTCAAGTCGGGCATAAGCAAGCAGGGGTGGTGGGGTGGAGATACCCCCAAGGAAAGGGGGGAAAACTTACAGGAGTCTGCTTTGGTTATAATTCTTCTTGGAGTACGATCTTTAGCTATTTGTATGGCATTATAACTCTATTGGATGGAGAATTGACTAGAGTGTTATGCTAGATATATCTACTCCACAAACACAAAAAAAGAGGATCTATTAGAGATTAGGAAGAAAAAAGTTCGGGTTTTAGGGAGCAAAAGTGGAGGAGTACTTCGAGGAGTTTTTCAAGACGATTGCATCTTTAGTCTACGTGAAGGGTGTTTTCTAATATTCTTTGTGTTAGATTATTATTTGTAATTGGAAGGATGAATTCTATGATTTATTCAGTATTTATTTCATTCATTATGAACTAATTCACTTTTTGGGCTTGTGATGGATCTTTAAGTGAATCAATGATTTTGTAAGCTTTGATTTCCAATTTAATAAGCTATGTCCAGTTTATCTATATTAATTTGTGCTTGAATCTATGAATTGCTGATCAACAATTCTTGGTGGAGTTGGGAGGAATCGAGAGAGGATATTCAACTCTAGACCTAGTTAGTATAGCATGTGTTCAGGATTTTGTTAGTAGCTTAAACTTGATGTGTGTTAAGGTAGAGATATGCTTAACGCCGCATGTAATCGGATAGAGAACTTATTCTTCAACCTTCTTCAATTGTAATTCACATAGAGATATAGTGGGTTAGTTGATTAAGGTGTTTAACGGATTTCTATCTTAATTGTGGATTGAAGTTAATATGGTATTAGTGCATCGAGAGGTGGCTAATACTACGTTCGTGTTCTTGATTAATAAACTGGGATAGTGCGTTAAATTGGAATAAAGGTGTTAAAATCAAAGTGAAGCTTGGGGTGAAATCATAGGTCTAATTCTCCATCAATTGTTTTGAAAATTGATTTTGATATTCGTGATTATTTATGTTAGTTTAATTATTCTTAATTTCAGTCTCGTTAAATTAAATCATTGAATTTGGTTTGTTTAATAAAATTAGGTTAATAAAAGATTGGTAATTGTAAGTTAAGGAATTTGCTAATTATCTACGTGGGAGCGATACTTGACTTATCACTTTATTACTTGTTGACCCACGTATACTTGCGTGTTGTGCGTAATTAGATTTTACCCAACAAGTTTTTGGCGAATTCTTGGGGATATTTTAGTATAATCCTTAATATTTTTACAATATCGGTTTAATTAATCGAGTTTTACTTAGACATTTTATTTTTGTTTTGTGCTTCTTATTTGGTGTTGAACTTAGTTTATGCGAACTCGGTCCCAAAATCCGGACTTCTTTGCCTTTTGAGGGCGACATTGAGAAAAGGTTTGAGAGGTTGAGTAAGTGGATCAAGGAAGCGAGGCAAAATTTGAACTACACGAAAGGAAGAGGAAATAGTAATAATGGTAGAAGATCGGAAGCGTTGAGGACTTCGCAACACCAAGGTGATGGGCGCACTCGAAGCATCACGGGCCCGACAATAGCGGTGAATACATTCGAGATTAAGCACAGGATGATACAAATGATTGAAATTGATTCGGTTTGGGGATTTGCAAGCGATGATCGAACGAGCATCTAGTCGACTTTACGGAAATGTGCGACACTTTTAGATTTAATGGAGTTTCGGATGAGGCAGTGAGACTTCGATTGTTCCCATTCTCTCTATGGGACAAGGCGAAGAGTTGGTTGCATTCCCTTTCGTCCGGTTCGATAACAACTTGGGAGGATTTAGCTCAGAAATTCCTTGCAAAATTCTTCCCACCAGCAAAAACTGCGAAGATGAGGAATGAAATCACAATGTTTGAACAACAACATGGGGAGTCGTTATATGAGGCATGGGAGAGATACAAGGAACTGCTCAGAAAATGCCCACATCATGGATTGCCCCAGTGGCTACAAATGAACACCTTTTACAATGGACTACATGGGAATCTCAGGACAAGTATCGATGCAGCATCGGGCGGAGCATTCCTGGCTAAGAGTTATGAGGAAGCATATGAGTTGATTGAAACCATGGCTACTAATAACTATCGGTTATTACAATGAGAATGAATGACGCAAAAAAAGCGGTGGGGTATTAGAAGTAGATAACATGAATGACAATTCAAGCACGGATGGTTCTGATGTCAAAGAAGTTGGGAGCAAGTGGTAGCCGCACAAACACACAAAAAAATAGCAAGCATCATGAGTGACAATAGTGTGTGAGTTATGCGAGGAGAACACCAATGAGCAATGTGCAATTAATCCGGCGGTTTATGCGGTTCGCCGGTAATTACAATAGAATTCCTCAAAACACTTATCGAACACATATAATCAAGGAAATAGGAATCATCCGAATTTCTCATGGAGCAACAACCGAGCAAAATCAAGCTTCACGTCAAACATACCTTGAGTTTCGAATAGTCAACAACCGATTCAATATCAAGAAAGGAAAATCGATACGGAGGAAAAGTTGGATAAATTCATAGCTACCACCCGGTTGGCGATCAAGACTCTAGAAAATCGGATGGGTCGAGATAAGCGTTGGCGGTGAATAGTAGACCACAAGGAACACTACCAAGTGACACCAAAAAAAATCCTAAGGGTAATCATGAAGCGAGTGTCAAGCCATTATGTTGAGAAGTGGAAAAGCAACTTGTGGGTGAAGAGCAGAAAATTTTGATTACAAAGGAAAATGAAGCGAGAGCGAGAGAAAATACGAGGGGTGAGATAAAGCAAGGAAACGAGACACAAATGGATAAAATCAACCCAGTTAACAAACTAGCTGTTTATCCTCCCCCACCATTCCAGCAAAGAGTTCAAAAACAAAAGTTAGACAAGCAATTTTCAAAATTTTTGGAAGTTTTCAAGAAACTTCAAATTAACATACCATTCACAGAGGCCCTAGAACAAATGCCTAGTTATGTAAAATTTATGAAAGGGATTCTATCAAAGAAAAAGAAATGGGATGACTTTGAGACGGTGGCATTAATAGAGGAGTGTAGTGCGGTATTACAGCAGAAATTACCACCAAAACTTAAAGACCCGGGGAGCTTTACTATTCCATGTACGATTGGGGAGAGGCATTTCAGCAAGTGTTTATGTGATTTGGGGTGAGTGTAAACTTTGATGCCCTTTGTCGGTGTACTTAGAATTAGGTTTGCCAGATCCAAGGCCTCTAACATCTCCCTACGGTTTGGCGGATAGGTCGATTCACGTGTCAAGAGGCATAGTAGAGGACATCTTAGTGAAAGTGGACAAATTCATATTCCCCATGGACTTCATCATTACGGATTTTGAGGAGGACAAGAACATCCCAATTATCCTAGGGAGACCATTTTTGGCTCTGAGGAGAACACTCATTGATGTACAAAAGGAGAACTCACTATGAGGGTCCAAGATCAAGAAGTGAAATTGGCGTGTTTAAGGCCATGAAATTCCCTACGGATGAGGAAGAATGTTTTCATTTGGATCTAATTGAGCAAATCATTAGTGATGACATGAGCAAAAGTTTGGTGAGCGATCCATTAGAAACAACATTATTGGGAGATGAAGAGATTGATGATCAGGAATTGGTAGATTACCTTCAATTACTAGACTCATTTGCCACGAGTACCAAGATTTAGAACACAGTTTGAACCATTGCACGGAAGAGGTAACAATGAAAAATTGAAACCATCATTGGAAGAGCCTCCAAAATTTGGAACTTAAACCACTTCTAAGCACCTCGGTATGCGTATTTAGGCAATTTAAATTCTTTACTATTATTATTTTGATTTGCACTAACGAATTGCGGGAAGAAAAGTTCTTTGAGGGTGCTTGAGAACACAAATCATCCATTGGATGGACAATTGCCGACATAAAGGGAATCGACCCTTCATTTTGTATGCATAAAATTACGATGGAAGATGATGCAAAACCAGCGGTGGAACAACGGCGGAGGCTCGATCAATTATGAAGGAAGTGGTAAAGAAGGAAGTTACGAAATGGTTGAATCTTGGCATCATTTATCCGATTCAAGATAGTAAATGGGTTAGTCGATCGAGTGTGTGTACAGAAGAAAGGAGGAATAGCGGTGGTGCGAGAATGGCGACAATGAGTTAATCAACGAGCGGTGGCGGGTTGGCGGGTTTGCATGGATTATGAGAAAAATTGAACAAGGCAACCCGAAAAGACCATTTCCATTGCCCTTTATTGACCAAATGTTAGATGGTGGCGGGACATCGGTATTCTTATTTATTGGATGGGTATTTGGGTTACAACCAAATAGTCATCGCTCGGAGGATCAAGAAAAACCACATTTACATGCCCTTACGGCACCTTTGCATTCGGAAGGATGTCATTCGGACTATCTGATGCAAGCAACTTTCAAAGGTGTATGATGGCCATTTTTTGGATATGGTAGAGAAAAGCGTAGAGGTCTTCATGGATGACTTTTTAGTTTATGGGGACAACTTTGATAATTGTTTGAAGAATCTGGTCATGGTCTTTGCAAAGATCAAGAGAAGCGAATCTCGTTCTAAATTGGGAAAAATGCCACTTCATGGTGGAAGAGGGCATCATTTTGGGTCATAAGGTATCGACTCAAGGATTGGAAGTCGACAAGGCAAAAGCTGGAAACAATTGAAAAATTACCTCCACCTGACCTCGGTGAAGGGTATTCGGAGTTTCTTGGGACACTTGGGTTCTCTGGGGAGGTTTATAAAGGATTTCTCAAAAATTTGAAACCTCTATATGGTCTTTTAGAAAAGGATCGACGTTCAACTTTGATGAAGAATGCAGAGAAGCGTTTGAATTGTTAAAGAGAAATTAACTCTGACCCTGTTATAGTTGCATCGGATTGGAGCATGCCATTCGGTGATGTGTGATCTGCAAGTGACTTTGCGGTTGGGGGTACATTTTGGGGGCAGCGTAGAGACAAGGTGTTTCACGCTATATACTACATAAGAAAAACACTTACGAAACTCAATTGAACTACACAACCACCAGAAAATGAGTTGTTTTTGTAGTGGTATATCGTTTGACAAATTTTGTGCTTACTTAATGGGACTAAGGTGATAGTCTATACAGACCATGCAGCGATTCGGTATTTGATAGCGAAAAAGGATGCTAAGCCACGCCTTATCCAGTGGATTCTCCTACTGCAAGAATTTGATTTAGAAATAAAGGATAGGAAAGGGACGGAGAACCAAGTAGTTGATCACTTGTCGAGAAATTTGGAGAACCACGGGAAAGAAAAAAGATGACAAATGTGAAATCAATGAATCATTCCGGATGAGCAACTTTTTGGGATGTCGTGAGAGATTAGTGGTATGGCGACTATGCAAATTTCGTGGTGAGCAACATTCTACCACCAGACCTCACAAGGCAACGAAAAAGAAATTTCTTCACGGCGTGAAGTGGTACATATGGGATGATCCATATTTGTTTAAGCGGTCTTGTGACAAGGTGATTGACGGTTCGTCCGTCACAATGAAGTGAAGAATATCTCTGCCTGAGTGTCACTCATCGGCATATGGTGGGCATTATGGGAGTGAGAGAAACGAGTGAAGGTCTTCTGATGTGGTTTTTATTGGCCAACATTATTCAAAGACACCCACTAGTTTGTCAAACAATGTGATAGGTGTCAAAGGGTGGGCAATATTTTGAAAGCATGATGAGATGCCTTTACAAACGATTACGGAAGTGGAAATTTTTGGCGTTTGGGGTATAGATTTCATGGGACCATTTCCTCGTCCATGAACAATCAATACATTCTCCTCATGATGGACTACGTGTCAAAATGGGTTGAAGCTGCTGACTCTACCAACAAGCGATGCCAAAGTGGTCCTCAAATTCACGAAAAAAGAACATCTTCACTAGGTTTGGCACACAAGAGCAATTATAAGTAGCGAAGGTAGTCACTTTTGCAATAAACCATTTCTTGCTCTTTTGGCCAGTATGGGGTGAACCACAAGATAGCTACAACATATCACCCTCAAACCAAGTGGACAAGGTGAGGTATCGAGCGAGAGAAGTTAAAAAGATATTGGAAAAAAGTGGTGAATCCGAAGTAGGAAAGATTGGTCACTTAGATTGGATGATGCTTTATGGGCTTATCGGATGACATACTGAGGCCTTGATCGGAATGTCACCATATCAAGCTGTTATGCGGGAAGGCATGTCATCTCTAGGGGTGGAACTACTGATCATAAAGGCGTATTAGGCGGTGAAAAAGCTAAATTTTGATCAAAAGGTTGTAGGGGCGAAGAGACTACTTGATTGAATGAACTAGGCGAGTTTTCACTACATGCCTATGAGAGCGCCAAGATATACAAAGAAAAAAGTCAAAAGGTGGTACGACACGAAAATTTTGCGTCGAACATTCGAGCCAGGCTAATCAATACTTTTATTCAACTCAAGGCTGCGTTTATTCACTGGAAAGCTCAAATCTAGATGGTCAAGACCATTCACAGTCAAACAAGTATTCCCTCACGGGGCAGTTGAAATTTACAGTCGTAACCCTCTCAAAACATTCAAAGTCAACGGACACCGGTTGAAGCATTCTTTGGGGTGGAGAAGCCAACAACAAGCGTGATCGCCATCACGTTGGCGATACAACTTAAAGCGAGAAGTAGTCGAAATTTGAGCGACTTAAAATCAAGCGCTCATTGGGAGGCAACCCAATTTTTAGTTCTTTTATCGTATTTTTTTCAGTCATATTTGCTTATTCATAGTTTTAGTAAGCCACTAGATAGAAGAATAAAATAAAATTTTCGATATACTCTCCACAACATGAAATGACATCCATTACTCACTAATTTTCATGTTTCATGTCATGCAGGTTGAGAAAAGGAACATCACGCAAGTATATGGAAGCAAAGTATGTTAGATTTACGAGAAAAGCAGGATGACTAGGCGGTTACTATGCCCATGAAATGGCCTATATAACTCATTACCCCGTAGGGGTGGGGGTCGAGAACATCGAGGAAGGCGATTGCCTAAACTTGGTAAAGGTGACCCTTTTAACTCTTTACCCCGTAGGAATGGGGTCTGGAAGATGAATAGGCGTGGCAGCTTAATTGGTTCTCTCTCTTTCCTAATAACTCCCACTTTTACCCTTTTACACTTTCCCACTACTTCATAACTACCACCCATTCTCCCTACCTTCCCAAGAATCCATTACTCCTCTCCATTTCCCCACTTCTACACCTCCTCATTCTACCAATACTAGACTACCCTCCTCATCTATAAATATCACACCAATTCTTCCAAACCTCTCCACCACACTTCATATTAAGCATCAAGATAGCATAATTGTGAGCTAGAGAAAGATAATTACAGAGTTTGGGGGAGAGTTAGGGCACACCCAACAATAGGGAGAAATGGCTTCACAATCTTCATCAAAACCCCAATGAGGGGAGAGTTCACGACCATCCCAACCTATCCATTCCTTTGATCGTCAAAAATTTGCAAGTGCCATGTTATTGATTGGCCAGAATACGATTACATGCTCACCAAAGCCCTAACATGGAGGCGGGTGGCACGGATAATAACGACGACAGGAGCTCATGCCGCAAATTTATCAAAAGGGATGGGTTAAATTCACCGTCGTGAACATTATCAAGGAGTTTTATGCCAATGCTGAGGATAAAGAACCATTCTACGCTTTTGTGAGAGGATGATTGGTTTCATTCAGTGCGAACGCTATTAATACATATTACCCAGCTGCGGGTGCCTCGCCACTTTGCCGATCTGAGCACCTCGCACGCCGATCTGGATTTTGATGAGGTTATCATGACAATGACAAAGCCAGGCACGTCATGGATGAAAGGTCGAAAGGGAGGCACTGTGTTCCCAAGCAAGAACCTTAGTCTATATGGAAAAATTTGGTATGCCTTCCTTTGCGCGAAATTGCTTCCGTCCCAACACACTTCAGACGTTACCAAGGAGAAGGCATTTCTTTTGTTCGCCATTGTGCAAGACTTTATTATTGACGTCGGGGCTATAATCTGTTTTTCTATCCGCCGATGCCTACGTGGAAATTTTTTGGGAGGATTGCCACACCCATCACTCATATATGGGTTGTGCTTGCCGTCAAATTTGGAGTTCGATGGTCGATGAAGAGCCCACTCAAATGTCGCTTCGTTGCTTGATTCTAGAATGATAGCGTGGTGATACGTGTGGGCGGGGAGGCAAGTCACACCGCGAGGAGTGGGTTTTATTTTTCATCATCATCGGAAGAAGATGTGGATGCTCTGAGAGGCTTTGGGGGACGAAAGATGGCGACATGGGCGATCAAGGGATGAGCGGTACCAAGGGTGAGGCTATATCCGGATCTCAATTCCTTGATCTTCAAAATCAAATGAATGTACACACCAAAGCCCACTCGTCGGAAATCATGGATTGGCGATGAAGCGAAACACATGTTTGATGCTATATACGCCTCTTTTGCCTCATTGAACACAACTCTCAAAGTTTCAACGTGGCACAATTTCCATATCAACGGCCGGTCCTTTGCCACGGTTCCGTGAGTGATTAGATGAAGAAGAACAACAACCAACTCCTCAAGCTTAAGCATTGTGGGAAGTCCTCACGTACTTATTTCGATCATTTATCCAATGAGGACATTGTATTGTTTAAGTTTGGGGGTTTAAATACATGTTTGGCATGCATTTTTTAGTTTTTAGGACTCATTTTAAATTTTAGTCAATTAAATTTATGTATTGCATTTTATTTTCAGTATTGCATGTTAGCATAGGGCATTCATAGTAGAGATTAGTGTAATGCATTTTGTTATCTGCATTTTGTTATAAGTTTTTCTTTAAAAAAATGTTAATTAGTAATTATTGTGTTGTCTTAGTCTTTCAATGTTGTGTTTCATGTATTGTGGGCCTATGATGAGATTGTCAAGTAAGTAGTAAATCTGATATCAAGTATTAGAACTATGACACAATGATAGTTTATGAATTGAATCTTGAGTTTGTTTGAAAGCTGGTATAAAGGATATGCACGCTTAATAAA
This sequence comes from Panax ginseng, assembly GCA_020205605.1. Classification (NCBI taxonomy): domain Eukaryota; kingdom Viridiplantae; phylum Streptophyta; class Magnoliopsida; order Apiales; family Araliaceae; genus Panax; species Panax ginseng. Next base: position 125,726,400 of record CM035131.1, on the reverse strand, counting down.
CATCTGTGTTGATTGGTTAAGTTCAAACCGGTACTTAAATGGTCTCTAAAGGATAATGTTAGAGCTCATGATAAAATGACAAGGATGGCTGGTAAAGGCTAAAGTTAGGCAAGAACTTAAGTTGGGGGATGTATGTGGGGTATATAAGCTTATAAATAATAATAATAATAATAATAATAATAATAATAATAATAATAATAATAATAATATATGAATAAACAATGTAGCGTGTTTGTCTAGTTTTGTGGCCTTTGTTACTTGAGCAAGTAAGCAGGGGATTGTCTTTACACTAAGCGCCCTAAGGTCTTAATGATCCGGGAGTCGTTGGTCGAAAGCTCGTTAAGGTAGCATTGAAAATCCTGAGGAATAAGACTTTGCATAGCTATGTGTATGTATATAAAAAATGAATAAAAGCGGAAATAAGAGCAAAAAGCCCCCGTGAATGGAAAATAAAGCATAAGTACCCCTCGTGAACCCTAGTGATTTGTGATTGTTTGATTTTTAGTTGGAACTAGTTATTTTTGAAGTTTTGAAGGTTGTACGACATGATTCCTTCTAAGAAATTGGTTAAGTATTGAATTTGAATTAGTATCGGTTATCATGGATGTTACACACACACACACACTATATACCAGTGATAATGGCTTGAGATTCGAAGATTAAAATGATTTGTAGAATGGTTTTTAATGGTTGATATTGTATAGTTGCTTATTTTTGCTGAGGCTGTTAAGATACTTTTGATTCTGCGATATTGTTGGATTTGATAGCATATAAGTAAATTCGTAGTCATATCTTCGCATTGTATATAGTAGTCTTGTGCTCGAGGACTAGCACGATTTAAGTTTGGGGATTTTGATAAGTGTATTTTATGTACGCGATTTCATATCTAATTCATGCTTATTCATTGCTATAATCTTGTGTACATGTGCATTTTTTTACTTGTTTTGTGTCGTTTTATGTGTAGGTTGGTGGTTGTGGATTTAACAAACTATTGGTGAAGGTAGGTGTGTTTGGAACGAAAATGCATATTTGGAAGCAACTGGAGTCAATCAGGATTTGGTAAGCAACTGGGTGGGCATGAACAAACAAGTGGAAGTCTTCGAGTCATTTAGCGGGAGGCAAGCCAGCAAGCAGAATTTTATCTATCGTATCCCGTAGGCAAGGTGAGGTCCTCAATGGTCAAGTCGAGAGCATAAGCCCCAGGCCAGGCGTGGCATTTCTGACATAGATACCCCGTAGGGGTGGGGGTGGAAAACTCTGAAGAGTCTGCTTTGGTTATAATTCTTCTTGGGTGCGATCTTTAGCTATTTGTATGGCATTATAACTCTATTGGATGGAGAATTTGGCTAGAGTGTTATGCTAGATATATACTACTCCACAAACACAAAAAAGAGGATCTATTAGAGATTAGGAAGATAAAAGTTTAGTTTTAGGGAGCAAAAGTGGAGGAGTACTTCGAGGAGTTTTTCAAGACGATTGCATCTTTAGTCTATGTGAAGGGTGTTTTCTAATATTCTTTGTGTTAGATTATTATTTGTAATTGGAAGGATGAATTCTATGATTTATTCAGTATTTATTTCATTCATTATGAACTAATTCACTTTTTGGGCTTGTGATGGATCTTTAAGTGAATCAATGATTTTGTAAGCTTTGATTTCCAATTTAATAGGTTATGTCCAGTTTATCTATATTAATTTGTGCTTGAATCTATGAATTGCCTGATCAACAATTCTTGGTGGAGTTGGGAGGAATCGAGAGAGGATATTCAACTCTAGACCTAGTTAGTATAGCATGTGTTCAGGATTTTGTTAGTAGCTTAAACTTGATGTGTGTTAAGGTAGAGATATGGTTAACGCCGCATGTAATCGGATAGAGAACTTATTCTTCAACCTTCTTCAATTGTAATTCACATAGAGATATAGTGGGTTAGTTGATTAAGGTGTTTAACAGATTTCTATCTTAATTGTGGATTGAAGTTAATATGGTATTAGTGCATCGAGAGGTGGCTAATACTACGTTCGTGTTCTTGATTAATAAAATTTGGGATGATGCGTTAAATTGGAATAAAGGTGTTAAAATCAAAGTGAAGCTTGGGGTGAAATCATAGGTCTAATTCTCCATCAATTGTTTGAAAATTGATTTTGATATTTCGTGATTATTTATGTTAGTTTAATTATTCTTAATTTCGGTCTCGTTAAATTAAATCATTGAATTTGGTTTGTTTAATAAAATTAGGTTAATAAAAGATTGGTAATTGTAAGTTCTATGGGAAAGGAATTTGCTAATTATATCTGTGCGTAATTAGGGACCCAACGAAATACATTTTGACTTATCTATATTGAGTGATTCTTCTTTTAAACACTTTTAGCTTGTTTTGACAGCATGTTAAACATACAATATAAAGATATGAATCAAGAATAATAGACTATCGATTCGATAGAACTTTACTAAAGTTCCAAGGACTTTGAAATAGCTGAAAAAAATCATTTAGCAATAATAAGATTTTATCGAATTACAAGCTAAAGAATAATTCAAGGATGAAAGAGTAAAATGCTTTCGAAGTTTCAATAATGTTCAATCGATTATCAAGGGATTATACTAAGCAATAACAAAGTGGATTATTTCTAGATTTTATGTTGAGCGATCACAATGGATCTTGAATAAATTGAGTAATTAACAGTTATATAATGCTAAAATTACCCAGCTATATCAGATAACCATAAAGATTAAAGCATACCCCTCCGCAAGTACATAAAGTGATCAGCTTCATTGTGCCCAATATTATGCATAATACTCAAGCTCGCGCAACGGCCGTATATTCAACCACAAAGTTCCCTTTAATATAAAGGTTGTTCATCTCAGTCTTACAACAATAAAGAAATACTATGATTTCATCATATAACATCTATCTCGATCTAGCCAAAATAAGTGGCATTGACCTTTCAATAACAATTGAGTTAGAACGTATCAAGTTTCAATAAATAATCGTCTCGCCAAAACAAGTCGCTGAGACATAGCTTAAAAATTGTTCAATAATAGACAGAAATCAACTACACTATTTACAATCAACAATAATACTGATAGAAGTGAATAACCAACAATAGTTATTCACCAAAGATGCTTTTGAAATTTAAAACTCTATTTAAATTAATGAACTTGCACTAACTGCGAATAATCAATAATAAATCTCAGATTTGGAATAATTAGCAATAATTACCCACTACTATATTTGAAAAGTAATAACTCGAGATTGAGTTAAAGAAACTTGCCTTGGTTGTTGACTACTGCTATATAATATAACTTAGTTGCTTTTGAAAGACCAATAATCAATAATATCGGTCTCGCAATTAGCATAACACATCATAACACATAACATTATCATTTAAAAGTCACTATATCACTTAGACACGTAATCATGTAGATCACAACAATGTTTATAACCTATACAAACACTTATCAGGTCTAATTAATTCAGTTTGGTTGGACTTCGGTATTGATACTAAGTCTTGATTGCTATAGCCGACAATTAACGAGTTTATTTTCAATAAAAATCTATTCCAAAGCTTCAATATTAATTTAGATAATTAAAATATCCTTTATAATATGTTTCGAAAGCTTATAATAATTTTCAAATAGTTATTATATTTTATAATAATTTTTCAAACACCAATATCATTTTTAAATGATTTAAATACTGAATAATCCTATTATCATTAATATTTAAATAATATTAAAATATTAATGAAATCCTTATCAAAATATTAAATTTATTTATAATAACTCAAAATATTTTTAAAACACTAATATTACCCTTAAATAATTTTTAAAACATTTAAAATCATTTTAACTAATTACCATTAATATTCAAATATTAATATATTTTTCATCAAAATATTAAAAGTCATTTATTATAACTTAAAATATTTTTAAATCATTTATATTATTTTTAAATCATAAAACTATTTTTAAACCATTTATTTAATATAATTATTAAATAAATCTAATATCATTAATATTAAAATATTAATAAAATTTACCTCAAAATATTAAAAGTCATCTTTTATAACTTAAAATATTTTTAAACATTTTATTATAATTTAAAATGATTTTTAAAATATTAAAATCATTTTTAACTAATATATTTAATATATTTATTAAATAAATTTAATATCATTAATATTTAATTAAATTAAATTATTAATGAAAATTATGTCAAATTATCTAAAGTTAATGTTTATAACTTAAAATAATTTTTAAAACTAATTTTTGAATTTTTAGAAATTATTTTCTATTTTAATCTAATTATTGGAAATTAATATAATTAATTTTAATAAAACGGTCACTAAAGGCTTTAGCGACAGAAACTGTCACTATAGGTGTTCTTGAGCCTCAAGAACATTCAAAGTCAACTTCTAGGTGCTTAGTTTAACCAATCTTAATTCACTGCTCATGATGTTTCTAGGCATGTAAGTGTAATGGTTGTGTAGTATTGATATAATACTACATGTACCAACAACAATCAAGGTCAAACTTCATCACACAAAGGAGATCTAAGAGCTTAAAGTGGCTGCCAGGTCTGTTTTTGGCTTTCTGGGTTACCTAGAAACCCAGACAGTGCTTGATAGCTACTTTGTGCCTTAATTAATTTTGTCTCTGGTCATTGTTTAAGTATTTGTGTGATACAATCTTGTAGTCCTCATGTCAAAGAACAACATTACTACATTTGGGTAGCTTAACTATATCGCAATCTCAAGATCTGAGTCGGTCAAATCTTGTAAGAAAACTTGTTCATCAGTTTTCTAGAAATTCCAGAAAACTCAAATCATGCTCGGTTAACCTAGTTTGACTATCTACTACTTTGATCATGTTTGTTGTTTATGTGATCTAAAGCCATGGTTCTATAGTCCACATACCAAGGTATAACATAGATACATTAACACAAGCTAAACACATAACATCTGACAGATCTGGGCTCATGAAAATCTTATTAGACTAATCTAGGGAATTTCTGGGTTACGCATAAACTTAAACCCATGACTGGTCAACCCACTTTGACCATTAATATATGGGAATCTGGACATGCTATGAAAAAGATTCCACTTCCAGATTACTCCCCTCATAGCATACTAAAACTCTATTACATCAAACAAGTCTAATCATTAACAGATCTAGATCTATGGCCTCTGACATTCGGTTGTCAGACCATAAAACTAGGGTTCTTGACAGTTTTGAAAACTTCATTTTTAAGCACTTTGATGTTATGGATCTATGATATATCATCATAGATCACTAAATAAGATCTTATAACACTTAAATAAACACAACATCTATCTTAGCATACAAGATTAAATTTTTGTTAGGGTTTATACCTCTCTTTGAACAAGCTTTGATCCTTGCTTCCTAAACTGATCTTGGGGTGTTAGGGACCTATCTAGGGACTAATTTACTTGTTAATTTCGTGACTTCAGAGTGAGAGAGTTTTGGCTAAGTGTTTAGAACTCAAATGAGGATAACTTTGGTTTTTCTCTCTCTTTAATCCCTTAACTTTGATACAATGTATCTAAATGTTGCAAGGTGTAACTTAAGATCAGATTTGGCTTGATTTGAAGCACATGTTGATATCCAAGATATGGTGACTCACAAGATTTATAAAATCTTTTAACTTACAAGTTAAGTAAAAGGGTATTTTAGTAATTTTACATCAAAAAGGGTATTTTGGTAATTTTACACATGATTTTAAGGGTAGTTGTTGCCTCCTTTTTAGTCTAACAAAAAGGACTCTAACTCATGCAAGTATACATGGGTCAACAAGTAGTACAGAGTAAGAAAAGTATCGATCCACGAAGAAAGGTATTAAATCTATTTTCTCATGCAACAACTTAATCACTATTTCTATATGCTTAAACGATCAACTCACAATTAAATTGAATTCTAAATTAATTAATGAAACAAAATTATAATTACTAAAGTAATGAGATCAAATAGGAGAGAAATGGGATTCTAATATCATTTAATGTTTCATCTAAAATGCAACCCTCATGCCATGTTTAATTATTTATCATGAAAAGCTAGTCAAGAGCACAAAAGTAGAGCATAACCATTTTTTAATGATTTATGTCTAATTTACACAAATTCCACAATCGATAGAATTCATGTAAGCATCACTATTACCAAAAATCACTATATATCTATGTGAAATTACAACAATAATGAATTAAAGTGCAGGCTCTCTTCATGACTACACATGGTGGACCGGTATATTCCTATCCGGGTCACGAATCACAAAGCTTAAACAAATTTGCCTCATGTACATATGCCATTATGATATAATCTATACTTATATTTCATTTTCCAAATCCATACAAGTAATTAGTGTGAATGGTGATCAAGCATTCAAGCATTTTGCTCAATCATAATGTGCAATCCAACGATAAATATTCAATAATACATTCAGATATACATATTCAAACTACGCATCAAAATCCATTAGAATCCCATAATGTAGTTTCGTTCATTTCTGAACCAAAAGCCATTATGGGATTGAAGCAAACCATTAAAATAGAAATGCCAACAAAAGTTATGAGGAAATGAGATAATCAAATCTGTAAATTCTTGCTGCAAGTTTTATTTCCAGGCTTGTCCAATTCACCAAAAATCTCTAGAAATGAAAAGCTAATTTTATTTAGTAATTTAGAATAAGAGAAGGGCTAAATGTAGAAATCTAATCTTTAAACCCTCTCTAGAATAGCTAAAACCTAAGAACAGTAATGATAATGTAAAAACTGATAACAAAACACGTCTTTGGTGCCAAGAAAATCGTCCCAGTTGAGCAAAACACGCTCAATTTCAAATTACAAAAAGTCAGCAAAATTAACTGAAGAAGACTCACGCGGCCGCGTGGCTTTATAGTGTAATTTGGGCGTGGGCGCGTTATAGAGTTATCTGGCGAGTGCTTGGCGCGGGTGCGCCAAAGCCCTGTGTTGTTGGAGCGCGGCCGTACGATGCCTGATCTGCCTCTGTCTTGCCTTAGGCACGGACGCGCGGTGTTTAGCTTCTTACTAGCAGCACGGCCGCGCTGCAGCTGCACTCTGTCTTCTGCTGTCTTTTTAGTTGTTGTTGTTGCTTTTTGCTGCTACTAGCTTGTTTCTTCATTTCCTCATTTCTGCACTTCACCATTTCATTAATCTCCTTCTCATTTGCTCATGTCCACCTTGCCATACTTTTGCTAGCTTCATGTCATCCATGCCAATCCATGCTATTCCATGCCTTTCCTTGCCTTCGGTTGTCATAGGAGTTACAGCTACAAATACTGCAAAATAAACATAAAATGCAAATAAAACATAATAAAAGTACTTAAGTTGAGCATAATTCCAGTGAGTTGGCACCCAAATAAGTAGGTATAAAACCTACTTATCAAATACCCCCAAACTTTAACTATTGCTTGCCCTTAAACAATGCATACAAAAACAAAATGAACAATGCAACTACATGTTATGCAAACTTCACTATGATTCAAGTGAGTCCCGAGATTTCTAGCTAAAATTGGAATTCCAATCAAGTATGCCTCAGAGAATTATCCAAATTTAAGAACAAAGTACCAAACTAAGATACAGACATAACATCATACAATCAAATAATCCAAACTTACTATAAAGATGATGTGTGTGTATGTGATGTGTTCAAAAATATGCTTGATAGAGGCAAAGTCTATACATGTTATACTGCTAAAGACAGAAAATTGAAGTTCAAATCAAGAATTTCGTATACTGATGAAACAAAAACTACTCCAACACATCAATACAAACTAAGGTTCAACAATGGGTTTATTCTGCTTTATTTTTACTCACGAGGGCGATTTTCGCACTTTCACGCGGTGTTTATTTGTTTATTTTTTTTAGCGAGTGCATTTTACGCTACATCCCGCCCAAGCACAAGCTTTAATAATTCAAATTGGTAAGGTTTCTAATAATACTTCTCTTTTTTTTATATCAAGCATACCCATGTGTTCCCAAAGTTTGATTATTAGTGTTTTCACAGTCTAAGTCCACTTTCTACACAATTCTATTTGTAAAAACAACATTTTCTACTAAGTAGGCAAAATACGTTATTCTTATACCAACAAGCATATATGAACAACTATGTGCTAACCGAAAACATCTAAACAACAAGTATGGCTCAAATCATGTATAACATTATAACCGAGCTCATGTTATCACTAAATTCAAAAATCCATCAAATTCATATTCATCATTGGCTAAATTAAAATTCCATAAAGCTAAATACTTGGGATATGCAACTAAACACATAACTAAAACATAAATTAATCACTAAAATGCAAAAAATGTGATGTCCCCAAAATAGGTATACATCACCCATCTTGAGTCGCCAAATATATGGTATAAAATTCAAATACAACTTAATTATACAACAATCGTGTAAAATACGACAAAACATAATCTAAGAGTTTTAATAAGAATATTGTCATCTAGACAATATCCACACTCAATGGAGTCCTCATTACATTTATTGTCACACTATTTAATGAGAATAGTGAGGACTACTAATGCTATCATCTGACCGTCACTCCGTTCCCCAGACTAGTCAGAGACTACGTTCTCATTTAGGAAAAGAACAGTGAAAAAGGGTGAGCTCAACTAGCCCAGTAAGAAATATTATGACTAAGATAATGTTGAATAAATTATCATTAGTCTTCAACAATGTTAAATTGATATAATACAATAGACATCAAGTTTAACTGCAGTGGAATAAGCAATCCATTAGAAGAGTCAAGTAGAGCATGATATCTACTATCTTCTATGTTTTAAAATGTTTTCATCAATTTTATCATTTGAGACTCGACAATAAATAAACCACATCATTGAATCATCCACGCTTCTACTGAGCCAAGGATATTCATTAAATCATCAATGGTCATGACTATCTTAGAATAATCCTGCATAATCATCCCAAAATTGTCCATCAATGCACTACAGGCCACTGAGGACTTTCACCACATCATTCGTCACATTACGGTCATGATTATACCGAATAATCCCTGGTCATAATCATACCAAGTCCATCTATGCACGTAAGCCAAAGATGACTTTCATCACAATATAAGCATGAGAATGATGACAATGATATAAGCATTAATCAAACGAAAATAAGGATAAATATTAAAGACTTTAAATTTATCCAAATATTATCAATCACTTAATAAACTCATAATCTAATATATTAATATTATAACAATATTTTAATCACTTCTTAAACTTATAAACAATTTATTTCAATTGTTTACACTTTACCAAATAATGCATTTAATCATTCAAAAATGCCATACTCATAAGATTTCATCACCAATGATCAAATCCCTCATCAAAAATATGCATATACCCTATATAGGATTCTTAAGCCATAAATCCTATTTTCCAATTTTGTTACTTCACATAACATATTTAATTCATTTACTCATAACTAGTTTATTTTCATGAAAATACCAAATCAGTCCCAAAATATTTCTTTTAAGGATTTAGCGAGAATATAGTCCCATATTGAACATATATTTTTCTCGAAATTTTAAAATTCATTTACTATTTTTCATTTGCCAAAAGCCAAAGCGCGAATATTTAGACATTTATCATAAATTGTACTTTTGTCCAAAAATTCCAAAATTTACAGGGTATACTCCTATTATATACATGTACTTCCAATAAAAATTTCACCAATTTTGGAGTTAACCACAAGGAGTTATAAGGGTTTACTTTAAAAATAGTATTTTCTCATAAAATCCATAACTCTTAATCTATACATCCAAAAATCGCCATCTTTGGGCACAATATAGAAAACGTATCAAATTATCATTTTAAATTTTTCCAAAATTTTTGAGGGTCAAAAAATTTACGAAAATACAAATGAATTTTCACCCGCCATGCGGTAATCCACGTAAACAGATCATTTCCCCAATTTAATAAGGAATGAATACAAAGGATCATTCACCATGCATATGGTAATCCACATAGACAGGTTATTCCAACAGAATAATAAAGAATGGAATAATAGAAGAATTCACCATGCATGCGATAGACCGCACAAACAAAGTTATTTCAACGAATAATAAAGAATGGAACCGAGTCATGCGTAATTCGCATGCAGACGAGGATATTCAACAAAATAATAAAGAATGGGACGGTCATGCGTAATCCGCATGCAGATAGGATATTCCAATGAATAATAAAGAATGGAATACCAAGAATTCACGAGCGCACGTGATAGGCGCATGCAGACGAGTTATTCCAACAGAATAATAAAGAATGGAACTAGATCTAGCGTAATCTGCACAGACAGGATATTCCAACAGAATAATAAAGAATGGAATAACAAAAGAATTCACCATGCATACGATCGCACGCAGATGGAGTTATTCCAACAACAAAATAATAAAGAATGGAACCAAGTCTAGCGAATCCGAGCAGCACGAGGATATTCCAACAAAATAATAAAGAATGGAATAAAGAAGAATTTCACCATGTATGCGGTACTTACAGAGACAAGTTATTCAACAGAATAATAAAGAATGGAATAATGGAAGAATTTCACCATGTATGCGGTACCAGCATGAGACAAGTTATTCAACATAATAATAAAGAATGGAATAACATAAGAATTTCACCATGTATCTGAGATTACCATTATAGGCAAGTTATTCCAACATAATAAAAATGGAATAACAGAAGCTCTCTTCATGAATACGAAAGAAATAATACCCCTTACCTTAGAAAAAATTGGATACTGGAATAGTGAGGTAGCAAATGTCTCTTCTTCTTTCTCTCTATAATTTCTCTCTATAATAATTGCTCCATAGCTTTAGTGAATTGGTGAGAAATGAAGGAAGAATGAGCTTCTATTTATAGGAAAATATAGTTTCGATAATTGCACGTTTTGGGGCTTGAAATATTACAGTATAATACCTTCAACTTTTCTTTAATTTTTAATTTAGTCCTGCAGGTATTACCAAACTTGCACCACCTCCCCTAATAGTAAATAATGTGAATCAATAGTTCAATCATGTGAATAAATAGCTATAATCATGTGAAAATACGAATTACAGTATAGTACCTCCATCTATACCTCCATTTTTAACTTAGTCATGTAAGTATTATCAATCTTGCACCAACTCCCCTAATAGTAAAAGAATGTGATTCAATAGTACACACATGTGAACAAATAGTTATATAAGCATGTTAATTAGTAGAAATTAATTGCTCATTTATCCGATTAATTACCCAATTTATCAATATAACCCCCCCCCCCCAGACATCAATTATCATCAGAATAGATGTCGATTTCCACTAACACTAATAATCCCAACATAATGGAAAATAGGTATACAACACCCATTCTCGAGTCGCCAAATACATGGTACAAAAATAAAACTACAACTTAATAATAATACAATTGTCGGTAAAAAATACGACAACACAAATCATGTGAGTTTAAATACAAATATTGTCTTCTAGACAATATCAACACTCAAATAAGTCCTCATTACAATTATTCATACACTATTTTATGTAAAAATAGTGAGGATCGCTAAAACATCTTTCTAGAACCATCACTCCATACCCGACTCGATCCTCGCTATGTTCTCACCTCCCGAGAAGAAAAATGGAACAAAAAGGAAAAGGGTGAGCTCAACTAGCCCAAAGAAAGAATATTATGACTAAGATAATATACAACAAATTATCATTAGTCTTCAACAGGAAAAACTGATAGAATATAATAGACAACAAGTTTTAGATCAATAAATGCAATGAAACAACAATCCATTGTAAGAGTCACGTAGAGAATGAATTCTACTATCTTCTAAGATTTAAAAGTTCATCATCAATATTTTATCCCTCAGTAATAACAATCAATATACATCTTTAATCAAATATTCATCTTTGCACTATGTGCCAAAGATATTCATTTGTATCACCAATGGGTCATGTTCATCTCAACACTGCTCATCTTTGCACTACGGCCAAAGATATTCATCATTAATCATTCATCTTTGCACTACAGCCAAAGATATTCAAGAATATCATCATTTAAGACCGAGGATGATGAAAAATATTTTAAAGAAAACGAATCCAAATGAGATGTAAGGACAAATATTAGGGATTCGTATAACAGTTTATCCAAGATCAATAATACTTCATAATAACCAATTGTGAAATAGTAATTCAAAAATAACGATCAAAACATGGATACAATCAAAGATAGTAGCCAAAATAGACATCTTGGACAAAAAGGAAAATTTTTATTTTTGGGTGAATAAAGGTCGATTCGTGAATAGTGTCGATACGTGAATAAGGTCGATACGTGAATAGTAACCCCACACACAAAAAGTTCCAAATTTGATTAAAAAGTTCACCAATATTTTGGCATAATGATATTGAAGAAAATAATATCATTTAAGAAAGAAAATAACATCCCTTACCTCAAAATAACTAGTGATTTTCGATCTAATATCTGATATAAAGTCAAGGAAACTTGTACCTAACAAACAACTCTCAAAGTATATAAATACTCACAAAAATACGCCGATAATCTAGTAGAGAAAGAAAACTTGTTTTTGTGTGATTTTCAATTCTAACCTAAGCGCCTATTTATAAGAAAATGCTAGAACGCCATAAAGAGACTAAAATAATAAAATATTATTATTATTTTTTTCTTCCACGACATTCCTCTTTGACAAATCAACCACCAAACCATCTTGAAAAAAAAAAATAGCAACCCACATGTGTTAAAAACAAAAGTGGGTCCCACCCATAATTTAATAAAAAATTATTTTATTTTCAAAACTTCAATAATTCATAGAAAATAGCCCGCTTATCGTAAAAAATATGAATTTTATGTCCATTCCACATAAAATCGAATTCTCTACAACTTTTGCGTTTGAAAGTTTTTCCAAATTCCAAAAAGAAAATATCCAAATCCACAAACGGATGATTTTAATACCCATTCCAACAAAATACCGATAAAACACCTCAAAGATTAATTCCTTCATTTATAACCACATAAAATAAATAAATCCATCATTTATATCCACATCAAATAAATATTTCTTTATCATATAAATCAATAATTAATTATTCACAAATAATATTATGTAATCACAATTATGACAACCAGCAGCTCCTCAGAAAGAGGGCTTTCCAATAAGGATTTCTCATCGCATGCGCAATTAGGTGACCAAACCTCTCCTCGATGTAACTTTCTAGACATTGCCAATAATGTTATCTAATAATATTATTCAAATAATATGAATTATTGATCCGATAATGGAAAATATCAGGCAAATGACAATTATTGAAACAACAATAATATAAAATATCAACGCAACAATTATTGAATCAATAAAATAAAATATTGAATAAGAATTCATCGTAATAATTATTGAGTAGTGCCTTCTTACGTATTTAATCAATAATTCAATAATACTGCCGTAATACCGCGTGCATCGCAGGCAAACCACGCCAGACATCAGTATTTTAACCACCGTGTATTCCAACAAGTTGTTAATTCAGAATAATTACGCCGTTATTTATAAAAACTCATACTTTGTCATTTTCTTCATCCGACAGCTTATTCCGTTATGGAGCCCATTAAATGGTTGCGCCATTGCATTTAATATTTCCCGACAAAAAGAATATTCCACCACCAAAAGAATATTCCCGATAAAATGAATATTTTATAACCACTTGCTTATTTTGTAAAATTTGCACATTTCACCCATAACCAAAGCATTATATCAAATTAACACCTTATTAATTTAGAATAATGAATAGAGAAAATTCAATTTTATTTATAATAAGTTGGGGTCTTACAACCTCCCTCCTTATAAAATTTCATCCTCTCAAATCGACGACGACGCACTGTGTTTCAAAAAGTGAGGTACCTCGCTTTCATTTTCGATTCCAACTCCTGTGTCATTTCTTCAATAACATGGTTCCTCCACAAAACCTTAACTTGTGGTATAACCTTGGTGCGTAGGATATGCTCTTTCCTATCCAAGATCTTAACAGGTAGCTCCTCGTATATTACATCTTCGGCTATCTCGTCCGGTTCTATCTTAATAATGTGGTTCGGGTCTTTCACATATTTACGAAACATGGATATATGAAAAACATTATGAACACGAGACATGCTTCGAGGTAATGCGAGTCTATAGGCCACATTTCCTATTCCGTCAAGAATCTCAAATGGACCAACAAATCTGGATCGAGCTTTTCTCTCTTTCCAAATCTTGTAACTCCCTTCCATGGAGCAACACGTAATAATACATGATCTCCAATATTAAATTTCACGCCCTTTCGATGAAGATCAAGATAACTCTTTTGTCGATCTTGTGAGGTTTGAATACGCTGTCGAATCATTTGGATCTTTTTCGTAGTCATGCATTTAATTTCGTCCCAACAACGTTGCTTTCTCCCACCTCGCCCCAAAGATAATCGAGAGAACGACACTTTCATCCATACAACGCCTCAAATGGAGCCATGCCTATACTTGCTTGATAACTATTGTTGTAGGAGAATTCCACCAATGGCAAGTACTTATCCCAACTTCCTTTGAAATCTAGAACACGTAGTCTTAATAGATCTTCAAGAGTTTGAATAGTCCTCTCGATTGTCCGTCCGCTTTGAGGATGGTATGTCGAATCAATCAGAACTGCGCCCATAGCTTTTTTCGCAAGCTAACCCAAAATCTTGAAGTGAATCTTGGGTCACGATCCAAAACTATGGATACCGGCATGCCATGCAATCTCACAATCTCATTCACATACATACGAGCAAGACGCTCAAGGAATAAGTCTCACGATCGGCAAGAAATGAGCAGACTTGGTTAATCTATCAACAATAACCCAAATCGCATCTATGCCTTGAGAAACTTTGGGAAGACCTGTAATAAAATCCATGGTAATGTGTTCCCACTTCCATTTCGAAATCTCAAGTGGTTGCAATGGACCCTTTGGCACTTGATGCTCCGCCTTTACACGCTGACAAGTTAAACACCTCGAGATAAACTCCGCGATCTCTCTTCATATTGTTCCACCAAAATGTATGTCAATATCATGATACATTTTGGTACTCCCTGTGATGGATTGCAAACGGGTGTTGTGTGCTCCATCATGATTCTATGCTTCAAGTCGTAATCGTTAGAACGCAAAGTCTAGAGTTGACTCAAGTATTCCTTCTTCATCGATTCTTGCTTCGAATAGCTCCTTCTTGCACTTTCTTCTTCATACGCATCGCCCCTGTGTCCGTAGCTTGAGCAAATTTTTAACTTTATCGATTAAAGTCGGTTCTACTCAGATATTCGCCATCATCACGTGGGTCCCTCGGAGTCTTTAATTCTATCTCCATCCTTTGCAAGTCATACAAAATGGGCCTTTATGTTGACAATATCGCACTCAGCACTTCAGATATGATCTTCTACTCAATGCGCTACCTACTACGCTTGCTTTTCCAGATGATATTGAATAGTGTGATCGTAATCTTTCAATAAACTCAAGCCAACGTCTGTTGCCAGATGTTGAGTTCTTTTGGGTGAAGAAATATTTGAGGCTTTTTATGGTCCGATAAATCTCCACTTTCTCCCCATACAAGTAGTGTCTCCAAATTTTCAACGCGAATACGACTGCTGCCAACTCCAGATCATGAGTAGGATAATTCCTCTCATATTCTTTGAGTTGTCGCGAGGCATAGGCTATGACTTTCCCATGTTGCATGAGAACACATCCTAACCCTTTGCTCAAGCATCATCAGAGATAACAAATCCATCCAACCAGATGGTATTGCTGTAACAGTGCCAAATGAGTCTCCTCGAGCTCTTGGAAACTCTTCTCGCATTCCTCGCCCATACGAATTTTGTATCTTTTCGAGTCAACCGAAGTTAACGGAGTAGCGATTCGAGAAAATCCTTCCATGAATCTCGATAATAATAACCAAATAAGCTTCAAAAGTCACGAGATTTTGGCCACCGACTTTTTGTTGTTCCTAACTTTGTATTGCTTCAATCTTCGCCGTCAACAGATACTCCATGTTTTGACACCACGTGCCCAAGGAATGCTACTTCCTCGCCGTAACTCAGATTTCTTCTTTGGCATATAGCTTGTTTTCACGAAGCCTTTCAAGTATCAGCTTCAAATGGTGCTCATGATCTTCACGGCTTTTTGAATAGATGAGGATGTCATCAATAAAGACAACAACGAATCGATCCAAATATTCCTTGAAATACTTGGTTCATCATATCCATGAAAGAAGCAGAGCATTAGTCAATCCAAAAGACATGACTAAGAATTCATAATGCCCGCATCGAGTTCTCAAGGGCGTCTTTGAATATCCTCGTTTTAATCTTCAAATTGATGATATCCGTAATCTAAGATCGATCTTTGAAAAGAATTTGCTCCTTGTAATCGGGTCAAATAGTGTCATCAATGCGAGGTAGCGGATACCTATTCTTGATGGTGACATGGTTTAATTCCCTCAGAGTCAATACAAAGTCGATACTCCCCGCCTTTCTTTTTTTTAATAAAACAGAGCACCCCAAGGAGATGTACTAGGATTAATGAAACCGATGTCTAATAACCTCAGAGTTGGACTTTAACTCCTCAAGTTCAATAGAGCCATTCGATATGGGGTTTTAGAAATGGGTTTTGTACCCGCTCAAGGTCAATAAAGAATTCAACATCACGCTCGGGGTAGACCGGAAGTTCTTCAGAAATACATCAGAAATTCTCTAACAATGTAAATATTATCCAAATCGATTTGTCTTTATTCAAATCCATAACATGGGCTAAGAAAGCTTGGCATCCATTTTTTTTTCAATAAACGAATAGCTTTTTGTGGCTTGATATGACAAATGATCGATTTTAGTGGTTTAGTTGTTTGAATTCGTATGACAAAGTTGGTTAGAATATGAAAACTAACAACCTTACAAAAACAATCAATTTTGGCATGATGAGTGGTTAACCAATCAATTCCTAAAATCACATCAAAAGCAAGTATCTTTAAAGAGATAAGATCAACAGTAATGTGATAGTGCCAACTTGGATCAAGCAAGATTTATAAACCAGAGATGTAACGAAGGTTTCACCCAAACTGAGTTTCAACAGATAAGTTAAAGTCCAATTTCTCCTGAGTCAAGTTTAAACGCTGAGCACAAAGTAGAGAGATAAAAGAATGGGTAGAACCCAGATCTAGTAAGGTATAAACTTCGCAAGAATTCAAGATTAGCTTACCCGTGATCACCCTCTTGGGTTCCTCACATTTTGGCCACCACGACAAACGCTTCTTCCAGAACCACCGATTTTGACTTATCCGGATAGCTTTTGGAGTCACCCATCTCCACCGAACTTGGTTTTGCTATAGTAACAATCTCGAGCTATATGACCTTCCTTTCCACGCTTATAACATACCTTGGATTGTTGTGGGCAGGCCAATGATATGTCCCTCTTTCCGTGATTTGTAACATCTAACCGGCGGTCGTTCTCCTCCCCTAGAATTTGTTGTTGGTGCCGGTGTCATGTCGCCGATGTCTTCCCGTCATTGTTGAATCTCCTCTTTTGAAATTTCCACTGACTCACCTCTCCTATTATCATGGCCACGATTACCACCCGAGTGGTTACCGCTTTGTCCAGATTTTTCCTCCTCATTGGTTATCATCGCTTCGATGATCGCATTGTCACCGAGATGACCTCGGTCAGGTCCCTCATTGAGTATACTCATTATCTCGCTCTAATAATTGAGCCCCGCTGACAACATCCGAATATAGAGAAAATTTATGAGAGATAAGGTATCGATTTAATCTCTCGGTTTTAGACCTCGTAAACATCCGCGCCATAACGCTCCTCATTCTCTACCAAATGAGGTGCAAACTCGATAACTCCGCTGAACTTCGCCTTCGCATCGAGACACCGCCATGTTGTTTCGCTCCAGTCTAATAAACTCTACCTCCTTCATATGATTTAATACTTTCAGAAAGTACTTGTCATTGAACAGTTTCAAATCTTTCCCAAGACATGTTGAGTGCGGGTACTGGTCGGGTACGCTTCATGATTCCCACCAAGAATCCGCTTCACCACTAACATAAAGGTGGCGAATGGAACCTTCGTTCTCCTCCGCATCCCAAGACATCGAATATCTTGGTAATTTGTTTGACCCATGTTTCGCCTTTAATCGGATCGGCTTTCCCGTAAATCTGGTGGTCCCAACTCCTTGAACCGCTCGTCAATGGATGTGATGCATCGCTGCTGCCATCATTTCCACCCAGTATTTTGTACACGAAGTCTCCCTCATTCGATTTTGCATGAACCGCAAAAAGCTCCTAAACATTCCATCATTCATCGCTTTTTCTCAGAAGTGTTGTTTATGGAGGAATATTGCCTTCCCGCTGCACGCTCTCCGGTTTGTGACTAAAGGTTGTTCCACGCCTCATACACTCCATTGTTAACGCTTCAAGCAGCCCATTCTTAAACATCGCATAAAACAAGGGTTAATTAAACAAATTAACATATCACATAATATCCCTATATTATACCACCCACCAACAAATAAGCTTAGATAGGACACACTAGCTAAGGATTTACTCATCTCTCCCTCCTAGTTCTATTCCCCGATCTCCGCCAGAGACCATATCCCTAAGCTTTGATATTAATCGTGACGCCCCCAAAATAGGTATACAACACCCATTCTCGAGTCGCCAAATACATGGTACAAAAAGCAAACTACAACTTCAATAATACAATTGTCGTGTAAAATACTTACACAACACATATTGTGAGTTTAAATACAAATATTGTCTTCTAGACAATATCAACACTCAAATAAGTCCTCATTACAATTATTCATACACTATTTTACAGAAATAGTGAGGACTGCTAAAACATCTTTCTAGAACCATCACTCCATACCCCGACTCGATCCTGCTATGTTCTCACCTCCTGAGAAGAAAAATGGAACAAAAAGGAAAAGGGTGAGCTCAACTAGCCCAGTAAAGAATATTATGACTAAGATAATATACAACAAATTATCATTAGTCTTCAACAGGAAAAAATCTGATAGAATATAATAGACAACAAGTTTTAGATCAATATTCTGCAGCGAAAACAACAATCCATTAGAAAAGTCACGAGAGAATGAATTCTACTATCTTCTAAGATTTAAAAGTTCATCATCAATATTTTATCCCTGTAACAACAATCAATATACATCTTTAATCAAATATTCATCTTTGCACTATAGGCCAAAGATATTCATTTGTATCACCAGTTGGTCATGTTCATCTCAACACCTGCTCATCTTTGCACCACGGCCAAAGATATTCATCATCATTAATCATTCATCTTTGCACTACAGGTGCCAAAGATATTCAAGAATATCATCATTTAAGACCGAGGATGATGAAAAATATTTTAAAGAAAACGAATCCAGTGAGAGATGTAAGGACAAATATTAGGATTCAGATAATAACATTTTATCCAAGATCAATAATACTTCATAATAACCAATTGTGAAGGTAATTCAAAAATAACGATCAAAACATGGATACAATCAAAGATAGTAGCCAAAATAGACATCTTGGACAAAAAAAGAAAATTTTTATTTTTTATGAATAGTGTCAGATTCGTGAATCGTGATACGTGAATAAATACGTCGACACGTGAATAGTAAACCCCACACAAAAAGTTCCAAATTTGATTAAAAAGTTCACCAATATTTTAAGATAATGATATTGAAGAAAATAATATCATTTAAGAAGAAAATAACATCCCTTACCTCAAAATAATAAGATTTCCGATCCTAATATCTGATATAAAGTCAAAGGAAACTCAAATTTAATAAAGAACTCTCAAAGTATCAAAATACTCACAAAAATACGCCGATAATCTAGAGAGAAAGAAAACTTGTTTTCGTGTGATTTTCAATTCTAACCTAAGCGCCTATTTATAGAAAATGCTGTAACGCCATATAGAGACTAAAATAATAAAATAATATTATTATTTCTTTTTTTCACGCACATCTTGTTGACAAATCAACCATGCCATCTTTTGAACAAAAATTTAGCAATTTCACATGTGTTCAAAAAACAAAAGTGGGTCCCACCCATAAATTTAATAAAATTATTTTATTTTTCAAACTTCAATAATTCATAGAAAATAGCCCGCTTATCGTAAAAAATATGAATTTTATGTCCATTCCACACTAAATCGAATTCTCTACAACTTTGTAGCTTTGAGTTTTTCCAAATTCCAAATGTAAAATATCCAAAATCCACAAACGGATGATTTTAATACCTCCATTCCGACAAAATATCGATAAAACACTCAAAGATTAATTCCTTCATTTATAAACATAAAATAAATAAATCCATCATTTATATCCACATCAAATAAATATTTTCTTATCATATAAATCAATAATTAATTATTCACAAATAATATTACAGTAATCACAATTATGACAACCAGCCGCTCCAGAAAGAGAGGGCTTTCCAATAAGGATTTTCTCATCGGGCGCGCAATTAGGTGACCAAACCTCTCCTTGATGTAACTTTCTAGACATTGCCAATAATGCTATCTAATAATATTATTCAAATAATATGAATTATTGATCCGATAATGGGAAATACTGTGCAAATGACAATTATTGAAACAACAATAATATAAAATATCAACGCAACAATTATTGAATCAATAAAATAAAATATTGAATAAAGAATTCATCGTAATAATTATTGAGTAGTGCCTTCACGCATTTAATCAATAATTCAACAATACTGTGTAATACCGTGTGCCATCGTGCAAACCACGCCAGACATCGTATTTTAACCACTGTGTATTCCAACAAAGTTGTTAATTCAGAATAATTACGCCGTTATTTATAAAAACTCATACTTTGTCATTTTCTTCATCCGACAGCTTATTCGTTATATGGGCCCACAAATGAATCGCTGTTGCATTTAATATTCCCGACAAAAAGAATATTCCACCACCAAACTAATATTCCCCGATAAAAATGAATATTTTATAACCACTTGCTTATTTTGTAAAATTTGCACATTTCACCCATAACCAAAGCATTATATCAAATTAACACCTTATTAATTTAGAATAATGAATAGAGAAAAATTCAATTTTATTTATAATAAGTTGGGGTGGTGTAGAAACAGACTCCAAGCCAACATCTTTCTCTGATCATTTCTTTCAGTTGCCCATCTTATGCCTCAGGCTTGAAACCACGCTCCCTTACAAATGTCTTAGCCACTATTTTATAGTATTCCATCTGGGCCTCAGGCTGACGAATTTTATAAGGTCAACAATGTCCTCATTCTGGCTACTTGAGGAAGATGACTCTGGAGTGCGAGACGTGCTCATTTTGGCCCCATTACACTTAATGAAAGAGAGGAATTTAACCGAGAAAATGCGTGCTCTGTATTCATACTCCCCCAAACTTACTATTGTAACAATCTCTCATAAACCCTAGCTTTATCTTTGAAACAGAATGAAGGATTAGTTGAAGATTTTGAACTTGAGAAGGAGAACTGATCGCGTATAAATTGGTAGTGGGGTGAGGAGTTAGGAATTTAAAATGGGAATGGTTTGGAGAGGAGAAGAGACGTGCGTCGGTTTTGTAAGGAGAGAAATCTGAGAGGCACACATTTTAGAAGCAACTGATATCAGAAGTTGGAATGAGACACGTCTTTAAAAACTTAAAAAAATTTTAACTCCAGTCTCGGGCTAATGGCGCAGGTGCGCTGCAATCACGGCGCATGCACATTGATTTTAAACTTGGAAAAAAAAGCGCGTAGCGTAATGACCATTTAAAAAGAAATATGTCTTGGTGCGCCACACTGAAGCTATTTGAAATGTATGATCGCAACCCTATGCCTTAACCCAAAACTGAACTGCATTTTGAAGTAGAAATCAGTAGCTCATTACATTCTTCACTTATCCTGCACATAAAACCTTTAAACTTATAAGATATAACAACTTCTCAAATCAAAAATATGTACTAAAGCCATGTGAGAATGAATATATCAAAAATAATGCTCTATATGCTATTCTTAATAAAAATGATATGCACAATCAACGCCAACCAAACTTATATCAAAAATTTTATGCTATCAAGAATTAGACATGCAGATACAAAATAGACATGATTCAAAAGAATTAAACAAAAGGTAAGGATATAAATAATGGGGGGCCTCCCATCAAGCACTAAGTTATAGTCAATTAGCTTGACTATCTCTGTTCAATCATGTAGAAGAAAGAATTGAGGTGACCTTCTGCCTGTCAACCTCACCACCATAATAGTGCTTAAGTCGTTGTCCATTGACCTTGAACGGCTTGTTTGGGAATTTATCGAATACCTCAACTGCCCCATGTGGATAAACTGTCTTCACAGTAAATGGCCCTGACCACCTTGATTTTAGCTTTCTGGGAAAAAGTTTAAATCTTGAATTGAACAGTAGAACTCTTTGCCCCGGTTCAAACACTCTTTCCATAATCCTGCGGTTATGCCATCTCTTTACCTTTTCCTTGTATAGATTGGAGTTTTTCGTAGGCTTGCAATTTGAATTCATCCAACTCATTGAGTTGGAGTAGGCATTTTTCTCCTACAGCCTTCAAGTCAAAGTTAAGCTTCCTAATTGCCCAAGACGCTTTTTTCTCGAGCTCCATGGGAAGGTGACAAGGCTCTCCATATACAAGATGAAACAGTGACATGCCCAACGGAGTTTTATAGGTAGTCCTGTAGGCCCATACATCATCATCTAACTTCAATGACCAGTACTTCCTTGTGGGGTTCACTATCTTTTCCAAAATTCTCTTTACTTCATGATTCAAAACCTCTGCTTGGCCATTAGTCTGGGGATGGTAAGCTGTATCAATACGATGATTCACCCCATACTTAGCCAACAGAGTTGTGAACTGTCAATTACAAAAATGGCTGCCCTCATCACTAATAATGGCTCGTGGAGTCCCAAATCTTGTAAAAATAATTCTTTGTAAAAATCTCAAGACCACCTTAGCATCATTTGTTGGAAGAGCTGTCACTTCCACCCACTTAGAAATATAGTCAACTGCCAGTAAGATATATAGGTTCGCACATGAAGAAATGAAAGGCCCTATGAAGTCTATCCCCCACACATCAAAAATTTCAACCTCAAGGATTGTGTTCAAAGGCATTTCATTTCTCTTCGATATATTCCCGACTTTTTGACATCTATCACACTTTTGGACAAAATTGTAAGCATCTTTAAAAATTGTTGGCCAATAGAATCCTACTTGTAACACTCAAGCCGCTGTCCTTTCTCCACCATAATGACCTCCATATAATGAAGCATGGCAATCCTAAAAAATAACCTCGGTCTCGCTATATGGGATACATCTCTTTATCATCTGATCAGCACATTGCTTAAACAAGTATGGTTCATCCCATATAAACCACTTCACATCATCCAAGAATTTCTTCTTTTGATGTCTAACCAAGTCAGATGGGATTATCTTACTCACCAAGTAATTCGTATAGTCCGCGAACCAAGGCACTTCCCCTTTCACCACAAATAATTGTTCATCTAGGAATGACTCATTATTAACAATCTTGTCATCTACCTCTTTTCCCAGATTTTCCAGTCTAGATAAGTGGTCCGTCATTTGATTCTAAGTTCCCTTTCTGTCCTTAATCTCCAAATCAAATTCTTGCAATAGAAGTATCCACTTGATTAAACGAGGCTTTGCATCTTTCTTTGCCACCAAGTATCGAATTTTCGCCTGATCTGTGTACACTATCACCCTAGTCCCAATCAAATACGCACGAAACTTGTCAAAAGCAGACACAACTGACAAAAGTTCCTTCTCTATGGTGGTATAATTCAATTGAGCATCAGTAAAGGTCTTGCTCGTATAGTATATCACATGAAAGATCGTGTCCCTTCGCTGGCCCAAAATAGCCCCCTTAACATAGTCATTGGCATCACACATTAATTCAAATGGAAGGTCCCAATCTGGTTCGGTGATCACTGGTGTTGTAGTTAACTTCCTCTTTAAATGCTCAAATGCAAACAAGCAATCTTCATCGAACTTGAATTGTTCATCCTTCTCCAATAAGCTGCATAGTGGCTTTATGATCTTGGAGAAGTCTTTAATAAACTTCCTATAGAATCTTGCATGCCCTAAAAAACTGCAAACACCTTTTACAGAAGTTGGTGGAGGCAAATTCTCAATGGTCTCTAATTTGGCTCTGTCCACCTCTAATCCTTTCTTTGACACCTTATGTCCCAAGATGATTCCTTCTTGTACCATAAAATGGCACTTTTCTCAATTTAAAACCAAATTTGTTTCCACACATCTCCTCAACACCATCACTAGATTTTCCGAACACAAATCAAATGAATCACCGAATACTGAAAAGTCATCCATAAACACTTCCACATTTTGCTCCACTATATCCGAAAAAATTGACACCATATATCTCTAAAAAGTGGCTGGGGCATTGCACAACCCGAAAGACATCCTTCTAAAAGCAAATGTACCATATGAACATGTGAAAGTTGTGTTTTCTTGGTCTTTTGGAGCTATCACAATCTGATTATAGCCTGAATATCCATCCAGAAGGCAATAAAATTCATGACCTGCTAGTCTATCCAACATCTGATCAGTGAACGGTAGTGGGAAGTGATCTTTCCTTGTAGCTTTATTAAGTCTGCGATAGTCCATGCAAACTCTCCACCCCGTTACTGTCCTCGTTGGTATCAATTCATTATTCTCGTTGGAGACCACAGTCATTCCTTCTTCTTCGGCACACACTGTACCAGGCTCACCCATGAGATGTCCAAGATTGGATATAAAATTCATGCATCCAGCCATTTCAACACTTCCTTCTTGATCACTTCCTTTATAATTGGATTACGTCTCCGCTGTTTTTCCATTGAAGGCTTGCTCTTATCTTCCAGTAGGATCTTTTTCATGCAAAATGATGGGCTGATCCCTTTGATATATGCTATGGTCCATCCAATGGCTGATTTGAAATCTCTCAAAACTCTTAGCAGCTTTTCTTCCTGGACAAATGTTAGTGCAGAAGAAATAATAACAGGTAATTTTGAATTATCATTTAAAAATACATACCTCAAATGGTCTGGAAGTGGTTTCAACTCAAGTTCGAGAGGCATTTCAAGAGATGGCTTTAATTACACTGATGTCTCCCCAACAATATTTAATGGCTCAACAGGAGTCTTGAATTGTCTGAACTGTGGAGTTGTGTCAAGTATTTGAACAAACTCAGTAATCTCCTCATCTTCTATCTCAGAATTTCCCAAAATAGCATTCTTTAAAGGTTCATGTTCCACCAAATTTTCTACTTCATCATTCAACACATTTTCCACCGAATCAATCCTAAAACATTCCTCTTCGTCTATAAGAAATTTCATAGCCTTGAACACGTTGAAGGTGACTTCTTGATCATGAACTCGCATTGTCAATTCATCTTTCTAAACATCTATTAAGGTCCTTTCTGTGGCTAAGAACGATCTTCCAAGAATGATCGGTATACTTCTGTCTTCTTCATAGTCCAATATGATGAAATCCGCTGGGAAAATAAATTTGTCTACTTTTACCAGTACATCTTCTACAATACCCCATGGATAAGTAATGGACTGTCGGTAAGTATGAATGAAATGTTTGTTTACCATGGGTAGGTAATCAAATCGATTGAACACTGATAGTGGCATTAAGTTGATACTCACCCTTAGATCGCATAAACATTTGTTGAAACTCATCTTTCCGATTGAACAAGGTATCGTGAAGCTGCCTGGGTCCTTCAGCTTCGGAGGTAGTTTGCGTTGAAGCACTACACTACAATCTTCAGTTAAAGCTATTGTCTCAAAATCTTCCAATCTTTTCTTCCATGATAATATCCCTTTCATAAACTTTGCATAACTTGGCATCTGTTCCAATGCCTCTATGAAAGGTATATTGATTTGTAGCTTCTTAAACACCTCCAAAAACTTATGAAACTTCTTGTCTTCCCTTTTCTTCTGTAGTCTCTGTGGATATGGAACATGGGGATGAACAATTGGTTGTTTGGTCACTTATTTCTCAGGTGCCTCTTTACTCTTCTTTTCCACTTCCCCTTGTTCAGAACCTTCTTTACACAAAGCCTCATCAGACCAATTTTCTTCACCGCGCGGCCGCGCATCTTCCTCTTGTAAAAGTGGCGCGGGCACACCATGTTGTAATTCTGCAATCTGCTTTCCTAATCTTAAAGTTATTGCCTGGCACTTCTTTTTACCCTCTCTTCTTGGATTAGCTTCAATTGTACTAGGCAATGTCCCTTGAGGTCTGTTGTTGAGCATATTGGCCATCTGACCCATCTGTGTCTCCAAATTTTTGATAGCCACTACTTGGCTCTTAATCATCACCTCGGTATTCGCCATGTACTTCATCATCATCTCTTCCATTTCTGACTTCTTCTATTAATGAGGTGCAGGTGGTGGATGATGTTGTTGCTGCTGTTGAAATCCTAGATGGTAGGGTGGTTTCGGTGCAAACTGTTGATGAGATGATTGTGACTGAAACTGATGTTGTGGTTGAAACTGTTGACTTTGTTGATATTGATTGTTTGACCAACTAAAATTTGGATGGTTGCGGTTGTTGTTGTTCTAGGCATTCTGGAACTGATTCTGATTTCTAGTAGTTGCTCACATACTACACTGATTTTGAACTGATTGTACATTGATCAGTTGGATGTGACCCTGCACATATCTCACATACAAAAGCAACTGTCTTTGTTTTACTCTCCACCAAAGAATCAATCTTTTTTGTCATAGATGCCATCTGAGCTGACAACTGAATGATACCATCCACCTCTAACAATCCTACACCTTTAGACTGTGGCATTCTAGCTATAGGATTTTGAAAGTCATTTGCTACCATAGTCTCTATAAGATTATAAGCCTCTTCATAGCTCTTAGCCCATAAGGCTCCTCCTGCAGCTGCATCTTCAATTGGCCTTGACTGCCATCCCAATCCATTATAAAAAGTATTAATCACCATCCAATCTAGCATTCCATGATGGGGACATTTCCTTAGCATCTCTTTATACCTTTCACAGGCTTCATATAAAGATTCACCTTACTGCTGCTCGAACTGAGAAATTATTGTCCTCATTTTAGCAGTCTTAGCTATTGGGAAAAATTTGGCTAAGAACTTTTGTGCTAAGTCCTCCCATGTTATAATAGATCCTGAAGGTAGAGAGTGAAGCCAACTTCTTGCCTTGTCCCGTAAAGAGAATGGAAACAATCTAAGCTTGATTGCATCTTCTGACACTCTATTGTACTTGAAAGTGTCACATATCTCTATGAAGCTCAATAGATGTTCATTTGGATCATCTGTAGCAGCACCCCCAAACTGTACCGAATTCTGCACCATTTGAATAGTGCCCGGCTTATCTCAAAGGTGTTGACTGCTGTAGCTGGCCAGACTATGCTTGACTATAACCAATTAATGTTTGGCATCGAGTAATCTCTCAAGGCCATGTGTTCCTCTCTTTGTTCTTCGGCTGCCATGCTGGATGTTGAATTCTCAAAATCTACTTGTATACTTATATCACACAAAGGAGATCTAAGAGCTCAAAGTGGCTGTCAGGTCTATTTTGGGCTTTCTAGGTTACCCTAGAAACCCAGACAGTGCTTGATAGCTACTTTGTGCCTTGATTAATTTTATCTTTGATCATTGTTTAGGTGTTTGTGTGATACAATCTTGTAGTCCTCATGTTAAAGAACAACATTACTACACTCAGGTAGCTTAACTAAATCACAATCTCAAGATCTGAGTCGGTCAAACCTTGTCAAAAAACTTGTTCATCAGTTTTCTAGAAATTCCAGAAAACCCAAATCATGCTCGGGCAACCTAGTTTGACTGTCTACTACTTTGATCCTGTTTGTTGTTTATGTGATCTAAAGCCATGGTTTTATAGTCCACATACCAGAGTATAACATAGATACATTAACACAAGCTAAACACATAACATCTGAAAGATCTAGGCTCATGAAAATCTTGTTAGACTAATCTGGGGAATTTCTGGGTTACCCAGAAACTTAAACCCATGCCTGGTCAACCCACTTTGACCATTAATATATGGGATCTGGACATGCTATGAAGAAGATTCCACTTCCAGATTACTCCCCTCATAGCATATTAAAACTCTATTACATCAAACAAGTCTAATCATTAACAGATCTAGATCTATGGCCTCCGACATTCGGTTGTCAGACCATAAAACTAGGGTTCTTGATAGTTTTGAAAACTTCATTTTTAAGCACTTTGATGTTATGGATCTATGATATATCATCATAGATCACTAAATAAGATCTTATAACACTTAAATAAACACATAAACACAACATCTATCTTAGGATACAAGATTAATTTTTGTTAGGGTCTATACCTCTCTTTGAACAAGCTTTGATCCTTGCTTCCTAAACTGATCTTGGGGTGTTAGGGACCTATCTAGGGACTAATTTACTTGTTAATTTCGTGTCTTGAGAGTGAGAGAGTTTTGGCTAAGTGTTTAGAACTCAAATAAGGATAACTTTGGTTTTTCTCTCTCTTTAATCCCTTAACTTTGATGCAATGTATCTAAATGTTGCATGGTGTCACTTAAGATCAAATTTAGCTTGATTTGAAGCACATGTTGATATCCAAGATATGGTGACTCACATGATTTAGAAAATCTTTTAACTTACAAGTTAAGTAAAAGGGTATTTTAGTAATTTTACATCCAAAAGGGTATTTTGGTAATTTACCACATGATTTTAAGGGTAGTTGTTGCCTCCTTTTTAGTCTAACAAAAAGGACTCTAACTCGTGCAAGTATACATGGGTTAACAAGTAGTACAGAGTAAGAAAAGTATCGATCCACGGAGAAAGGTATTAAATCTAATTTATCATGCAACAACTTAATCACTATTTCTATATGCTTAAACGATCAACTCACAATTAAATTGAATTCTAAATTAATTAATGAAACAAAATTATAATTACTAAAGTAATGAGATCAAATAGGAGAGAAATGGGATTCTAATATCATTTAATGTTTCATCTAAAATGCAACCCTCATGCTATGTTTAATTATTTATCATGGAAAGCTAGTTAAGAGCACAAAAGTAGAGCATAACCATTTTTCAATGAGTTATGTCTAATTTACACAAAATCCACAATCAATAGAATTCATGTAAGCATCACTATTACCAAAAATCACTATATGTCTATGTGAAATTACAGCAATAATGAATTAAAGTGCAGGCACTCTTCATGACTACACACGGTGGACCGATATATGCCTATCCGGGTCACAAATCACAAAGCTTAAATAAATTTCCTCATGAACATATGCCATTATGATATAATATATACTTAAATTTCATTTTCCAAATCCATACAAGAAATTAGTGTGACTGGTGATCAACCATTCAAGCATTCAAACATTTTGCTCAATCATAATGGGCAATCCAACGATAAATATTCAACAATACATTCAGATATACATATTCAAACCAGGCATCAAAATCCATTAGAATCCCATAATGGAGTTTAGTTCATTTCTGAACCAAAAGCCATTATGGGATTGAAGCAAACAATTAAAATAGAAATGCAAACAAAAGTTATGAAGAAATGAGAGAATCAAATCTACAAATTCCTGCTGCAAGTTCTGTTTCCTAGCTTGTCCAATTCACCAAAAATCTCTAGAAATGAAAAGCTAATTTTATTTAGTAATCTAGAATAAGAGAAGGTCTAAATGTAGAAATCCAATCTTCAAACCCTCTCTAGAATAGCTAAAACCTAAGAACAGTAATGATAATGTAAAAACTAATAACAAAACACATCTCTGGTGCCAACCAAATCGTCTCAGTTGAGCAAAACATGCTCAAATTCAAAATTACAAAAAGTTAGCAAAATTAACTGAAGAAGACACGCGCGGCCGCGTGGCTTTATAGTGTAATTCAGGCGCGGGTGCGGTATAGAGTTATCTGGCGAGTGCTTGGCACGGGCGCGCCAAAGCCCTGTGTTGTTGGAGCACAACAGCGCAATGCTTGATTTGCCTCTGTCTTGCCTTAGGCGTGGGCGCGTGGTGTTTAGCTTTACTAGCAGCGCGGTCGTGTTGCTACTACAGTATGTCTTCTACTGTCTTTTTACTTGTTGTTGCTGCTTTTTGCTGCTACTAGCTTGCTTCTTCATTTCCTCACTTCTGCACTTCACCATTTCATTAATCTCCTTCTGATTTGCTCACGTCCACCTTGCCATGCTTTTTCTAGCTTCATGCCATCCATGCCAATCCATGTTATTCCATGCCTTTCCTTGCCTTCAGTTGTCATTGTAGTTCCAGGTACAAATACTGCAAAATAAACATAAAATGCAAATAAAACATAATAAAACTACTTAAGTTGAGCATAATTCCAGTGAGTTGGCACCCAAATAAGTAGGTATAAAACCTACTTATCAGTAGTCTAGTCATTTGACATAATTCCCTTTAATCTTAACCCTTAGGGTTTGATAATTATAATTACGATTTCCTGATTAGGGTTTAAGGCTTCCGAATAGGATATTATGGTTCCCAGAAATACAATTAGGGTTTCTAACTGATCGTTAGGGTTTTATAACTATATATTAGGGTTTCTAATCCACCATTAGAGTTAATAAGGTTATACATTATTTGATCACTCTTCGATCATTAATCTATACTGTACCAACACATACTCAAAGATATAATTACAATCATTGTACTAACTATCGAATCCCTATCCGTAACTAGGGTTAGGGTTTTCATTAGCTATTTAACAAAACTTCACTCATATTACTCAGTCAATAAATAGGTTGACCATCTTGCTAAGCTCATATCACAGATACTCATCATAATATTGATAATCAATATCAATATTATATATATATATATAAAAATTATTTGTAAAAATTGAATTGTTTAAAATTCTTTGTCCTCACAACTGATTCAGACAGCTTCCGAATCTAGATTCGGTTTCCGTGATGGACAATTTGCAGCTGCATCCAGCTTGTAAATCATCTACGGTGCCTGAATTTCCTTAGATGACTCTCATGCCCACAAGGAGTTTGGCACTGCTATATATCTTATTTTCTCGAAGATGCTTTGCATCTCAAAAATAAAAACAATCCAGCCGAACACATAATAAAATGGAAGTATCAAAGGCCTCAATTACTATTGAGCACAAGGGTTTGAAAAACCTGGTTTACAAAATATCACTGCTATATCTTGTTGAAATTGAACTTTTATACAAAAGTCAAACCCTTTGTATATAGGTGCAAACGAGGCATAGCACTACTTTCAAACAACTGCACATAGGCCCTACACACACATTTATAGATAAAAGTTTAAGGAAAAGTGGCGGTAACCGTGTTATCATGGAAGTCGAGGGGTGCCTAACACCTTCCCTCCCCCGAACCCTAACGAATTTTGGTTTCTTAGACCAGTTAAATAGTGTCAAATACACGGGTCTTTGTGCAAATCTTTTCTCGATTGAGTTGGTGCAACCATTTAAAAATACCAACTAGCGACTCTTACAGTCAAATCGCCGACATATACATGTCGAACCTTTTCAACCATGTTTTTTCAAACAAATCTCACCTAAAATGAGAACACCAAAAGACAAGAACGGAAAGGCACAAATAAAATCTCGACGTCGACTCCTTTGATACTTCCTTTTATCTTTATTTTTCTTATATGATCTACCCAAATCGCTTTATTCTGCATGAAAGCTCTTTGTGATTTTCTTGGAAAATCGTTTTGGGTGATAATGTATGCAAAGAAAGCACCAAAAAGAGGTCGGATCATCATCGGGCATGGAAGCCATCTCGATGAATCCAAACACTAACAAACATAATTTTTACTATGGTTGGATCTTAAATCCAAATTCTCATGACAAACCCCTCAAACTCGTTTTAAGATCAAATATTATATGTACAGCGATTTGTAGTATTTAAACATTACATTTAACAAAAAAGTTCATTATGGGAATCTAGTTAAGATCCATTCAGTAGACCATAACCCCAGGATTCCTAGGCTCACATTGATATGCTTAAATATGTATATATAACATCCTAGACTTGATGTTAGGTGATTTCATCAGTTGAAATCCATATATCAAGAAATTAAGAACTCCTCGCCTCTAAATACAGATCTAGGGCTCTACGGAGTGACCAGGACTCACCAAAGCAGTAAAACATCTAGATACCATATAGCTAAGCTAATCTAGCATATAGGTTAGAGCATCATGCTTCATAACTATTATAACTTCATTTACAACTGAAAATGCACAAATTAACTGATAGAAACTCAATATCTACCCATTAATACGCGATATATATGTAAAACAACAAATTTAACTGGTAAAAAATGCTATATCTATATAGATATAGTATTTATAACAATATTTACAATGAAAGTGGCTAAAATAAGTGTTTTTCACCTTTAGGGACGCATGAACAAGCTTCTTATGGCTTGGGATCAACTTATATCACTTGAAACTTACAATATATATGATATATAAGATCAAAAAATTAAAATATGACGAAAAGGGGCAAGATCTGAGCTCTCTTTAACTTCTCTCTCTAGCTTCTCCTTCTTACATGTATGAAATAATGAGCTTCTATTGCTGAGTTAAGGTGATCCAAGTCAGACCACAGGTGTACCTAAAGCTGGAGCAGATACACCTGAGGTTGGGCCCCAAGGCTTCTGTTGTCTCAAACTTTGTGCCTTAGGTCTTGGTCTGATGAAAGTTGAGCTCCGTATCCAAAAATCTCAGAAAGTCTGACTGACATGGAGTCTAGAAAGAGGATGCAATTATCTAAAAAGTATCTTCTGGCTCCCGAGGGTCATCAATCAGCTTGTCTTTGATAGCTCGCAGTTCATTGGTTGCTGTTGTGATGTATTATAGTCACATCCTTAGCTTTGTGATCCTTATTCAGTTCACGTCGTGTCTAGACATCGTTGCACCTTGATCTCTCCTTTGGGTTTTCACCAGAGTGAAATGGTGCTTTTTCCCTAGCACGAGGTTGTCTCCGAAGTGAAATGATTTGTTTGCCCTCCTGCAGGGTTAGTCCAGGGAATGCGAAATTTTGAGTGTCTACACTAATCATGCAGGAAGGCAAAAATGTCTTTTTACATCTCGAAGATAACCTTGAGAAGAAGTTACAACAACCATCAACCACGAAGACAGCCCCATGGAACATCAAATCAACTTGGGAGATCAACCCTAAGGAAAAAAAAAGTTGACAGCAGTCAAACTCCGAAGACAACCCCAAGGGACAGCCAAAAGCCACTTTAACCCTGGATATAACCCCGGGCGGGCAAAAAGTGGAGTGTTGACAACACAACATAAACCACAGACATCCAGCTCTAAACATGGTCATCAAGAGCCATCACAAAAATCCTGAGTGCAAACTACTCAAGGACAGCTCAACGGAGTGCCTGTGAATACCTGAAGATACTATTCTGGTCGTGGACCAATCTTCCTTGATTCAGAAAAGGGCAAGCCCTATGTCATTGCGTAGCTCTCGGAAAGAGATTTTTTGAATGGTATGTCACATCTCCATAGGATTCCCAAATTGCAATTTATTAAGGTTTCAAGTAGCCTGCACATCGATCGAGGTGCACATACTTTGAGCCAGCAGGGCCCACCAAGCCTAGCTGTAGGTCTACTTGTAGTTGTCATAGGTAGACTCATGACTAGTCGGGCTATAACTATTAGCCCCCCAATAGCTCACTTAAGTATAAGAAAGAGAGAAAGGGCTCAAGAGAGAAAATTCGAGATCTAGAGTGAGAAATAGCTTAAATATTGCTTCAATCTTTGTGCATCTCTTCTGTAAACACTTATATATATATATACCACAACCTATCAAGTTTTAACTGGTGGAACTGAGTTTAAAGGCGCCAAAAGCCATTTGATAGCCAATCTCGTGCCAGATTGTAAGAGTTCTTCAGATCTGCTTCTTTATCTTGCTTTACGCTATATATAAATGTTATATATATAGATCTATCTCTATATAGCAAAGATCTACTTTTTAACCATTCATTTCTTGTAAATAGTTAATATTTATCATTGTATTGACTAGATTTATACTAGATCTAGCCAGATCTAGCTTTTAACCGGTTCAAAAGTAGTAAAAATTGAACCTGGAAGCTAAAATGACTAAGATCTGTATAGATCTAGTTTATTTTCTAGTTTTTGTAAACATTTAGCAACCACGTAACCCTAGATCTATATATAGAGGAGACGAGAGGCTTGTTTACTCGCATACAAAGATTTGTTCAATAAATTTCTTGTTTAGCAAATGTTTTAATTTATTTGTGCATAATATGTTTAAATATTCATTGTACAAGCTTTAAATATGCATGTGAGCCTAGGAACTACAACGGATTGAAGATCCAATCAATGAATTTAGATTTGGTTCCAGTGATGGACTTGTTTAAGTTGTAAATGCCAAATTGCAATCCAGTGTGAATGTAATATAGGGCCTTAAGATGGTTATTTGGATTTAAGGCTCTAAAATAGTTAAAATATGTATGTTGTGGTCGGGCTTACTTCGATGGCTTACATACCCATAAGAAGCTCGACCCTTGTAAATAGTTCATATCTAGCCTAGTAGATGCTTCACATCTCAAGAAATAAAATCAAATCAAGTCGAATGTGGAATAAAATAGAAGTATCAAATGCCTCAATTCTTATTTGAGCAAAAGGGTTTGAAAATCAGATTTCAAAACCTCACCTTAATATCTGTTAAAAACTAAACTTTTATGTAAATCAAACCCTTTCTACATAAGTCCAAAGAGGCACATCACTACTTTCAAATAAAGCACAAAATATCTTTTCAAATCAAAAGCTTTCAACACACACATATACACACATTGCATAAAGAATGAAAAAGTAGTGGTAACCGTGTTTCACAAAAGTTGGGGGGTTCCTAACACCTTTCCCTTGCCTAAGTAAGCCCTCGAACTATATGAATCTCGAGTTCCAGACCAATTAAATAGAGTCACATATTATGCCATATTGTAAAAATCTTTCAAAACTCGGATGAGTTGATACATCCATTTAAAAGCATATCAACTGGCGGATCTATCTAATTCGGCCCAATCATTAAAATTAAACTTTTAAAATCATCAACATTTATGTCGGTCTTTTCTAAAAAATACTCTCTTACAAGATAAGTCAATATAGATCACTTAAACGGTAGTAAATAAACCATAGAAAAGGGAAAAACACGGCGTCGATAGGTGGCGACTCCGCTTGGGAACGTAGAGGGCTTAAGCCACATTTTTAATCTTTTCAATTCTCTTTTATCTGCATGTCTTTGAATGTTGTCTTTACATTGAATGGATGTGAATGAATGCTTTATTTACAATGCTTTATATTAGTGATTCGCACAATGCCATCATATTGCATTCGGTGAGGTGCGATGTATGTGAATGTATGTTGTGTGATTCCTCCACCAGGAGGCTAACTCGTCGGTGGCTGATTACTGGACTCAAGAAGAGTATAATCTCGCGAGGCTCAAGAAAGGTGCCACTCAGATCCGCTCCAATTAAAAGATCAGATTAAATTCCCATCTAGTAGATTGCGATGATATGGAAACCTTCATGCCAAAAAGACCATGAGAGTAACCTAAGATAGTTCAGCCTCTAATAAACCAAAGACCAAGGGAAGTCGCTTCATGCATTTACTTTCAATTAATGTCAAATTTCAATTCCATGTCAAATACTAAATGTCAATTCCTGTCAAATGTAAATTCTATGTCAAATATCAAACCTTGTCATGGTATCCTGTCATCAAAACAACTAACCTTTGTTTTGCAGGAAAACCTTAAAAAACCCTAAAAACTGACATATTACACATCATACATACTGTTAGTGTATGTTAGGACTAAACTACATACCCTTTTTTGTAGGCAAGATTGGTCATATTACCAGATCGAAGTCTAAAAAGGCACAATGCCTATCTTCAGACATGGCTACAAGTTCCCCATCTGAATCTACTACTGTATATCTCAAGAAAAGTTTGAGGGACTTAGAAATCAGATAGTAGAGTTGGTTATCCTCCTAAATTTGTTCTTTGGTGTTCTCATGTTAATGTGAGATTTGTTTGAAAAACAAGTGAAAAAGGTCCCATATGTATAATGTCGACGATTTGATTTTTAAGAGTCGCCAATTGGTGTATTTAAATGGGTTGCACACCAACGCAAATCAAAAAAAAAGGTTTGCACATCGACCAAAGGATTTGACACATCGCTAAACGGGTCTGTGAAACCGAGATTCATTTGGGTCCTGGGGCTTGATTATGTGAGGGAAGGTGTTAGGCACCCCGACATCCGTGTGTTACTATGACCGCCACTTTTCAAAGAAACTGTTATATATGAATGTGTGTGTGTGTGTGTGTGTGTGGATCAATGTGCAATTATTTGGAAGTAGTGTTGTACTGCTCGCACCTATATACATAGGGTTTGAATTTATAGAAAATTCAGTTTTTTAAACAAGATATAGCAATGACGTTTTGTAAAAGAGGTTTTTCAAACCCCGTGCTCAATAGTAATTGAGGCCTTTGATACTTCCATTTTATTATTAAATGTTCGGCTTTGTTTGTTTTTATTTTCGAGATGCGAAGCATTCTCGAGAAAATATATACAAAGAAAGGTCGAACTCCTCATGGGCATGACAACCATCCAAGGAAATTCAGACATCGTAAAATAATGTACAAGTCGCCATAAATTAAAAAATGTCCATCATGGGAATCAATCTAGATTCAAGAGATCAATCTGTGATCACATGATTCCTAGGCTCACATGATATCGCAATTTGTATGGAAAGCAAAAGAAGTAGCTATATATATATAAAAGTGAAAATATATATATATACAGATATGATCAACCACCACGTAAGCAACTCCATGGGGGATCGAAATGTAAATATATATATATAAAATATATATATATATATATATATATATATATATATATATATATATATAAGATATGATCAACCACCACATAAGTAAACTGTGTGGGATAAATGTAAATAAAGTCAGTAAAAAGTTTATCAAATCGCCATTAAGTAAACTCAAAGTGTGATTAAATGTAAATAAAGTCAGAAAAATTATCAATCGCCACTTAAGTAAACTCCAAAGTGTGATTTAAATGTAAATAAAGTAAAGTAAAAGGCCATGTAAGTAAACCTGTGCCAAAAAATGTAAATATATATAAATATATATATATATATATATATATATATATATATATATATATATATATATATATATATATATATATAAAATATATATATATAATATATATATATATATATATATATATATATATATATATATATATATATATATAAAAAAGTAAACGCACCGGATGTAAATCTGTGCTCATCGATATGTCCGACAACAATTATATATATATATATATATATATATATATATATATATATATATATATATATATATATATATATATATATATATATATATATATAAAATATATATATATAAATGAGTAAATATATATATATATATATATATATATATATATATATATATATATATATATATATATATAAATAAACGCCTGCATCAAGTCTAGGCTCAATCGAGGCATAACTCGATAATGTTAGTCCATATATGAAATATATATATATATAATATATATATATACATACAAAATGAAAAAACCACTTGATCAAGTCCGCAAACGACACACACAACACGACTCTCAAATGTGTATAACAAAGGTGTGCTAATATGAGAAGAAGGCTTTATATAATGTGAGAAGGCTTACAAGTAATCGCCAATGTAGACTTCTATGACTTTAAATGGATAAACACTCACCCCCCACGGATAAAAGATAGCTATATGTGAGCTAACAAGTGTTTAAAGATGAGGAAACACTCAAAAGATGTGTATACAGAGTAAAATGGACATGTGGCTTCTCGCTCGCTTTTTCTCTCCTTCTCTTCTTCAAATGGTCTGACCCCAAGGGCTCATATTTATAGATCGATGGTCGCAGTAGTACCGCCGCCAAGCCGCAGGTTGTACTCGCTACCTGGTCGTGGTGCATCCGAGCCTCGCATGGGTCCCATTGTCTCTCAAGTACATGCACTCATGCACGTAATGTAATGTCCGCTCGAACTTGCAGTAACTTCAATCCGAGCATCCGAACGAGGTATATCCGACCTTCTTCTGACCGCTTGTGTCGAGAGTTACGCAATGACATGGATTAGAGGTTGTACGGAAGTCGAAGAAGAGGGTCTATGCCCATGGTCTTCAAGCTTCAAATTCTATCCAAAGTATCGCCACGCGTAATAGTCACCGGATTGTTACTCCTCGCTTCTTGTGGGACATTGTTGGATGTATGTATGTATGAAGTGTTGAGACGACGCGCAGTGTGTGAAGAGACAAGATGACGTTTGACTCTTCGCCGGGTTATCGCCGATTTGAGTTGAAAGTAGACGCTGCTCGTGGTTACATCCGAGATTGACTACTTGTTGGTATGCCGCGATATCATCTTGTGAGAGAAAATGTTGAGGGAAGAAGACGACATTTTGACTCCTCACCGGGTTATCGCCGGCTTGAGCGAAAGCAGACGTTGCTCGTGGTTACATCCGAGATTGACCGCTTTGTTTGTATGCCTCATCATCATCTCGTGGGTGTGCCCGCTCGCCCGTTGTTAGCTCCGGGTCCGAGGTATGAGTGCCTCAAGCACAGAGGTCTCGAGCTTGAAGTCGATCGCATGTGTTTGAAACAAACATTTCGAGTTATCGCCGAAATCGCAAAAGCATCCTCGGGGCTATCACCAAGGATGGAGTCGCTACTCCCAAAGGTTGGTTTCGGACTCGAACCGAATGTCACGGTGTTATCGCCGAGATGTAACTCGTCCTCTCCGTGTTGTCCGGTCTTTTGATCTCGCATACCGGGGTTATCTCCGAGATTGGAAATGACATTCCTATTTGTGTTCGGTTGGAAATGATGTTCCGCTTTGTGTTCGGGTTGAACCGATGTTCTCGCTTTGGTTCCGGTTGAACCGAACTTCTAGTAGTATCCAAATGGATGTCACCGCCTTCCGTGGTTATCTCTCGAAAGATTTAATCGCCTCCCGCAATGTCAAGAAGAAAAATGCGCAGTAAAATTTTGAGTGTTCACAGATGCCCTCTTTATCATATTCATGCAATGCAAGGCATGGATAGGATAAAGAATCCTAGACACTTGAAATGCAAGCAAGATAAACATGATGCTATATGCAAAGAACATGATGCAAATGTATGATGCATGATTGTCGTGTAATCCCGTTGGGATGACAATCAAATGATGGCTTTGACACGCGATCCAAGTCTCCAAGGATGTCGACGTTGGGGCTATCACCAAAGTCTTGAATCCTAGACATCGGCTTATATTCCATAGAGGTACCTCTTGTGTGTAAGAGATCCGTGGGGATAAAGCTTTGTCTATTTGAGGATGTGTATAATATCATTTCCTCATCGCCTGTTGAGTTATCGCCAACAGTTTGATTTCGTCGCTGTGGTCGCTCGACCTTTCGATGATGTGTGTATCAACGGACAGATCCCTCATGGGTGCATTGTCAAGGTTGTTTGACCTTCATTGATGTATGTGTCAATGGTAGCATTATGTTGTAAACCTCGCCGGGATACGTAGATGAGTTGCTTCGATGGGTTTATTTGCCATCTACCGACATGACGTCAAGGTTGCTTGACCTTCATTGATGTGTGTATCAATGGTCAGATTATATTGTAAATTCCCGCCGGGATACGTAGATGCTTGAAAGATGTGATGTGTAGACTTCTCACCGGGATATACTTGATACTTGATACTTTTTTGTAATCGGCCGGGATATTTGAATCATTTGATAATTTTATTGTAAATTTCACGGGAGGTTTGGTATTTCGTGGTTTTGCGTCAGAATTCCCCCGCCGGGAAGTTTAGGGTTGTGACCTCGCAAATGACAAGATCGGACCTTTGTGGGGGTATGTCGAGCATGATCCGTGAAAGTCGAGCTCATTGGTATAGTATACCCCGCATTCAAAGTAATACCATTGAGACGACGGAGTTTAACTCAACCGACAAGAAACCAGATTTCAGTGCTATTCCGCCAATCGCAGTAGCATTTTTATTCCCGATTGGCCTTTTTCAATTTTGTGAGACCTCCTTTGCAACTCTAACTCGAGCGAGCTGAGGTGTGGGACCCATGTAGAAGTGATGCAGTACATCCGCTAGAGAGTCAGCAGTGAGCCTCATGGCCAACCGTGTTTATGTATAAGCCAATGGTTGCTTTATAAGTCATTTTCAAGTTGCGCAGCCAAGGAAATCTGAGAGCTCTTCTTCAGATCTCGCCGAAGTTCGGGCAACTTTTTCGTGATATTCGCCACCGCACAAGCGTTCTTCATCATCCCGGTAATATATGCATGTATTTTTTCCAATTTCTATCCGTTGGAAAATGACTTATCACATGAAATGCATTTAGACACATAGTAGTGAATATGCATGCTGATATGACTTGATAAAAAATATTCAACATAGCAAATGTTAGTATTAAACCATGCTGAATATAATGATGTGAAAAAATTTGACTTTTGAAACAGTCAAATTGGCACCTTTTACTATCATTTCTTATCCTATCTGAGGACAAATGAGTAAAGGCATAAAAGTAAAATAATCCTGGTAATTAGACTACACTTACGGATTTTTTTTACTGTGATGTGATAATGCATGTAGGATGTATATGACTGTGTATAGGTGTGCTACTGAATGGCCACCTAGTCATGCCTATGTGCATGTGGATAGTCCCATTTACAAAGGGGGCTATGGAAAAATTTTCCCAAAATGTAGGTATTGGGTAGTCATGCATTTTTAACTCTACTGTAGATGTATGTTAAAACAATGCATTTTGAAAAGCTCCAGGTAAGAAATTACCACACCCTTTCTGAGGTGATTTGGAGACTTGTTGTCCAGATATTATGGATCCGGATCAGCCGAGTAGTTCCCGCAGGACCACTTCTGGTGTACGGAGGAGAGCTTCTGAAGAGCCTCAACGCCGCTCTCGTCGACATACCTCGCTGCTTAGTGGAGGCGGTGATACGTCCTATTCGGGTTGAAGTGCCGAATGTTGAGGACGAGGAGGAGGATGTACCGATCGAGGTTCCCGCCCCCGTCAGACGTGTTCCCCGTAGGGAATTGCTGTGTATTCAAGTGGCGTAACCTGCATCTTCCGGGTGACTTGAGTAGGCATCCTTCAAAGATACCCGCACGCAAACGAGGTATGAAGTTAGATCTTTAATCTTCCTTATTTCCTATTGATGAGGAGTCAAGGATTCTCGATGTTCGATCCGCAGATTTGATGTAGGTTCCCGCTTCACACAAACCTCGAGGGAATCGGTTTAGCATCCACTCTATGTATCAAAGCTTTTGCATGATGACTACAGAGCGATCATCCATGGTCGGGATTTGGGATGTTCTTTCCATTCTACCCCGTCGTTGTC
Source organism: Panax ginseng (assembly GCA_020205605.1). NCBI lineage: Eukaryota > Viridiplantae > Streptophyta > Magnoliopsida > Apiales > Araliaceae > Panax > Panax ginseng. Next base: position 125,684,786 of record CM035131.1, on the reverse strand, counting down.
CCCTCGGGTTACCTCGTGGCATTGTCTCGAGCGGTGGTTTCACCTGCACTACCACCCATTTGTTGGATCGTGAGGTGATGATGACGCCGATGGATCGCTGGTTTATCATAGTGTATGGAGTTTGAGGGGATCCGGTGTTTGCACGACGATGGATATCACCCCCACCGCCGCCGATCCTTGTTGGGAGTTCCTATGAGGCGCCAAAGGTGGACTATTCAGACGGGTCCTTTGAGCGTAGAGATGCTATGAAAGGGTCATTGAGTGAGCCCATACCCGATGATGTGAGAGTCGTGGATCGCATTCTTCTACGATTGTTCTCGATGATCATTAGGGGTCGCTTTATAGCAGATAATAACTCTCTACGGTGTCCTTCGCTTTGATCGCCGCCACTCGACACGTGGACCGTGATAGAGAGTATGATTGGGGTTCCTACACCTTTGCCTATTTCTCTGGGGAATGCGATGCGATCGCAGGGCTTGACCGAGGCGTGGTTAGGATTCTACCCATTTTCGCCGGTGAGTGTTTTCTTGTCTTTTCCCATGTATAGGTTAAGAGTGTTGATCGACAACAGCAGATGTTTGCCTTTTTGTGTTGGTAGCTTTTGGGCCCATGAGAGGCTTCCCCTTTTCAATGCCCCCGTGAGAGCGTGTTAGGTTTAGATACCTATCCACGAGGATGGAGATGGCATCATTCCATACCGGGAGAGGTCCCTGCTGGTCGAGGGTTTCACTCATTGTCGCCATACCTGGAGTTGTTGACACCGATGTCATCACATGGATTCCCTACGAGAGAGCATTTGGGAGTTGGTTTTGAGGATGGGTACCGAATCGAGTAGAGTACGTCATTTCCACCCGCAGGATTCTCTCTTCACATGATGGAGGATGGGAGCTCTATTTAGAGAGCGTGTTATTAGGGAGCACTACAGAGAGATCCAGATGCCGATCTTGCTCCCCCGCCAGCGTTATCGGGCCTATTTTCGCAGCCACCCATCATCGACATCCCATTGATGGGGATCGATGGTTTTACATTGTCGAGGGCCCCGGTCTCGTGGAGATGTTCAAAGATTGGTGGATCCTCGTACTATTGGAGCTCGCACTCCGCGCACACACAGCTTTATGGGGGATATGGTTCCGTGATCCGATGATGATGATGGATTGGCTAGCCCGTGGTCGTAGATCCGACTCATGTGACACAGATTGACAGATTGACCCAAGAATTGGACCGACACATCTTTTCATTCAAGCATTTGGGGTAGATCCTTCAGAGGTAGATACTTTTGATCCTTCCACTCAAGCACCGCCCCTCAGTGACCCATATGGCTTTTTTGCTGCAGCAGATCCTCCTCAGATCTACCGACATCCCCGTAGATAGAGATCCAAGTGACTCAGAGGAGTTACATCAGTGGACAAGATCGATGATGTAGACATCGACACCATTGACTTTTTTTCTCGATGTATTTTCGCTATCTCTTTGATAGGCCTCTCATCAGTCACCGGGTAGCTTCACCCCATTCTCGCTATATCTTTGATAGCCTCTCGTTAGATGTTGGGTAGCTTTCACCCCATTTCCTCGTATTTTAGTCATCAGACAGAGATGTATTAGATGATGATATACTTAGGAATGTATGTATAATTTTCCATTCCCTATATCATATTGCCATCTATTGTATCATGCATGTTATTATGTTATGCATATATATATGTATGTCCAGAGATATTCAAAGATCGAATTCGGATGGTCTTTATGACACTACCCTGCATGTATGTCTTCTTCGACAGCTTAGTCAGATTGATCATACCCCACCATTTTTGGTGGTATCTCGTATGCGCTCATGGTATGATAGTATATCACCATCGCATATGGTGATCAGAGATGATTTGTCGCAAAGATACTATGACCCCCGTTGATGTTTTGTGTTCCCACTGTGATTTGTAGAGGGTATGCTAGAGCACGGGGGTATCGGAGAGGCAGTGTTTTCCGATTTGGGACCTGTGGAGTCGACTCCTACTTTGGAGGAGTATGCACGGTTGATTTATGTCGCCACCGGATGCAACCTTGCATGTATATGGCTATTGGAGACATGAGAGACAGCTTCATGACCCTCACCGGATTGAGACGTAGAGTGGTCCAGACGAGATTACATCGCCACGTGATATCCCAACGATTTCCTATTTGATGTGTTTGGCTCGAGGATAGCTATGCATGGCATTCGGGATTTCACCACACCCGAGGACCATTCATGCTCAACCTGCAGTAGATGTATCGCTTTCTATGCGTATTGTCACACGCCTTCATGCCGTGGCAGACATGGATGAGCCGGATATCTACGCCATTATGGCAAAGTGAGAGCTCTCGTGGAGGGTCATACCATTGTACCGATGATCATTGCAGTAGACTCGAGGTCGCCTATATACGCCGCACTTATCCGGCAGAGAGTGTTTATACAGTAGCTCTACCATGTCAGATGTGTGGTTTATGTCACACTTGAGACCGATCGGGCACATTTAGACTAAGTAGGGTTTTGTTTCACCCATGATATAGCCATGTGTCGTTCTTTCTTCCAAATTTCATGGAGTGTACATGATGTCGCATCGTGGGTCACTTTTTTTCCGGCAGGATTAGAGATCCATTTGCTATATATTGTCGTGTTCAGGCTTAGCTCACCCTACAGCCTTCATTACTCATGCTCCGTGCATGGATTATCTCCTCTAGTCGGTTTGAGGGGCATGATCACTTACCACCCATTGGTCGTTATGTGTCGTTTTGACCAGCTTTTAGGATTTTCATCCGTATGAGGGGGGCAGGAGAGAGTCGCTTCGCTTCACACCGCTTATAACGGAGGATGATCCAGTTGTATGCCCGCTGGGATCAACGAGGGTCGGGCGAGTTTTTTCGTCACCATCCAAAGTTGTTTCGCAGAGTATTCCGCATGGATGGAGACAGAGATCGACGATCACGCGCAAAGATCCAAAGCAAAGGTGGGATTGATTCTCGACGATGAGGAGCCTATAGAGGAGGCTATTATTCCCATCGATGATTTGATCACTGGGTCGCCAAAGATTTGTGATGGATTCTCCCACCCCGAAAGTGCCATCATTACTCAAGATTCTAAGACAACATTTGGAGCAGAGCTTACATCCGATGACCTATGATAGAGATCAAAGCTAGGGTCGCTGATGTCGACAAACTCTTGATGAGAGAGACGCCGCCTATTAGAGAGGGATGAGGCTATATCACCTGTGGATGCATTGATTGGGGAGCGGATGCCGCCTTTATCTCGCTAGGGATGTGGCCATTGCAGTATAGTATTCGTTAGATCCCAGATGATCATCGGGCCTTGCCGACATGAGTGCTTACATTGATGAGCATTATGCCACCATGCAGCTTAGCCTCGATCCGCTAGCTAGCTCGTAGATACCTCTTGGGTGTGAGCTTGAGCGCTACCTCCGCCTTTCAGAGAGGGATGCTATGTTAGATCCGATAGTCCGTGATACATACAGATCAGTAGATAGCTTTGTATTTTCCTCGCATGCACTAGCTTAGCCATTTTGTCATGTACAACACATATGTATATATCAAACAAAGATATGTATGGTGGAAATATATTTTGATTCACTTCCCTTTTTTAGTTATGCCTTGATACTTGCTTGATATTTGCCTATTTCTTCGTGGCCTTGTGATCTTGATGCATTTCGAACTTATCCTCGATAGATGGACATTGAGACGTCGCAAGATCTCTCTCGTAACGGATCATTGATTTTATAAATCCCTACCATCTTTGGTGTCTTGGGACCGTATCTCAGATGGAAAAGTGGAGAGGAGGGTAGTTTCTTCCTCTCTCGAGATCGACCGCACTACGATGGTCGCCAAGATTTCTATTTGTGAGAAGCCTAGTTAATTCCATCTCTTATGGGTTGGTATTATTTTTCGAGGCACGATCGCAGCCTTAGATGGTCACCGAATCTTCTATTTGTGAGAAGAGGTGGGTAATTCCATCCCTTTGATCTCAAAACCGATGAAATGTGGTGAATCAAGGTTGATCCCAAAGATCGTGTGACAAGAATTTTGTTCGTAGGGGTTAGATCGAACCATAAATGGTCGCCACATCACTTCTATTGAAGAGGAGATCAAGTTCATGTAGTAGTTCAAACCGTGTAAGAGGTTCAACGTCGAATGTGAAAGGCGATGGGTGTAGAAAAATTTTTTGTTGTTTTTGTATAGAAAGGGCGTAAAATGTTTTTTTGTTTTTTTTTTATCGCGACCGCCATATATATAATATGGTTGCCTACGCACTCGTGTATCGTGGAGATCGTGTCGACGTAGTTCGCCCCTCGTGAATAATCGCAATCAAGAAAAAGCGTGAATCCCATGTGCAAAGCTATATCATCATGGGAGAAGAAAGTTTGATCCCATAATGGGGATAAACGTGCCAAGTGTGTGAAAAAGTTTGATCCCGCCCTCGTGACAAAAACGAGAAAAAGCGATAGAAAAGTTTAATCCTTCTTTCAGATAAATCGCAGCGAGAAAAGTTTAATCCCGCCTTCGTGATAAAATCGCAAGTGTGAAAGGTTCAATCCCGCCTTCGTGATAACCAAATTGTGAAAGGTTAAATCCCGCCTTCGTGATAACCAAATTGTATGGAAGGTTTGAAATGAAGTGATACCAGTCACCGGGTTTGAAGTGTATGTTTCTCGAGGGCGTAAGAGTATGCAAAAAAAGAGAGGGTTCAAAACCGAATGACCGGTGATTTGATGATCAAAACCAGATGTTTGTTTGATGGTAACTTGCATATAGTACCGCTTTCACATGGTGTCCGAAGTTGATAAGTCGTGGAAATTCATCGCCATCCATTTCCTCGTAACTGAGAGCACCTCCGTCAATACCTCCTTGACAACAAATGGGCCTTCCCGCTTAGGAGCGAATTTTCCTTAGATTGATCTTGGTTGTCAATGATCTTCTTCAAAACCAAGTCATGTTGTTTGAATTGCCTTTAGTCGGATTTTTTTTCGTTGTAGGATCGCGGCGATCCTTTTGTCGATATAATCGACCATGGAAGATAGTCATGGATCGCTTTCGCCTATTAGAGACAATTGGTGATACCGCCTTGTACCCATTGGTCTTCACCCAACCGAGCATCCATCAATACTCCGAGGGATTCCATTTCCACCTCTACGGGGAGCACCGCTTCCATCCCATAGACTAAATGAGTAGGGGTTGCCCCAAAGGAAGCACGCATGGAAGTTCTCAGAGGCTAATAAAGTCGAGGCAAGAGGTCGTGCCATCCTTTGTGATCGGCGGACATTTTTCGCATGATCTTTTGATGTTTTTATTAGCCGCCTCAACAACACCATTCATCTTTGGATGGTAGATGACGGAATTGAGGTGTTTGATGTGGAATTTTCGCATAACTCCTCCATCATTTTGTTGTTGAGGTTCTTAGCATTGTGTTCCACACAATGACCTCTCGTTGTCCATATCGACAAACAACATTGTTTTTCGATGAAAGCAATGATGACTTCTTTAGTAACCCCGGGGAAGGAGGTCGCTTCTACCCATTTGGTGAAGTAGTCGATCATGGTGAATATAAATCGATGTCCATTATCGCTTTTGGGCTCGATGGGCCCGATCACGCCCATTCCCCACATCGAGAAGGGCCATGGTGAACTCATATTGTGGAGTTCCTCGAGGGGCGTGGATAGCATTCCCATGAATCGCATTGATAGCACCTCTTGACGTGATCATCACAAATACACTTTTGAGTGTAAGCCAATAATGCCCCTGCTCGAGGATCTTCGACACAAGTAGGGGTCCGCCATGTGAGGGCCACATACTCCACCATGGATCTCATCCATGAGTCTCTCGAGCTTGGTCTTTATCTAGACATCCGAGGAGACCTAATCCAAAGATCTCTTTGTAGAGTGCATCTCCGCGTAGTAGAATTTCATAAAGAAGTCGATGAATCCGCCTCTTCTCGCTTAGGCTCGCTCAATGGGTGTAGATCCATCTCGCAGATACTCCTTGATGTGCCGATACCAAGGATTGTGGATGGGAGGTAGCTCATCCGATACTTCTCCAACGTAATTCCTATAGATCGGGCTTTTTTGCAGAGTAAACGTGATGTTTGGCATGTTTTCCTTGTCGTATGTAAACCAAGGAGGCCAACATTGCTAATGCATCCGCAAAATCATTCCTATTACGAGGAATGTGTAGAAAGGAGATTTTTTCAACTCCAAAGCCATCTCAGAAACTTGCCGATGGTAAGGCAAAGAAATGTAATTTTTTTGGTTTGATATATTCTCGTGGATTGTCTCGATTACCAATTCGGAATCCCCAAAGATGCTTAATCACCGATGCCCATTGAACGGGCAAGTTTTAGCCCCATGATACAAAACCTTCACTCACTGTGTGTTGTTGGTGCCGATAAACCGCAATTTGACTCACGACGGATATCGCTTCCCCCTGCATCGGATATTAGAACCGCCCACCTCCAGAGCCTTTCTGTGTTAAATACCCATCAAAATACATACATTCCACGCACGACATGTATGTATCGATCGATGTCAGTAAATGAACTGGCCATTATCCCTTCATCGGAAAGTATGTTTCAAGGGTTTGTAGTCCCCTCAAAAAAGTGTGGCCATTGATCCGCAATTCCTCGACCTTCGATCGACTTTTTGCATCACGTAGACGATGTCAAATTGTTGTAGGATCAATCGCCATCCGGAACCGACAATTCAAGATGGGCTTATCAACACATACTTGAGAGGATCCATTCGGATATGAGAGATGGGTGTGTGACCATGGAGGTAATGTGTAACCTCATGGAAGCCCATGCTAAAGCACAACAAGTCTTCTCAATCGAGAGTGTACTTGTGTTCACCGATGTCAATCTTTTGTCGAGGTAATAGATAGCTCGTTCTTGGCCTCTATTGCTTTTTTGCCCTCAAAGATACAAACCCCATGGCATTGTCATTTATGGATGTGTACATGAACAGGGGAACATCATCCCCGGAGGTACCAAAACAGAGCGTTAATCGCTTGTTTTTGATTGTGAGGAAGGCTTTCGACACTCATCATTCCATTTCATGGAGGAGTTCTTCCTTAACAACTTGAAGATGGCTCTGTGTGTTGTCGTGAGTTGAGAAATGAATCGCTAATGAAGTTGATCCTTCCCAAAAATCCCGATTTTTTCTCTCGTCTCGAGGAATGGGCATTTCTCGATGGCTCGGATTTTGGTAGATCCAGCTCAATACCTTTTGTGGTCGACTAGAAACCTAGCAACTTGCCTCGACTTAACACCAAAGGCGACTTCAATGGATTCAACTTCAAGTTGTATTTTACGCAACCCGTTGAAAAGTTTTCGAGATGGTCTAAATGGTGGTCCTCCTTTCGGATTTGACAATGATGTCATCCACGTAGATCTCTATCTCTTTATGCATTAAATCATGGAAAAGAGCCATCATAGCTCACCGATAGGTTGCCCTGCATTGATGAGGCCGAATGACAACCGCTCAGAGCAAAAAGTTCCCCAAGGCGTGATGAAAGAAAGCTTTTTTCACGATCTTCCTCAAATAACTATAATTTGATGGTACCCCGCAAAGCAATCAAAGAAAGGAGTATGCCCGATCGAGCAAAGATTGTCAATAAGAATGTGGATAAAGGGCACGGAAAGCTATCTTTAAGGCAAGCTTTGTTCAAATCCCGATAATCCACGCAGACTCGCACCTTTCCCCGGTTTAGGCACGGAACAATGTTGATATCCACCCGGATATGTAGACACCATGATAATGCTAACTTGAAATTGTTTCACAATTTCTTCTTTAACCTTTAAACTCCACTCGTGTTTCAATCACCGAGCTTTTGCCTAACGGGCTTGAATCCTTCTTTAATGGGAAGGCGATGAAGAACAATGTCAATGGACAAACCCACCCATGTCTTCATGAGACCATGCAAACACATCCCGAATTGGGTTAATAGTGCAACCATGTCATTCCACCGATTTGTGGTAAGGTCCGAACCAATTTGGATTAGCTTAGGTTGTCTAAGGTTCCAATATTGAAAGAAGTGGTTTGATCAAGATTGGGTTTGGGTTTGTCTGTGACCCATTCCTTAATCTCTCGAGGTGTCTCAATGTCCTCTTCAGATGTCCATCAAGTCCGAGTCCAACTTTGCATCAAAGTTACAAGTTTTTGTGGAGAGAAGGCACCTCATCAAAAAGTACATGCACATCTAAATTCGTAGTCCTCAAACAAAAGATGCTTTCACTTAATATATGCAATCGCTCGATCATACAAAAGTGTTAAGATGTACTTGATAAAATAATCGCTAAGATCAGTAAAGGAAAGCAAGCAATTAAAGTTATCTACAGGCAAGAGGGATTTTTTTTCGCCCATTTTACCCTCGTCGACCAATGCATGGAGTGTCGCCCAATTGTCGAGGGCAAAGTCCCAAGGATCGCAGTGATGGAAGGATCATCATTGTCCTCTTTTCCCGAATGATAACCATGACATCCGGGCAATCATCGTCTGGGTGTATCTATTTGTATGTTCATCATGAACAATGACGACGCGATGCCGCCATCATCAAGGCAAGGTCATGTTTACATTTTTTCCTTTTCTTTCCACTTCGGATCGTGAATCAAGACCTCTTTTGCTTTGATTGGCACCGTTTTTAAAAAAAGATAGCCACAACATGGGCCGGAACCTTTTATCGAGATTGCATCAACTCATGAGGTAAAGGTATAGAAAATCGCCGTATGCTGGAAGCTCGAGGAACCCGCTTGTGCTTATGAGGATTCCTCGTGATCGAATCGCGTAATATCCTAGCCCTACTGCTCCAATTTGATCGACATTTGGATAGGTGCTTAATACCCCGCTTATCTTTACCAAGCCCTTGTCCAAAGTTGATGACCCAATAACATCATTTCTCGAGTGGCCGATATAACCTCATCGTAAATCTTGGGTACGGAAGTGGCGCCCAATAGAATGGTATCATGTGTTACTCACTTCCGCAGTATGGAAACCGCCCGTTCAACTTCAATTGAAGTCGATAATTGGTAGAGTTCCTTGTTCGTGACATTCGCTCGCCGCTGACAAAGTGACTAGACCGTTGTTGATAATGTATTTGAGTTGTTGATGTAAGGTGGAGGAATAGCCCAAACCATGTGTATCCATGGTCTCCCCAATAAAAAGTTGTATCTCGAGTCTATCTTGAGGACGTGGAAAGATACATTGAATGTATTTGGACCAATCTCAATTGGCAATTCAATCTTTCCAACGGAATTTCGTCGGATTCCATCAAAAGCTCTGATGACCGTATGGCTGCTTTGGATCCGCTTGAGATTGATATTCATCTTCACCAAGGTGGCATAAGGACAGTATATTTAGAGATGAGCCTCCATCTATCAAAACTCCAACAAGCATGTACCCTAAGACAAAACCCAATATGAGAGGTTTGTAATGACCTATTCCCTTCTGGAGGGAGGTATGTCGTCATCAAGTGAAGGATATCACATTGTTGTTGAAAATGTGATCAACCAAATGTTGAATTTTTTTCCACATCCACCGATTTTGGCAAGTAGGCTTCTTCCAAAACCTTCAAGAAGATCTTCCGATGATCCTCGTAAGAGAAAACCAAGTCCAAAGATTGAAATCTGTGTGGAGCTTCTCGCAAGCTTAAAACCACTTTGGCTTCATGTGGCCCATAAAGTGTGAGGAATTTTTCAATCTTCTCCATGGGCAACTTCCCTTTGCTTCGCAAGTAGGTTTAATAACCCGCTGAGGAAGATACAGTGGATTTTCCTTCACATCGTAAAAAGAGTATGAGACGTGGATCCTTCAAATTTTTCCATAATTCCATGGAACTTTTGTGTGTCGACAATGTGATATTGTGGGTCTCAAAGATAAAGAAATTGGCTCTGTGTGCGTGCCACTTTCAAAGGATTGTGTCACCCTTTGAGTTGAATTGGTTGTATGGGAAATACTTTGATAGCCTCATCATCCACTTTGATATAATCGCCATCGATCCCTTCCATTTGGTAGGACATGCATTCCCACCCTTGAGTTGCACAAAGGTAATCATCTCGCTATTTGCAGGACACCGCTATCAATAAGATTCTCGAATGAGATGATGGAGTGCCCAAGATTCTTTCTCAGGTTGTGACCGCGAGAATGTGAATGATATCGACACACTTCATCGTAATTAAACCGCCCCGAACGGGATTGATTGAGGAGAAGGAAGGTAATTCTTCCTTCGCTGATCAACATCCGCAGATTCCTCCATAGATTGGCCCAAATAGGTGAATTCTCTCGATTGGCAAAATCCTCGACGGGCTTTTAGCATTTGCTCTCTTCGCAACCTTATCCTCCATAGCTTCGCTTTTCAAGGTGGTGAGGAAGCATTCATAACAAAAAGGAAGGAGATAGGCATGCTCCTCGCCTCGATTAATGGGATGTGACTTGATGATGGTGGGTCACCAGCTCGCCAATTGCTCAATTTGTTTGCAAAGAGCTTTCATCTTTCGCTCCATGGTAAATCGGAACTTTGCATAATCCCATTTGTCAACACGCCTTTGATGGGTTGGGATGATTCGCCATTAGAATTGGAACCTTGTCCAAAGGCTCCAATCGATCATGTTTCTTCTCTTCTTTGTGTTGAGGAAGAGGGTTGTCTTGCACATGAGGTTGATCCGGTTTGGTGACCACGATCTCACCGTTGTCTATTAGATCTTGAATCTTGTGTTTCAAGGCCCAACAATCTTGAGTATCATGTCCAGTGTCCTCGCATGATAAGCACACTTCCGAGTAGCATTAAAACCCTCCCATTAGGGTTGGCCGGTGGAAGAAGATGTGTAATTTTCTTCCGAGCAATGTAAGAGCAAGAATATTCTCGAGCGAGTCCCCTAAGGGTGTGAACGCTCGAGGTCGCTTTTACTTCCACTTTTAGGCAATGGAGGGTTCAAGATTGTGCCGAAAAGGGAGTAGTTTCTCCTCCGTGATAGCATGCTTTGATTGCCTTTTTTTGTCCTTGTAGTATCAAGGAAACATCCTCCTTTCTTTTTATGGACCTCCGGGGTTGTTTCCATAAGATCCGGATCGATGTGCTCAAGAAATGCCTTTAAGAGCTGGCTTAGGTCTTGAATTTTACCGACTTCAATCCCATCTCACCATTTCTCCGTTTTTGATCATTTCGTAGAATGGTTTGCCAATACAACCTAGAACTCTTTCATAGAAAGGAGCTTCTCAGACATCTATGAAAGTCATGACCATTTTCGATTCTCGTCATGGAAGGAATAACTTGAGCAAAGAAGGCGCTCCACCTTTTGAGCGCATTTCTAAATGACTCATTAGACTATTTTTTGACCTTGGTGATTTGATACCGGCCAGAGCCATCCGAGATTGAAAATCAGATTGAGTGAGGAAGGCGTGAGCCGCTCTTCCCAGCCTATGGATCTTTGAGTTGTCTAACTGTATACCATGAACCAAGCTTCTCCAATGATTTTTTTCAAAACAAATGATGATTCTCGAGCTTTTCATTTTCCGATAAGATCCGAAGTTCTCCAATGAACACCTTTAAATGTGTATAAGGATCCCCTAATCCGCCATATTTCTCAAAATCGTGGGTCTTGAATTTCTCTCGATAATGAACACCGTGAAATATGCAAAGGTCTCTCAGATATGAAACATCGCCATGTGTTCCAATCCTTTGAGAACACGTAATAGTTTCTCCATTTGAAGGACCTTTCTTCCCGATATCACCGGTGTCCGGATCTCCTTTGAGATGGGTGTTTTCGTGGTCTTTGTTGGTCGATCCAATCGAGGTTCGGAATTGTTTTTTCCTGCACTTGAACTCCTCCTGTGTAGAGGATTCTCAGATGTGTAGGTATCTTCGCACACTCGAGTGGATCGGTGCAATTTTTTCAAAGAGAACAACCAAGTCTGTAATTTGTTTACTCAATCCCACAAATTCTTCTCTGGAAACAAGATTAGACCGGTCCGTCAAGAAGACATGAGGGTCAGTAGTTCGTGGGCCTTTTTGGATTTTGAAGGGTAACAGCCCAATTGCTTCCCTACAAAAGACTTACGTAGTTTAGTCTTAGGGTAATGTAAATGTTATCATAATATGTCCCATTTTAGGAATTTTTGTCCCGCAAAAACCGGTTGTTAATTGATAACATGCATGCATGCACAGATATTCTTCATATTTTCCATTACATATGGATGAACATGGAATAAAATTACAAGTAAATGCTTTTACAAGTAATTGAAAATGGAAAAGTAAGAAGAGACTTCTCCTCCGCTTGGTTTGGTTTATCGAGGTCGACCTATCTTAGGTTACTCTCATGCTTTTTTTTGGCATGAAGGTTCCTGATCATCGCAATTTACTTGACGGAAGTTAATCCCGGCCTTTCAACCGGAGCTTAACTGGTGGTGTGTTTTTTCCGAGCCTCACTGGAATTATTCTTCCCGCGAGTCCAAAGAATCAAACACCGATGTGAGCCTCTCCCGATGGAGGAACACACACAACATACATTCACATACAACGTGTCTCACCGCTTATGCAAAATGATGATGATATGTGCGAAGCACTAATATCACAGATAGATATTTAGCAAAGCAAGAAATAAAAAAAAATGCATTCACACACATTCATCGTAAATGTAAATGCAACATTCACACACAAGCATATAACAATTTTGAAAAGCTTGTAATAGCGGCTTAAGCCCTCTTATCGAGAGTCCCCAAAGCAGAGTCGCCACCGTCGACGCCGGGATTTTTTGAGTGTCCTTTTCGTTACATTTGTTTTGGTGTTCTCATGTTAATGTGAGATTTGTTTGAAAAAAAACAAGTGAAAAAGGTCCCATATGTATAATGTCGACGATTTGACTTTAAGAGTCGCCATTGGTGTATTTAATCGGTTGCACTAACGCAAACCAAAAAGGTTTGCACATCGACCAAAGTTGATTTGACATCGCTAAACGGGTCTGTGAAACCGAGATTCATTTTGGGTCCGGGGCTTGATTATATGAGGGAAGGTGTTAGCACCCCCGACATCCGTGTTGTTACCACTATGACCGCCACTTTTCAAAGAAACTATTATATGAATGTAATGTGTGTGTGTGTGTGTGTGGATCAATGTGCAATTATTTGGAAGTAGTGTTGTACTGCTCGCACCTATATACATAGGGTTTGAATTTATAGAAAAATTCAGCTTTTAAACAAGATATAGCAATGACGCTTTTGTAAAAGAGGTTTTTCAAACCCTCGTGCTCAATAGTAATTGAGGCCTTTGATACTTCCATTTTATTATTAAATGTTCGATTTGTTTGTTTTTATTTTCTAGATGTAAGCATTCTCTAGAGAAAATAATATACAAAGAAGGTTTAACTCCTCATGGGCATGACAACCATCCAAGGAAATTCGTACATCGTAAAATAATGTACAAGCAGCTGCCACAAATTAAAAAATGTCCATCATGGGAACCAATCTAGATTCAAGAGATCAATCTGTGATCACATGATTCCTAGGCTCACATGATATCGCAATTTGTATGGAAGAAAGAAGTAAGTAGCTATATATATAAAAAATATAAATATATATATATATATATGATCAACCACATGATCAACCACCATGGGGATCATAAAGCAACTCCAATGGGGATAATAAATGTAAATATATAATAATAAAATATATATATATATATATATATATATATATATATATATGATAATGGACAATGATCACCACGTAAGTAAACTCTGTGTGGGATTAAATGTAAATAAAGTTGTAAAAGCGATCAATCGCCACTTAAGTAAACTCCAAAGGTGATTTAAATGTAAATAAAGTGTAAAAGTTATCAATCGCCACGTAAGTAAACTCAAAAGTGTGATTTAAATGTAAATAAAGTTGTAAAAGGCCAATAAACCTGTGCCTAAATGTAAATATAATAAATATATATATATATATATATATATATATATATATATATATATATATATATATATATATATATATAAATATATATATATATATATATATATATATATATATATATATATATATATATATATATATATATATATATATATATATATATATATATATATATATATATATATATATATATATATATATATATATATATATATATATATATATATATATATATATATGTAAAATATAGCTATATATATATATATATATATATATATATATATATATATATATATATAGTAAATATATATATAAATCCAAAGCTATATATATATCGACAACAATTATATATATATATATATATATATATATATATAAAATATATAAATGCTCCTGCATCAAGTCTAGGCTCAATCGAGGCATAACTCGATAATGTTAGTCCATATATGATAATATATATATATAATATATATATATATATATATGTAAATGAAAACCACTTTGATCAAGTCCGCAAACGCACACAACAACACACTCTCAATGTGTATAACAAAAGGTGTGCTAATATGAGAAGAAAGCTTTATATAATGTGAGAAGGCTTTACAATAATCGCCAATGTAGACTTCTATGACTTTAAATGGATAAACACTCACCTCCCCGCCGGGATAAAAGATAGCTATATGTGAGCTAACAAGTGTTTAAAGATGAGGAAACACTCAAAAGATGTGTATACAGAGTAAAATGGACAGGCTTCTCTCGCTTTTCCTCTCCTCTCTTCTTCAAATGGTCACCCCAAGGCTCATATTTATAGATGGATGGTCGCAGTACATGCCGCTGCAGCCAGTCATGGTTGTACTACTTGTACAAGGGTCGGTCGTGGTGCATCCGAGCCTCATGGGTCCCGTTCAGTATCTCAAGTACGTGCACTCATGCACTGTAATGTCCGCTCGAACTTGCAGAACTTCAATCCGAGCATCCGAACGAGGTATATCTGACCTTCTTTGGACCGCTTGTGTCGAGAGTTACGCAATGACATGGATTAGAGGTTGTACGAAGTCGAAGAGGGTCTATGCCCATGGTCTTCAAGCTTCAAATTCTATCCAAAGCATCGCCACGCTGTAATAGTCACTCGGATTGTTACTCTCCTGTTCTTGTGGGACATCATTGATGTATGTATGTATGTATGAAGTGTTGAGACGACGCGCAGTGTCAAGAGACAAGATGACGTTTGACTCTTCGCCGGGTTATCGCCGATTTGAGTTGAAAGTAGACGTTGCTCGTGGTTACATCCGAGATTGACTACTTGTTGGTATGCCGCGATATCATCTTGTGAGAGAAAACGTTGAGGAGGTAAGACGACGCTTTTGACTCCTCACCGGGTTATCACGGCTTGAGCGAAAAAGCGACGCTGCTCGTGGTTACATCCGAGATTGGACCGCTTTGTTTGTATGCCTCATCGTCATCTCGGGGGTGTGCCTCGCTCGCCTGCTGTTAGCTCCGGTCCGAGGTATGAGTGCCTCTACAGGAGGTCTCGAGCTTGAAGTCGATCGCATGTGTTTGAAACAAACAATTCGAGTTATCGCCGAATCGCAAAAGCATCCTCGGGGCTATCACCAAGGATGGAGTCGCTACTCCCAGTTGTTGTTTCGGGACGAACCGAATGTCACGGTGTTATCGCCGAGATGTAATCGCCCTCTCCTGTTGTTGCTTGCCTTTTTGATCTCGCATACCTCGTGGTTATCTCCGAGATTGGAAATGACATTAAGCAAAAAGTGTGCTTACCATTTTGGGTTGCCTGGCCATGATACTCAAGAATTCTGGTCTCTGAAACACAAGATCCAAGACATGATAGATAGTGGTGAAATTATGGTGACAACACCAGAACAGCCACATGTCCAAGACAATCCTCTGTCTCAACATAATGAGAACGAGTAAACATGATTAGCACGAGAACTGGAGAAGGTTCCAAATGCCTCAAGTATATTATAGAATCAAAGGATAATTCGATGTACTTACCTCAGCGCGTGCTAAAGCCCATTATCTAAACCCCGGGTAAAGTACCCAAGAAGAAGGTTCTAGAATTCTTCAACATAATGGGGCATAATTAAGTCAGAGTGGTGCAACGGTTAAAAGAGGTGCCCATTCAGATCTCCATCATGGATTTGATCTTATCTTCAGAAGATCATCTTAAAATTCTGGTGCAAGTACTGGAAGAAGCGCATCTTGATGAATAGGTTTTTAACCAACGATTTATATTCATTTAGCTTGTTATATTGTTAGTTTTTGAAATATTTCATGTTACTTTTGATGGGTTTTGTTTTTATGACAGGATAATAAATGAGTTTATCAAGATGCTAGCATTGGAAGGAAAATCAAGCATTTTTTGACATTCTGCATGACCAGCGCGGGGCAAGCCGTGATAACAAGCAAGGTGGTAGCGGGCGTCAAGAACGTGATAAGTTATCTTGTATGAGCAGTGGCGGGCATGCTTGTCCTAATACTAAATCCGACGCGGGGTGCGCCGGTCGGTCGGGAAAAAAATTATGTTTTTGCTAGTGCTAGAATTTGAGTTGTGATGGGGGAGTTAACTTCTTTATGTAATATGGTTATATTAGAAGTGTGTTAGGGAGTTTATTTCATGTTAATTGGGACTCCATGTCCACAAACTTGTTGGATTGAATTTGGAATTTGATTTCCATTAGAATTCTTATATGAAGAATTTGAGATGGAATAGAATTAAACTGATGGAGAGGGTGTTAGTTGGCTGAAGTAAATTGCTGAAGATTTAACAATGGAAGATACACTTGGAGACACACAATTGAAGAGCAAGAATTTGGAGGAACAAGAAAAGGAGTTGATTTCACGAAGATTGCATTGTTGAAGGGCAAGAAGGGTGGTGTATTACTATTCTTCTCTAAATTTAATTTGTGTAATCAGGATGATGATTTCTTTTATTTATTCAGTATTTAATTCATTAGTTATGAGCTAAATTAATTTTTAGGCTTGCAATAGATCTTTAGTGTTGAATGACAATTATTATGCCTTGATTTAAGTTTAATAAATTATCAATTCAGTTTATGTATTGTGATTTGTGATTAATTTATGAATTGCTTGATCACCAATTTTATGTGGAATTGTATGGATTCGAGAGATGAGATATGATTCTAGACTTAATCACAATACCATGTGTTCTTAAATTTTATGATTGAACAAATTCTTGATTTATGTAAGGGTATAGATATGCCTAGCATCGCATGTAGTCTGGTAAGAACTTGAAATTAAATGTTTCTTAATTGTAATTCGCATAGAGATATAGTGAATTAGTTAATTAGGGTGTTTGGCTTAATTCTATCTAAATTGTGGATTTAAGTTAATATGGATTTAGTGCATTAAGAAATGGATAATTCTACATGAGTGTTCTTGATTAATAAATTGAGATAATAAATTAAATTAGAATAAGGTGTGATAATTAAAATGATACTTAAAGTGAAGTTGTAAAGCCTAAATCTCCATTAATTGTCTGAAATTGAGGTTTTTAAGTTGTGTTAATTAATTAATATTTTTAGTTTATGAGTTTTATTAAATATCACTTTTAATTTGGATTAGTTTAATAAAATTGGGTTAATACAAAATTGATAATTGTGAATATAATTTCTTAACAATTCCTCGTGGGAATGATACTCTACTTATCACTTTATTACTTGTTGACCACGTATACTTGCGTGATTGTGCGTAATTAGATTTTACCCAACAAGTTTTTGGCGCCGTTGTCGGGGACTTTACTATAGATTTTAATAATTTTTCAATATCAGTTTAATTAGTCCATTTTTACTTAAACATTTTTTATTTTTGTTTTGTTCATCTTATTTCAGGTTTTTGAAGTTGGTTTATGCAAACGCGATCCAAAAATCCAGACTTACTTCCTTTTGAGGACGACATTGAGAAACGGTTTCAAAGACTAAGTAAGTGGATCAAGGAAACAAGAGAAGACTTTGAAAACTCTAAAAAAGAAGAAGCAATGGATGCCTAAGACCAGAAAGCATTGAGGGATTTTGCCACACCCAAGGTTACCGAGTTGCAGTCGTGTATCACCAGGCTTGCTATAGCTGTGAACACATTTGAAATCAAGCCCGGAACTATTCAGATGATTCAAAATTCAGTTTAGTTTGGGGGTTTGGAAAATGATGATCCGAATAAACACTTAGTCAGCTTCTTGGAGATTTATGACACCTTCAGGTATAATGGGGTGTTGGATGACGCAGTTAGGCTTCGCTTGTTCCCATTCACCTTACGGGACAAGGCGAAGAGTTGGTTACATTCTCTACCGCCGGGATCAATTACTACATGGGAAGACCTCGCTCAAAAATTCTTAGCAAAATTTTTTCCACTAGCAAAGACGGCAAAAATGAGAAACGAGATTACCATGTTTGAATAACGGCATGGGAAATCACTGTATAAAGCATGGGAGAGATATAAAGAGTTTCTCAGAAAGTGCCCACATCACGGATTACCCAAATGGCTGCAAATGAACACATTCTATAATAGGTTGAACGAAAATCTCAGAACTAGTATAGATGCAGCTTCGGGTGGAGCTTTTATGGAAAAGAGTTATAAGGAGGCATATGAATTGATAGAAAGAATGGCGGCTAACAACTACCAGTGGCCCACGGCAAGGTTGACACAAGCAAAGGCAGCTGGAGTGTTAGAGTTAAATGGAGTGACGGCAATAGCAGCGCATATTTCAGCGCTCTCTAAGAAGTTGGATGCTTTGCCAGGGGTACAGACACAACAAGTTGCAGTTATTTGTGAATTGTGCGTAGGTGAACATCCTACAGATTAATGTGCAATCAACCCAGCGTCAGTGCAATTTGTGGGTAGCTACAACAGGATTCCACAGAACATGTACCAGAATATATACAATCCGGGGAATAAGAATCGGCAAATTTTTTGTGCAGTAATAATCAGCAGCAGCAAGCTCCACGACCATTTTATCCCCCAGGATTTCAGAATCATCAACAACAACCAGCTCAACATCAAGAGAGGAAATCAGATTTAGAGGAGTTGTTGTCAAAGTATATAAAAAGCAATGAGGCAGCTATGAAAAACCAAGCAATGACCATGAAATAGCAAGAGATATCCATCAAGAATTTAGAAAATCAGATGGGACAAATTGCCTTAGCATTGAACAATAGACCAAAAGGGACTCTACCAAGTGACACTGAAAGAAATCTAGAGGGAAATCACAAACAGTGTCATGCAATCACTTTGAGAAGTGGAAAACATCTAGATGGGAAAAGTGCAGAGAATTTAGTGAGAACGGATGACAAAGTTGATGAGAACAAAGTGGTAGAAGAAAAACAGGGTGAGGAAAAGCAAGTTGAGCAAACAAAGTTAGATAAACCAGTTGTGTACCCTCCACCACCATTTCAGCAAAGAATTTAGAAACAAAAATTAGACAAGCAATTTACAAAGTTTTTAGAAGTTTTTAAGAAACTCCAAATAAATATTCTGTTTGCAGAAGCCTTGGAGAAAATGTCAAGTTATGCTAAATTCATGAAGGGAATTTTATCAAGGAAAAAAAAGTGGGAAGATTTTGAAATGGTAGCTTTAATAGAGGAGTGCAGTGCAGTTTTACAAAGGAAGCTACCACCAAAATTAAAAGATCCATGGTGTTTCACTATTCCATGTACAATAGGGAATATGGCCATCCAAAAGTGTTTATATGATTTGGGGGCAAGTGTAAATCTTATGTCGTTATCAGTATACACCGAATTGGGTTTACCAGCTCCGAAACCGACCAATATTTTGCTACAGTTGGCAGATAGGTCAGTCACGTACCCGAGAGGAATTGTGGAAGACATTCTGGTTAAAAGTGAATAAATTCGTATTCCCTGTTGACTTCATAATTTTGGATTACGAGGAAGATAAAAATATTCCAATCATCCTAGGAAGACCATTCTTGGCTACGGGTAAAACCCTTATTAATGTACAAAAAGGTGAACTCGTGATGAGGGTCTAAGATCAGGAAGTCAAGTTTAATTTGTTTAAGGCCATGAAATTTCCTACAGATGATGAAGAGTGTTATCGGGTGGATGTCATTGATCGGATAGTTAATGATCCATTGGAAATTACATTGTTGGGAGATGAGGATGTGGATGACCCAGAATTCGAAGATTATTTGCATATGCTAGACTCTTTACCACAAGTTAGCAGATTCAAAGCACCAGTTGAACCATTGCACACGGAGGAAAGAGCCACAACTAAGATGAAGCCTTCATTGGAGGAGCCACCTACTCTTGAGCTAAAGCCATTACCTAAACACCTCAGGTATGCGTATTTAGGAAATTCTAATACTTTACCTATTATTATTTCTGTTGCGCTTAACGAATTACAGGAAAGTAAGTTGTTGAGGGTGCTTAGAGAACACAAATTGGCTATAGGATGGACAATTGCATATATTAAGGGAATCAATCCATCCTTTTACATGCACAAAATTCTTATGGAAGAGGATGCAAAGCCAATAGTGGAACAACAAAGATGGCTCAACCCGATCATGAAAGAGGTAGTGAAGAAAGAAATTTTGAAGTGGTTGGATGCAGGAATCATCTATCCTATTTCAGACAGTGTGTGGGTCAGTCCAGTTCAATGTGTGCCAAAGAAGGGAGGAATGACCGTAGTAAAGAATGAGGATAATGAATTGATTCCAGCAAGAACAGTAACTAGTTGGAAGGTTTGCATGGATTATAGGAAGTTGAATAAAGAGACTCACAAAGACCATTTTCCTCTACCTTTCATCGATCAGATGTTGGACAGATTGACGGGACATGAGTTTTATTATTTATTGGATGAGTTTTCGGGGTATAATCAAACAGTCATTGCTCCCAAAGATCAAGAAAAGACTACTTTCACGTGCCCATACGACACCTTTGCTTTCAAGAGAATGTCTTTTGGCTTGTGTAATGCACTCGCAACTTTCCAACGGTGTATGATGGCCATTTTCTCAGACATGGTGGAAAAGAATGTGGAAGTCTTCATGGACGATTTCTCTGTCTATGGAGACGATTTTGATGTTTACTTGGAAAACTTAGTGATGGTTCTAAAGAGATGCGTAGAGACAAACTTGGTGCTTAACTAGGAAAAGTGCCATTTCATGGTCGAAGAAGGAATAATTTTGGGGCACAAGGTTTCGGCGAAGGGGTTAAAAGTTGATAGAGCAAAGCTGGAGACTATTGAAAACCTTCCACCGCCCACTTCAGTAAAAGGAATCCGAAGCTTTTTGAGACATGCCAGGTTCTACAGGAGATTTATAAAAGACTTCTCAAAAATTGCAAAACCATTGTGCAGTCTTTCAGATAAGGATTCAGTTTTTAAGTTTGATGATGGTTGTAAGTTAACATTCAAGCTATTGAAGAAGAAATTGACTACAGCTTCAGTTATCATCGCACCAAATTGGAATATGCCTTTTGAGTTAATGTGCGATGCAAGCGATTATACAGTTGGGGTTATCTTGGGTCAATGCCGAGAGAAGATATTCCACGACATATACTATGCATGTAAAACATTTACAGCAACCCAAATGAATTACACAACTACAAAAAAGGAGTTACTTGCAGTAGTGTATGCCTTTGACAAATTCTTGGCATATTTGATTGGGACAAAGGTAGTGGTGTATACGGATCATTCGGCAATTCGGTATCTAATCTCGAAGAAGGATGCTAAGCCACGACTTATAAGATGGATACTCCTCCTACAAGAATTTTATTTGGAAATAAAAGATAGAAAGGGATGGAGAATCAAGTAGTGAGACCATCTTTTCAAGTTAGAAAATCCGGACAAATACAAGGAAGATAAGTGTGTAATCAATGAGTCATTTCCGGATGAGCAACTTTTTAGAGTCAATGCGGAATTTCCATGGTATGCAGATTTCACTAATTATCTAGTGAGCAACATCCTTCCCCCTGATCTTACAAGACAGCAGCAAAAAAAGTTCCTACATGACGTCAAGTGGTACATGTGGGATGAACCATATTTATTCAAATAGTGCGTCGACAAGATGATTAGAAGGTGAGTGCCATATAGCGAAATGAAGAACATAATGCACGATTGTCATTCATCTGCTTATGGTAGACATTACGGGAGTGAAAGGACAACATCCAAAATACTTCAAGCAGGAGTCTATTGGCCTACTATATTCAAGGATGCTCATCAGTTCATGAAAAGTTGTGACAGATGTCAACGAATGGGCAACATCTCAAAGAGGAACGAAATGCCACTTAATACAATCTTGGGGGTAGAAGTCTTTGATGTATGGGGAATGGACTTCATGGGGCCTTTTCGTCCATCATTCAATAACTTATACATTCTCCTTGCAGTGGATTATTTAACAAAATGGGTGGAAGCTGTAGCACTCCCTACAAATGATGCTAAAGTGGCCCTAAAATTCCTACAAAAGAACATATTCACACAATTTGGCATGCCAAAAGCAATCATAAGTGACGAGGGAAGTCACTTTTATAACAAAGCATTCACAGCTTTGTTAGCAAAATACAGAGTGAATCATAGGGTTGCAACAGCATATCACCCCCAAACAAATGGGCAAGCTGAGGTCTCCAACAGGGAGGTGAAAAGAATTTTAGAGAAGGTAGTAAATTCGAACAGAAAAGACTGGTCTCTAAAGTTGGATGACGCATTATGGGCTTATAAGACAGCATACAAGACACCAATTGGGATGTCGCCATATCAATTGGTTTATGGTAAAGCGTGTCACCTACCTGTGGAGCTACAACATAAAGCCTACTGGGCAATACAGAAGTTCAACTTTGACCAAGCAGTAGCAGGAGAAAAGAGGCTTCTTCAATTGAATGAACTCGATGAATTCAGACTACAAGCCTATGAAAATTTGAAGTTGTATAAAGAGAAGGTCAAGAAATGGCAGGATCAAAAAATTGTGCAGTGAGAGTTCGAACCGGGACAATCGGTACTTTTATTTAATTCAAGACTGATACTATTTCCCGAAAAGCTCAAATCTAGATGGTCGGGTCCATTTACTATAAAAAGAGTGTTCCCACATGGCGCCATTGAGCTATATAATAGAAATCCACTCAAAACTTTCAAAGTCAACGGACAAAGATTAAAGCATTACTGGAGAGGCAACATCGACAATGAAGTCATTTCCATTACACTTGCAGATGCACCTTGAAAGAAGAATCACCGTTGGGCTTACGATGTTAAAACTAGTGCTACTTGGGAGGCAACCCAAGCTCTAAACCTTTCTTATTAATTTGTTATTTATATTTTAGTTCATAGTCTAGCTTAAGTATTTAGTTTTCAAAGAATAATGACTCCATAATGGTATGCTTGCAGGTAATGAAAAAAAATATGAGTCAACAAGTTACTGACCTCGTAGCACGGGGCGCGCCGCCTAACGCATAGACATGGTATGGGGTACGCTAGCATATCAGAACCTACTGACCCTCCAATGCGGGGCGCACCAATTCGCCGATGAAAATCTGATCCCACAAAGCAGGGTGACGCGCCACATAAAACATATAAGAGGCGAAGGCTACCATATCACGCAGAATACATACACATGGTGTACGCACTACCATATATATATATATCTGCTATCCTACGCTTCTAGCAGTGGGTGGCCCCATCTAGAGGCTACACACACGCAAGTGCTAGCGCTCAAAAAAACCCAGGCTCTAAAAGTGTTCTAATTGCATTGTCCATGGCAATAACCATTTAATACGTCCTTATTACACCCAAACTCTCCACTTCTCCTACAACTCCAACTCTCCCACTACTCCATAACTCCTATAACTTCCACAACTCCCACTATACCACTTCTCCTTCTCCTTTCCAACTTCTTCCCCATTAAATCCATAACCTCTATAACCCCCAACACACGTTGGTTTTTCATCTCCTATATGAACTATACCTATACAAGTAGCCAAATTCAAAACAAATACAAACAATACAGTCCAACACTAAATCTAATTCCTCTCCTACAAAAATTCATTCAAATTGGGGCATCTCTACAAAGGGGTAAACAAAAAGAATTTCCATTAAAGGTAAGCACAAATTTGCTTCATTCTTCTTCTCTTTCTCTTTGATTGGTAGTTATTGGTTGGGAAACCTTGGGAATTGTTTACCCAATGAGTGTATTGCTTTATTTCACACTTGGGCTAGAGAGATAGTACCAAGAAACCAAGTTTGGGGGAATTAACCCTTACGCCCACCAACTGTTCAATAAAAGTCCTAAACCAAAATTCGTGCCTAAACCTCACCATAAACACCATGTCTTCACATAAAAGACAACGTCCATCCACCTCCACTGCTCGGGCTCAGTATGATCATACAAAATTTATTAGTGAAGGGGCCGAAGCAAGGTTCAAGTCATCCATAGATTAGAAGACTTTGGTTTTAGAACACAGATTAAAGTCAGATGCTAACTTGGATGGTGATATGGCTCTAATGAGCATGAAACAAAATTGGTTTCAGTTAGTGGAGCAACCACTTCCCGCAGTGATCAACATAGTGAAAGAATTTTATGCCAATGCAATGGAGCATGTCAATCAAGTAGTCATGGTTCGGGGTAAGCCAGTGTCCTTTCATGCCGATGCTATTAACGAGTACTTTGGGCAGGAAACACTGAATGACGAATGATATGAAGATGGTTTACCCAACTTGGATGATATAATTGTAAGATTGTGCTAACCAGGAACGCAATGGGTTACCCGCGCCAAAACGGATGAAAAGATAAGTTTTCCACACTCAGCGCTAAGTAGGTATAGTAAAGCATGGTAAGCATTCCTTTGTGCCCGTTTGATGCCCACACGACACCAAAATGATATTACTAAGGAAAGATCACGACTACTTTATGGGATTGTGCACCACCATTACCGGGTGAATAATTCTATTATGTTTTACAATATAGATGTGGGTGCGTGTATTCAGGAGTCCATTGATCGGCTGCTACGGGGAAGTACTACGGGTGGCCTTTTGCACGGTTTTTTAATAACAGATTTGTGCCGCAAAGTTGGGGTGCAATGGCATCCCTCTGAGCCTGTCCAACAACCAATATCTATAATAGATCATGCTATAATCGAGAAGTACAAGGTATGGGAGATCACATCCACGAGGAGAAGGCTATATTATGATTCGCCAACCCTCACCCCCAATTGTAGCAGAACCAATGCAAGAGCAACCACCTCGTGGTTCAAGGAATCAATTTTTGTGGCTAGCTCAACACCAAGACTTAATGCATCAGTACAATGCAAATGCATTCAACACACTTGCTAATGCATTTTCTCTCTGCACTCCTAATGCACATCCGGTGGCCATGCCTGTTCCTTCTGTCCTTCCAGCATATCCTCCTTCGGACGACGACGAGCAGTAACTCGTCTTTCAGGAAAGTCCTCATGCTTTCATTTAATTTATTTTGTCGTAATGAGGACATTACTTGTTTTAAGTTTGGGGGGATTATGTTTCTACTTGGTTATTTGTGAAAAATGTTAAAAGTCATGTTAGTTAGTTTGTTTAGTTTTTTTTTATTGTTCATGTTCATGGTGTTTAAAAAAAATATTTGCATGTAGTTTAAATTGCATGAATCCAGTTATTAGATAATAAAAGTTTATTCTTGGCTAATGATGATATTGTAATTCGGTAGACAAGTACAGTACCAAATATGAGAACTTTGATGTAATTTCTGTTATGAATTGGATATTTAGCTGTTTCAAACTAGTATAAAAAGGTTATCACGTTAATAACACTTATGTCGACTGATTAGTTCAAATTGATACATAAGGAATTTCTGAAGGATAATGCTAGTTTAAATGAAAGAATGACGAGAATAGGTAATGAAGACGAAGAATTAGGCAAGAACCTAAGTTTGGGGGAAAATCTGGGGTATATAAGCTTGATATATATATATATATATATATATATATATATATATAATTATGGCTAGTCTTATTTCGGGGCCGTTGTTACTTGAGCAAGTACGCCCGATGGAGTGTCTCTACACCTAGCGCCTTAAGGTATTTTACTATCTGGGAGTCGTTGGTTGAAAGTTCGCTAAAGGGTAGCACTGTTAGCCTAATGGAATGAGACATTGCACAGTCATGTCAAAAAAAAACAATAAGGCGGGAAAAGAGCAAAAAGCCCATGTAAAAGGAAAAAAAAAAGAGCATAAGTACCCTAAGTAATTCTTTATTATTGGTGATTG
Organism: Panax ginseng; assembly: GCA_020205605.1. Classification (NCBI taxonomy): domain Eukaryota; kingdom Viridiplantae; phylum Streptophyta; class Magnoliopsida; order Apiales; family Araliaceae; genus Panax; species Panax ginseng. Next base: position 125,658,623 of record CM035131.1, on the reverse strand, counting down.
CTTGATTTTAGTTGGATCTTATTTGTTTTTGAAATTTTGAAGTTTAAGTTGTATGATGCCTTATAAGAGACTTTTATGTTTTAAATTTGAATTTCTATCAGTTAGCATGGATGTGAAGCACACACACAATATACCAATGATAACGGTTTAAGATTCGAGGATTGATAAGGAATTGTTGATTGGTTTTGATATGAAGTGTTGACGTGTTTACTTAATTTTTCTGAGGCTGTATGAGTAAACTATACATTGTCTTAATAATGGATTCATAGTTGTTAGTAGTTAGTTGCATTGCATTGCATTTTGCTTGAGGACAAACAATGTTTCAAGTTTGGGGGAATTTGATGAGTAGGTTTTTAACCTACTATTTATGTTCATTTAGCTTGTTATATTGTTAGTTTTTAAATATTTCATGTTACTTTCGATGGGTTTTGTTTTTATGACAGGATAATAAATGAGTTTATCAAGATGCTAGCATTGGAAGGAAAATCAAGCATTTTTAGACATTCTGCATGACCAGCGCGGGGCACGCCGTGATGACAAGCAAGTGGTGGGGGCGGGGGCTACCGCATGAGCATGATAAGTTACTTATATGAGCTACAGCGCCATGTGTTATTATATCCTAATACTAAACCGTGAAGCGTGCCACCGGTCTGAAGTTCTGAAAAAAATTATGCTTTTGTTAGTGCTAGAATTTGAGTTGTGATGGGGGAGTTAACTTCTTTATGTAATATGCTTATATTAGGAGTGTGTTAGGGAGTTTATTTCATGTTAATTGGGACTCCATGTTTACAAACTTGTTGAATTGAATTTGTAATTTGATTTCCATTAGAATTCTTATATAAAGAGTTTGTGATGGAATAGAATTGAAGTGATGGAGTGGGAGTTAGTTGGCTGATGTTAATTGCTGAAGATTTAACAAAGGAAGACACACATAGAGACACACAATTGAATAGCAAGAATTTGGAGGAACAAGAAAAGGAGTTGATTTCACGAAGATTGCATTGTTGAAGGGCAAGAAGGGTGGTGTATTACTATTCTTCTCTACTTTCAATTTGTGTAATCAGGATGATGATTTCTTTTATTTATTCAGTATTTAATTCATTAGTTATGAGCTAAATTACTTTTTAGGCTTGCAATGGATCTTTAGTGTAGAATGACAACTATTATACCTTGATTTAAGTTTAATAAATTATCAATTCAGTTTATTTATTGTGATTTGTGATTAATTTATGAATTGCTTGATCACCAATTTTATGTGGAATTTTATTGATTTGAGAGATAAGATATGATTCTAGACCTAATCACAATAGCATGTGTTCTTGAATTTTGTGGTTGAACATATTCTTGATTTATGTTAGGGTAATGATATGCCTAGCATCACATGTAGTCTGGTAAGAACTTGAAATTAAATCCTTCTTAATTATAATTTGCATAGAGATATAGTGAATTAGTTAATTAGGGTGTTTGACTTAATTCTATCTAAATTGTGGATTTAAGTTAATATGGATTTAGTGCATTGAGAAATGGCTAATTCTACATGAGTGTTCTTGATTAATAAACTGAGATAATAAATTAAATTAGAATAAGGTGTGATAATTGGAATGATACTTAAAGTGAAGTTGTAAAGCCTAAATCTCCATTAATTGTTTGAAATTGAGGTTTTTAAGTTGTGTTGATTAATTAATATTTTTAATTTATGTGTTTTATTAAATATCACTTTTAATTTGGATTAGTTTAATAAAATTGGGTTAATACAAAATTGATAATTTTGAATATTAATTTCTTAACAATTCCTTGTGGGAACGATACTCTACTTATCACTTTATTACTTGTTGACCACGTATACTTGTGTGATTGTGCGTAATTAGATTTTACCCAACACATTTGCCTAGAATGGTGGACATTGAAAAATTTCAGCACCTGATAGATCACATTCTTAACAGTAATGTGATATCCTTCACTGAGGACAACATACCAGCAGAAGGAACATGTCACTGTAAGTCACTATATATAGTAGTTATATCATCAGGATATGTGATTAGGGGGGGTAATTATAGATGGAGGATCATCCTTAAACATTTGCCATTATGTTACCTTAGAAAGGATGAAGATCAACCTAAACAAAATCCAGAGCTGTCATGTCGTCATAAGAGCCTTTGATGGATCTCTACGGGATACTATGGGAGTAATAGAGCTTTCAGTGAAGATTGGACCACATGCATTCCATATATCCTTCCAAGTGTTAAACATCACCCTGGGATATAATTTATTATTGGGAAGACTGTCAATTCATATGGAGGGAGCCATCCCATCCACACTCCATCAGCAGTTGAAATACATCATCAATAATAATTTGGTGACTCTTAATGCCAAACTAGAGTACCCAGTATCTATGTAAAAGGGATATGCCTCTAATTAGTCTCAATGAAGGAGTTGAGTCTGCTAGCTTTCAAGCATTCAAAGTGAGCAACACTCACTATCGACCTATCGGGGCACCAGCCTTGAAACCAAGAATCTCTCCCGAAGTAATGAATGTTGGTTAAGAGATGATATCCTTGGGTTCCTGGCCAAGAAAAGGGCTGGGAAAGAATCAACAAGGAGTTAAGAATCTAATTCAAATACCTAGCCAGGTATGGAAAGCTGGATTGGGCTACTGCTCTAGATCAAAACACAGAGACCCGTATAAACATATGTCAACTCATCTATCAACCATCTTGTTACCGTATCTCAATAATGCATGATTCAAGAAATAGGGGAGGAAGATTTCTACCACTGTGGTTAATCTATTAATGCCAAACATCAATGTAGCTGATGATAAAAATGAAGCGCCCCTTCCCTCCAAGGAAGAAAAGATGCAGAATGAGTAATTTTTACAGCAAATTCAAGATCAATTTGCAAAGATGTTCTACTTGGCACAAACTAAGGTCCCAGGGAAAGATACTGACCCTAATGAGGATGCAGTTATGGTCACCATCAAGGAGGAGGACAACAGTAACCCCTTCATCACAATGGTCAATCATGACCAAACTCTGGATAATTAGAGCAATACTCCTTGCATCACTCGTAAAGGGTAAAAAGGGTAGGGAGTTTGTCTGCCCTAAAGTATAGATATTGTTAAACTGCTTATTTTTGTTGCTTAGTGCTAGCAGTTTACTTTTTTTATGTTTTTTTTACTGATACTTTGTATTATCAAATAGTTACATATATTAAGTAAAAGCATTTTGTTTTTAGGACTCCAAAGTTGGGTTTGTTTAGCTTTGTTGATGAATTGCCAAATTAGAGCAGTGACTACAACTTTGATATAGAACTGGACTCTGACCTGATGGAAATTGATCAAGAGGCGATAGATGGTAATGAGGTACCTGAGGAGATCAAAGGATGGGTCGAAGAAAAACCTAAAGCTAACCTAGAACAAATCATCCCTATTAATATTGGAACCTCAAAAATCCCAAAGAACTGTAAATTAGGAATGACCTTACCCCAAGCTAAAAGAAAGACCTGATTAAACTCTTGACCCAATTCTGGGCTGTGTTTGCATGGTCGCATGAAAACATGATCAGATTATCCACTGATATTGTCATTCATCGACTGCCTAACAAAGAGGGGTTCAAACCAGTCAAACAAAAACTCAAGAGACTGAAGCCTGAATGGAGCCAAAATTTAAAGAAGAAATTATCAAGCAATTCAAAGCAGACATTATATCATGGTATCAACTTACCCTGAATGGTTTTCCAATGTGGTTCCCGTGCCTAAACCCAGAGGGAAGGTAAGACTGTGTCTGGATTACAGGGACCTGAACAAGGCTAGTCTCAAAGATGACTTCCCAATACCATTTTGAAAGTAGTATGCATACATGACAATCATGTATGATGATAAAGCATATACTTTATAAACAATCTTATTTATTTATTAATGAAAGTATTTATTTACTAAAGGCATTTGATTATCTACATAGTGTTGTTTTAATCATGCTCATTGGATGAGGATGATTAATATCATGATCATTTGTGTGGAGACACTAAAGCAAGTATGTAGGTGCTTATTGGAGAATAAGTTCACTAAACGTGTGTCGCTAAGGAATACCTAATGGAGTTTTACTTGCCTGCCAATAGAAATTCCTGTAGTGATAGTAGTACAAGTGATCCTTGGACTTAAGATGATCATAGTATCTTATGTATAATAAATTATACTTTGACTTATTCCTTAAGACCCTTAGGGTATATCAAAGGTTATTCTTGGGTGTAATAAGTTATATATGGAGATAATGAATGATCAATAAAGAATCTACTACTTCTAGTAAAAGAAGAGAAATGTCCTATGTGATTCGATAAATGACAACCGAAGAATCCTTGTGCAAGGTGGAAGGAAATTAAAAAGGAGTTTCTAATTTGTATTTATTCGGAGTTGTGCATTTGGGAATCAAAATACAAATAATTAAATAAAATAGGCTTGACGGTAATTTTATGTCTTATATTTAATTGGGACATTGTATGGTGGAAGGACTGAATTGTAAGATAACTATTTACTCACAGGTTTTTTTATGATTAATGTTAAAATCTATATTATCTGGAAAGTCGTTGATCGCTAAGGAGGTTTATCCTTATTGTGGAATAAATATTATTTATTTAAATAGATTACTAGTTTAATTTAATTATTTAAATAAGATTAGAATTGTTCTAATTGATTTATTCACAACCGGTTTAATATGAAGAACCTAAAGGTTCACACCATAAAAGGAAAAATAATTATTTAAGAACTTAATGACATAATCATAATAATATGTTTAAGTGTATTTAATTTAATCTATCGTGATAGGGTGAATTAAATAACTTAACATTTATTATTTAATATTTTAGAAATATTAAATATAAATTAATAAGAGAGTCTTATTAATATTATTACAATTATTATTTTAATTTTGAAAGAAGTTTGGGAATTAATATAATATAAGTACTCTCATTTATTCCAAATAAGATTAGGAGGCAAATTAATTAAAGAGTTTAATTAATTATTCCTAATAAGATTAGGGAGTTTAATTAATTAACCAAAACCCTATTTCTAATTAGATTAGAATGGTTGACTAATATCTATATAAGAGGAGTCTTATGCTAGATATCAGTAGACGTAATTACAATTGTTGGAGAGTACTCCTTTTTATACAGAGATAGAAAAACTAGGGTTTAGCCAACCACCCTCCTTCTTGAATAATCCTTCTTCCTTGGTGGATCACCTCTGGAGACCAAACACTTGGATGGCTAACGTTGATCAAAAGAAGAAATCAATCCCGGAGATTCAAGGAGATCGCGGAGAACTAGGAGTTGAACTCGTACATGTGGAAGCTCGAATCTACAAGGGTCTGATTCCATAACTTCTTATTCTTCGTTTTAATTAATAACATGCATAAAGGATGATCCGCGTAATTGATTTGTGAAAATTTTAAATCTGATTTTACCATGTTTCCGTTATTTTATGAAATTTGATTGCATCTTTGATTTTCACAAAACTTAATAGTGGAATCAGAGTTAAACCTTTTTGCAGTTATTAACTGTTTAGATTTAATATATATGATTGATATGTGTTTTGTACAAATTTTCTAGGAATAATTATTAGCATATAATTGAGTTTTTGGAGAAAAACTACGTAATTCATGAATCGAAAACAAATTTTGTGAATCTGGCTATTGGCGGCGGCTGCAGTCACGTCATAAAGATAAACCAAGCAGTAGCAGCATGTGTGACCGTGTTTTAAATGGGGTCGATCCAAGATCGCAACTCTGAACCCAAGACATTTGGAAATGCAGTACGATATACGTAAAGGAATAAAAATTATTTTTATTTATAAAATTTTAGTTCTAATTAAAATAAAAGGTTTATTTAAATTAAAATTTTAATTTCATGTTTTTCCAGAAATTCTAAATTAAAATAAAGTTGTTTATTTTGTATTTAGAACATAATTTCATGTTGATTAAATAAAGGAGTTTATTTTTAAATCATAATTGAAATTGATGCTAATTAAATTTGTCCATTAAATCGATATCAATATATATATATATATATATATATATATATATATTAAATGTTTATTATTCATGAGATGAATGTTTTACTTATTGATACATATGGTGATATGTTTGATAATAAATGCGATTGATTATGGGCAATTGACCAATGAGATTGAATTTATTTTGGATGGATGCTTGAGTGAAAGAGTTTTATTAAATAGGATCTGCATACCTCATCTTTTCTGATTTTCTTCTTGATGTAAATTCTATCTCTCTCTTATATACTTTCCCTTGACTACTGATCAAGGTTTCTATTTAAATTAAATAGTTTATCTAATAGGATTAGTTAGAATTTCTCGAAGAACCGAAGATCAAGGAGCAAGGAGCGCTTGAAGACCCGTTTATAATGGAGCCCAAGTTTAAATGTAACAATTATATTTTAATGTTAATTCTTGCACCCTAGGGTTTGACCTTTTGGTTCACTTGATGGCTCTAGTGAACCAAACTAGAATAAAAGTCCATAATTAATCCATGTAGAATATAGTATTCCATATGCATGCTTATACTATATATATATATATATATATAGTTCTAAACGTTCAAAGATATTTGGAATATCGAACATCGCATTCTAGCATGTTAAAATTAATAACGTATTAAATTTTTAATATGAGTTTTTTGTGTCACCATAAGGCAAGTATTAAATATTTAAGATGTTAATTTATCATATTTGATGATTATAAAGAAATTGAACAATGTTGTTTTGTTGTGTCACCAAAAGGATGATGTTTTTCTTTTTTGAATATATGGGAGTGCTAGATTGGACTTAACTTAGATAAATTTGATTCCGATGTGACACCACTTGATCAAAATAATCTAAGAGGCAAAAGATAAGGAGTTACATGATGATGTAATTGACAAAAAGTTGTCTACCTATATATATATATATATATATATATATATATATATATTGTTGTGTCACCACAGAGCTATATATATTTGAAATGGGATCCTTATTCTTACTAGAAAAAACTTTGGCAAAATTAAGGATTTGGCCACCGAATTGGCACGTTTTATCGAATTCACGATTAAACTTTTAATTTTTCAAATTAAGTAGCTGAACTAATTAAAATTGTTAAATCGGGTCATTCTGTCAAATATGGCTCACGGAAGTTACATCTTTTCGGCTAATATCTGACATGGACTTAAAAAAATAAAAGGAAAAATAGAAGAAAATGACATGGCTTTTAGACGTGGCTTTCGCGCTAAATAGATATATCTCTGTTAAACATGTGTACACCAAGACATATCACAGAAGTTGAAGTTCAGAGAGAGAGAAAGAGAGAGCGACAAAGGAGAATCAATCTCCTTCTGCAAATCCCTTCAAATAGCAACGAAACCATGATTTTGTGTTGAAGATTCTTCCCAACCTCGTTCACGGCTCACTAATTTGTCGATCTGCAAACTTTGGTTCCAGCGAATCTAGGGTTTTTCCCTGCAAAATTGATCTAGGGTTTTTTCCTGCAAATCTCTGGCTTAGATCTTCGTTGGTACTAAGGTATGTACGATTTTGCTTTTAAAAACTCTTCCCTCTTCATTTTAGCAAGATTGGGACTAAAATCTAGGGTTTTTTTTAGACTGATTGTTCTTTGTGTAGATTTTTAAAAAGACGATTTGGGAAGTTTTCAAAAATAGGGATGGGAACCTTTGTTTATTTCAATACTTTGATATAATGGCTACCTTGTACTGTATTTGTGTATTACAACACATTAACTTAATAATGTCCATGAGTTTTTTAAGAAGAATAAAAACACTTGGATATAATTCTTTCGGATTTTCTTTTTTTGTATTAAACTTTAGAGACTTAAATTATGGCAACAAACTGCTACTTGTTTGTTAAAGACTAAAATATATGTTCCTCCTTCATCTCTTCACATAAAAGGAACAAATTAACTATCCTCACAAACAAAATATGTATAACTAACATGTATAGAGAGTTGGAAGTTAACTGCACTTCTTTGTTTATTTCAATACATTTCTGTAATGGTTACCTGTATGTTGTGTATTGTACCTGTTGCAGGATGGTTCTATTTTCTATGGAGTTAAATCATGGTGGTAGGTTTATTGAAGAACCAATATACCACTATGGAGGAGGTGTTACAAAACTATATCATGATGTTGATGGTGACTGGCTCAATTTTGACAAAATAAACAACTTACCTAAGACAATGGGATAGTTGATCTATATTGTGACCACTCCATTGATGAAGTCTTACCACTTGAGGGGGATTTTGAGCAGGTAGTTGAGGTGGAAGTTGATGTTGTTGATGTGTAACTTGATGAACTAATGGATCAACTGATGATGATTCTTCCCATAAAGAAACAGATTTTGAGTGTACTGATGTTAGTGATGATGATGGGACTGAAGAGTTGATCAATGCTAGGATACATAAGGAAGAGATTAAGAAAACAAAGATTAATGAGTTAGAAGTTGTTTGTGAAGTTCAATTGGATGATGAAGTTGAAGTGCATGTTGAACATATGGGGACTAAAGCTTCTACCTCAGTACATGCTGAAAAGGCCAAAGAGATTGATGAGACAACTAAGAGGCAGGGCATGAAGAAGACAAGGGCAGGCCTGGACAAGGAAAGCAAGAAACAGAAAAAGACTAGTGAAGAGATTGAGTATATGTGTATTGTTGTAGTTTTGTGTGTGTGCAGGGAACTAAAAACTGCAGTTTGTATGTGTGTGCAAGGTCTCGAAATCGCATTTTTATGTGTGTCTGAGGAACCGAAAACTACAGTTTTGTGTGTGTGTGTGGAAGTCGAAAACTCGCAGCTTTATAGGAGCCCGAAATGATGTATATGTGTGCAGTTTTGTGTATTTTTGCAGTTAAGTATTGGCATTATATAGTGCAACATAATGCCCATACAACAATTCCATTTCACATTCAATTGTTGCAGTCAAGTATGGAACTGCAACAGCTGTGACGATTTGATTGTTTGAGTTGTGATCCTGGGGACAGAATCCTTGTAAGGAGGGAAGGATGTAACAATCCAAGATTTTATAGTTTATAATTCAAAATATTTATTAAATTAAATAAATATTTTAAATGATGTTAATATGGTTTATTTATTAAATTAAATAAATATTTTAACTGATGTTGATGTGATTGTTGTTATTAAATATTTATGAAATAAATTTATTAGATAATATTCTAAATTAAATTAATTTATAATTTAGAGAATTATAATATAACATGAGATGTTATATTGTTGTTTCAATTTAATAATTTAAAGTGGTATAGTAAATTACTAAATAAAATTATAATTTTGTGATATTTATTTGAGTGGAGTATTTATTTAAAATATAGTATGTATAATTAATTTATTTGATTAATGTTGGATATGGAAATCCAAATAAATAAATATATGATTATAAATTATAAACCAAATGGTTTATTAAAATAAAATTAAAGTAGTTTAATTTAGTTTTGACCAAACAAGGCTTAAATATATTAAGTCTTTATTTTAAAGACTTTTTGCCAAACAAAGCCTTATGGCTTTTGAATTTTTAATATTTGAATTATAAATAAAATAAATTAAATAATATAATATATATTTATAATTGATAACGTATTAATGTTTTTATTACAACGTCGGTTATAGACGTTTGATTTTGTGCGTTAGGTTTAGTGTGTTTTACGTAAAAAGAAAATTGGCTTAAGCCTAAGAAAAGAAAAAGGAAGAAAATACAGAGAAACTAAGAGAAACGAGGGAGAGAATTGAGAGAAAGCCTATAATTCACAGCAATTTTAGTGATTACCAAGCTAATTGAAGGTATTATTCGTAACCTTAATGTTATATGTTTATATATATGTATATATGTGAGTTCTACGGCATAATTCTTAAATTTTGTGAATTCAATTATTGGAATTGTTGTTATACAAATAATTACATGCGATTGTATGTGTTCATGGTGATTAGAACTAGTAATGAAACACGGTTTGTATGTTAATGACGGTTAAAAAGGAAGAAAACTATTTACAGTGTTTATAATTTTATATGGCTTGTGAAAAGTACCAATTCTAGAGGTCAAATTGTATGTGAAACTGTAAATTGAGGCTTGATTATGCTAGTTCATTAAGAAACGAGCATAACGTAATTTGAACGAAGCAATTTGGCCAAGTATAAAGATCACAGTGTTAATTTTTGTAAAGAATATCAAAAAAATGAGTTTTATATGAAAATGAGGAATTTGAGAAATTAAACTAGTTTAAGTTGTTGTTAAATTGTTCTATATTGATACATTTGTGAGAAAACATGTTTGTAATAGTTTTATATCATTTGTTTGTGTTAATTTCAGTGTTTAGTGGGTGAAATTCGTGTTGGTTGGGCTAAAAATTAAACTCTTATTCATTGATTTACTGCGTATGTCATCCCTGCAATTGCAATTCTTGATCTTCAGGCAAAAAAGCAGAATTCACGTTGGTAATTTTTTTACTTGGGGTCCCGAGCTTGTGTATGGTGCAGCTGTGCCATACCCTATTCTGAGATGGTGAGTTCTGCTACTGCTGCAGACTTGGGATATCAACATAACTTGGTCTAAGGTTATGTTAATGTGTCAAATGTGTAACGACAAGGTTAAAACAACATAGTGTTATGTGGTTACTGATTCTAAAGTTATAAGAAATTAGTAAACTATGAAAATGACATGTTGTGATTTATTGAGAATGAGGATTAGTAAATAAGTATTATGAAGGTTAACACTTGAAATTTCTGATATTTATATAGTAACATAAGACTTGTACTAAATTAACAAGTTTAGCTATAAATGGGTGTTATTTTGGAAGTGGATGTTAACATGTCTAATAGATATTGTGATTGCACTAAAATGTGTTAGTGAGTTTCAGTTTCGTGTTATGTGGTTTATTTATATGGTTAGACCTTAAACTAAAGGTTATAACGTAACTAAGATGAGAAATGAATCTATGAGGTTAATGTGTATGTGGCTAATTGATGTGATGATCCTAATGGTATGTGTAGGATATTGGAGTACGTGAGTTGTAATTGTATAGCTTACGCAAGAGGCAAGTTCCCTAACCTTTGCTACTTTATTATTCAGCAAGGTTACTTTTCACTGTTATGTTATGCTTATGCAAATTCTATCTCTAATCTCTTGTTTAACGATTTATTATCATGCAAGTTCTTTAACCCTCATTTATTGTTGAGCAAGTTAGTTAATCTTTGTTTCTTTATTCCAATCGAGATTACCTTGGTTATTCAAAGTCTGTATTTTATTTGTAAGAAGTGTGTTTATTCAGCTACTAATAACTGTTGTTTGATCTTCGTTCTTCAATATCATTATATTATCTTACATTATTGTACCGAACTCTAAGTTTCTTAGCGATTCTTTACCAATTCAACTAATCCTTAGTTGATGAATATTCTAAACTCTAAATTACCCTTGAAGTCAACCCAAACTAAACTTTCTTTGGTTTGTTTATGTACTCACACACCTTTGAAAGCATGTTGTCGATGATATCATTTATTCAATTTAGACATTGTTAATACTCTAACTCTTATGGATTCATCGACATACCTTGTTCATGAAGATATTGTAATCAAACTCTTGAATAGTTATTGGTTCCTATCTGATTCAACCAGTACTTGGTTGATGATCGTTCTAAAAAAAATCTAGACTTCCTTTGAAGTTAATTCCCAACCAAACTTCCTTTGGTGAACTGAACACGATAATCTAAAGTGAGATGAACAACCCTATATTAGGGATTATTTTAGAGCTACGCATGATAGCATTAAAATGTTTTCTTGTAATACATAGTACAAATGGATGATCACTGGATTACGGAATGATGGTCCATATAGTCGTTTAGACTATTAAAGGTTCTGATAGAAACACCTGTGAACCTAGGACATAGATGATGATTATAGTCTTTTAGACTGTTAAAGGTTAAAGTAGAAATGCTTGAAAACCTATAATAGAGTTCGTGGTCCTGTGACCCTCAGTGTATTCTTTGATGTTGTTATCTATTGTTAAATTAAACGTTCATTATTCCTTTGAACTCATAGTTTTTGAATTAAAGTTTCTTTAGTAGAATACCTTAACATTGAAAGCTCAGTTAATTGTCATTCATAAAACGTTATTGTATATTATCCTTCTTGTGGGCAATTGTTTGCTCACTCTTGCACAAAACAATGCAAATGAGGTTACGAAGTTTGAAGAGCTTTCTACAAGTAAGGGCAAGAACAAATAGCTTGATTAAACGACAACATTTAATTTATATTTTATTTATGAAGCTTATATAATAGATTTATTTATGATCATGTTTTAATTTTCCACTGATGATTGTAATAAAGGTTAGATGACCTGGGATTTATTTTAGATTATGTAACCCTTTAATGGGAGATTGATTATTTAAGCTTTTGAGTTTAATTATATCATTATTTTATGGGTAGTTAGTTATGATTTAATTAGACAGTGAACACCAAATCTGTGGGATTGAGGTGCCCGAATTTGGGGGTGTCACAAGTTCGTATCAAAGCCTTAGGTTATGAACCTTAGGTGGGGAAACCTTAGGCTATAACCTTCTAGGAGATCAAAAATATAGAGGTGATAAACTCTCATCGAGTTCTAAGGAATACATTGAGGGAAATTCATTGAAGATAAAATGATAAAGGACTTTATGTGTTTATGTGTTAATGATTTATGTGCTCGTGAGTACTTAGGAGTAGCAAGTATTATACATACCAAGTTGTGGGGTTGTTAAAACCTTGTTGTCGGAATGACTGATGAAGAGAAATAGGGATTAGGATATGTAAGAACCCGAAATTTTTATCAAATATTAAAATAAGAATTTAGTAAATAAAATTCTTAAGGCATGTGAAGGGTTCAAATAAGAATATATATAATGTGTTACGAGGAATGTGGTATTGTGTTGCATGGGGTAATATATACTATGCAATATGTGATTTCTGTGTTTAATGAATATGTTATTATTATATATTTGTTATTTATTGAGGAGGTGAGTTATTTGAATTAAAGAAGATGGATAGAAATTTATCTATCGATATTAAATAATTTATGTGAAATTATTTTATCATAGTTAGTTGGTGACATTAAATATCTTTGATAACCACCAATTTCTTGAGTATTTGTACGAGTAAGTATCAAGTCTAAGGTAGTGCAACCGTACCCTTTAATAGTGGATGTGTAGAAGCTGAGCTAAACGATTCCTTCAGAGAGCGGAGGTATATACTAATTAAACCGATCTAACTCCTTTGTGAAAATAGTGTAGATGAGGACTGAAACTAATTTTTTGGTTGTTTGTGGGAAACCACTCAATTGTACTATATTGAATACTATTAAAGACTACGTAATGCGCTTAGGTTTAGATTTGTATAAAGGAATGTTGTTGATTTAGAGAAGAAAATTGATATATCTTTAGATAAATATTGGTTATAGATTTATTGATTAATATTGAGATATGGTTAAATGTATAGATTAAAGAAATTGTGTTGAGACAATTTATAGAAAGGAAAGAGAAATAATTATAGTATATTTCTAATAATGTATATTAAAATAAATTCTAGCATTTGATTATTTTAATAAAAGGGGGAAATATTATTTTGATATTACCTTATATAGCTTAGTACGAGGTAATGTGTGTGATTAAGTAATATGGTAAATATATTAAAACATATTTGCTATATAAGTTGATGGAAACAATTTATCATAATAAGAAATAAACTTATTTTCTATATATAGTGTGTACGTGTGTCGTGCATGTAAATAATCTAATAATACATATATATTATATTAAGAATAATATCTGGAGAAAATGAGTAAATCGTTTTATTATGATTAGTTCCCATATTTAGAGAAAACGTGATAAAAACATCTTATGTTATGTTATGGCGAAATACATAATTTTGATTATAGTAATGTGGTGGAAAATGAATAAGTAATGAGAATAAGTAATAAGCTTAATATAAGCTTGTGTGATATGCCTAATGTGGCAAAGTGATGGAATAAATATTCATTAAATAATTTAATGAATGAATAATTGAAGGAATTAATTTGTATGTACAATGATTTTATATTATATAGTAGCTACATCTATATGATATGAAATGAAGTGGGACACTTCAATGGTAACTATATAATATAGGATGTATTTGAATATATATGTATAAAAGTTTGTATGTTAGTATTATGTACAAGTGAGATAATAAAATGTAACATGCTGCAATGGACCACTTCCATGACCATATTATATGATATGGGTATATATGATCCCTAATTTTCCACATTATAGTATCAATTGTACATTAAAATTTCATTTTGGGAAATTAAAGTAACTAAACTAAGCTAGTAGCTGAGATATAAGCTTGTCCCATTTTGTGAGTCTCATCTCATTCATCACGTGTATAGGCCAATGGCCTAACTCTACCATTGCTGAGAAATGAAATGGCTAGTTAAAGTTGATGATGGCTAGAAGGATGGAAGAAGATGGGGTTGGTCACCAACTCTTTAACATCCATTGGAGTCTTCTTCTTCCTCTTGGTTTCAATTGTTGGACACAACCATTGTATGGACAACACTTCTTCTATAAATAGAGTCTCCTTCATCTCTTTCCCGTTTGATAAATTATCTGAGAAAATTGGCTATGAAAGGTTGATAGAATTGAGAGCAATCAGAGGTTTGGAGAGCTATAGATAGCAAATATGAGCAACCAAGAGGTAATGATTCTAACCTTAACGCTCTTGAGTTCTAAGTTTTGTAAATTCTTAGTAATGACAAGAAAAAGTCACTTTTGAGTCACAAATTTGATGGCTAAGTGTTGATTCACGAATTATTGTTAGATGTTAATATAGTTCAATACGAAAACAACGAAAGTTAAACGAACCAAATTGGTTGAGAAACGAATTCGTAGTGAATGAATTCGCTAAACTTTTCAAACATGAACAATTAGTATGAACATGAGTTGTAAATCCATATTTGGGCTAGTTAATGTTTATGATAGTTGATGGGTTTTTGGTATGTTGTAGTTTTATGAATTACGAATCCATAGAATCGAAAATGGACTAATTTGGACATGTATAACTCAAATTATGAAGGTTAGAAGGGAAGTTTGGCATTATGGTTCATAACAGGGAACAAAAATTCGGTTACAAAGAATTAGGCCCCGCCCGGTGGGGCCATTTTCAAACAAAACCCCACCCGGGTGGGGGGTGTGTTCTGCAATGACTGATTTTATATGTTTTACTAAAACAGTCATAACTTTTTTATACGAACTCCGATTGAGGTGATTCAAGATGATCCGAAACGAGAACGAATAGACCTACAACTTTTGTTCTTTAAGTCTTTCAATTTGAAGTCTTTAGGAAGGTTCAAAATAGTCATCTTTATGACTATTATATATTTGGAGGCGATCGGAGGGCGTCGAGCGAGCACATACGCAAGTATAGTGCTCCCGACGACGGAATATGTTATTCTAAGTGATGTAACATGAAAATGCATGATATTATAAATGTCATATGGCTAGGATTACATTACTCATAATGGAATGCTTTAGCATGACTTAGTATGTGTTTTAAAAAGAAACTTGAAGATTTTGAAAACAAACCTTGACGAACTTTAAGTCATTTGAGTTCTGACTTTGTAGTGAGCCTATGGTGGAGTCATGTGAGCATACAATGTGATCTTAAGTTACCTCGTATAAGATTACTTGTATAGCTTGGTTTAAAGTGTTTTAAAAGAAAAACTTGAAGTTTTGAAAATAAAACTTAACGAACTTTGTGTCTTTTAAGTTTCGACCTTGGAAACATGTGAATGTGGCCTAGTTATGTGCGCGGATGGATAAGGAATGTAATTTTAAGATATATTGCACATAAAAGGTTGTCAAGCTCGGTTTAGTATGTGTTTTGAAGGGAAATTTAAAAGTATTAGAAACTAACTTTGATGAGCATTTTATTACTTACATTATGACCTTATAAGCAAGCATAATAGAGTTGTTTATGCCTTTGAACATGAATTATATGTTCACTCAACTAGTCAAGCATGACATAAGTTATTTTAGCATTATTTAAAAGTATGAACTATGCTATGTCTAAAGCTATAATACTTGACATAAATGATGTTTTAAGCATGTGAGCATGTAATGGTTATATAAAACCCAAATTTGCTGATTTTATTAAAGTTTGTAAAATGTAAGAACGATGTGGATCGCAGATCTATAAACTTTAAATATGTGTTTAAACACATAATGAGTCAAGTGTGTAATAAAGATTTTTGGATGTTGATGTCAAGTATGAGTTGTTAAGGTATACCTAGACATACCTAGCTATTCTAAGAGTATGATGAGAACGTGAAATGTAGGTTTTACGAACCTAGGTAGGAAACAATGTAACATTATTATTACATTAAGAATGTATGAAATATGTGACTAATGGATATGAATCCATGATTATATAACTGTGTAGGAATACATGAAGTGCGGATAACTATAAGCAGTTAAGTCGTAGTTGATAAACTACGAATCAGGCAAGTCTTTCAGTTCTTACTTGTTATATGAATTAGATAACTGTTAGTTGAGCTATAATATGCCATGAGAATGTTGATGTATATATATGAAATGGATACGAGATATGTATGAAATGTGAAAGTTGATCTTTCATGATATGCTTGTGATGAAAATCTCTATGCCTGTTATGTGTGAAGTAACATGCGTAGTAAATATTAATTGATTATGAATGCATGAACTAAGTATGTTATTATATTCTATGTGCTGCATGAAAACTATTAGAATTGTTGGGATGTCGAGCTCACCCTTGCAAAAAATCACTTTTGCAGGTTAAGGACTCACGATAAAGATTACGTGCTACTTTATAGATAAAGTTCAATAGCATCGAAGGAGATTTATTTATTTATTTAAATATATACCCTTGAACCATGTTTAGGTTCTAGGAGATGTATATGATAGTAGTTTATGATATGTTATACATGTTAAGTTGTACTATTGATACTTAGAAGAATTTGAATTGAAATGTAAAAATTTATACAGTAATTGAATAGAGTGAATCATAGAATAATTTTATTCAAGGATTTGTAATTGATTTGAGTTAAGATGTCAATAAAAGATTTATTTTTTTCAAAGGAGATTAAAAAAGTTTAAATTATTCCGCATATTTTTATAACATCGGATATGATGTAAAACAAGAATGGTAAATGACCAATATTTGAAACTTATAATAGTTGGGGTCATTATACATAGATCCTGAAAATGGAAGGAATTTATATTCTAAATTGTAATAAGTGAAGTTATATTCTTTAAGTTGTTAATAAAAGATATAATAGTTTGACGATAGTAGTATAGTATAAATGTGAATAGAATCCAGGGTTCAAGGACCCGGATTTGGGGGCGCCACCTGTTGGTATCAAAGTCATGAGGTTATAAACTTTAGGTAAGTGTACCTTAGGCTATAACCTGAGAGAGAGAGAAAGATAAAGATTAAAATATATATAAGTGAAGATTTAAAGAAGAATCTTAAAGTATTTAAGAGAATGAGAGTTTAGGAGTTTCCTAACTCTGGTAATAAAATGATAAGACGATGTCTATAAGATAAAGATGGCAAAGATAGTAAGAATGAACTCGAGTGGAGTTTAGTTGATAATGGGAAAGAACCCTAAGGTAAATTAATGATCACGACGTGATCAAATTAAGCTATGAAGTGATAAATAGTCTGTAACGACTAAGTATGTATAGCTTGATGCTATAAGAGAATGTACTATGAAATGGTACGATATGAACTCATGAGGAGTTGTATATGATGAGATACAAAGAATTCATATCGAGCAAAGAGCAAGTTAAGAGTGAGATAGAGTTAAGTGGGATTTCAATTGAGGACCCATGACAGCAGCTGAGTTGTATGATTCCTCGTTATGGGCGGGGAATTGTACTTGGTGTAAAAACCACTTAGTTCTTGCACTGATAATCATTGAAATGTTTGTGTCGCGCTATTTTCTATATACCTGTTGAGAAGGTGATTCTTTTCTCATGTGTATAACAAATAGATAGATTATAGTTAGAGAATATAAGGTGAAGTTGCGAGTTCTTAAAACTCATACTTATGGTAAGTTCTTGACTCATGATCATATGGTTTGAACCCCTCAGCGAATGGACGCCTATGGTCTAACTAGGGTAAGTTCTTAAAACTCATATGATTATGGCAAGTTCTTGGATTTTCAAAGTATGGTAAGTTTGACGAACTATATTGGGTATATATATGTTATGAAGTTAGAAATTATGGTATAGTAAGCATTGATGGTGTTAGAGATTTATAGAATGAGGCAATGGAGTAAAGTTGATGGAGAAACATGGATTTTCTAAATCTTCTAGCTCTGCTAGATTTTCAAAATTTATTGACTTCGTGCAGATGTTTGCATTTCTGTTTTCTTGAAAAACATTAGATCATGTGATTGAACCAATGATGTTTAAAAATAATACCGTTATTCTTATGTCTAAGCTAATTGTTTCGGCTAAAACAAAATGATTTGAAAATTTTCAAAATGTATTTCTGACCATTTACATCATTTGGTATGTATGACGCCCCCAAAATAGGTATACATCACCCATCTTGAGTCGCCAAATACATAGTACAAAAATCAATTATAAACTCCATTTATACAACTGTAGTACAAAATACGACGACATATATATTGTGAGTTTTAATACAAATATTATAACCTATATAATACCATAATATTCATACTCAAATTATTATATGCCATATAAAGTACAGCAACAAATATTTCAATTCTCCAAAGGGACACGAGAAGATTTCTGTTCTCTTCACTTTAATGTGGTGCACTTTTGACGCTTTCAAGGTCGGTTTCTCATCACCCTATTGTTGTTCACCAAAATCAATTATTAAGTGACGTGTAAAATACGACACACACATCTTAGGTCCTCAATGAAATTATATATTGCATGTCATGCCGTTTTATAATGTATTGAGAAACTTGATAGATCTCGAGACCATCTCACTATTTCCCTGTTATCCCTTTCGACCCAGCTACACTCTTATTACCTGAAAGGAATTGTGAAGCAAAAGGGGTGAGCACAACTAGCCCAGTAAAGAATATCATAACTAAAGATAATTAAATTATCAATAGCTTCCGTCAATAATAAATCAGAGATTTAGAACATATGGTAGATGATAAAACTTTGCAACCATAGTTGCAGTGGAATGAGCAATCCATTAAAAGAGTCAAATAGACCATCAGGTCTATTATCTTCTCCATATTAAAAGTCCACCAATAATGTTTTATCCCTGTAACATCAATCAACAATTCCTGTCCATAATCATATGAATAACTCATAATCATAATTGTGATTCTAAATTCCTCTTCGCACCCAGGATGAAGATAATTTTCATCACCTATCTTCACTTGAAACATCAAAAATTATGGTTATACCAAATCACAATTCCTGCTCATAATCATACTAATAAATTCATCTTTGCAATACGGCCAAAGATATTCCTTAACAATTCATCTTTGCACTACAAGCCAAAGACATACAACTGTATAACCAATAACCAACAGTTCATCTTTGCACTACAGGTCAAAGATATCTGTTATCAAAACCAATAATCTTTGAGACTCGACAATAAGTATCACGACCACGAATTATCCATGCACTACGGGCCAAGGATATTCGTGTTTTCAAATACTGATAATGATTATACCGAATAATCCCTGGTCATAATCATACCAAGTCCATCTATGCACTACGGGCCAAAGATGACTTTTACCACATCATTTATAACATTACGGTCATGATTATACCGAATAATCCCTGGTCATAATCATACCAAGTCCATCTATGCACTACAGGCCACAGATGACTTTCAATATAATATAAACATGAGGATGATGACAATGATATAAGTATTAATCAAACGAAAACAAGGATAAAAATTAAAGACTTTAAATTTATCCAAATATTATCAATCACTTAATAAACTCACAATCAAATATTATTAATATTATAATAATATTTTAATCACCTCTTAAACTTATAAACAATTTATTTCAATTGTTTACACTTTACCACATAATGCAATTAATCATTCAAAAATGCCGTACTCATAAGATTTCATCACCAATGATCAAATCCCTTATCAAAAATATACATATACCCTATATAGGATTCCCAAGCCATAAAATCTTATTTTCTAACTTTGTTACTTCAAATAATATATTTAACTCATTTACTCATAACTAGATCATTTTCATGAAAAATACCAAATCAGTCCCAAAAATATTTCTTTTCTGAGATTTAGCAGAATATAGTCCCATATTGAACAGATATTTTTCTCAGGATTTTTAAAATTCATTTACTATTTTTCAAAAATTAATTTTTAATTAATTCCTTAAGAAATTAGCTACCTCATGTTTAACTCCAAAAATTCCCAAATCTAGGCAGGATCTTACACATGTTAACGTGAGCTTCCAGTTTAAATTTCATGGTCATCAGAGTTATAGAACTCCGGTTATAGCATTTTTCGTCAGAAAAACCTAAATATTGAAATAGTCAGAACTTGCTCATTTTAAGTCGGAATGAGCTCATTTTTGGACAGGAGGTACCTTATACCATATACATTCATGTCCCAAAAGGCCGGAATTTTTCTCACAAATTAAGTGGCTGAAAATGCCCTTTTAAAAATATGGACAGTAGCTTTTTCCCATTTTTCACTTTTTCGTGCTTTGCTAAAATCAGTCCACACGAAAATCTACAACACCTTTTCCAGTGAATTCACTTGGATAAGTTAGGAAACTCAAAGATCTAACTCCAGAACTTGACCACACCCAAAAATTCGAAATAATATAGGAGATATGGTCAATTGAATTTCATGTTCCATTTTCACCAAAATCTAATTTTTCAACCCTTTGTGATTTCTAAGAAACTTTCATGTTTTCACATAATAGCCAACATAACTCATCATAACACTTACCAATACTACATATACCCATGATTTTCATTAGTCCAATGCTTTTATTATGACTTTCATCATAATCCACGTAAACAGATCATTTCCACAATTTAATAAGGAATGAGTACAAAAGATCATTCACCATGCATGTGGTAATCCACATAGATAGGTTATTCCAACAGAATAATAAAGAATGGAATAATAGAAGGATTCACCATGCATGCGATAGAGACCGCACAGACAGGTTATTCCCAACAGAATAATAGATAATGGAACCAGGTCCGGCGTAAGCGCCATACGAGGATATTACGACGAGAATAATAAATAATGGAACCAGTCCGTAAAAGAAATGCATGCACGAGGATATTTCGACAGAATAGTAAAGAATGGAATAATAGAAGAATTTCACCATGTATGCGGTACTTCGCATATACAGGTTATTCCAATATAATAATAAAGAATGGAATAACAGAAGAAGTTCACCATGTATGCGGTACTTCGCATAAATAGGTTATTCTAACATAATAATAAAGAATGGAATAACAGAAGTTCTCTTCATGAATAAGAAAGAAATAATACCCCTTACGGGTACAACAAATAATATCCCTTAGCTTAGATGAAAACTGGATACTGGAATAGTGAGGTAGCAGACTTCGCTTCTTCTTTCTCTCTATAGCTTCTCCCTCTATAATTTCTCTATAATAATTTCTCTATAGCTTTAGTGAATTGGTGAGAAATGAAGAAGAATGAGCTTCTATTTATAGGAAAATATAGTTTCGATAATTGCACATTTTGTGGCTCGAAATATTACAATACAATACCTCCAACTTTTCTTTCATTTTAATTTAGTCCTACAAGTATTATCAAACTTGCACCACCTCCCCTAATAGTAAATCATGTGTCAATAGTTCAATCATGTGAATCAATAGTTATAATCATGTGAAAATACGAAATACAGTATAGTACCTCCATCTATACCTCCCTTTTTAACTTAGTCATGCAAATATTATCAATCTTGCACCAACTCCCCTAATAGTAAGTGAATGTGACTCAATAGTACACACATGTGAACAAATAGTTATATAAGCATGTGAATTATTAGCACTTAATTGCTCATTTATCCGATAACTTACCGATTTATCAATATAACCCCCAGACATCAATTATCATCGGAATAGATGTTGATTTCAACTAACACCAATAATTCCAACACAATGGAACTATCAAATTCATCTTTAACTAACACGAACTTATTCATCATTAATATTATAACTCACAATATTTAACAACCAGGTCGTTCCCAGGAAAGAGAGGGCTTTCCAATAAGGATTTCTCCCTATTGGCACGCAATTAGGTGACCAAACCTCTCCTTGGCAGAACTTCTAGACATTGTAAATATTGCAATTTAATAATATGAATAACTTTATCATCTCAATTATTGATTTAATAATATATAAAATATCGACAATAATTGAATCAACTGAGTGACTTCTCACGTAAGCATTAATAATCAATACCGTGTGCTACTATGCAACCACGCGTATTTTACCACCGATTATTTTATGACAACTTGCTTACTTTGAAAAAAAATTTAAATGTCACCCTTAACTTTAAACTTTTATCAATTTAACTATTTACCAAATAGAAAAATTGAATACTTTTATTTCATAAAATTCGGGGTCTCACAGTATGGTGTAGAAATGGTAAACGATGGAGTCATCCATGCAGTTGAACCTAGTGTTGGTTGTGATCAAAAGATCATCAGCCAATTTTGGTACGGTGTAGTATGAAAAAGTCACATAATGGCGGAATCCTCAACGTACTACTAATCTAGTACGGTATCATGACGTCATAAAGGAATTTTTGGTTTTCTTTTAAATTTTGAAGAAGGTCAATTAAGTTGGCCAAATTATTTCGATTGATGTCCAAATTGTTGATAAAAGTCTAAGCTATTTGATTCGGCTAGACGACTGTTGGAAAATATTTATGGAATTCAAGCGTTCTTGAGTATTTATGCCAAACCAGATTGCTCTGGTGCGGATTCAGATGTTGAAAAGCTGAGGTGAACAACCCTATAAGGGGACATATTTTCGGGGACAATGGTTCCGAGCGTAACGCATATAGTCATTACAAAACACTACGTTGCATTTAACGCGGTACAATAGGTTGGCCACCTAGTGTACGTGTGGAGGGTGTTTTCAATCTTTGTGATTGATAAACACTCTAGTTTGCAGTGTGAAGGATTGTGTTGAAGCATTTGTAAACTTTGAAAGAGTTCACGGTCTTGTGACCCCTCGGCATAAATTGGAATCTGAGTTATTCATACTACTTCCCGATCATTAAAAAATCGTGGAAGACTCTTATTCTTCTATGTGATGAATGTAGTGAGTAGAATGTTCCTTAGAAAGGAAAATGTGGTAGAATGCAAGTGAGCATGTTATAATAAACTTTCAAAAAGAGAATGGATAAAATTATTCAAAAAGAATATGTAATATTCGGAATAGCACCAAGTAGAGGAGGTTTTGGTGATTCCGAGGAAGGAATCCTTATAAGGGGGAAAGGATGTAAGAACCCGAAATTTTTAGCAAATATTAAAATAAGAATTTAGTAAATAAAATTCTTAAGGCATGTGAAGGGTTCAAATAAGAATATATATAATGTGTTACGAGGAATGTGGTATTGTGTTGCATGGGGTAATATATACTATGAAATATGTGATTTCTGTGTTTAATGAATATGTTATTATTATATATTTGTTATTTATTGAGGAGGCGAGTTATTTGAAGTAAAGAAGATGGATAGAAATTTATCTATCGATATTAAATAATTTATGTGAAATTATTTTATCATAGTAAGTTGGTGACATTAAATATCTTTGATAACCACCAATTTCTTGAGTATTTGTATGAGTAAGTATCAAATCTAAGGTAGTGCAACCGTACCCTTTAATAGTGGATGTGTAGAGATTTGGGCTAACTTGATTCCTTGAGAGAGCGGAGGTATATCTGAATTAGTAATCGATCTAACTCAACTTTGTGAAAATAGTGTAGACGAGACGGAAACTAATTTGTTGGTTGTTTGTGGGAAACTACTCAGTGTACTATATTGAATACTATTAAAGACTCTGTGTGCGCTAGGTTTAGATTTGTATAAAGGAATGTTGTTGACGAGAGAAGAAAATTGATATATCTTTAGATAAATATTGGTTATAGATTTATTGATTAATATTGAGATATGGTTAAATATATAGATTAAAGAAATTCTGTTGAGACAATTTATAGAAAGGAAAGAGAAATAATTATAGTATATTTCTAATAAAGGATATTAAAATAAATTCTAGCATTTGAGACATACATAATTTTGGTTTGTTTATGTACTCACATACCTTTGAAAGCATGTTGTCGATGATATCATTTATTCAATTTAGAAATTGTTAATACTCTAACTCTTATGGATTCATCGACATACCTTGTTTATGAAGATATTATAATCAAACTCTTGAATAGTTATTGGTTCCTATCTGATTCAACCAGTACTTGGTTGATGATCGTTCCAAAAAAAATATCTAGACTTCCTTTAAAGTTAATTCCCAACCAAACTTCTTTTGGTTCGGAACCTGATAATCTAAGCTGAGATGAACAACCCTATATCAAGGGATTATTTTAGAGCTACGCAATAGCGTTAAAATGTTTGTGCAATACATAGTACAAAGGGCTGATCACCTGGAGTACAGAATGATGGTCCATATAGTCGTTTAGACTGTTAAAGGTTACAATAGAAACACTTGTGAACCTAGGACATAGATGATGATTATAGTCTTTTAGACTGTTAAAGGTTAAAGTAGAAATACTTGAAAACCTAGAATAGAGTTCGTGGTCTTGTGACCCTCAATGTATTCTTTGATGTTCTTATCTATTGTTAACTTAAATGTTCATTATTCCTTTGAACTCATAGCTGTTAAATTAAAGTTTCTTATTTCGGTAAGAATATTTTACCATTGAAAGCTCAGTTAATTGTCATTCATAAAACATTATTGTATATTATCCTTCTTATGGGCAATTATTTGCTCACTCTTGCACAAAACAATGCAGATGAGGTTACAAAGTTTGAAGAGCTTTCTACAAGTAAGGGCAAGAACAAAGAGCTTGATTAAACGACAACGTTTAATTTATATTTTATTTATAAAGCTTATGTAATAGATTTATTTATGATCATGTTTTAATTTTCCGCTGATGATTGTAATAAATGTTAGATTACCTGGGATTTATTTTAGATTATGTAACCCTTTAATGGGAGATTGATTGTTTAAGCTTTTTAGTTTAATTATATCATTTGTTTATGGGTAGTTAGTTATGATTTAATTGGACAGTGAACACCAAATATGTGGGATTGAGGTGCCCGAATTTGGGGGTGTCACAACAGCTATGGAACTGCAACATACATATATAGTGTTGGCATTATCACATACATATATACCTATGCCAATACAAAAATTCCATTTCATACTCAATTTTTTGTCATCTATTTGAAGCATAAACTGTCAAAAGAAACACATTCAAAACAAGTGGTTCATTACATATCTTTGAATGTCATTACATAGCTTTGAATGCTTAAAAATTCATAAAAACATAACTTAATACAACACACGTCACCATCCATGACAATATCACATACAATTGAAATTTCTTATTTGCCTCTCTTAGTCTAATAGATTCTAACTCCAAGATTAAGGCATCCCTTTTCAAATTCTTTAATTTCTCTTT
Source organism: Panax ginseng (assembly GCA_020205605.1). Classification (NCBI taxonomy): domain Eukaryota; kingdom Viridiplantae; phylum Streptophyta; class Magnoliopsida; order Apiales; family Araliaceae; genus Panax; species Panax ginseng. Next base: position 125,632,842 of record CM035131.1, on the reverse strand, counting down.
CAACCTTCTTGTTTTGTTTCTCAACAAATTGACTTCATCTTCATTCTTTGAAACAGAACTCATATCACTGCAACCATGAACTTCATTTTGAGTACTTATGTCCAACCATTGAAAAAATCCACAATATTTATTAACGTCCTGTAAAAGAAACCAACACCCAAACCAAATTCAATCCAAAATATATTATAATAACATACAAATTTATACAAAAAATTTACTCACTGGGTAAAAACGACATCCATAGAACCTTCTTCCCTTTGATTTGTTCTTTGTGGAGACACAAATGGATGCCGATAGACCGCAAAAACAATCTACCCTCTTTCTAGTAACAAACGAGGATATGCTATTTGAAGAAGCCATTAAGAACCTTTTACAAGTTTAATTGGTCAAACATTATTGTGAAAATAGCTATGTAATATGATACAAACAGGATTTTGCAGTGTATTGTGTCAAACATTATTATGGAACATAGCAATTAATATGATAGTAAATTTCCTACTCGAAAGATAACAGATAATACAGAATCAGAGAATAAATTGAAATAAACAAAGGCATATATTCCATTAAAGCATGGTACCCATTACAGGTTTTTGAAATTCAAAAGCTGTTCGGGGGACTTTAAATAGGAAGAAGTTCCAAACATGGCTGACCATGGTACCCTATTTAGTACCAAAGGTAAAAAAACCCTAGGTTCCCATCCACGATTTTGAAATGATTCCCCAAATCAATTTATAGAAATCAAAGAACAAAACCCTAGACTACAAAAAATGGGCCTTTATCGGCGATTTTTTTGAGCAACGACTTTATAAGTCGTTGCTAAAAGTATATGTTTAGCAACGAAATTTGTCCTTCGTTACAGATTGTGTCAGGCTTTCACTTTTTTCAACGAAGTTCATATGTCGTTGCAAAATTTCGTTGCTAATTCATTGGCGAAAAAAAATTCGTTAGAAATTCGTTGCAAAATTTTCGACCACTTGCTTTCCCGTCATCGTGGGTAACAAAAGTTTTTTTGTTGCTAAAAATGGGGCTTTAACAACGATTTTTCAGGCAAAGTCGTTGCTAAAAGTGTATGTTTAGCAACGAAACTTGTCCTTCGTTGCAGATTGTGTCAGACTTTCACTTTATGCAATGAAATTCATAAGTAGTTGCAAAATTTGAAAACAAAATTCGTTAGAAATTCGTTGCAAAATTTTTAACTACTTAATTTCTCCTTATCGTGGGCAACGAAAGCTTTTTTGTTGCTATATTTCGTTGCCTAATATGGACCACATTCATTGGCAACAATTTTTATTTTCGTTGCATATTTTATACAACTTTTTGCAACGACTATTAAAATGTTGCCTTAAATTAAGAAGATGATGATAATAATAATAATAATAATAATAATAATAATAATAATAATAATAATAATAATAATAATAATAATAATAATAATAATAATAATAATAATAATAATAATAATAATAATAATAATAATAATAATAGTACTAATAATAATAATAATAGAATAATAACAGTAATAATAATAATAATAATAATAATAATAAATATTAATCCTTGCAAAATAATAGCATCTAGGCCCAGATGCTCCGGTGGTCATTGGATCAATATTTCAAATTGGAGGTCTTGAGTTCAAATTTGTGCATCAACATATTTTTTGGGATAAAGTTTAATATTCGTCACGTCAGCCTGTCCACATATGATATATATATACATATTCTTTTCAAAATTTCTTATCAAACTAAATAAAATACTACACAAATCTCAACATTAAACTAAATATATATAAAGTAACTATGAATATTTTTATATATAAATATATATGTAAACAAATATTCATATAAATATTTATAACAAATATTCATATCTAAATTTTATAAATTTTAGATGAAATATTTATAATTTTATAAATAAATATTTGTTTATAAATTTTAAAGAAAAATTTATATGAATATTTGTTTATAAATATTTATATGAATATTTAGAGATAAATTTATAAAATATATATATATATATATATATTTATTTATATATATATATATATATTAAAATATTAATAGTTACGTTAAATAAATATTCATAGTTACTTTATATATATTTAGTTTAATGTGGAGATTTAAGATGGGTATATATATATATATATATAGATTGTAATAGAATTTATCTAATAGACAAAAAATGTAACATAAGAAGCAAAAATATCACAACTAGGTTTTGAACCTAAGACCTATGGGTTATTGGGCCATTAAGCTACCACTGAGCCATTCTAATTTATTAGTTAACTAAACTACCGCCATAACTTGTAGCGGTAGACAGTGTAGGACATGAGCAAATAAGGGGAAAATGAGTAATTTCTCATGTCGCTACAGCCTATAGCAGCAGGGAGAAATCCATTTCAATCTGTGTCATCTAATGTTGCGATCAACGGTATAGATTATGGTTGTTGAAATAGTACCCGTGACAACTGATTGTCAAGCATGTTAGTTCCGGGTCTCCGACCCAAATAAACCCAACCTCATCAAACATGATTATTATATGTGACGCCCCCAAAATAGGTCCACTCCACCCAACCCATTCTGAGTTGTCAAATACATGGTACAGAAATAACTACAACTTTATTATTACAATAGTAAAACTGTGAGTTTAAATACAGATATTGCCATCTAGACAATATCCACATACAAATAAATCCCCATCATAATTATTGATACATTATTTTACAACAATGGTGAGGACTACTAAACAACTCTCCTAGAACTTTCATTCCATACCCAGACTGCGTACTCGCTATATTCTCGCCTCACGAGAAGAAAAATGGAACAAAAAGGAAAAAGGTAAGCTTCGACTAGCCCGATAAAAGAATATTATGACTAAGATAATATACAACAAATTATCGTTAGTCTTTAACAGGGAAAATCTAATAGAATACAATAGACAACCGGTTTTAAATCAACAAGCTCAGCGGTGAAACAACAATTCATTAGAAGAGTTAAGTAGAGAATGCAAACTACTATCTTCTATATATGAATTTAAAAGTTCAACGTCGATATTTTATCCTGTAACATCAATCAATATATATCCGAATCGGATATTCATCTTTGCACTCTGAGTGCCAAAGATATTCATTAGTTGATCATGTTCATCTAAACACATGTTCATCTTTGCACTACTGGGCCAAAGATATTCATCGAAATCATTCATCTTTGCACTACAAAGCCAAAGATATTCATCATAACTCATTCATCTTGCACTACTAAAGCCAAAGATATTCAATAATATCATTATTTAAGGATCGAGGATGATGAAAATATTTTTAAAGAAAGCGAATCCGATTGAAACAAAATGACAAGGATTAAGGATTAAGGATTTCGTACTTTTGTTTTATCCACGTCCAAAAATACCTCAAAAATAATCATAGTGGTGTAAAATTCAAGAATGATCAAAACATGGATACAATCAAAGCTAGTATCCATAATAGATATTTTGGACAAAAGAAGAAATTTCATTTTAAGGTGAATAGTGCCGAAGTATTAGTGAATAGTCTTCAGATATCGTGAATAAGTGTCGATATCGTGAATAGTAACTCAAACACCAAAAGATAGAAATTTCTAAAAAAACATCTTCACGCTTCGTGAATAGTACTCGTGAATAGTAACTCATGAATAGTAACTCATGAATAAGTAACTCATGAATAGTAACCCATACATGAAAAAGTTCCAAATTTGATAAAAGTTCCAACCAATATTTGACATAATGATATTGAAGAAATAATATCATTTGAGAAGAAAATAACATCCCTTACCTCGAAAAGACAGTACTTCTAAATTTGAAACAGGATATAGGCTATGACTTGAACTTGCACGTATAGCAATACTCAAAGTATACTCAAAATACTCACAAGAATACTTTCGATAATATAGAGAGAAAACTTGAGTTTACGGTGTGATTTTCAATTCTAACCTAAACACTATTTATAGGAAATTGCTTAGAACACCAAAGCGTAAAATTTAATATAATATTAATATATATAAAAATATTATCGTATTCTTGAAATCTTAATCTCAACAATTCACACATGCCAACCTTCTAGAAAAAAAAAAAAAAACGTTTTTCTAATTTAAAATAATTTAAAACTTCCAAAAATCAATTATTTGAGCTTGGAACTTCAATAATTCATAATAAATAGCTCTTTTATCAGAAAATTCGAATCTCACGATTTTTTATAGGAAATTCAATTCTCTACAACTTTACGAAGAAAGTTTTTCCAAATTCCAAGCAGAAATTGACCGAAATCCACAAATGGGCGATTTTACATTTATAATCAAATTTCGATCAATAAATGGGGTCCAGACATGTTTAATATGTTTCAAACATTTTGGTAACAAAAATACTCCTCCTCCACATATACTCATATATCTCACATTCATCGTAAAAAATATCATCGTTAATATATTATTAAAATAATATATTTAAATGAATTATTTTATCGGAAAAAGATAAAATATTAATTTTCAACAATTGTCACTATAAAAATTTTCTCAAAATCTATATTCACATAAAATCAATATTTTCCTCATCATATGAATCAATAATTAATTATTCACAAATAATATTCTGTAATCACAATATTGACAACCGAGCGGTTCGAGAGAAAGGGGCTTTCCAATAAGAATTTCTCCTTCGCGGCGCAATTAGGTGACCAAACCTCTCCTTAGACAGAACTTTCTAGACATTGCCAATAATGTTATCTAATAATATTATTAGGATAATATGAATTATTGGTTCGATAATGAAAAAAAATCTTGTGTAATGACAATTATTGAAACAACGGTAATATAAAATATCAATGCAAAGAATTATTGAATCAATAAAATAAAATATTGATAAAGTAATTCATCGTAACCATTATTGAGTAGTGCCTTCTTACGTAAGAATCAATAATTGGTGCAATACCGAAGTATCTTCTTGTGCGAACTTGTATTCTTATGTTTTAACCACCGGGTATTCCAATGAAAGTGTAAACCAGAATAACTACTGTGAATTATTTTTAAACAACTTATTTTGTCGCTTTCTTACTCAATCGCTTTCCGTTATGGGGCCCACAAAAAGGCAAGCGCCGTCGCATGCGAATATTCCCCAAACGATCACGAATATTCCACGACCAAACAAATATTCCCCGACAATAATGAATATTTTATCGCCACTTGCTTATTTAAAATATTTGCGCATTTTACCCATAACTAACCACATTAATCAAATCCACCCTTACTATTTCAAAATAATAAATAGAGGAAAATAAATTTCATTTATTAATAATTTGGGGTCTTACAACCTCCCCTCCTTATGAAATTTCGTTCTCGAAATTGGCGACGACGACACAGTATTTCAAAAGATGAGAATACCTCGCTTTCATTTCTGTTTCCAACTCCCAGGTCATTTCCTCAATAGCATGGTTTCTCCACAAAACTTTAACTTGTGGTATAACCTCGGTACATAGGACATGTTCTTTCCTATCCAAGATCTTGACAGGTACCTCCTCGTGACGTTAAGTCTTGGCTATCTCGCCTGGGTTCTAACTCAATAGCGTGGTTCGAATTCGTCCACATATTTACATAACATCGATACGTGAAAAAATTATGAAACGCGTCATACTTGGCGGTAAAAGCGAGTCTATAGGCCACGGTTCCTATTCGATCGAGAATTTCAAATTGATTAATAAATCGAAGGTTTGAGCTTTCCTCACTTCACCGATTCTCGCTTTTGAAATAACAACTTCTTGCACCTCCTTCTTCAAATTCATCACTCGGTGTGTAGCTTGAAACGACTTTTAACTTTATCGATTAAAGTCGATTATACTCAGTATATCATCACGTGGGTACCTAGAGTTTTCATCTCCATCTCTATTATTTGTAAATTATCTGAAATTAGTTTTTGACAATATCGTTTTTCGTACTTATATCGATCTTCTACTCAACACGTCGGCTACCACGTTAGCTTTTTCGAGGATGGCATGGTCGAACATGTCTTGAAATGAGTCTCCTCTTGAGTTCTTGAAGCTCTTCCCACATTCTTTGCTCCATTCGAATTTTGTATCTCTCGAGTCGGTGCGTTAATGGAATAGCGATTCGAGGATATCCTTCAACGAATCTCCGATAATAACCAACTAAGCCTAGAAAGCTACATATTTCGATTCTCGACTTAGGTTGTTCTCAATCGTGACTCACATCCCAATCTTGGATAGACGTTACAATGACACCTATCATTTACTATCGCACGAATATGGTGTCCCCTACGGAGAGTCGGCGGTGCATTCCACAAAGGAAGTCACCGGATAGAGGCTCGGGTATCAACTTCTACGATTGGGTTTTTAACTCCACGAAGTTCAATAGGAGCCATTCGATATGAGATTTTAGAAATGGGTTTTGTCCGGATTTTAAGTCGATACAAATTCAATATCACGCTCTGAGGAGTAGGCAAGAAATTCTTGAGAAATACGTGGGAAAAATCAATAACAACGGGAATATTATTCAAATCGGCGTGTCTTTATTCAAATCCATAACATGGACTAAGAAAGCTTGACATTAGTTTTTCAATAAACAAATGGCTTTATAATTTAATATGAAAGAGTTTGACTTCAATGGTTTGGTTGCTTGAATTGAATAACGAGGTTGCTTAAGAATATGAAAACTAACAACCTTACGAAAGCAATCAATTTTGGCATGATGAGTAGTTAACCTTAAAATCACATCAAAAACAAATATCCCTATAGAAATAAGGTTAACATGTAATGTGATAGTGCCAACTTTGAATCAAGCAAGATTTCTAAACAACGGATGTAATAAAAGTTTCTCTTAACTGAGTCTCTCCACAGATAGGTCAAAGTCTAATTTCTCCGTAGTCAAATTCAAACGTTGAAAGCGCGCAAGCAAGAGAGATAAAAGAATGGGTAGAACAAGTATCTAGTAAGGTATAAACTTCGCAAGAATTTATAATTAACTAACCCGTGCTAAACTCGTTCGGGTTCCTCGCATTTTAATCTGGCCACGACAAAGCGCTCTTCTAGAGGCAGATTGACTTTGACTTTTCAGGACATCCTTTTGAGTCACCATCCCATTGGACTTGGTTTCGCTACCGTACACTCTCGAGCTATATGTCCTTCCTTTCCACAATTATAGCATACAGGCCCCATTGTTGGCGCTTTGGTGATATGTCCCTCTTTCCGCATTTATAGCATATAATAGGTGGTCGTTCTCCTCCTTGGAACCAGGTTGTTCTTTGGTGCCGACGTCTTCACATGGTTATTATTGAACCTTCTCTTCTTGAAATGTCCACTTGAGTCACCTCTCCTATTATCATGGCCACGATTACCACCCGTGAGTGGTTACCGCCCTTGTCCAGTATTATTTCCTCCCCATTTGGTTATCATCGTTTTGATGATGCTACATCACCAAATATAATACTCGGTTGTGGTCCCTCGGTTGAACATACTCGTTATCACACTCTAATAATTGAGCCCCATTTTACAACATCCCGAATATAGAGCAAATTTATGAGAAATAAGATATTATCGAATCTGGGTTTTAGACCCTCGAGAAACATACGCGTCATTCGTTCCTCATTTTCCACCAAATGAGGTGCAAACCGACAACTCATAAATTTCGCCTCATCTTTGACACCGTCATGTTGTTCGCGCTCGATCTAATAAACTCCACTTCCTTCATATAGCCGAACACTTTCGAGGAAAGTATTTGTCATTAAATAATTCGACACGTCTCCCAAGACATGCTGAAAGTGCGGTTTGGATGGGTACGCCTTCCTGAGACTCCCACGGTGAGTCCGCCTTCGCCACGGAACATAAAGGTGGCGAATGGAACCTTCTGTTCTCCGTACATCCCAAGACATCGAATATCTTGGTGATTTGCTTGACCCATGTTTCGCCATTATCGGATCGGGCTTTCCCTTAAATTCGGTGGTCCCTGACTTTGAAGCTGCTTGTTTGCGCGACAACCCGTGAATTGCTATCATTTCCTCCTATGTTTTGAACACGAGTCTCCTAAATGCGATTTTGCATGAACTGCAAAAACTTCTAAACATCCCCTCGTTCATCATCTGCTTCAGTGGTGTTGTTCACGGAGAGGTACATCATGAAACTGTTGCGTTCTCCTCGTTGGTAAATCTGAGGCATCTTCACGGTCTCATTCACTCCTTTGTTAATATTCTCAGTCGACATTCTTAAATCTTTGTCATAAAACAAAGGGTTAATTAAGGAAATCAATATATCACATAATATCCCTATATACTTAACCAACTAACAAATAAGCTTAGGTAGGACACACTAGCGAAGGATTTATTCGTCTCTCCCCTCGTAGTTCTATTCCCCGATCTCCGCCAGAGATCATATCCCTAAGCTCTGATACCAACTGTGACGCCCCCAAAATAGGTCCATTCCACCCAACCCATTCTGAGTTGTCAAATACATGGTACAGAAATAACTACAACTTTATTATTACAATAGTAAAATTGTGAGTTTAAATACAGATATTGCCATCTAGACAATATCCACATACAAATAAATCTCCATCATAATTATTGATACATTATTTTACAACAATGGTGAGGACTACTAAACAACTCTCCCTAGAACTTTCATTCCATACCATTACGTGTATCTCGTATATTCTCGCCTCCACGAGAAGAAAAATGAAACAAAAAGGAAAAGGGTGAGCTCGACTAGCCCGATAAAGAATATTATGACTAAGATAATATACAAAAATTATCGTTAGTCTTTAACGGGGAAAAATCTAATAGAATACAATAGACAACCAGGTTTTAAATCAACAATCATAAATGGAAACAACAATTCATTAGAAGAGTTAAGTAGAGAATGCAAACTACTATCTTCTATATATGAATTTAAAAGTTCAACGTCGATATTTTATCCTGTAACATCAATCAATATATATATCGAATCGAGATATTCATCTTTACACTCTGAGGCCAAAGATATTCATTAGTTGATCATGTTCATCTAAACACTGTTCATCTTTGCACTCACGGGCCAAAGATATTAATCGATCGATCATGTTCATCTCAACACTGTTCATCTTTGCACTACTGGGCCAAAGATATTCATCGAAATCATTCATCTTTGCACTACGGGCCAAAGATATTCATCGAAATCATTCATCTTTTTACTACTGAGCCAAAGATATTCATCATAACTCATTCATCTTTGCACTACTGAGCCAAAGATATTCAATAATATCATTATTTAAGATCGAGGATGATGAAAATATTTTTAAAAAGCGAATCCAAAGTGAAACAAAATGACAAGGATTAAGGATTAAGGATTCGTACTTTTGTTTTATCCACATCCAAAAATACCTCAAAAATAATCATAGTGGTGTAAAATTCAAGAATGATCAAAACATGGATACAATCAAAGCTAGTATCCATAATAGATATTTTGGACAAAAGAAGAAATTTCATTTTTAGGTGAATAGTGTAGTGATTCGTGAATAGTCAGAGTATCGTGAATAGTCCGAGTATCGTGAATAGTAACTCGACACCAAAAGATAGAAATTTCACAAAAACATCTTCACTCTTCGTGAATAGTACTCGTGAATAGTAACTCATGAATAGTAACTCATGAATAGTAACTCATGAATAGTAACTTGAGCATGAAAAAGTTCCAAATTTGATAAAAATTTCCAACCAATATTTCAAAGACATAATGATATTGAAGAAATAATATCATTTGAGAAGAAAATAACATCCCTTACCTCGAAAAGCATAAAGATTTACATAATTGAAACAGGATATAGGCTATGACTTGAACTTGCAGTATAGCAATACTCAAAGTATACTCAAAATACTCACAAGAATACGCTCGATAATAGAGAGAGAAAACTTGATTCTGGTGTGATTTTCAATTCTAACCTAAACACTATTTATAGGAAATTGCTTAGAACACCAAAGCGAGAAAATTTAATATAATATTAATATATATAAAAATATTATCGTATTCCTTGAAATCTTAATCTCAAGCAATTCACACATGCCAACCTTCTAGAAAAAAAATTAAAAAAACGTTTTTCTAATTTAAAATAATTTAAACTTCAAAAATCAATTATTTGAGCTTTGAACTTCAATAATTCATAATAAATAGCCATTTTATCAGAAAATTGAATCTCACGAGTTTTTATAGGAAATTCAATTCTCTACAACTTTACAGAAGAAAGTTTTTCAAATTCCAAACAAAAATTGGACAAGAAATCCACAAATGGGCGATTTTACTGTGCTATAATCAAATTTGATCAATAAATGGGGTCCACTGACATGTTTAATATGTTTCAAATATTTTGGTAACAAAATACTCCTCCACATATACTCATATATCCCACATTCCTCGTAAAAATATCATCGTTAATATATTATTAAAATAATATATTTAAATGAATTATTTTATCGAGAAAAAGATAAAATATTAATTTTCAACAATTGTCACTATAAAAATTTTCTCCGTCTATATCCACATAAAATCAATATTTTCCTCATCATATGAATCAATAATTAATTATTCACAAATAATATAATGAGAATCACAATATTGACAACCGAGGCGGTTCAAGGAAAGAGGGGCTTTCAATAAGAATTTCTCTCCTTCTTGGTAGCATGATTAGGTGACCAAACCTCTCCTTAGATGAGAACTTTCTAGACATTGCCAATAATGTTATCTAATAATATTATTAGGATAATATGAATTATTGGTTCGATAATGAAAATATCGTGTAATGACAATTATTGAAACAACAAAGTAATATAAAATATCAATGCAAAGCAATTATTGAATCAATAAAATAAAATCTTGAGCGAGAATTACTGTAACCATTATTGAGTAGTGCCTTCTTTACGTAAGAATCAATAATTGGTGCAATCAGTATCTTCTTGTCTGATAATAAGCGTATTATTGTGTTTTAACCATAGGGTATTCCAACAAAGTATAACCAGTAATAACTACGTGAATTATTTTTAAACAACTTATTTTTGTCGTTTTCTTCCTCCAATCACTTTTAGTTATGGGGCCCACAAAAGGCTAGCGCCGTCGTACGAATATTCTTGACAAAGCGGTCTGAATATTCCACGACCAAACAAATATTCCCAAACAATAATGAATATTTTATCACCACTTGCTTATTTAAAATATTTGCGCATTTTACCCATAACTAACCACATTAATCAAATCCACCGTTACTATTTCAAAATAATAAATAGAGGAAAATAAATTTCATTTATTAATAATTTGGGGTCTTACATTATATTTATGCTTCCCAATGTTTACTATTCTAGATAGAAGCACTAAAAAAAAAATAAGCAATAACAGATCATAATAATAATAATAATAATAATAATAATAACAATAATAATAATAATAATAATAATAATAATAGTACTAATAATAATAATAATAATAATAATAATAATAATAATAATAATAATAATAATAATAATAATAATAATAGTAATAATAATAATAATAATAATAATAATAATAATAATAATAATAATAATAATAATAATAATAATAATAATAATATCTCTTACCTCAGAAGAAGACTAGATACTGGAATAGTGAAGTAGCAGACTTCGTTTCTTCTTTCTCTCTATAGCTTCTCTCTCTATAATTTCTCTATAATAATTGCTCTTGTGAGACCTAGTGAATTAGTGAAAAATAATGAAGGAATGAGCTTCTATTTATAGGAAAATATAATTTCCATAATTGCACATTTTGGGGCTCGAAATATTACAGTATAATACCCTCATCTTTTCCTTCACTTTTAATTTAGTCATGCAAGTATTATCAAACTTGCACCACCTCCCTTAATAGTAAATCATGTGAATCAATAGTAAATTATGTGACTCAATAGTTCTAAACATGTGAAAAAATTAATTATAGTATAGTACCTTCATCTATACCTCCATTTTTAACTTAGTCATGCAAGTATTATCAAACTTGCACCAACTCCCCTAATAGTAAATGAATGTGATTCAATAGTACACACATGTGAACAAATAGTTATAATCATGTGAATTAATAACAATTAATTGCTCATTTATCCGATTAATTACCCGATTGGTCAATATAACTTTCAGACATCAATTATTATCGAAATAAATGTTGGTTTCCACTAACACTAATAATCCTAACACAATGGAACTATCATTTTCATCTTTAATCAACACGAACTTATTCATCATTAATATTATAACTCACAATATTTAACAACCAGGTCGTTCCCAAGAAAGAGGGGGCTTTCAGATAAGGATTTCTCCTTATTGGTAGTATGATTAGGTGACCAAACCTCTCCTTGTGAGAACTTCAAGATATTGTGAATATTGCAAATAATAATATGAATAACTTTGTCGTCTCAATTATTGATTTAATAATATAACATATTATCTGAGATGATGATCCGTGCAATAATTGAATTAATAATATGAGAGAGATATGATTTAGCAATTCTTCGTAGTAATAATGGAGTATAAGCGAGTGACTTCTTACGTAAGCATCAATAATCAAATATCGTGCTACTATGCAACCACGCGTACATCGTAGTTTTACTAAGGGAAGTTCAACAGTTTTAACGGTAACACTTTCGCCGTTATTTTTAATAAAAGATAAATTTGTCGTTTTCTAAATACGACAATACTTCCGTTGGGGGGTCCACCAATGATTATGCCGTCGAACGAATATTCTCTGTGAAAACGAATATTTCTCGACCAATCGAATATTCCCTGACATAACGAATAACAACTTGCTTACTTTGTAAAATTTTCAAATATCACCCTTAACTTTAACCATTTCTCAATTTAACCATTTACTAAATAAAATAATAATTATAAGAAAATTGAATACTTTCATTTCATAAAACTTGGGATCTCACAATAATAATAGTAGTACTAATAATAATAATAATAATAATAATAATAATAATAATAATAATAATAATAATAATAATAATAATAATAATAATAATAATAATAATAATAATAATAATAATAATAATAATAATAATAATAATAATAATAATAATAATAATAATAATAATAATAATAATAATAATAATAATAATAATAATAATAAGAGTAATAATAATAATAATAAAAATAACAATAATAATAACAACAATAATAATAACAATAGTAATAATAATAATAATAGTAGTACTAATAATAATAATAATAATAATAATAATAATAATAATAATAATATATAATAATAATAATAATAATAATAATAACAAGAGTACTAATAATAATAACAACAATAATATTACTACTACTACTACTATTACTAATAATAATAATAATAATAGTACTAATAATAATAATAAAAATAACAGTAATAACAATAATAATAATAATAATAATAATAATAACAAACCCTATATCAATATATGGTAACCCCCAGCGTGTTTCCCCTCTTGTAATCTCGAGCATTCGTCTACCGGCTTCGAGAGAAACACACAAGCCGTAGCAAACAGATCGGAGAAATCTAAAACAAAACCCTACATCTATATATTCCTATATCAGACTAGTCGCAGATCTCTAAGGTAAGTTGTTTTTTCAATCCTATTTTCTCTGTTCTAGGGTTTCGTTTTGGCTTGGATTTTGATTATTTCTGTGAGACAGATGGTGTCTGACGCGAGCAAGAAGAAGGCGGCCCAGAAGAAGGCAGCTGCGGCGGTGAAGAGGGGAGGAAAATCGGCGGCGCCGAAGACTAAGGCGGCTGCTGAGGAGAATGGAAGCAGCAGTAGGGCAGATAATTTGGCGAACGGAGTGAAGATACTGGTGGCAGCGAAGCAAAGCGGTGGAACTGGTGAGAATTCTTCGCCGCAGGAGAAGAAGTTGAAGATACTGGTGGCGGGCGGTGGAATTGGAGGGCTGGTTTTAGCGTTGGCAGTGAGGAGGAAGGGGTTTGAGGTTGTGGTGTTTGAGAGGGACTTGAGTGCCATTAGAGGGGAGGGACAATACAGGGGACCAATCCAGGTACAGAGTAATGCTTTGGCTGCTTTGGAAGCTATTGATTTGGATTTTGCTGATGAGGTTATGAAGGCTGGCTGTATTACCGGTGACCAGATTAATGGACTGGTTGATGGTGTTTCTGGGAACTGGTAATCGTTTTACACTTTTTCCATAAAACTTTTTTGAACTTTCATTTTTAGTTATTGGGCCATAAATATTTCTTTTTGACATTTATAGTTGTTAATTATTGTTTGTGGATGTTATAATTAATCTATGTGAATTGTGAGGCCTTACGGTATACTTGAAATTTGCATATTTGTCAGAAATTTTCTTAGTTATAAGATTAGTGTTATCCTGTCATGGTTGTGTATATGGTTGTTCCTTAGATATATTTGGTGGCTCGGTACCATGGGCGTTTTTTCACTTATTGACAAGGAGATTTGATTAGAAATTTTATTAGTAATGCTAGTTTCATATAGGATCAAAGGGGAGTGGGTTTTAGTATTGATATATCATTACTTCAGATAATAATAGAGTCAGTGGAAGATTAATGTCCAACATGGGCATCTCAATCATATAGAAGTTTTCATGTTAAGAAGATATGGTGTACAAGGGTAATTGTAGACATTCTTTTCGATTGCTCATGAGTATCCAACAGTATACTTGTTTCGTAAATCATGATTAAGTGGTGGATGGAGAGGGTTTTTGATTGCTCATGAGTTGGTAGATGGGGATGCATTGGTGTTTCAGTTGATCCTACCAATTGCATTCAAGGTGATAATTGTAAAATGGACATTGCTCAATTATTGTTGATTTTTAATGTTCCACAACCTATTTTTTGTTTGTCTTAATAAACCTTAAACCCTACCAAAGCCCTTGATGAATGAATATAACCTCATCATAGTCACTGATTTCAATCCCCTCACTTTTAGGACCAAACTTACATATTCCAAAGTGTTTAATTCATCTTCCATTTGCAAGGTTTACATTATAAGGGTGAATATTTTTGAAAAGGGTAGCACCCTTGAGGATATGGATGCTTAGATTATTTTACAAGTACTGAATTAATGCTGGTAAGATACTTTACCCTACCCAATTTTGTTTACGATATTGTTACTAACTTCATTTAGTTAAAAAAAAATTTGGTCAACTATCTCGAGTTTGTGATAGAAACCACATGGGAAATCAATAACAAGAGCCAGTGCTAATTCTATAAACTTAACATGAATAACTGGTTCAAGTTCATTATCATCCATCCCTATAGATTGAAATCTTTGAAAACACAAATTTTGAATGCTCTGGTTCAAGTTCATTATCAAGTTTATTATCACGCAAGCTTTGCAGCAACTCCGTTTTGCCTTTTTTGCACTGTTAAATTTGCCAGTATCCTAATCTAGTTGTGCTCATATTACCATGTGAGATAAATAAAACATTTTTTCAGAGGTGTACTTTGAAGTTGTAATTGAAGTATGGTCTGTTCGCAAACATTTTGCCGACCAATTTTGACTTTTGTTCTTTAGTAAGCCTAATTGATTGTTCAGGTTTTATGTTGTGTTTCCTCTTAATGTTTAACAGTTGGAAACTTCTATATTCCCCTTGTAGGGAAAGTATGTTACTAGTAGAAACCTAAGAGATCGGCTCTACCGTGAGATTTAGAGAAATTTGGCTATGAAAGTTGAAGATGGTGAAACTGCAGATACATTTATTGTTAGTGGACGGGGTACTTTACATATTACCATACTGATAGAGAACATGTAAGAAGTTAATTGATGGTTTGAATTATTCATCTTTTTCATGCATATACATATAACCATATAAATTTCAGGCGAAGAGAAGAATATGAGTTCATGGTGGGACTCCCTAAAGTAATCAATAAAAGAGTAGACGACAAATTACTTCAACCTTTTGAGGTGATTGTTTATTTTTAACTTATCTGTTGTATATATGGAAAGTGGAATATAGATATTGTTTATAACCAATTCAAAACAATTTGCGATCAATAAAAGAGTAGACTACAAATTGCTTGAACCTTTTGAGGTGACTGTTTATTTTGAACTTATCTTTTGTATATATGGAAAGTGGAATATAAATATTGTTTATAACCAATTCAAAACAATTATTTCGGCAGATACATTCATTATATTGAATGTCTCTAGAAAGGCTTAGAGACCACTAACTTGTTGCTGAAATTGCAAATTATTTTGTTCAAAAATTGATTTTTTTATGCAAAAACTGTCCAAAACAAAATCATGATGACTTAGTTGCTAAAGAGAATGTTATGAGATAATCCCTGTTTTAAGGATGTATTATTCCCAAGTTTCATGTCATCCATGCTTCTGAAACCAATATTTTCTACTCACAGATTGCCACTGTTGAGGTACCTAAAGAACACATGGGCTCGGTGGTTGAACTTCTCGGTAGAAGACGCGGGCAGATGATTGATATGCAAGGGCTTGGGTATGTAAAATAGTTTATTTTCCATTTGATTGTGCCTTGCTTTATATTTGACTCTTTAGTTTTTAGAATACTAAACTAATGTATGTATGTATGTATGCTTTCATATCACCATTTCTGACATGTTATTGAGTGGGCATGAGTTTAGTGCATAAATTTATCTTGCAGGTGAAGGATTGGAGGCACAATTTTGGTCATGCAGTTGGGCGTAGTATTCAGGCTCTATTGAACCTACAACCAAAGGTAATGTTCAAGTTCAAGTGGCTTCAATTAATTAGATGTCTTCTACTATTGTATTGTAATAATAAACCAACAACAAAAACAGTTTGTTGTAAAATCACCATTTTTTTGTAATTATTATGAAGTGTACTCTCTCTATATATGTAGATATATACTTTGATTGAAGAACTGTGGTAGCTTTAGATGGTTAATTGTAAAGATAATGAATGATTATGTAGTGGATGATTTTATTAAGTTAATAATATTTTAGTTTTTTGTATTTTTGTCATTATTTGCTATGGGAACATTGAGCCGGCCAGGTACACAAAAAGAATGTCAAATTGATTTGGCAACAATATAATTCGCTACCAAAGCATTGAACAAGTTTTAATATAGCAATAATTTTTTATATATTTAACAACAAATTTTTGTTGCTAATGGTATTAAAAATATAATATTTGGCAACGAAAAATTAGCCTAATAACAACGGAGATGATATTGTTACTAATACTAAAATAAAAGACAATATTTTTTATCGTTGCAAATCATATAAACTTTCGTTGTACATATAAAGAAAAGGTAACATATATTTTTAATTGTTATATTAAATATTTGTTGAATTATATAAGTATTTAATGGATGTGTTTATGGTTGAATTTGTAATTGTTCAAATTTGATTCGATTTGGTTAATTATTTGTTAAATAAATAATTAAGAAATTAATTATTTTATTCTAATTTAATTTAATTATTAAATTAGAGAGTTTTGATTAAATGAATTATTATATTTTAATTTGAATTTGTAATTAAAAGGATGTGTTAGTTGATTAAATAAAGTTATAATTATATAGAAAATTATAATTTGGTGGTATTGATTTATGTGTTAAAGTAATTTAATAAATTGTTATTAGAATTAATTTAATTAATTAAAAGTGTGACAAATAACCTTTTATAAAGGAGTTATTAAAATAACTTAAAGGAGTTCAATTTAGTTTTTGCCAAACAAGGCCTATTGCCTATTAAGTCTTTAATCTAATTATGTTTACCAAACAAGGCATAAGGAATAAATGATTATATTTTTAGTAAGTAACCAAACAAGCCTTATGGCTTTTGATTTTCAAAATTTGTATAACTGATATCAGTTATACTTATATTTATATTATATAATTAATATATATTATATCTTATCGTTATATTTCTAATATCGTAAGATTAGAATAGAGGGGTAGAGAGAAGAAGAGAGTTCTGAGAGAGAGAAGAAAGAAGAGGATTGGGAGAAGGCTAGAGAATTTGATAAAGGAATTGGGAGAAGAAGCTTGATAATCAAAGGATAGCCATTATCTTCGACTCTAAGGTATCATCTAAACTACATTATTATTTTTTCTTTTCAAAAGTTATAGTTGTATTTCTCTCTCTCTCAATTTTCTCTATAAAAGCTTTGTAGAAATTGAATTAATTATTATGTATGTGGCTTTATATGATAAACTAGTGTTGTAAAACTATTTTCATAAGTTATATATGAGTATAGTCGATGAAGTTATGATATGTATGTAATTTGTGAAGAAAACTATTTTTCTGAGAGAGTTTATGTGAATGAATATGGTTTAGTTTAAGGTAGAAATTAAGGGTTAATTAGTTGTTTAGTTGATAAATTGACTATTGAATTTGATAGAGTATGTATAAATATTGATAAAGTGCTTTGAATTAAGCTGTTTTGGTTGAAAAACAAAAATCACGAGTGTTGATTTTCATTGAAAACATCAAAAAAGTGAGTTTTATCAAAAAGCGGTGAAATTGGATGTTTTAAATTCGTTGTTTATGTTGTTTTATGGGTAGAAACATGTTAAGAGTCTTTGAATTATGTTTATATGAAGTCTCTATATGAATTACTTGATAATTTAATTTACATTAGAAAGTAGCTTGTAGGCCAAAATTGGCTTTTGTTCATCTTTATTCTGAAGTTAATGTTTAGTCTAGAAGATTAATTTATAGTGCATTATTATGACCTATGATACATTGATACATTTATCGTGCCATGCATATACTTGATGCACCTGTATGTGTGACCTCGTGTATTTAATTCTTGTGTACCATGTATCATCATTGTCGCCTTGTGATTGAACCTGATATAAATTGTGTATGCATGATATGAGTTAGCGAGAATAGTTACGACGATTGTACTTTTTTTGTACTCAAAATCTGAAGGAATTGTTATGTGTTAATAGTAGGACTGTTAAGTTATGATTTCAGTATTTCTATACCATGAATGAGCATGTTATTAACAATTAACTTGTTTTGTAACGTGATTATGTGATTAAAAATCAAATCTTACATGATGAGTGTACTTAGTTATGTTTGTAAAGTGGTAGTGACTAACTATGTCATGATGACATATGTATATAGGATATTGTGATTCGAATTGTTCGGTTTAATCTATGAGCAAGGCAAGTTCTCTAATCCATTATCTTGTTGAACCAATTATTGTTTCCAATTCGATTACAATATAATGATATTGAGTAAGTTATTCTTGTATTTAACTTGTTGTTTAGCATGCAAATTTACATATACTAATGTTGAACAATTTTATCGTTCAAATTGCTATGCATGCTTAGTATTCAATTTTAAATAACCTTGGCTTAATATTGTTCAAGCAAGGTGTGTTATAGTTATTCAAGGTGTATGCTATTAGATTATTCCTAAAGCATGATTTTAATTTACCATATCGATTCAATTACGATTATTCTATAATATGATGTTATTAGTTTTTATTCAACTAATCCTTAGTTGATGTTAGTTGAATTCAAATTACCTTGAAATGTATCAAACCAAACTCACTTTAGTGCGGACTTGTACTCTAAATCTTGAGATGAACAACCTATTATTAGGGGTAATTTACGCTTTAGCGTTGAAATGTTTGTGCACAATACATTATCGAAGAAAGGTGATCCCCTAAGTCTGAGAGTCCCTATAGTCTTATATTTGTTAAAGTTTAAGTTGAAAAATTACTTATAACTATGGACATAGTTAAGTGGTCTTAGGACCCTCGGTTATATACTTGAGGATGTTGATAACTCATATTGTTTACTTCTATCGAGCCTATTATTTTGTGGTTGTTGTAAAGATTTTTTTCCATTCATTGTTGTTTCCAAGTGAGCTTTGTTTGCTCACTCTTGCTTATATAACTATTACGAGTTAAGGATGAGAAGGTTGATGTACTAGCACGAGTAAAGGGAAAGGAAAGATGAACAAGTATTGAAGGCTTGTAATATGTTGATATTTTATTATCGGTTTTAATTGAATGGTTGTAATGAAGTTTTTATTATTTTTCCGCATTTGAATGATTGTATTTAAAGGTTAGACAACACAGGAGATTTTATTATGTAACCCTTTAATGGGGAAGGTTTTTATTATTCAATTTTATTGTGATTGGGTAGTTAGATATGAATGTTTGATTAAGTGAACACCAAATCCTGTGGGAATGAAGTACCTGGGTTTGGGGGTGTCACAAGTTGGTATCAAAGCCTTAGGTTATGAACCTTAGGTGGGGAAAAGCCTTAGGAAGTAACCTTTGCAAAGATAGTAATGATAAACTCTTATCGAGTTTTAAGGAAGAAGTAATAAAACACTTATGTGCTTACGTGATTACAACTTATGTGCTCGTGAGTGTGTGTAGTAATGAGTAATAACTAAAACTTAAAAAAATCTTGTTGTCGGGATGGCTAATATAGGGAGAATCCGGTCGGGCTAGGGAGGAAGGACCTCGAGATGCCTAGAGAGGAGGAATCTCGTGACATTCAAGTGGTTTGGGAACAACTACTTCCACGGGGAGTCGACCAGGTTTGCTTACGGTGGTTGAAGATGAGGATGATGATGTAGAAGCAGGATGAGGAAGACCTGTTGAGTACCACGAGACGGATGAAGAGGGCGAGGAGGAAAGGATTCCACTTAACTTCGATGGTTGGGTAGTATATCGATGAGGTGCATGTGGCCATGATGTAGAACTTCAAGATCTAGTCGAGGAGTTACAAGAGATATTTGTTGAACAACGGACCTCGATGTACGGAAGGATGATGAAATCGGGAATGAGAGAAGAGCGTCTGAGCAATGTTGAAGATAAGTTGATTCTGCTTGAAGGAGAGAGCGAAGCGAATGAGAGGCGAGAGATTGCGAGAATTGAAGAACAAGTTGAAAGAGGAATCTACTAAGAGGCAAGAAGCCGAAGATGCGTCTGAGGAAGGTGATCAGCAAGCGAAAAAATAGCGAGAGGGAGAGCGACAAGCAAAGAGAATGAAGATCGAGGAAATGAATAGCGTGTTCAACACGGTGATTAATCGAGCTCGAGGATCGGGTCATGGGTTATCCGATTCGGTTTGAGGCCTTTGCCATCGTACATACTAGATCGTCGAACCATGTTCGAATTATGGAAGAAAAGCGTCGTAAAGGCTATCACGATATCTTAGTAGGACATCGTAGGGTGTACTTGATTTTGATTTATGATGATTATTATATTAATCCCAAGTGTTATGTAACCTATGGGATATGATGATGATGTCTGAAACTTTAGTAGTTTAGGAAAATAATGTAAATAGCGGTGATCTTTATTGATATGATATTTTCAAAAAAATTAAGAATGAATAAAAGTTATTATCTTCTTTTATCCAAAAGTGTTATGTGTTATGTGGTGATTACTTTTATGGGGGCAAGTTAAGTAGAAATTACTTAAATAAGTTGAGTAATAATCTAATGAGTGTACTTTTAACGAGAAAATGCCTCAAGGCGTCAACCACCCGAAGCAGAGAGAACCCTTTGAAGGAACCAACAACAATAATCTTTGAAGTTAACCCCGATTAAATTGGTATTTGGTGGCGTTCTTGCAGGTGTGCTGCTGCGAGAATCAACCATGAGAACCAACCACAAAATCAAGCTACAACGTTTAAGGACTTCAAGGCGGTTGGACCACGAATTTTGTGGGTCCATGAACGGTTGAGGCTCGGACACAGGTCGTGGAGATAGAGAAGGTGTTCGATGTTGTGGGAGTAGGGAAGATCAGAAAAGCTGCTTTTGCAACATTTATGTTGAAAAGAGAGCTAGTTATTGGTGGCGAGCCAATAAAACTCGAGGAGGGACGGGGTTATGGCTTGGGATAGGTTCAAGGAGATGTTCTTGAGACCTATTTCCCGGAGAGTTCGAAGAAAGTCGGTTGGAAGTGCGATTTTAGAGGCTGAAGCGAGGGAACAATGGCGGTGTCGAATATCATGAAATTCAACGAGTTGGCGAGGTTTTTGCGCCATACAAGAAGTCGGCCTGAGATGAGCCTTAAGGCAAAGAGATTTGAGCAGGGAATTTGAAGCCACTGGTTGTATAGTAGGTTTTTCCTTGTTCGATTGAAGAACATTTTTGACCGTAATGGAAAAGGCAATTCTCATTTGAAGGTGGAGGTGAAATTTGTAACCAAGTTCAATCAAAACGAGAGAAAAAGAAGAAGAATGAAGTGGAGGTTAAGAATGGAGTTGGTGGTAGTGGAAATGGTAACAATAATCCGAAAAGAAAGTGGAATGGAAATATGGGTCTTGGAAATCAACAAGGTAACCAATGAGAATAAGAAGTTTGAAGCATGTGCTACATGGGAAGTTTTCTGAGGGTGTATGCTTGATGGGGAAGCAGAGTATGCTTTTATTTGTGGCGGGAGGGTCACATCGCCCCAAATTGCAATCAACCTAAGAAGCGTTTGCTTCACATGCGGGTCAAGGATCACTTTGCTCGTGAATGCCCTAAGAAGAGATCTGGTGAGGCAAATGGAAACAAGGGAAGTCTTTAGTGGAGAGTCTGTTGACTATTCTTTGGCCAACATCAACAAATAAGCCCTGACAAGAACCTTGACATATTTATGCAAGATCTTTGTGCAATCAAAAGATGTGGTGTCGGGTATTATCCCAATCAATGATATTGATGCTTATGTATTATTTGATTGGGGTGCTACTTGCTCATTTATATCGATGAATTTGCTATGAGATTAGGATTGCCTAGTGAAGAATTGAATTTCCTTTAAACATAGAAATTGCGAATAAGGAAGTAATTCTGTTAGGATCGTATCTGAAGCTGTAGGGTGAATATTAAGGAAATATTTTGATGGTAGATTTAATTCGATTAGGCTTGGAGAGTTTGATGTTATTTTGGGAATGGATTGGTTGTTCAATTGTGGGCGATAATTGATTTGCAAAAAAAATGTGTAAACCTTATGACTCCGTCAAAGGTAGTTTTCAATGGTAGCAAATCGCCTGAACAAATGAGATGTCAGCGATTATGCGAGGCAAGAAATTGTTGAGTCAAGGTTGTGTGGGTTATTTAGCTTACATAGTTGATCACGAGAAGAAGGTGCTGGCTGGAAGAAATACCGGTGGTTAGGGAAATTTGTGGGCGTGTTTAGGAGGATTTGCGGGACTTTACTTTGACGGAGAGAAATCGAGTTCGTGATCGACTTAGCGCGAGGAACCGCTCCGATATCGAAAGCCCCCCATCTGAGAATGGCTCGGTAGAGATGAAGGCGATGGTACAAGCTGCGAGGAGGCATTGGACAAGAAATACATTCGGTAGAGTGTGTCATAGTGGGGAGCACCGGTGTTATTAAATAAAGAAGAAGGATGGGTCGATCGTCTTTGCATTGATTATAGGGAGTTAAACAAAGTCACTATTAAGAATAAATATCCATTCTTGAGAATAGATGATTTGTTTGACCGGTTGAAGGGTGCTAGATATTTCTCAAAAATAGATTTGAGAAGTGGGTATCATCATTGAAAGTAAGGAAGGAGGATGTCTAGAAGGCGGCATTAGAACTCGGTATGGACATTCTGAATTTTTGGTGATGTCTTTTGGTTTGACAAGCGCCCTATGGCGTTCATGGATTTGATGAGCAGGGTGTTTAAACCATTTTTAGACAAGTTTGTGGTGGTGTTTATCGCGATATTACGGTGTACTCTAGAACTCAAGAAGAACACACGTGGAACACTTACGTCTAACTATTTGGAGGCAGCTAAGAAAAAGGAAAAGTTATGCATGAAATTCTCTAAATGTGAATTTTGGTTAGAAGCGTGTACAATTTCTTGGGCGCGTAATTGACAAGGATGGAATTTTCGGTGGATCCATCAAAGGTGAAATTTGTGATAAATTGGGAACAACCAAGAACTCCATCGAAGTAAGAAGTTTCTTGGGATTGGCGGGGGTATTACAGACGGTTTATCGAGATTTCTCCAAGATTGCCACTCCGTTGACAAATTTGTGAGAGAAATCTATAAAATTTGTTTGGACGGAGAAGTGTGAAGGAAGTTTCAGGAATTGAAAAAGAAGTTAAGTATGGCTTTTTGTGTTGTCATTACCGGATAATCTGAGGAAATTTTGTGGTGTGTATAGTGATGCTTCACACAAAGGATTAGGATGTGTCCTTATGCGAGAATGGAAAAGTCATCAGCGTATGCATCAAGGCGATTGAAAGACTACGAAAAAGGTATCGACTCATGATTTAGAGTTGGCGGCGGTTGTGTTTGCTTTAAAAATATGGAACACTATCTCTATGGAGAAATGTAGAGATTACACGGACCATAAAATTGAAGTACATTTTCACTCGAGAAAAGACTGAATATCGCCAAAGGAGATGGATGGAATTGATAAAGGATTACGATTGTGAGATCTTTTATCATCGAGGAAAAGCAAGCGTGGTTGCGAGATGCCTTGAGTAGGAAAAGCGGAGAAAAATTGATGTTGTTAAGCGATAAGGAGGAGCTTATTTGACAATGTCGAGGTTAGAGTTGGAAATCAAATTTCCAAAAGAATCGATGAAAAATTATACGGATGGAAGCGGTCAACTTTGGTGGACAAAGTGAAAAACGCTCAAGCTGCGGGATGAGGAATGCGAGAAAAATAAGAGAAAGTGTACTTGAAGGAAAAGAAGTGAAATCAAGGTTGATCTTGAAGGAATGCTAAGATTTGAGGGGCGAATCTGGGTTCAGTGATACGGATATTAAAGAAGACATCTTGATGAGAAGCTCATAGCTCGAGATATTCGATTCATCAGGAAATGCGAAGATGTATCAAGATTTGCGGTGACATTTTGGTGGCCAAATATGAAAAGAGGCGTTGCGAGAATCGTTGCAAAGTGCTTGACATGTCGAGAGAGTCAAGTAGAGCATCAAAGGCCAAGCGGATTACTTCAACCGTTGGAATCTAGGAATGGAAATGGGAACATATCACAATGGATTTTGTGGTAGGTCTCAACGACTTCGAAAAGGATACGATGCGATATGGGTGATAGTGGATAGATTGAAAAAATCGCACACTTTTGCCAATAAAGATTAGATTCAATCTTGATCAATTTGGAAAAGTTATATGTTAAAGAGATCGTGATGAGACATGGAGTTCGAGTGTCAATTGTGTCGGATAGAGATCGAGGTTCACATCAAACTTTTGGAAGAGACTACAAGAATGTATGGGAACACGATTTGCGAATGAGTACGACATATCATCATAAGCGGATGGCCAAAGTGAGCGAGCGATTAGGACATTGGAAGATATCTTTGAGAGCATGTGTCATGGATTTCAAAAAAAATTTGGGATGAACAATTACCATTGGTGGAATTTGCCTACAATATGAGTTACCATGCAAGCATCGGCATGCCTTACGAAGCATTATCTGGCGGGAGGTGCGAGAACTCCTTTGTCTTTGGGATGAAGTCGGTGAGCGTCATTTATTAGGACGAGGCTGGTACAACAAAACTTCTTTGAGGTTGTCAAACTCATCGAGAACAAGATTGATATTTGCTCAAGAGGCAGACAAAAAAGAAATATGTTGATCAACCACGAGACAAGATCGTGCATTCGGCGTAGGAAATTACGTTTTCTAAAAGTTTCACCTTGGAAGGAAAAATTTGATTTGGTAAAAAGGGAAACTAAGCGAGGTTTATTGGACCCTTGAAGTCTTTGCGAAAAGTTGGTGAGGTGTGGCTTACGAGGTAGCTCTACCTCGAATTGCAAAACATTCATAATGTTTTTCACGTTTTGATTATTACGACCATATAAATCGATTACAAACGCGTGATCGATACGAACCATTGCGGTTTGAGAAAGACTTGTCTATGAAGAGGTTCTATCGGATAGTCGACGGGGAAAGAACAAGTGCTCGAAATAAAGTGATACCTTACGTGAAGGTAATATGGAGAAACCACTGATGTCGAAGAAGAGGCTACGTGGGAACTCGAAATTTGAAATGATGAAGAATTACCACTGAGTTATTTGTTTAATCTGTGTCTTGATTACGGGGACGAGAATCTTTGTAAGTAGGGGAGAATGTGATGAATGAATTGTTTGAATTGTGATTACGAGGGAATGAGAATCCTTGTAAGGAGGAATGATGTAACATTCGAGAATTTTTTAATTGTTATATTAAATATTTGTTGAATTATATAAGTATTTAATGGATGTGTTTATGGTTGAATTTGTAATTGTTCAAATTTGATTCGATTTGGTTAATTATTTGTTAAATAAATAATTAAGAAATTAATTATTTTATTCTAATTTAATTTAATTATTAAATTAGAGAGTTTTGATTAAATGAATTATTATATTTTAATTTGAATTTGTAATTAAAAGGATGTGTTAGTTGATTAAATAAAGTTATAATTATATAGAAAATTATAATTTGGTGGTATTGATTTATGTGTTAAAGTAATTTAATAAATTGTTATTAGAATTAATTTAATTAATTAAAAGTGTGACAAATAACCTTTTATAAAGGAGTTATTAAAATAACTTAAAGGAGTTTAATTTAGTTTTTTGCCAAACAAGGCCTATTACTATTAAGTCTTTAATCTAATTATGTTTTACCAAACAAGGCATAAGGAATAAATGATTATATTTTTAGTAAGTAACCAAACAAGCCTTATGGCTTTTGATTTTCAAAATTTGTATAAGCGATATCGAGTTATACTTATATTTATATTATATAATTAATATATATTATATCTTATCGTTATATTTCTAATCGTAAGATTAGAATAGAGAGGAAGAGAGAGAAGAAGAGAGTTCTGAGAGAGAGAGTTTTCTGAGAAGAAGAAGAGATTGGGAGAAGGCTAGAGAATTTGATAAAGGAATTGGGAGAAGAAGCTTGATAATCAAAGGATAGCCATTATCTTCCAACTCTAAGGTATCATCTAAACTCATTATTATTTTTCTTTTCAAAAGTTATAGTTGTATTTTCTCTCTCTCAATTTTCTCTATAAAAGCTTTGTAGAAATTGAATTAATTGTTTATGTATGTGGCTTTATATGATAAACTAGTGTTGTAAAACTATTTTCATAAGTTATATATGAGTATAGTCGATGAAGTTATGATATGTATGTAATTTGTGAAGAAAACTATTTTATCAGAGAGTTTATGTGAATGAATATGGTTTAGTTTAAGGTAGAAATTAAGGGTTAATTAGTTGTTTAGTTGATAAATTGACTATTGAATTTGATAGAGTATGTATAAATATTGATAAAGTGCTTTGAATTAACTATTTTGGTTGAAAAACAAAATCACAGTGTTGATTTTCATTGAAAACATCAAAAAGTGAGTTTTTATCAAAAAATAGTGAAATTGGATGTTTTAAATTCGTTGTTTATGTTGTTTTATGGGTAGAAACATGTTAAGAGTCTTTGAATTATGTTTATATGAAGTCTCTATATGAATTACTTGATAATTAGGGTACATTAGAAAGTAGCTTGTAGGCCGAAATTGGCTTTTGTTCATCTTTATTTTGAAAATTTTGTCTTAGAAGTCTGCGATGATTGTATGTATATACTATTAATGATACATTTTTGTCATTGATTGCGTATACGCATGCATGTGTGTGACCTCATAGTTAAATTTAATTGCTTGACGCCATCATCATGCAACTTGCCTATGAACCCTGATATAAATTGTGGTGTGCATGCATGTATGAGTTAGCGAGAATGGTACGACGAGTGTACTTTTTTTGTACTCAAAATCTGAAGGAATTGTTATGTGTTAATAGTAGAATTTGTTAAGTTATGATTTTTGATATTTCTATACCATGAATGAGCATGTTATTAACAATTAACTTTTTTTGTACTTGATTATGTGATTAAAAATCAAATCTTACATGATGAGTGTACTTAGTTATGTTTGTAAAGTGGTAGTGACTAACTATGTCATGATGACATATGTATATAGGATATTGTGATTGAATTGTTCGGTTTAATCTCTGAGCAAGGCAAGTTCTCTAATCCATTATCTTGTTGAACCAATTATTGTTTCCAATTCGATTACAATATAATGATGCAAGGTTTCTAAAACTTTAATTTTGATATTGAGTAAGTTATTCTTGTATTTAACTTGTTGTTTTTAGCATGCAAATTTATATATACTAATGTTGAGCAGTTTTATCGTTCAAATTGCTATGCATGCTTAGTATTCAATTCTAAATAACCTTGGCTTAATATTGTTCAAGCAAGGTGTGTTATAGTTATTCAAGGTGTATCTTTATTAGATTATTCCTAAAGCATGATTTTAATTTACCATATCGATTCAATTACGATTATTCTATAATATGATGTTATTAGTTTTATTCAACTAATCCTTAGTTGATGTTCGTTGAATTCAAATTACCTTGAAATGTATCAAACCAAACTCACTTTAGTGCGGACTTGTACTCTAAATCTTGAGATGAACAACCCTATTATTAGGGGTAATTTACGCTTAGCGTTGAAATGTTTGTGCACAATACATTGTGCCGAAAAATTTGATCCCCTAAAGTGCGAGGAGTCCTATAGTCTTATATTTATTAAAGTTTAAGTTGAAAAATTACTTATAACTATGGACATAGTTAGTGGTCTTAGGACCCTCGGTTATATACTTGAGATGTTGATAACTCATATTTTTTACTTCTATCGAGCCTATTATTTGTGGTTGTTGTAAAGATTTTTCCATTCATTGTTGTTTCAAGTGAGCTTTGTTTGCTCACTCTTGCTTATATAACTATTACGAGTTAAGGATGAGAAGGTTGATGTACCTACTTTTGATGAGGGAAAGGAAAGGAAAGATGAACAAGTATTGAAGACTTGTAATATGATGATATTTTATTATCGGTTTTAATTGAATGGTTGTAATGAAGTTTATTATTTTTTTTTCGCATTTGAATGATTGTATTTAAAGGTTAGACAACACAGGAGATTTTATTATGTAACCCTTTAATGGGGAAGGTTTTATTATTCAATTTTATTGTGATTGGGTAGTTAGATATGAATGTTTGATTAAGTGAACACCAAATCTTGTGGGAATGAAGTACACAGGTTTGGGGTATGGTGAGCAAAGTAGGACTGCTAGATATGAGATATCTACGACCTCTTTCGATCTCAGATGACACCGAGGGCATTGTTGTTGAGACTCATGTCTTGAAGATGATCAATCTAATTGAACGTCTTGGACAACTTGGATTCGTCATGGATGGGGAGTTGAGTAAAGATTTAGTCTTATAGTCACTCTCTGACTCCTTCTCATAATTTGTTGTGAATTTCCACATAAATAAGTTGGACGTCAGCTTGCCTGAGTTACTTAACATGTTGAAATCTACTGAAGGTCACTTCCCATCCAAGAAGAACCAAGTCTTACTGGTTGATGATTCTTCCAACAAAATGAAGAGGCCCAAGGTACCTTTTGAAAAGAAGAAATCTAAGAAGGCTAAGGGAAAGGCGAATAGAAAGGATAATAAAAAACCTGATCCAGATAGTAAAGGAATATGATTTCATTGAAAAAGTTGGGTCACTAGAAGAGGAACTACAAGGAGTTCCTTGCAGAACAAAAGCAGAAGAATCTTGGAGAAGCTTCGAATCCTAATCCAGGTTTATTTATGATTAAAATTAATATTTCAAAAAAGTCAAAAATCTACTTGGGTATTGGATACCAGTTGTGGTTCTCACATATGTAATACTATGTAGTGACTGGTCAGAAGTAGAAAGCTGAATAAGAATGAGGTCGTCCTATGAGTGAGAAATGGAGCAAAGGTTGTTGCATTAGTTGTAGGGACTTAATGTTTAGCACTGCCTATGGGCAATTTCATTAATTTAAATAATTGTTATATTGTTCTGAATATCATAAGAAACATTATTTCAATTTCTATATTAGATATGGATGGTTTTGACATTATAATAAAGAACAACAGTTGTTCTATTTTGAATAATAATATTTTATATGGTATTGGTAATTTGCAAAATGGACTGTACATACTTGACTTGGATGAAAGTATACTTCAAATTGAACAAACTAAGAAAAGAAAAAAAGATGATGTTAATTATACCTATATGTGGCATTGTAGAATTGGTCATATTAATGAAACAAGATTATCCAAGTTGCATAAAGATGGGCTCCTAGAGCTATCAAATTATGAATCATATTCAACTTGTGAATCTTGTCTCATGGGAAAAATGACTAAATCTCCTTTTAGTGAAAAAGAAGAAAGAGTTACAGAGTTGTTAGTGTTGGTACACATAGATGTATGTGGACCTATGAGAACGACTGCATGAGGATGATATTCTTATTTTATTACATTCATTAATGATCACTCAAGATTTGGATATGTGTATTTAATGAAATACAAATCTGAATCATTTGAAAGGTTCAAAGAGTTTAGAAGTGAAGTAGAAAAACAAATTGGCAAAAGTATTAAGATTCTTCGATCGAATCGAGGTGGTGAATACTTAAGCGGTGAGTTTCTCAATTATTACAAAGAAAATGGTATAATCTCACAATGGACTCCAATAGGGAAGCAACAACTCAACTGTGTATCTGATAGGAGAAATTGAATATTGTTGGACATGGTTCATTCCATGATGAGCTTTACCGATCTTCCAGTTTCCTTCTGGGGAAATACCCTAGAATTGGCTGCATACCTACTTAACAATGTGCCTACCAAATCTGTCCCTAAGACCCCATATGAGTTATGGATAGGGATGAAACCAAATCTTAAGCATGTTAAGACTTGGGGTTATCCAACTTATGTCAAAAAGTTTGAAAACGATAAGCTACAAACTAGATCCGATAAGTGTAGATTTTTGGGATACCCTAAAGAAACATCAGGGTATTATTTCTATCATCCAACTGATTAAAACATGTTTGTTGCGAAACATGATGCTTTCTTAGAAAATAAGTTTATCCTTTAAGGGGTCAGTGGGAATAAGATGTATCTTGAAGAATTTCAAGAACCATAAAATACTACGGATCAAATTCAGATACCTAACCAATTAGTGGAAGAACCTTTTGTACCACACCCTATTCGTAAATCTTGAAGAGTACCGAAGATACCTGATAGGTATGGATTCGTCATAGAGGATGACGATGAGGTATGCATCATAGAGGATGATGACCCATTGAATTATGAACATGCTATGAGTAGAAAACACTCAGAGAAGTGGCTAGAAGCCATGAAATTCGAGATGGACTCCAAGTATGAAAACCAAGTAACTTTGGTTTCACCACCTGAAGGCATTAAGCCTATTGGGTGTAAATGAGTCTTCAAAAGAAAGACTGAAGCAGACGGCAAGGCTACCTATAAGGCCTGACTGGTAGCAAAAGGTTTCAAACAAAGGCAATGAGTTGACTATGATGAAATCTTCTCACCAGTAGCGATGCTCAAGTCCATTCAGATTTTGCTTGCGATTGCAGCTTATTACGACTACGAAATCTGGCAAATGAACGTGAAAACGGTCTTCCTCAATGGAAAACTTGAGGAAGATGTGTATATGACACAGCCAGACGGATTTGTTTCAACGGTTGTAACAAATCTAGTCTGTAAGCTACAAAGATCCATTTATGGATTGAAGCAAGCTTCTCGTAGAAGGAACATCTGTTTTGATGAGACAATCAAAGAGTTTGATTTTATCAAAAATGAGGATGAACCATGTGTGTACAAGAAGGTTAGTGGGAGAGTTGTTTCATTCCATGTATTATATGTTGATGATATATTACTGATAGGGAATGATATTCTTATGCTACAATCGATTAAAATCTTGTTATCTAAACACTTCTCCATGAAGGACTTGGGAGAAGCATCCTATATTTTTGGGATAAAAATTTATAGAGTTAGATCTAAAAGAATGCTTGGCTTATCCCAAGGAACTGTAACAATCCAAAATTTTATTTATAATTTTAAATATTTATTGAATTAAATAAATATTTTAATTGATCTGTTTATTATTAAATAAATAATTTATGAGTTGTGGGAAGTAACGTAATTAAGGTAATATGTTAATTAAGTTGAAAATTGGTAATTTGGTATTTTGAAATTAATTAAAATAAAAGAGTGATGAATTACTTATTATGAGATAATATTCTAATTTAATTTAATAATTAAATTAGAGAGTTGATAAGAATTAAATGAATGGTTATCTGTTTTTTAATCGATTTAGTAATTAAAGTGATGTGATAATTTATTAAATAAAATTATAATGAAAATTATAATTTTGTGGTAATTGGGTTATGTGGCAAATTGACTTAATAAGTTGTGGTTAGTTTTAATTTAATGAAATTTGAATATGAGAATTTATTTAAATTATGAGGGACAATAAACTATATTATAAATGAGTTATGAAAATAAATTAAAAGAGTTTTATTTTGGTTTTACCAAACAAAGCCTTAGAGCTTTTGAAATTCTTATTTTAATCTTATTTTGCCAAACAAGGCCTTATGGTTTTAAAAATAAAATAAAATAAATAAATAAAAATAAAATATAACTAACATATATTAAAAGAGGGGAGTTATGTATTATCAATTATATACGTTAATATTATATACGTATATCAGTTGTATTTTGTTTTTACGCTAAGTTAGAAAAGAGAGCCTAAGAAAGAACAGAAGAAAACAAAGAGAAAAAAAGAGAAAGAAGAGAGAAAAGAGAGAGTTTGAGAGAGAAATTGTGAGAAGAAGTTCTGCAAGAACAAGGAGTTGTTGTAATCATCTTCTAGTTATCCTAAACAAGAAAGCAAAGGTATAATCCTATCTTTTAAGGTTTTATTTTTATTTTGTCAAAAGTTCTCTGTGATTAAGGTTTTATGAATAATTGTGGAAATTATGAGTTGTTATGGGTTAGTAGATGATTATAAACTGTTTTATATCATTCATTCATGATTTAGAGTAATTAATTTCATGGAAATATGTTTAAAGTGAATAAATTGAATTACAGTGATATATATGTATGATATGTTTTGTTTTAGAATTAAAATTGATGTTCAATTCATGTGTTAAACTGTAAATTGTTTGTTGGTTGTGAAAATACAAGAAGAAACGAAAACATTATGGGTTAAACTAACTTTTTTGGTTGAAAAACAAATTCACATTGATGAATTTCGCTATGAATGTCAAAAGAAGGAAAAATACTAAAAATAATGAAATTAAAGGTTGTAAGATTAATTTTTATGATGCTTATATAGTTAAAAACATGTTAGAAACCTTAAGTTGGGTTTTTGTGAAGTTTGTGCAACTTGTACGTGTAAAAAATGGTTGTTAGAATGTAGCTTGTAAGCCAAATTGTCTTTTTGCTGAGTGCGTTTTGCGAACTGTGGTGAGTGGGTTTTATGCCTATGATTTGGACATCTTTAGGGCTTAATTCTTTGTTAACTTTAAGCATTTTTAGTGTTTTATTACTTGTTTTTGTGTTTTTGTTGTAGGAAATGGCTTCGGAAGGGCAAGACATGAAAACTTGATCTTAGTGGCATTTTCATAATTTTTGGAAAACTACTACCACGTATGTATAATACAAGGAAACCTTCGTAAGTATGGGTACGATAAGAAAAAAGAGTTTTTCAGAATTTGAGTTCAAAAAGGATTGGTTCGAGCTGATCAAGGACTTCTAAAAAGAGGAGAATCACCAGGATTAGAGAGGGGATTCCATTAGATTAGATTAGAATAGATTAGGACCAAAACCCTAGTTGTTATTAATTTTTGAGATTGAAGCAACTTGGAGACCATTGAAGATCAAGAGCAGGAGCTTGAGGAAGATGGAGATTTGATGACAACAAATTTATTCTTCACTCTACTCTTATTTTTGTCTTTTAATGTTTATTCAATTGTGGATTCTTAGTTTTAATTTATTAATCATGAACTAAATCTTTTGTTTAATATTACAATGGAACTTATTGCATAGTTTATTTTTTAGTATGCTTCTCTATTAATTGTTGTGATTATTCTTGGATTGTCTATTATGATTTGTGATGAATTATTTAATTGCCTAGCTAACAATTACCGTGATAATCTATATGAACTCGAGAGATGAATTATAGATTTAGATCTGATCATAATAGCATGTGATTGTGTTTTTTGCATGGCGTTGGAATACATAATTTATGTCTAGGATAGAGATATACCTATTCATCGCATGTAATTAGAAAAAGAACTTGTGCTTAGAATCATTTTTAATTGTAATTCGCATAGAAATATAGTGAATTAGTTAATTAGGGTGTTCTTCTTAATTCTATCATCTGTGGATTTAAGTTTATTTGAGTATGATGCATTGAGAGATGGTCATATTTACTTATGTGTTCTTGATTAACAATTTAGAATAGTGAGCTTAATTAATAAAAAGTGTATTAATTTAAATGAAGCAATAAGTGAAGTTGTGATCTTAAATCTCCATAATCTGATTTTTAATTAGTGGTAATTAGAATTAGTTTAATTAAATAATTTAATTTATAATATTAAATTGATTGTTTAAATAAAATTAGTTTGATTAAGAGTTATTATTTGGTAATTTGTATTAATAATTTCTCGTGGGAACGATACTCTACTTTCACTTTATTACTTGTTAACCACGTATACTTACGTGTTGTGCGTAACTAGATTTTATCCAACAAGTTTTTGGTGCCGTTGCTGGGGAATTAGTTAATATTTTTTTTGCCAATATTAGCTTCAATCAAATTAGTCTTAAAGTAAACATTTATTTTATTTTATTTTATTTTATTATCTTCTTATTTTTCTCTCTTTTCAGGTACCATGGTTGGATGCAATTATCAAAGGCTATATTCAAGTATTACTCAACCAAGGGACACATGTATTGATGGACTCAATAGAATTTTTGCATTATCAGCACAGCTAGAGATACTTTTGAGGAGGTTGGACGTTGTTGCAGCCCAACATATTCGAAGGATAGTGGTAGTTTGTAATTATTGTGTTGGGAATCATCTGAGTAATCAATGCATTGTTAGTTATGGGCCAGACAACATGGTGGTGACTACCTCAATGATTATGCATATGCCAATTATCATCAAGATTGGGGTTATCATCTGAATTATTCATGGAACTACAATTATGAAGACCAATACTACGCTCCAAATCCAACATACACACCAGAATTCTTATGTCCACCTCCATTGCCATAAGAAGAAAAGTCAAATTTGGAGGAATTCATGTCGAAGCTCATAGCAAACCAAGAGGAGAGGATGATGAGTCAAGAAATATCGAGCCATAATTTTCAGAACTAGATGGAATAACTCATCATTACTTCAACCCATGGTCCCCAATACATGGATTCTGAAACTGGAACAGATGATTCAAGATTGGAGGAATTTTTGTCCAAGTTCGTAACATCAAATGAGGAGAGGATGATTAATCAAGAGATGTCAATTCAAAATCTTCAGAACCAGATAGATCAAATGTTTAAAGCCTATAACAATTGTCCTTAAAACAATTGGTGTTATGACATGGATTCCGAGATTGATGAAGTACCCGAGCCAAATCTACAACTGGATGAGCCACAAGATGTTGAAAAAAAGAGATATGTGGGGATAATGAAAACAAGGTTGGCGAAGAACTAACTGTGGGTACCAACGATGATGAGTCGAATTTATTTATGCCCCAAGTGCCTTCTCCACTAAAGTTCAAGGATCCGATTAGATTTGCAAAACCTTGTCCGATTGGTAGTCATGTCGTCGGCAAAGCTCCTGGTCACGTAAGAGCGAGTACAACTTCAAAGCCATGGTGCGATGCGAAAGATGAGGAACCAGTTGTGTTGGAATCACCTCAATTCTAGAATCTATGCGTTGACACAATGGAGAAAACACCTAGATGTTGGACGTTCTTGAATTGGATCTTATCTAAACAAAGCATGCTAGGTTACTTTAATGCAATGGCTATCACTCTGGGTAACTTGTCAAAAGTTACATTGTTTTTGATGGATGGAGGGTTCCTCAACTATCGAAGAAAAATTGGATAGCATTGACCAGACAAAGTCAGACTGAAAGACTGTAAATCAAGCACTAACTAGGAAGCAACCCAGGAATTTTTATAGTTATTTGCTTTACTAGTTTACTTAGTAGATAGAAATCAAGTTGTTATATTTGCTTACTAAGTTCTCTTATAATCTAAAGTGTTATTCTAATCCATGTTGTCTCTCTTCATTGCAGGTATTGGAGGTTCAATGAATACGAAAAAGATTATGGAAAGGGAAGCAAAGTATTGGGTCTTCACAGAAATTGAGGAAATTTTTTAGGACAGAGCATGCCCACCCTAGGCGGAAAATTTGACCTCTGATCCCACCTTTTCCGGGTACTCTCTATCATGTTCCTAGTGGGCTTTCATGCTCAAAAATGTCCTTTACGCAATTTAAGTAATGTAGTGATTAACGAAAAATCCCAATCTCATTCGAACAAAGCTATTCCCTCTCCATCCTAACTTTGATTCCCAATGTCCTACCATTGAATTCAGTCCCAAAAACTCGTTAAGCTTTGCTCCACCCACTCTCATCCATTCTCTTGACATTCGTTATTCTCCACCTAAATCATTAAGTTCTACACCCCACATGCATCCACACTTTCACACATCTTTTCTCGGTTGAACTCAATACACTCAAATTACCTTGTTCTCTATAAGCTCTCACTCCTATTCTTTTATCAGACAAAGCCGCATACATAAAACATGCTCACATTCAAGAAGTGGTTGTCCAAGTAATTGAACGGATTTATCAAATTGGGTATATTGTACAAGAATTTTTCCATCAACTTCACGAATTGCATGGATTTGTCATTGACTCTAGATCAATTTGAACGAACCTTAGCTGTTGACGGTTTATCCACCACCAATCAGCAATGATGCGAAAGTTGCGCACGATGCTTAATAAATTAGGGAAGTCCTTAACTCTTCAATTCTTTCTATTTAAACAATGAGGACATTATTCACTTTGAGTTTGGGGGTGGATCATATTGCATTACATAATTGTTTAGTTCACATACATTGTATTGGTTAGTTATGTTTATTTTTGCATTAATTTTAAAAAATTAATTATAAAAAAAAAGTAAGAATTTTAAAAAAAAATCACAAAAATATTTTCTTTTGTATTGAGTGTTTGCATATAGAATGTTTGCATGAATCTAGGCAATGGATTGGTTTGAATTTAGCTCGGCCTATGATAAGATTGGTTTTGTTTGTTAACTTGAACAGTGTTGATAATTGATGACGAGTTCTAATTTTAATCATGATGATAATCTGAGCCTGTCTATAACTTATGTAACCATTTAGCACTTAAAGTTTAATTGTTTAATCAACTTGGTTCAAGGGTTTCATAATTTTGTTTCTGGAGGAAAATCTTGGTTAAAATTTAAGGAAATTAGTGAATTGGCGGTAAAGTTTGGAAAGCTGTAAAAGCTTAAGTTTGGGGGAATCTAAGGGGTATATATATTACAAAAAAAATAGAAAAAAAAATGAAAAAGAAAAAAAATAATGAAAATCCGAAAAATAAAAAAACTAATTTGGTTACTGTGGCCTAGTTTTTGGCCTTTGTTAGTATGAGTAAGTAAGCACAGGGATGTCTTTTACACCTAGCGCCTTAAAGTCTTAATGGTTTGGGGAGTCGTTGGTGAAAGCTTCGTTAAATAGCATTGAAAAGCCTACTATAAAGACATAAGAGAATTAAGAATAAAAAATGAATAAAACACGAGAAAGAGCAAAAATGCCCTCGTGATTGAATAAAGGTAGAAATAAATCTTTTATTTACCCTTAGACTTGGTAATTGCTTAGTTTTAACCGGAGTAGTCTTGTTCACAAAAGTAATTAAATTGGAATTGAAATTTTCCTTCTAAGAAGTTTGTTATGTGATTATCTTGAACTTTGATTGGTTAGAATGGTTAACGAGCACACACGAACAACATGGGTGATGACATGTTTGGATTGACTAACTGGTTGGAGTTATGGACTTTGATTTGATTGGATATATTGTTTGAGTATCATTTTTTTTATCTTTGAGGCCTGTTCTTAGATATCTTACTGATTTGTTAATGGATTCGTAGGTATATTAGGAAGTAGATCATACATATGCATTCTTGTAGCTAGGTTAATTTGTTTGTTTTTAGTTTTATTTGAGTTTTTGCTTGAGATCAAGCAAAGTCTTGAGTTTGGGGGTATTTGATGAGTGGGTTTTATGCCTATGATTTGGACATCTTTAGGGCTTAATTCTTTGTTAACTTTAAGCATTTTTAGTGTGTTGTTACTTGTTTTTGTGTTTTTGTTGTAGGAAACGGCTTCAGAAGGGCAAAACATGAAAACTTGATCTTAGTGGTATTTTCGTAATTTTTGGAAAACTACCCCGTGGAAAATTGAATCATCAAAATCAAAGGAATCCCTATGGCCATTTTTCCATATGACGTCAAGAGAGAATACCCCCGTTGAGAGGGCTTATTATTATATAAAACCCGTAGGAAGTGGGAATACGGAAGAAAAAGGAGTTTTTCAGAATTTGAGTTCAAAAAGGATTGGTTTGAGCTGATTGATCAAGGACTTCTAGAAGGATTAAAAGACATATGAAGAGGCATATAAAAGTTAGAGAATCACCAGGATTAGAGAGGGGATTTTATTAGATTAGATTAGAGTAGATTAGGACCAAAACCCTAGTTCTTATTAATTTTGGTGATTGAAGCAACTTGGAGACCATTGAAGATCAAGAGCAGGAGCTTGAGGAAGATGGAGATTTGTTGACAACAGATTCATTCTTCACTCTACTCTTATTTTTGTCTTTTAATGTTTATTCAATTGTGGATTCTTAGTTTTAATTCATTAATCATGAACTAAATCTTTTGTTTAATATTACAATGGAACTTATTGCATAGTTTATTTTTAGTATGCTTCTCTATTAATTATTGTGATTATTCTTGGATTGTCTATTATGATTTGTGATGAATTATTTAATTGCCTAGCTAACAATTACCATGATAATCTATATGAACTCGAGAGATGAATTATAGATTTAGATCTGATCATAATAGCATGTGATTGTAGTTTCTTCATGGCGTTGGAATAGATAATTTATGTCTAGGACAGAGATATACCTATTCATCGCATGTAATAATAAAAAGAACTTGTGCTTAAAATCTTTTTTAATTATAATTCGCATAGAGATATAGTGAATTAGTTAATTATGGTATTCTTCTTAATTCTATCATTTATGGATTTAAGTTGATTTGAGTATAATGAATTGAGAGATGGTCATATTTACTTATGTGTTCTTTCACTACTAAAAAAGTGGTCATTTGTGATGGCCAAAATCCATCACAAAAAGTAGAAAAACCATCACGAAAGGTTTACTTGATGGCTTTAAGCATCACAACGGCCGTCTTGTATACGCCCATCATGAAAAGTTTTACGTGATGGTTTTGGCAATCACGCAAACGCTTAGTGTTTTTTTGATGATTGATACAATCACATTAACACGTAATCTATTGTGATTGTTAAAGTCATCACAAAAAGACTTTAGGGATCAAATGTAAGAACGTGAATATCTATTTACGTATATTTTATTTCACTGTATTAATGATATCTATATTAATTGTATCAAATGATACTTGTAGGTTTCGAACCCTCCCCCCATTTGAAAACTAAATAATGAGTATTACCACTACACCAAAGCCCAGATCATGATTATAATTTTAAAACAAAATATAAAAAGAAACATATGTGAGTTGACTTACTAAACAAAATTACTTCCGCATAAGATTTGGTGATTGCAATGGCAATCACAAATACTTTATAATGATGGTAATATTAGTCATCACTGAGAGCCATCATATATTTTATTTTTTTGTGATGGCTTAAAAATGCCATCACAAAATACCTTTTTTTTTGTAATTGCAAATAAAAGTCGTCACAAAAATCTATCTTTTTAATGATTGTCACGGCCATCACAAAATATTGTTTTGATTATTTCTTACATTAAAATATTAGTGATAGCTTAATTGCAATCACGAAAAGGGTATATCTATAAGTGATGACTTAGTGCGTCACAAAAAGAAAATTTATTTTGCGTGAAAATATTGGTGTGATTGACATGGCCATCACAATTATAATACATTGATGGCAAGATTAGTCATCACTAAGAGCCATCATATATACTATTATTTTGTGATTGCTTAAAAAGTCCATCACAAATTACTATATTTTGTGATTGTTTTTAAAAACTGTCACAAAGTTCCGTCACGTATTCTTGTTTTTCTAGTAGTGTTTATTAATAATTTATAATAATGAACTTAATTAATAAGAAGTGTATTAATTTAAATGAAGCAATAAGTGAAGTCGTGATCTTAAATCTACATAATCTGATTTCTAATTAGTGGTAATTAGAATTAGTTTAATTAAATAATTTAATTTATAACATTAAATTGATTGTTTAAATAAAATTAGTTTGGTTAAGGGTTAGTATTTGGTAATTTATAGTAACAATTCCTCATGGGAATGATAATTTATTTCATTTTATTATTTGTTGACCACGTATACTTGTTTGTTGTGCGTAACTAGATTTTTCCCAACAAATTGTAGAAGTCGAGGCAGTACCCCACCCCACCCAGGTGTTACGATTCAAATACTCCATCTCAAGGCCCCCCCTGGTGGCAATTCAGTGTAAAACCCAGCCCGTGATAGCGGTGCAAGAGTCATGAATTTTGTTCTAACCTTGTGCAGTCCTTTGTATGTTAACCTAACCTAATATAAAGAGTATTATAACATGTTGAACATATAGTAGGATGTTACATCAGCTAGTTAACGTTCATAGGTTGATAGCTTGAGAGGTTGATAAGTTGTTTAAAAGCTAGAATGTGATGCTCATTCGAGACTTCGGTCTTGCATTATATAATTGGTAATACTAAGCAAAACTTAAACTCAGTTAGTGAGATATACTAAAAGTGGGAATTAAACCCATGAAGTTAATATTAGTGTAACTAATGAGTATTGTCAATATATATGGTATGTGTAGGACTTGTGATGAACGTGAGTAGTGATTGTTTAACCTACGCATGAGGCAAGTTCTCTAACCCTACCTTTACGATTATGCAAGTTCCTAAACTTTATTCTCAATATAGAGCAAGTTCATTATATTATCTTGTCTATTATTATCCAAGTTTTTTGAACCCTATTTATTTTATATGATGCAAACCTTATCGATACGTTGAGTTCCCTAACCTTATGTTTTATAACTTGATATCGATCATGCAAGCTCTTTAACCTAACTCTTACATTAAGAGGGTTTCTATCTTTAACTTATTTCTTATTATACAAATTCCTAAATTCTGTTATTCTTATGACGAGCAAACTTTATTTCTCAACTTGTTATCAATTATGCATGTTCACTAACTCAATTCTTTTGTTGAGCAAGATTATAGCTTTAGCTTATTGTTCTTAGGGTAAGGTTGTTATCATATTCAATGCCTATGCTTTCTAGTTAATTTCTAAAATATGATTGCGGTGTATAATGTTGATTTCATTTATGACTCACAATTATTCCATAGTATATTGTTATTACACTTTTGATTCAACTAATCCTTAGTTGATGTTCAATGAACTCTAAATTACCCTTGAAGCTTATCCAAACCAAACTTACTTTGGTACGTACCTAAAACTGAGAAGATCAACCCTATTATAGGAGATTATTACGCGAAGCGTTTAGATGTTTGTGCACAATACATGGTACGAAGGGCTGATCACCCTAAGTACGGGGAGTCCCTAGATTCTTATGACTGTTTAGGTTTAAGTTGAAAGAATACTTATAACCTTGGACATAGTTCATGGTCTTGTGACCCTCAGATATATTTCAAATTCTGTTTTCAGTTCTTGATTATAGTTGATAGAGAATATTATTCAGTTCTATTGAGCCTATTCATTGGCAGTTGTTATGTTGTTATTATTCATTGTCATTTCAAGTAAGCATTTATTTTCTCACTCTTGCATATATAATCATTGCAGCTAAAGTTGAGAAGGTTGACGAACCTACCACTAGAAAAGGGAAAGAAAAAATGAACAAGTGTTGAAGACTTGTAAATTTATTGATTTTTATGATGTTAGACTTTATTATAACCACTAAGATGTAATTATTTACTCTTTTCGCATTTGATGAATGTTTAAGGTAGATGACCTGGGATTTTATTGGATTTAATGATGTAACCCTTTAATGGGAAGTTTAATTGTTTAAATTTTATTATGTTTGGGTAGTTAGAAATGTATGAGTAGAAAGTGAACACCAAATCGTGTGGGAATGAAGTACGCAGATTTGGGAGTGTCACAAGTTGGTATCAAAGCTTTAGGTTATGAACCTTAGGTGGGGGAAAAACCTTAGGAAATAACGTTATAGGAGATGGAAAAGATAGTGGTGATAAAATCTTATTGAGTTTTAAGAAAGAAATAATAAAACACTCTATGTGCTTATGTGGTTGCAACTTATGTGCTCGTGAGTGTCGAGTGGTGATGATTAGAAATTAAAACAAAATTAAAATTTTTGTTGTCAGGATGGCTAATGTGGGAGAATCCAGTCAGGCTAGGGAGGAGGGACCTCAGATGCCTAGAGAGGAGGAGCCTTGAGATATTCAGGTGGTCTGTGAACAATTGCTACCAAGGGAGTCATCTCAGTTGGTTACAGTGGTTGAGCAGGAGGGGATACCTGATGAGGAGGATGTGGTAGAGATGGATGAGGAAGACCCCATATAGCTACCATAGATGGATGAGGATGAGGAGGAAGAGTTTCCACCAAACTTTATCTCATCTCATATGTATGACGAAGTATACGACCACAACATTAAGCTTTAGGATAGAGTCGAGGAGTTTGAGGAGCTAGTAGCTGAACGTTAGAATTCGATGGCGCAGAAGGATGATGAGATCCGGGATCTTGATGAGCATCTAGGTAATGTTGAATGGAAGCTGATTCAAACAGAGGGGGAGAATGAGTAGCTGGCGAAGGAGATTGCGAAGATGAAAGATAAATTAAAAGAAGACTCCGCCAAGAGAGAAAGAGTTGAAGATGCGTATGAAGAAGCTTCTCAGTGTGTAGAAGTAGTAGAGGGGGAAGTACAAGTAAAAAAGATCAAGATGGAGGAGATGAATTGCATTTTCAACACCGTGATAAACCGAGCTCAATACCGAGTCATGTACTATCTGACTCAGTTTGAAACGATACCATGGTATATGTTAGATCGCAGAACAATGTTTCGTATTATAGAAGAGGAGCGTCGTAAGGCTATAAAACATTTTAGTAGGTTATCGTAAAGAATGTAATTGTTGTGTGATTAATTAATAAAAAAAGATGTAAATCCCAAGTATTATGTAACCAATGGGATATGATGATGATGTTATCCTGAAACTTTAGTAGTTCAAGAAAGGGATGTAGATTGTAAGACCCCAACTTTTATGAATAAAGATTAATTTTTCTCAAAATATATTTTAGAATATTATGG
This sequence comes from Panax ginseng, assembly GCA_020205605.1. Lineage (NCBI taxonomy): Eukaryota > Viridiplantae > Streptophyta > Magnoliopsida > Apiales > Araliaceae > Panax > Panax ginseng. The sequence continues at coordinate 125,589,411 of CM035131.1, read as the reverse complement.
TGTGAGTTTGATATAATGTTATAGTTATGGGTAATGTTTACAAATTTTGCAAAGTAAGCAAGTTGTTATAAAATATTCGATTGGTCGGGGAATATTCGTTTTAACATGGAATATTCGTACGACGGCACAATCATTGGTGAACCCCACAACAGAAGTATTGTAATAGTTACAATACGACAGAAATAACTTTTTATAAAAATAACGGCAAAAGTTTTACCGTTAAACTGTTGAAATACCCGGTGATAAAAATCTGATGTCTGGCGTTAGTTTGCATAGTAGCTTTTACGGTATTGATTATTGATGCTTACGTAAGAAGCCACTCAGTTTACTAAATTATTGCTACAGTAATTGCTACATAGTATCTCATGTTTTTTAATTCAATTATTATCACAGTATCATCTGCATCATATTTTATATTATTAAATCAATAATTAAGATGACAATGTTATTCATATTATTATTTGCATTATTGACGATGTCTAGAAAGTTCTGTCGAGGAAAGGGGTTTGGTCATCTAATTCAATGCCAATAGGGAGAAATCCTTATCGAAAAGCCCCCTCTTTCCTGAGAATGATCTGGTTGTTAAATACTGTGAGTTATAATATTAATAATAAATAATTGTTAATAGATTAAAAATGTGTTTATTAAAGATAAATGATTTGTGGTAAATATTTATTCAGTTTTTTGATATAAATATAGGTATTTGTTATGAGGCGTTTGTTGTAAGTTTGACTTAGTATTCCATGGGAAGATTTACTAATTTTATGGACCGTCGGTGGTGGTTTTAATAGTAAATCAATTTGGATGATCGATGGTGGTTTTAATAGTAAATCAATCTAGACCGTCGGTGGTGGCTTTAATAGTAAATCAATCTAGACCGTCGGTGGTGGTTTTAAAAGTAAATCAATCTAGACCATCGGTGGTGGTTTTAAAAGTAAATCAATCTGGACCATCCATTTTAATAGTAAATTAATCTGGACCGTTCATGAATCAGTTACTATTTAGTCCATTCTCCTATAAATAGAAGCTTAATTCTTTTTTCATTCTCACCAATTCACTGAAATTCACAAGAGAAACTATAAAGAGCAAGAAGAAGAGTATTTTGTTACTTCACTATTGTAGTATCCAGTCTTCTACTAAGGTAAGGGTTATTATTTCTTTCGTATTCATAAGGAATACTATTTTTCGTATTCATCCTTTAATATGTCGGAATAACCTGTCTATGCGCATTACGTACCGCATGACAGGTGAAAATCCATTTGCAGCTTCGTATGTTATATATTTTTATATTCTTAAATCTAAACTTACTATGGTAAGTATTTCTTCTATAAACCCTGGAATTAGTGGAATATCCTTGAGTTTTGCGCTTCATCTATTATCGTTTCACTGGAATATTGATCTGAACTTTTTATTTATTTATTAAATATCAATATTTTCACCCGGGGTACTATTCATGGGTTATTATTTACAGGTTACTATTCACTCAGGTATTCAGAGCACTTTTCATGCCGGGATATTATTCCCAAAGTACTATTCATAGGGTACTATTTACGGGGTACTATTCACCCAAAAAATTTATTTCCTTTCTGTCTAAATTATTTTTGATACATGGATATTATTCTTGAATTTTACTCCACAAAGAAGTATCATGTTGACAATTTGGATTTTATTGAATTCTGGATAAATTAAATTATAAATATTTAAAATTTATCATTTGCTTTCATTTAATTGAATTCTTATATCATTATCATCATCCTCATGCTTATATTGTGATGCAAGTCATCTTTGGCCCATAGTGCATAGATGGACTGTTGATTGGTATGATTATAACCAGGGATAATTCGGTATAATCATGACCATTGATGATTACACGAATATTCTTGGCCCGTAGTGCAGGGATAATTCGTGAATGTGATACTAATGAATATACTTGCCCCGTAGTGCAGGGATGATTCAATGATGTGGTTTATTTATTAAGCTTAGTCCCTTCGATAAAATTGATGATAAACTTTTTAAATCATGGAAGATAGTAGTTATCATGCTTTACTTGACTCTTCTAATGGATTGTTTGTTCCGCTGTAGTTAAACTTGATGTTTATTGTATTTTATCAGTTTAACACTGTTGAAGGCTAACGATAATTTATTCTGCATTATCTTAGTCATAATATTTCTTACTAGGCTAGTTGAGCTCACCCTTTTGCTTTCATTGTTCTCTTTAGGAAATGAGAACGTAGCCGGGACTAGTTGGGGAATGGAGTGATGGTCCGAGATGGTTGTTTTAGTAGTCCTCATTATTTAGTGTTATAATAAATGTAATGAGGATTGAATTTGAGTATGGATATTGTCTATGAGACAATATTCGTGTAAAAACTCAGCTATGTTTTGTCGTATTTTACACGACAGTTGTATTAATTAAGTTTGTATTTGAATTATGTACCATGTATTTGGCGACCCAAGATGGGTGATGTTTACCTATTTTAGGGGCATCATAGTTGGTATCAAAGCTTAGGGATATGATCCCTGGCTGAGATGTGAGACTAGAACTAAGAGGGGAGAGACGGGTAATTCCTTCGCTAGTATGACCTACCTAAGTTTATTTGGTATTTAATTGGTCGGTCAGAGTATAGGGATATTATGTGGTATGTTAATTAACCCTTATTTTGTGGCAGTATTTAAAAATGGCATTTAAAAATGTTGAGATCAGCAATGAAGCACCTAAGACCGTGGAGTCACCAATGATCAATACCTAGGATAATGTGCATCAAGAAGACAATAATCCTCAGGTAAACAACAACACCGACCAGATGATGAACGAAGAGGCTTTATGCAATTCATGCAACATCAGGTGAGAGCGGCTCCTGTTCAGAATGTAGGTGTGACACCCCCAAATCCAGGTACTCCATTCCCACAGGATTTGGTGCTCACTATCCAAAACCATTACATCTAACTACCCATCATAAAGGATAAAGACATAATTTAAATAACTTAAATAATAATCTTTCCTATTAAAGGGTTACATCATCTCAAAAACAATCCCAGGTACATCAGTTTGCAGAATACATCATAAAATAAAACAAGTCTTGTAACATAAAACATTTAAATTAATTTCTATAAGTCTTCAGCACTTGGATAGTTTGCTCTTTCCTTTGCTAGTAAATGGCTCATCGACTCTTTCAACTTTAGTTGCAGTGTCAATTGCAAGAGTGAGCAAACAATTGCTCACTGATATAGAGAATAGTAATGATAACAACACGCGAGTGAACAACGAATGCTGAACAATAATGAACTTGCTCTACGAATCAAAAATAGAAAACAAGTTTGAACTTTAATATCTGAGGGTCTTAAGACCACGAACTATGTCCCCAGTACTTAGGTATTATTACCCAACCTTAACAGTCGTTTAGACTATACGGACCCTTCTTAACGTACTTAGGGGGATCAACCCTTTGTACTATGCATTGTGCACAAACATCTAAACATTACATGTATAAAATCCCTTATATTAGGGTTGTTCGTCTCAGTTTGAATTTAGAATTTCTGCACTAAAGAAAGTTTAGTTTGGAACTATCTTATCAGTGTTTCTAGAATTTTAGAACAATATTCAATTTTCATGAATAAAGGTTTAATACAAGAATGTATAACTGAACAAGGCTATCAAAGTTAAAGATCGGATATCAACAATATATATAATTGAATAAACATGATATACATGCAAAGTACTATAACCAAAGGAGTTAGAACAATCTCATTTAAATCGACGTATTAGAACAATATATGCTTTGTATAATAATTAGGAAAGTGAAACTCGCTCGATGTAATGAATTAGGTTACAAGAGCTTGTACAAACATACACGAGATAGACTAGGCTTGCTCAACTTTACAAAGAATTTTAGAAACTTGTACAATAATGATTTAGTAATTGGAACTTGCATTTGATATGAAAGGAATGAAGTTAGAAAGCTTTCTCAATGTAAAGAGTTAAGGTTTAGAAACTTTCCTTGTATGTAAGCTACACAAATATAATATTCGCCAATTACCCTACATACATCATTAAAATCGCAACAACAATTAGTTGTATGAATATTAGCACTATGGGTTTTAACCCATCATTTAGGTCATAATACTAACCTAACATATAACCATGTTGGTTAACATCCTTAACGCCTCTGAAATCTCATTACGATCTAACATAACTTAATCGTTCATCTCTAACTTTTGAAAACATCACTTTTAGTTTCCATTACCTAGCTTATTCAAGTAATCACTTAAATTCTTTTACACTTTATATTACAATACGTGATAATATGTTATTGTAGTTTATATTATGCCTCAACACCATTAACATTCTTGCTAAACTAATATAAGTCCATTACACATGACCTATAAATAGGTAGTAAGTCAACGCTGGGCTCGAGGTATAGGGGCGATTCATGTTCGTCCTTGCCTTGCACTGGCGAATCTTGAAATTCTTATTTGGTGCTACTTCTCAGAAAACCCAAAGGGCGTAGCTACGCCATTTATCGATCATAGTAGCAGCAAGAACATTGCCTTGCATGTACGTATGTACCCTGCAACTCCGCTAATGCACCAGTCACCTAACTCATTCCAATAACCATTGATTTATATGAAACCTAGCAACTAAACTTTGTGATAACATCTATAAACATGCAATACCACATCATAACAACATAAACACTTTACATATTCAATTTTGAATGATCAAAATCCTAATTTTCAAAATTTCATCATATTTTACACTATTAGCGAATTTGATCACCACGAATTCGTTTCTCCATCAATTGACACAATTCCAACTACGCCGCTTTTGTTTCTTAACATATTAACATAATCCAATAACAAATTATAGATTATATCACATATAAAATATCAAATTTCGTACTTTCTAAAGCCAATTTTTCATGTTCAAAACACTGTTATGAACTTTTCTACCTACAAACCAAATTACATGAATTTAATACTTTAAAACCACTTGAAAACAACACATAATAGATTATAAACCCTTTACAACACAATTACCAATTATCTTAGAAAATCATCCACCCAATTTCATCCCTTTTCCCAAAAACTCAAGAATACCAACATAATTTTCATGGATTCTCTTACTACAATTATGTATAAGTATCAACCATATATGATGATTATCAGTTTATAATCCATATATACAAGTATATATATACCAATTCAAACATAATTATGAGTTTTTAGGGAATAACCACAAAGAAATCAAAACATATAAGTTAGAAGAAATTTATACCTTAACCCTTGAGAGTGTATGCTAGCAAAATTTAGAGCAATCCTTTCCCCAAAACCCTTCTTCTCTAACCCCCAATATCACTGTGTTTCTTTTTTCTCTTCTTCCAAGCTTTCCCTCAAAACTCTATTCTTAAGCCTTAGGAGAAAATAAGAAGCGTAGAAATAAACTGGCCTCCCACTAACCCACATTCTCTTTCAGTTAAAAAACACAAAAGGCGTCAGTTGAATAAGCCAAAGGCCACAAGGCCTTGTTTGGCTACCACCTATTTCCTAAACTAAATTATTTTTATATTATTTATATTATATAGTTTCACTTGTCACACATGAAACCCATTAAATAGCTTATAATAATAATAATAATAATAATAATAATAATAATAATAATAATAATAATAATAATAATAATAATAATAATAATAATAATAATAATAATCTTATTATCATTATACTTATAATTAATAAATAATTATATATCTAATTTTAATTAATAAATTAGAAGCATCACTTTATTTAATTTATTTATTTCCTTTAAATTAAACAATGCACTTAATTTAATTATCTTCTTAAATATGAAGCAATTGATTTAATTTAATTATTTCCTTAAATTAAATCCATTAGATAAAATTATCATTACTCAATTTAATTTACACTAACCAATTTAGTTACTAAATTAATTCTCCACAATTCATCAATTATTTATTTTCCTCAATAAATAATTATTTAAAATATTTATTCAATTCAATAAATATTTAAATTAAATTATAAATTTCTCGATCGTTACATCCTTCCCTCCTTAAAAGGATTCTGTCCCTAGAATCACAACTCGAAAAATTTATTCATTACATTCTTCCTTCTTTAACAAGATTTTGTCCCCAGAATCGCTGTACAAGATCAAGCAAATAACTGAGGATAATTCTTCATCATAACGCTTTCGAGCTCCCAAGTAGCTTCCTCAGCATTGTGGTTCCTCCAGATTACCTTAATGTAAGGTATCACCTTATTCCTCAAGATGCTGCTTTTTTACATCAACAATTTGAACATGGACTTCTTCATATGACAAATCTTTCTCAAACTGTAAGGGCTCATATTCGATAACATGTTTATAGTCAGGCTTATATGGTCTCAATACCGAGACATGGAAAACATTATGAATATGCTCCAACTCCGAAGGTAAAGCTACCTTGTACGCCACTTCACCAACTCGTCGAAGAACTTCAAAAGGTCCTATAAATCTAGGGCTCAATTTTCCATTTTTGCCAAATCGAATTTTCCCCTTCCAGGGAGGCACCTTCAAGAAAACATAACTACCGACATCGAATTCTCTATTTTGTCGATGCTGATCGACATATTTCTTCTGTCTATCCTATGCTACGATCAATCTCGCTCGAATAACCTTGATGATCTTGACAGTCTGTTGTACCAATTCTGGACCCAATAGCTGACGTTCACCTACCTCATCCCAAAGATAACTTGAGTTCGCAGATTTTTTCAGATAACGCTTCGTAAGGCGGCATGCCAATACTCGCGTGATAACTATTATTATAGGCAAATTGCACCAATAGTAGATGGTCATCCCAATTTCCCTTGAAATCCATGATACATGCTATGAGCATATCTTCTAGTGTTTGGATGGTCCTCTCACTCTGTCCGTCGGTTTGAGGATGGTACGCTGTGCTCACTCTCAGCTGTGTCCCCAAGCACTCTTATAATCATTTCTAGAAATTAGATGTGAAACGTGGATCTCTGTCTAATACAATGGACACAGGTACACCGTGTCGTGACACAATTTCCTTCACGTACAGTTTTGTTAATCGATCTAGGGTAAACTTAATCTTGATTGGCAAAAAGTGTGCCGACTTCGTCAGTCGATCGACAATCACCCAAATGGCATCGTAACCTTGCTAAGTCATTGGAAGACCTACCACAAAATCCATTGTGATATGCTCCCATTTCCATTCTGGTATCTCCAACGGTTGTAATAATCCGCTTGGCCTTTGATGTTCGGCTTTAACTTTCTGACACGTTAAGCATTTCGCCACACACTCAGCCACTTCCTTTTTCATATTTTGCCACCAAAAATGATGTCTAAGATCCTGGTACATCTTTGTACTCCCAGGGTGAATCGAATATCTTGAATTATGAGCTTCACTCAGAATTTCCTCTTTAACATCTGATACTGGCGGAACCCAAATTCTTCCTTCGAATCGAAGTAACCCTTCTGAATCAATTTTGAATTTGTTTTCCTTACCTACAAATATTTTCTATTTTATCTTTTCGTAGTCTTCATCCTGAAGTTGTGCATTTTTCACCTCATCTACCAATATTGAACTATTACCTATCTGGAATAACTTTTCATCGGATTCTGTTGGATATTTAATTTCTAACTCCATCTTAGCCATTTCTGACACTAACTTCTCCTGAGCAGTCAACAACATCAACTTCTCCCGTCCCTTTCTACTTAAGGCATCAGCAACAACATTCGCCTTTCCGGGATGATAGAAAATCTCACAGTCATAGTCTTTGATCAGCTCCAACCATCTTCTTTGTCGCATATTCAAATCTTTTTGTGTAAAGATATACTTCAGACTTTTATGGTCCGTATATATCTCACACCTCTCTCCATAAAGATAATGTCTCCAAATTTTCAAGGTGAACACCACCGCCGCCAACTCTAAATCTTGAGTCGAATACCCTTTCTCGTAATCTTTCAACTGACGTGATGCACACGCAATAACTCTGCCGTTCTGCATAAGCACACAGCCTAGTCCTTTATGCGATGCATCACTATATACCACAAAATTCCATGTATATCAGGCAACAACAACACAGGTGCTGAACTCAACCTCTTCTTCAATTCTCGAAAACTCTCCTCGCACTTTTCTGTCTAAACAAACTTAACCGCTTTCCTAGTTAAGTTCGTCAATGGAGTCGCGATCTTGGAAAAGTCTTGAATAAAACGCCTGTAATAACCCGCCAATCCTAAGAAACTCCTTACCTCTGATGGTGTCTTCGGCTGATCCCAATTTATTATAGCTTCAACCTTTGATGGATCTACCGAAATTTCATCCTTATCAATAACGTGTCCGAGAAACTGCACACGTTCCAACCAAAATTCATATTTTGAACTTTGCGTACAACTTCTCTTTTCTCAATGTCTCCGACGTAACTTTTAAGTGTTCCACATGTTCCTCCTTGGTTTTGGAATATTCTAATATATCATCAATAAACACCACCACAAATTTGTCTAAGAATGGTTTAAACATACATTCATCAAGTCCATGAAGCAAGAAAAGTGCGTTGGTTAAACCAAAAGACATAACCAGAAACTCGTAATGACCATACTGAGTTCTGAACGCTATTTTTGATACATCCTCCGGCCTCACCTTCAACTAATGATAACCACTTCTTAAGTCTATCTTCGAGAAATATCTCGCTCCCTTCAACTGATCGAACAGATCATCGATTCTAGGCAATGGATATTTATTTTTAATCGTGACTTTATTTAATTCTTGGTAATCAATGCAGAGTCGCATCGACCCGTCTTTCTTCTTGACAAACAACAAGGTGCTCCTATGGCGACATACACAAAATTTGAATATACTTCTTGTCGAGCAATTCTTGTAATTGCACCATCAACTCCTTCATTTCTACCGGGGCCATTCTGTATGGTGCCTTAGATATAGGGGCCGTTCCTAGTAGTAAGTCGATCACGAACTCGATTTTTTGATCCGGCAGAAGACCCGATAAATCGTCTGGAAATACGTCTACAAAATCTCTTATGATCGGTATCTCTTCTAGCTTCGCACTCTTCTTCTATGTATCGACTATGTAGGCTAGGTATCGTACACATCCCTGTCTCAACAACTTCTTGGCTTGCATCACCGTCAGACAACTTGCTTATCGAGGTGACTTGCTAACAAAGAACACAACCTTTGACGGAGTCATAAGGTTAACACACTTTCTTCGGCAATCAATTACTGCTCTATAATTGAATAACCAATCCATTCCCAAGATAACATCAAACTCACCAAGTGTAATTGGTATCAAGTCTACCATCAACTCGTGACCTTTTATAACCACTCTACAATTCCTATATATGAATCTGACAGGAATCACTTCCCTATTCGCAATCTCTATACTTAAGGGAAATACTTAAGGGAAATTCTAATTCTTCCTGAGGCAAATCTAAATTTTGAGCAAATTCATCGGATATAAATGAATAAGTAGCAATTGAATCAAATAGTACATAAGAATTAATACCATTAATCGGAATGATACTTGACACCACATCCTTAGACTATACAGCATCTTGCACGGTCATATTAAAAGTCCTCCCAGTAAGTCGGCTTAACTGTGCTGGTCCAATGATAGTCAATGCACCACCACCGTTGTTGTTTCCTTTTCCACCACTTGTACTTCCCGCTGGCTTCTTGGGGCAATCATGAGCCATGTGATCCTTCGAACCGCAGGTAAAGCATGCTCCTTTCTTCGGACTAAAACAATTCGATACAATGTGTCCCTCCTGACCACAATTGAAACACACCCTCTTTCCTTTCAAACATACCCCAATATGGTTCTTCCCGCACGTCGCACAAGCTTCAAATATTTTCTTCTGTTAATTTCCCTGCTGTCCTCCCATAGTCAAATTCTCGCTCCACTTCCTCTTTTGATTGTTACTTCCAACATTACTTCAACCAGCCTTATTTTCATTGTCATTCTTCCTTTTCTCCTGTTCTTGGTTGTACTTGGTCAAAGCATCGCTTCCACCTTCCGCGATAATTGCCTTTTCTAGTACAGCCACAAATGTATTCAGCTGAAACATTGAAACCTTGCTATACAACCAGGGTTTCAACCCTTGTTCGAACCTTCTCGCTTTACGCTCGTCGGTATTGACTTGATAAGTGGCAAACCTTGCCAACTCGTTAAACTTCGCAGTATATTCTAGCACCGTCATCGTTCCTTGCTTCAACTCCAGAAATTGAACTTCCAACTGATTCCAAGAACTCGCTGGAAAGTACATTTCAAATAACATCTCCTTAAATCTATCCCACGCTATCACTCCTTGTCCCCCACGAACCTTATTTGCTTGCCACCAGTAGCTAGCTTCAGACTTCAGCATGAACGTTGCAAACGCAGTCTTTTGATCTTCGTTAACTATAGCAACGTCGAACACCTTTCCATTTCCATGATCCAGATTTGGGCTTCCACTTGATTCATAGACCCTTGAAACTTTGGCGGTCCAACCGCTTTGAATTCCTTAAAGGCCGTGACTTGAGTTTGCGGTTGATTTGCATGTGCACCCGTCAACAGAGCAACCAACTGCTGAACTGGATTAGCATTGGTCTCATTATTATTATTAGTAGACCCCTCGGGAGGTGCTTGTTGACGTGGTTGTCTTCTTCTAGGAGGCATTTTCTGTTCAAATATACGCTTATTAGTTCACTACTCAACTTATTGGGTATTTGAAGTTTAACTTAAATGTAAGACCCCAACTTTTATGAATAAAAATGTATTTTCTATAAATATCATTTTTGAATATTATGGAATAAATTTGATATAATGTTATAGTTGTGGGTAATATTTATAAATTTTGCAAAGTACACAAGTTGTTATATAATATTCGATTGGTCGGAGAATATTCATTTTAAACAGGGAATATTCGTACGATGGCACAATCATTGGTGGACGCCACAACGGAATTATTGTCGGATTGAGAAAACGATAAAAATATTTTTATGAAAATAACGGCAGAAGTTTTACCGTTAACTGTTGAAACACCAGGTGTTAAAAGTACAAGAATACGCGTGGTTGCATAGTAGCACACAGTATTGATTATTGATGCTTACGTGAGAAGTCACTCAGTTTTGTTCAATTATTGCTTCAGTAATTATTGCATAGTATCTCACGTTAATTGATTCAATTATTGTTGATATTTTATAATTGAGATGACGAAGTTATTAATATTTGCATTATTAACGATGTCTAGAAGTACTGCCAAGGAAAGGTTTGGTCACCTAATTGCGCGCCAATAGGGAGACATCCTTATTGGAAAGCCCCCTATTTCCTAGAAACGACCTGGTCGATTAATAGTGTGAATAATAATAATGACGATGAAGTTTTGTTTTATTAGTATTATTAATGTAATAAAATGTAAAAGCTTTTTTATATAAAAGCAGAATAATTTTATAAAGTTATTCATTTTATTAGGCTAATAGTAAAATCTTTTTATATAAAAAATGTAATACTTTAATAAAGTTATTCATTTTATTAGACAATAATTAGAATATATTATATTTTATTATGCATAGTGTTTGCATAGTGCTCCTGTAAGCGTTTGCATATAGTAAAATCTTTTTAAAAGTTATTCGTTTTATTAGATTATAAATAGAATAAATTATATTTTATTGTAAACCAATGCGGACCGTCTGGTTTAAAGTAAATTGAATCTGGACCGTTCATGGATTGGTTCTTATTGATCCATTCTTCTATAAATAGAAGCTCATTCCTTCATTATTTAGTACGTAATTCCTTTGAAACTCTAGAGAGAGAAACTGTAGAGAGAATTATTCTTCTATCTTGAGTATTTCTTTAGCGTTTAAGAAAACTTTGAAAGCGTAGTGCAAGTTTCTTCAAGTATATCCCCGCCTCTACCATCTGAGTACTCTTCTTTATAAGGTAAGGGTATTATTTTTTTCATATTCATGAAGAGAACTTCATTATTCCATTATTTATTATTACATTGGAATAACTCGTATATCACGTGATCTACCCTATACTTGGTGAAATTCTTCTATTATTCCATTATTTATTATTCTGCTAGAATAACCTATCTATGCGAAGTACCGCATACATGGTGAAATTATATTATTATTCCATTCTTTATTATTCATTGGAATATTCAGTATGTATGCGTTTTCTGGGACACGGTTAAAATCTTTATTATTATGTTGGAATATCCTGTCTGTGCGTTTTACGCCGCTCCTGATTCCGTTATTTATTATTCTGTTGGAATAACCTGTGTATGCGAAGTACCGCATGCATGGTGATTTCTGTTGTTATTCCATTCTTTATTATTACATCGTTGGAATATCACATCACGGCGTATTACGCTTTGACCGATTTCGTTATTTATTATTACATTGGAATAACTTCGTCTATGCTAATACCGCATGCATGGTGATTTCTTTTGTTATTCCATTCTTTATTATATCCAGTTGGTTAAAGTTTTGACTTCTATACTCCATGAAATTGGTGGAATATCCTTGATATTTGCGCTTCATCCAGTATCTTTTCGTGAAAATATTCTTCTGAGCATTCTTAAATTTTACTCTACAAAGAAGTATCATGTTGACAATTTGGACGTTATTAGTTCTTGAATAAATTAATTCTTGATCTTGTTTTATTGAATTCTTATATCATTGTCATCATCCTCATATTTATATTTTGTTGAAAGTCATCTATGGCCTGTAGTGCATAGATGGACTTGGTATGATTATGACTAGGGATTATTTGGTGTAATCATGACCGTAATGTTACAAATGATGTGGTAAAAGTCCTCATTGGCCCGTAGTGCATTGATGGAAAGTTGTTGGCATGATCATGACCATTGATGAATACACGAATATCCTTGGCCCATAGTGCATGGATAATTTGTGGTTGTGATACTTATGAATATCCTTGACCGTAGTGCAAGGATGAGGTGGATTATTTATTAAGCTGAGTCCCAGCGATAAAAGTGATGAAAAACCTTTTAAATTATAAAAGATAGTAGATTTTATTCTCTACTTGACTCTTTTAATGGATTGCGTATGTTCATTGTGAGTTAAACTTGATGTCTATTGTATTTTATCGGTTTAACATTGTTGAAGACTAATGATAATTTATTCTGCATTATCTTAGTCATAATATTTCTTACTGGGCTAGTTGAGCTCACCCTTTCTTTCACTGTTCTCTTCAAAAAATTAGAACGTAGCCGGGACTAGTCGGGGAACGGAGTGATGATCCAGATGATAGTATTAGTAGTCCTCACTATTCTGTTAAATAGTGTGACAATAAATGTAATGAAGACTTATTCTGAGAGTGGATATTGTCTGTAAGGCAATATTTATATTAAAACTCATGACTTTCTTGTTGTATATTAAAGATTGTATTTGTATTCTGTACCATGTATTTGGCGACTCAGAATAGGTGATGTATACCTATTTTGGGGGCGTCACAGTTGGTATCAAAGGTTAGGGATATGATCCCTGGCTAAGATGTGAGACAAGAACTAGGAGGGGAGAGACGGGAAATTCCTTCGCTAGTATGCCCTACCTAAGTTTATTTGATATTAAATTGGTCGGTCAGAGTATAGGGATAATATGTGATATATTAATTGACCCTTGTTTTGTGGCAGTGTTTGAAAATGGTATCCGAGAATGTTGAGAACATTAATGGAGCACAGGAGACCTTTGAGTCTCCACAGATTAATAACCTGGACAATGTGCATCAGGAAGGTGACAATCCTAATGCAAACAACAACACTGACCAAATGATGAACGATGGAATGTTCCGAGGCTTCATGCAATTCATGCAACATCAGGCGAGAGCGGCTCCTGTCCAAAATGCAGGTGGAAACACCGGCAACTCTGGACGGCCACCGCCAAGCAGCTTCAAGGAGTGGGACCATTGGAGTTTTTTGGAGAGCCAAAACCACTTAAGGCGGAGACGTGGATAAAATAGATCAACAAGATATTTGATGTCTTGGGTTTCTCCGAGGAGCAAAAGGTTCCCTTTGCCACCTTCATATGTTATGGGCAAGAGGCGGATTACTTGGTGGGAATCGTAAAGCGTACTCAACCCGCCATGATCAAGATGTCTTGGGAAAAGTTTCAAGAAGCTGTTTCAGCGGCAAGTACTTTCCGAAAGTATTCGTCACATGAAAGAGGTAGAATTCATTAAACTGGATCAAAACAACATGACCGCCAGTGTCGCGAAGACGAAGCCAAGTTTGCCGAAAGTTGTCCGGTTTATGCGTCCCATTTGGTTGATAATGAGGAGAGAATGACGCGAATGTTTCTAAGAGGTTTGAAACCCGAGATACGTCAATATCTTATCTCTCATAAATTGTGTTTGTATTCAGATGTTGTTAATAAGGCTCAGTTATTGTAGCACGATAATGAGTCAACCCAACCAAAAGAGAGCAGTCGGCAAAATGATAATACTAGTGATAACAGTCATCGAAGCGGTGACAATAAGCGTGGAGGGAATCAACATGCCAGAAATGGTAACCACTTCGGTGGTAATCATGGCCAAAGCAATAAGAATGGACATTTCAAGAAGAAGAGATTCAACAATGATGGAAAGACGTCAGCATCAGCACCTGTTGTTAAGGATGGAGAACGACGACCTATCATATGCTTCAAATGTGGAGGGGAGGGACACATGAGTCCAAACTCTGTGATGCCGTCTAAAACATGTTATAATTATGGAAGAGAAGGTCACCTAGCCCGATTTTGTCATTCACCGAAGACAAGTTTAGCTAGGATGGAGGCACTAAAGGACGCCCCAGAAAAGTCAAAGCCAGTAGTGCAAGGGAGAGTATTTGTCGTGACCTCCCAGAAAGCAAGGAACCCAAATGAGGTCATCACGGGTAAGCTTATCATAAACTCTAGCGAAGTATATACCTTATTTGATACCGGTTCTACCCATTATTTTATTTCTCCTACTTGTGCTCAACGTTTAAATTTGACTCCGGAGAAATTGGACTTTGACTTATCTGTTGAAACTCCGTTGGGAGAAACCTTCATTACATCCATTGTTTATAAGTCTTGTTTAGTTCAAATCGGTACCCTCACATTACCTGTCGATCTTATTTCATTGAAAATACTTGCATTTGACGTAATTCTAGGGATTGATTGGTTAACTACTCATAATGCAAAAATTGATTATTTTCGTAAGGTTGTTAGCTTTCATATTCCTAACCAACCTATTATGCGAATTCAAGCAACCAAACAATTAAAATTAATCACTGTCATCTCACGCCATAAAGCTATTCGTTTATTGAAAAATGGATGTCAAGCTTTCTTAGCTTATGTCATGGATCTAAACAAAAATACGTCAGTTTTGAATGATATTTCTATTGTTAATGAATTTCCTGACGTATTCCCTGAAGAACTTCCTGGCCTACCCCCAGAACATGAAATTGAATTTTGTATCGACCTTGAACCCGATACAAAACCCATTTCCAAGGCCCCATATCGAATGACTCCTATTGAACTTCAGGAGTTAAAGACCCAACTGCAGGAATTGTTAGACATTGGCTTTATTCGTCCTAGTACTTCTCCTTGGGGTGCTCCTATTCTATTCGTGAAGAAGAAAGATGGGAGTATGCGACTTTGTATTGATTATCGGGAGTTGAATCATGTCACCATCAAAAATAGGTATCCATTGCCACGTATTGATGACCTGTTTGACCAGTTGCAAGGTGCCAAATTCTTTTCAAAGATTGATCTCGTTCCGGATATCACCAATTAAAGATTAGAACCGATGACATTCCAAAGACGGCTTTCAGAACTCGGTATGGGCATTATGAATTCCTAGTCATGTCTTTTGGATTGACTAATGCTCCTGCTGCCTTCATGGATATGATGAATCGAGTATTCAAGGAAGGGATTACTTTGTGGTCGTCTTTATTGATGACATTCTTATTTATTCCAAAAGCCGTGAAGATCATGAGCAACACTTGAGGCTGATACTCCAAAAGCTTCGTGAATATAAGCTTTATGCCAAGTTAAAGAAATACGAGTTCTGGCTTGAGGAAGTAGCATTCCTTGGGCACGTGGTATCAAGTCATGGAATATCTGTTGACCCAGCAAAGATTGAAGCTATTCAAAGTGGGAGCAACCTAAATCGATGATCAAGTCACGTAGCTTTCTCGGCTTAGTGGTTATTATCGGAGATTCAGTAGAAGGGTTTTCTCGAATCGCTAATCCCTTTAACTTCGGTGACTCGTAAAGATACAAAAATTGATTGAGCGAGGAATGTGAGAAGAGTTTTCAAGAACTCAAGAGAAGACTCATTTTAGCACTGCTCGACAATACAATCTGCTCGGAGGATTTTTCATCTCTGATGATGCTTGAGCAAAGGGTTAGGATGTGTTCTCATGCAACATGGGAAAGTCATAGCCTATGCATCTCGACAACTCAAGGAATATGAGAGGAATTATCCTACTCATAATCTAGAGTTGGCAGCTGTTGTCTTCGCACTTAAAATTTGGAGGCATTACTTATATGGGGAGAAAGTGGAGATCTTTACGGATTATAAAAGCCTCAAATATTTCTTCACTCAAAAGGAACTAAACATGCGACAGCGATGTTGGCTTGAACTGTTGAAAGATTATGAACATACCATCCAATACCATCCTGGAAAAGCGAACGTGGTAGCTAACGCATTGAGTAGAAGATCATATGCATGTACGAGTGCGATATTGTCAATGCAAAGGCCCATTTTGTATGATTTACAAAGGATGGAGATAGAGATAAAGACTCCAGGGACCCAAGTGATGATGGCGAATATACGAGTGGAACCGACTTTAATCGATAAAGTTAAAGCTGCTCAAGCTACAAACCTGGAGCTGATGCATATGAGGAAGAAAGTACAAGAAGGTGCTATGCCGAAAGAAAGAATCGATGATGAAGGAAAACTTCGAGTCAACTCTAGACTTTGTGTTCCTAACGACCCTGAGTTAAAGTATAAAATCATGATGGAGGCGCACAACACACAGTTTGCAATCCATCCTGGGAGTACTAAAATGTATCATGATCTTCGACATACATTTTCGTGGGGAAATATGAAGAGAGAGATAGTATTTTGTTTATCTCAAGGTGTCTAACGTATCAACGAAGTCAAGCGAGACATCTGTTATGCAAAAGGTCCATTGCAACCACTTGAAATTCTAGAATAGAAGTGGGAGCACATTACCATGGATTTCGTTACTGGTCTTCCCGAGGTTTCTCAGGGTATAGATACAATTTGGGTCATTATTGATAGATTGAACAAGTCTGCTCATTTCTTACTTATACGAGAAACTTATACACTTGAACGTCTTGCTCATATGTACATTAACGAGGTTGTAAGATTGCATGGTATGCCAGTATCCATAGTTTCTGATTGAGACCCAAGATTCACTTCACGATTTTGGGTTAGTTTGCAAAAAGCTATGGGCACATATTTACAATTTAGTTCGGCATATCATCCTCAAACGGACGGACAATTAGAGAGGACTATTCAAACTCTTGAAGATTTATTAAGACTCTATGTCCTTCACTCTACGATCCGACAACGTATAAAAACCTCACAAGACCGACAAAAGAGTTATGCTGATCTTCATCGAAAGGACGTGGAATTCGATATTGGAGATCATGTGTTGTTACGTGTTGCTCCATGGAAAGGAGTTACGAGATTTGGAAAGAGAGGAAAGCTCAATCCTCGATTCATTGGCCCATTTTTAATCCTCGATCGAGTAGGGATTGTAGCCTATAGACTCACTTTACCGCCAAGTATGTCTCGTGTTCATAACGTTTTTCATATATCCATGTTACGTAAATATGTGAAAGACCCGAACAACATTATTAAGTTAGAACCAGACGAAATAGCGAAAGATTTAACGTATGAAGAGGTTCCTGTTCAAATCTTGGATAAGAAGGAACATATTCTACGCTCCAAGGTTATACCTCAAGTCAAAGTTTTATGGAGGAACCACGATGTTGAGGAAATGACCTGGGAGTTAGAATCTGAAATGAAATCAATGTATCCTTACCTCTTCGACATACCAGGTATATACCCTAATTTTGAGGGCGAAATTTCATAAGAAGAGGAGATTGTAAGACCCCAACTTTTATGAATAAAAATGTATTTTCTATAAATATCATTTTTGAATATTATGGAATAAATTTGATATAATGTTATAGTTCAGGTAATATTTATAAATTTTGCAAAGTACGCAAGTTGTTATATAATATTCGATTGGTTGGAGAATATTCTGATTTTAAAAGCGAAATATTAAATTACGACGACACAATCATTGGTGGACCCCTAACAATGTAATTATCGGATTGAGAAAAGCGACAAAAAATATTTTTATGAAAATAACGGCGGAAGTTTTACAGTTAAGCTGTTAAAACACCGGTGTTAAAAAGTATGAGAATACTGGCGTGGTTGCATAGTAAACACGATATTGATTATTGATGCTTACGTGAGAAGTCACTCAGTTTTGTTCAATTATTGCTTCAGTAATTGTTGTATAGTATCTCACGTTAATTAATTCAATTATTATTGATATTTTATAATTGAGATGACGAAGTTATTAATATTATTATTTGCATTATTAACGATGTCTAGAAGTTACGCAAGGAGAGGTTTGGTCACCTAATTGGGCGCCATGATAGGAGAAATCCTTATTGGAAAGCCCCCTCTTTCCTGGAAACGACCTGGTAGATTAATAGTGTGAATAATAATAATGATGATGAAGTTTTGTTTTATTAGTATTATTAATGTAATAAAAAAGAAAAGCTTTTTATATAAAACATAATACTTTTATAAAGTTATTTGTTTTATTAGGCTAATAGTAAAATCTTTTTAAATAAAATAGAATACTTTTATAAAGTTATTCGTTTTATTAGACAATAATTAGAATATATTATATTTTATTATGCATAGTATTTGTATAGTGCTTGCATAGTGTTTGCATAGTAAAATCTTTTTAAAAGTTATTCGTTTTATTAGATTATAAATAGAATAAATTATATTTTATTGTAAACCAACTGACCGTCTGGTTTAAAGTAAATCGAATCGACCTGTTCATGGATTGGTTATTATTCAGATCCATTCTTCTATAAATAGAAGCTCATTCATTCATTATTTAGTACTTAATTCTTTGAAACTCTAGAGAGAAAGCGTAGAGAGAATTATTCTTCTATCTTGGCGTATTTCTTTAGCGTTTTAAGAAAGCTTTGAGCGTAGTGCAAGTTTCTTCAAGTATATCCCCGCCCTACTTAGTTTGAGTACTCTTCTTCTTTATAAGGTAAGGGTATTATATTTTTTCATATTCATGAAGAGAACTTACATTATTCCATTATTTATTATTACATTGGAATAACTCCGTATACTGTGATCACTACCCTATACTTGGTGAAATTCTTACGTTATTCCATTATTTATTATTCTGCTTAGAATAACCTATCTATCAAGTACCGCATACATGGTGAAATTATATTATTATTCCATTCTTTATTATTACATTGGAATATCTTATATATATATTTTTCTACTTGGGACCGGTTCCGTCTTTATTATTATGTTGGAATATCACATGCATGCGTTTTCATGCCTATCTCGACTTCGTTATTTATTATTCTGTTGGAATAACCTGTGTATGAGAAGTACCGCATGCATGGTGATTTCTGTTGTTATTCCATTCTTTATTATTCTGTTGGAATATCCTGTCGGTGCGTATTACGCCTGACCTGATTTCGTTATTTATTATTCTATTGGAATAACCTGTCTATGCGAAGTACCGCATGCATGGTGATTTCTTTTGTTATTCCATTCTTTATTATATCCAGTTGGTTAAAGTTTTGACTTCTATACTCCATGAAATTGGTGGAATATCCTTGATATTTGCGCTTCATCCAGTATCTTTTCGTGAAAATATTCTTCTGAGCATTCTTAAATTTTACTCTACAAAGAAGTACCATGTTGAAAATTTGGACGTTATTAGTTCCTAAATAAATTAATTCTTGAACTTGTTTTATTGAATTCTTATATCATTGTCATCATCCTCATATTTATATTTTGTTGAAAGTCATCTATGGCACTGTAGTGCATAGATGGACTTGGTATGATTATGACCGTGGATTATTCGGTGTAATCATGGTAGTAATGTTACAAATGATGTGTTAAAAGTCCTCATTGGCCCGTAGTGCATTGATGGACAGTTGTTGGCATGATCATGACCATTGATGAATACACGAATATCTTTGGCCCATAGTGCATGGATAATTTGTGGTTGTGATATTTTATGAATATCCTTGGCCAGTAGTGCAAGGATGAGGTGGATTATTTATTGTTGAGTCCCGGCGATAAAAGTGATGAAAAACCTTTTAAATCATAAAAGATAGTAGATTTTATTCTCTACTTGACTCTTTTAATAGATTGCATGTTCGGCCGATTAAACTTGATGTCTATTGTATTTTATCGGTTTAATGATCGTTGAAGACTAATGATAATTTATTCGCATTATCTTAGTCATAATATTTCTTCTTGGGCTAGTTGAGCTCACCCTTTCTTTCACCGTTCTCTTCAAAAAATGAGAACGTGGTATGGACTAGTCGGGGAGCGGAGTGACGATCCGGATGATAGTATTAGTAGTCCTCACTATTCTGTTAAATAGTGTGACAATAAATGTAATGAGGACTTATTTTGAGAGTGGATATTGTCTAGAAGACAATATTTGTATTAAAACTCACAGCTTTCTTGTTGTATATTAAAGATTGTATTTGTATTCTGTACCATGTATTTGACGACTCAGAATATGTGATGTATACCTATTTTGGGGGCGTCACATTAAACATTCCAAGATTAAAGCTATAACACATAATATTTCAAATAAACTCTAATATTTTATTTATTCATAATGTTTTAAAACGTGTTAAAGATAGCATAACCGCTATAAACATCCACTTTCCTGAACTAGACAAGTTCCAGGATTACATACTCATACTATCCCTTTATTCATCTCAAAAGAAGGGATTCACAATTTATTTATTCACATAATTAACCACATATTATTATCACTCTTATTTTATCTAGACATATTAAGACGTCGTAAGGCTTCTCGACCCTCTTCCTCCATGATACGATACGTCGTTCTACGATCCATCACGAACCACGGTGAGTCTTCAAACTGAGGTGGATAATAAAAGACTCGATCTTGGGCCCTATCAATCACAAAATTAAAAGCGTAATCCATCTCATTCATCTTGGCCTTCTTCACTTGGACCTTAGCCTCAGTGTGACAACCCAAAAATTTAAAAAATCTTAAATGATTAAATTAAAGGTTAAAATTTAAAACCTAAAGTGAAAATTAAGGATTTATTTTAAATTTTTAAGAAAAATCTATACGGTTTAATAATTGAAAGAGATTATGTAATAATAAATATGGCAAGCCACATGACGAAGGCTTATTGAATTTAGAAAACCGTATTAAGAGGTTTAATAGACATTAAATTAAATGTCTAGTTTAATTTATGAGTATATAAATTATTTTATGATTTATGAAGGATATGAATGTTTACGTAAGATGGTAAATATATTAAATTATATTTGCTATATGTTAATAAATTGATATAAACAATTTAGAAATAATTAATTTAAGTATACAAAAATTATTGTATACTTTAAATAAATGATATTAAAATAAATTCTAGTGTTGAATTATTTTAATAGAGAGAAGATATTATTTTAATTATAATATCTTATTTACTGAATAAATTTCAAAAGGGTGTAACATTTTAAAGGTGAGTTAAATAGTAACTTATTTAATAAAATTGAGTTACTAAAGATCAGGTAATTAAATTACTTATTAAAAGCAAAAGAGAGGAAATAAGACTAATTAATTAAATCAACCAAAATTGGATTTTCTTATTATCAAAGTACTGTTACAAGCTTAGACTCTAAGCCATTTCATTCCTATGCTTGCCATGAGTTAAGAGGGAGAAGAAATTGAGCATGTGGGTTATTTTTTTTCTACAAAGTTGATCACCAACTCCAAGCCAAGTGTCTCCATATTATTTAGCCTCATTATATTATCAAGACTTGCAAGCAAAGTGGGAAGAATTTCTTTCCTTCCTCACCCCCTAATTGTCGAGCACTCCCCTGCTCGAAACAACCCATTCGAACCACTTCTTTATCAATCAATTCCAATTTTAGCTCAGCTAAACACAAGAAGCAAAGCTAAGGAGAGCTTATTGAAATTGAAAGCAAGCTAGCTAAGGTATATAATTCATCCGTTGTGTGTTTATATTTATGAATTCAAAGCATGAGCAAAGTTGGTTGATTATTTTTTTTAAAGTGAAATCAGTTAGCAAATGAATTGGTTTTGGACTGGGTTATTGTTTATGATCATATTATTTGGAAATGTGGATTTAATTATTGCATACTAATTACATTAGAAGCAATGAATTAAAATTTTAAAATAGTTAGTAAACTAACTAGTTATAGTTAGTATGTAAACGAATTGTTTATGTGCATCTTGATGGTGTAATCAATTAGTTATGATCTAAATTAGAAATATGGAGCTAGTGTGTTGTGCGGAGTTATAAGGATGGCGAAATGGGATTAAAACGAAAACAAAATCTCAAGAAATCGGGCCATTATAGAGACGCGCATGTGATGCTCGATAAAATGCCAAAAAAAACTAATTTGGCTAAAATCTTGAATTTTATGAAGCCGAGACTTTAGACGAGTGTTATTATGTTAAATAAGACTTATTTGTAAAGAAAGTTGGGTTGGAACGAGTCGAGGAGAGTTTTGAATGTCAAAACGAGAAGTCCGAAAAACTAGTGGACTACTGATCCAAAAACAAAAATTCGGGGTTAGCTAGATTATTTATAAAATTTTGGGCTTTTGGTATGTTATAGTACACTGAATAAGCTTTCCATAGACTCTGGAACGGACTAAATCCGACATCGGAGGAGAGATTATGACATTTCAAAGTAGTAGTGTCAAAACTGTCCAATAAGTGCGGTGCAGTCCGCTTGAACGGAATTTCTGGGTTGATATGTTCGGAATTTGGAAAAGTATCAGTATAGAAGAGTTGTAGTCCCAGAAGTTAGCTTCGCGTGGGCTCAAGAATCGTCTAAAAATGTTTTAAAACGAAAAAGTTATGACTGTTTTAGCTAAAAAGGGTAAATCTGGAAAAAAGATGAAAACTGTTGCGAACGGACATTTTTGGGGCCTGGTTTAGGCTGCCTAAGAGGTCCAAAATTACTGGGTGATATTTTTTTAAAATACTTTGGTATGCCATGTTTAACATATCCAAAAATTAGATTAATCGGAGTTACGAGTAATGCGTGAGAAAATCGTGAAATAGCTAGTTTGATAAGTGCATTAGGCAACAACAAGAATAAGAACGCCTTCACAAGACGCTACCGCTTAGTCAGCACAGCGACGCCTGTGGCTTTGTGTTGTTGTTTGACGTCCTTTTCGCGCATTGTTTTGATTAGTCTTAATCATGGTTTAAAGAAATAACAACTTTAGCTAAAATATTAATCTCCGTGTATTATTTTTGATGCACATCATTCAAGTAGCACATAGTGTTACCTTCAATCCTTAACCTGCAAAAATGGTTATTTACAAGGTTGAGCTCGATGACCCAAACAAAATTTAATAAAGCTTTACATACATCACGAAAGCACATAATAACATGCTCAACATATATCTCATAAACATTGGACTAACATAACATACATGCTACGATTATATATAACAAGTATAAAGATTGAGTTCCTTACTCAATCAAAGATGTTTTACTCAATCAACGTAGTCATAAGTTTACTTTAACATTTCATACATTCAACATATATAACACATCATGCTCTTTGCAATAAAGATTTAAAACAGTTAATCACCAAGTTCACATAGCAAATAGGCATTGAAAGACTTTGCTCGATTCGTTGCTTTCACTAAACTACTACCATCACGCTTGCGTTCATCCTACAATAGTTAGAAGTTCATATACACAAGCATCAGTTACATATACACAATGAAATCAATTAGATTGCATTGACTCTTCATCTTATCCTTTTATTTAAAAACATTTCCTTCTAATCGTCACTCGATGCTCAATCTAGTGTTTAAGTCTTGTTACGACATCTCTTTATTCAATCAGTTTAATTACATTAAAATTCCTTTTCCTTCTCATTACATTCCACTTTAATTGACACTTGACATTCATTTAAGTCTTTAACCTTATCTTTATATCACCTTAGATATATAATGATTGTTAACATTATTTTACTTAACCTTCGTCTCGTATTTCTTTATACTTCTCTTTTAGTCGACACATAGAATTTAGTTAAGTCGTCATAGCTTGATATTACATTATATTAATGTATTATCTTCATTAAAGTTAATTAAATCAACTTCCTTCTCATGCTTTTAAATTACTTCATTTAAATGGTTACATACCATTTAGTCAAGTTCTTACAATCTTGCATCTACATCCTTTTAGATGTATATTAGGTTAGTTAATAATTAACTTAACCTTCCTATTATTATTTAAATTTTATTTTATACTTTCAAGTTATTTCTTTTAATTGGTACTTAACATGTGGTTAAGTTCTTCACTTATGTCTCCACATCATTATCTTGCATGCTAAACTAGATTAGACCCTTGCTTGACAATCCTCAAATGAGCAGACTTCTTTGCTTCACGCTTAGGGCAGTGACAGAATAAGCTACGCCCCAAGCCTTGGCATTCTGTAAAGTACTTGCTACTGGTGTGATCTCAGAAGATCATCAGTTGCAGCCAAGTCTTGCTTTGTTGAACGTGGTCATGGCAATTGCCACGTGACACGCATGTAAACCGCAGACAGCCTCGCTAAGGCCCCGACTCCAAAACCAACCCAATTCCTACAAAAATTCATGAAACTTAACATCTAAACTTATGTAATAACGTCAATAAACATGCTATACACCATTCCAAATACATAAACATTACATAAACACATATTTGAAGAATTAAAACCTTAATTTTCTAAATTTCTTCATTTTTTACATTTTTAGCGAATTTGATCACCACGACTTCGTTTCTTAACCAATTGACACGATTTAAACTACGTTTTTTTGTTTCTTCACATACTAACATAATCCATCCCCAATTCGCAGATTAAAACAAGTATTGACCATGAAATTTTCTACTTTCTAAGCCATATTCTATAACATAAACACTGTTATTTGAAATCTTTTACTACAACCCAATTCTCACGAATTTGATCATCAAATAGCCCTCACAAATGACGATTAATAAATTATAACACCATATATATATATATATATATATATATATATATATTAATCCAACATGATTTAACCATTTATAGAGAATGGTCATGGAAACTCAAAACATCACATTAAAAGTAAAATATACCTTTAAAACCGTAGTTGTAGGCTAGCAAGAGATGGTGACCCTCTCTCAAAACCACCATGATTCTTCCTTCTCCAAAATCTCTGTGTTTTCCTCTTCTCACACTCTGTTCTCTCTCTTGGCTTTAGGTTATATGCATAAAACAAATGATATGGCTTTCTCCCACGTTCATCAGTTACAATAAATAAAAAAAAATGCCAGTTGAATAAGCCAAAGGCCATAAGGCCTTGTTTGGCTAAGCTCATAACTCTCGAACTAGATTATTTTAATAATCTTATATTATATAGTTTTTATTTGTCACACCTGCCACCAATTAAATAGCTTACCATTATAATAATTATAATAATTATAATTATTCTGATGATTAATAAATAATTATATATCTAATTTAATTAATAAATTAGACTTAATCATCGCTTTATTTAATATACTTATTTTCTTTAATGTTAAACAACTCATTTAATTTAATTAATTCATTGAATTAAATCTTCAAAGAATAAAATTTACCTTTGCTTTAATTTAATTATCATACACACGTAACTAAATTATTATACCAAAATTTCATAAATTATTTATTTTTCTCAATAAATAAATTATTTAAAATATTTATTTAATTTAATAAATATTTAAAATAAACTACAAAATTCATTTAATTTCTTCAATAGTTAACTTAACTATTAAACCTCACTTTCCCAATATATGATTATATATTTCTCTTCATACCAGATCACATATTTCAAAATATATGTATAGCATGTATATATACATGCTCAAACTCAAAACATCTCATAATAAGAATTTTAATTATTAAATTTCTATTTTAATAACTTATAAAAATTCGGGTTGTCACACCAATTCAATCATAATTATGAGTTTTTAGGGAATAACCACAAAGAAATCAAAACATATAAGTTAGAAGAAATTTATACCTTAATCCTTGAGTGTATGCTAGCAAAATTGAGAGCAATCCTTTCCCCAAAACCCTTCTTCTCTAACCCCCAATATCACTGTGTTTTTTTTTCTCTCTTCTTCCAAGCTTTCCCTCAAAACTCTGTTCTTAAGCCTTAGGAGAAAATAGGAAGCGTAGAAATAAACTGGTCTCCCACTAACCCACGTTCTCTTTTAGTTAAAAAAAATACAAAAGGCATCAGTTGAATAAGCCAAAGGCCACAATGCCTTGTTTGGCTACCCCCTATTTCCCAAACTAAATTATTTTTATATTATTTATATTATATAGTTTCACTTGTCACACATGCAACCCATTAAATAGCTTATAATAATAATAATAATAAAAATCTTATTATCATTATACTTATAATTAATAAATAATTATATATCTAATTTTAATTAATAAAAAATTAGAAGCATCACTTTATTTAACTTATTTATTTCCTTTAAATTAAACAATACAATTAATTTAATTATCTTCTTAAATATTAATCAATTGATTTAATTTAATTATTTCCTTAAATTAAATCCATTAGATAAAATTATCATTACTTAATTTAATTTACACTAATCAATTTAGTTACTAAATTAATTCACCACAATTAATCAATTATTTATTTTCCTTAATAAATAATTATTTAAAATATTTATTCAATTCAATAAATATTTAAATTAAATTACAAATTTCTTGATCGTTACAAAGGGTGGAAACATCGATAACTCTTTGATGATCACCGCTAAGCAATTCAAGGAGCTAGGACCATCAGAGTTTTGGGGAAAGTGATGAATGGGTAGTATACCCATAAATTGGATATATTTAGACTTAAATTATTGCATTCTTAAGTTATTTAGTAGCATTTTTATTGTGTTTATATCTTGTTTTGATTTGGAAGTTTGGAGGGCAATTATGGAAAATTCAAGCATTTAATGGCAATCTGGTAATTTTAGAGAAGTCGGTACTGGTACTGAAATTGACTACCTATACATGGCCAAGGCCGAGCCTCGAATCGACCTTGACTGGATTAGCGCGTTTGACTTCTGGTTGGACTTGACTTGGCTATGGGGAGCTAATGTAAAACCTAATTGGATGAGGATTGTGGGAGGCTATAAAAAGAAACTAAGTGCTGAAATAAAAGAGGGAGGATTTTGATTATTCTTAAAAGGATTCAACGAGTTCTTCCATTGAAGACTACAGAAGATTACTTGGAGATTAAGGATTGGCTACAGAGTTTCTTCTTTTTCTCCTTATTTTCAATTTGTAATTCTTTAAGGATGATTTGTCAACAATTAATGGTTTTTATTTCCGTGATGAACTAATTCTTTAATTAAGATTTCAATTGAACTTTTTATGACTATAAATTAGTTATTCACTCATTCTAATTATTTATGTTGAAGTGGATTGTTTATCATGTTTTGATTCTATTGATTAATTATTTGGCCAATAATTACCGTGTTACTCTAGAAGGAATTGGGAAAGGAATTCTAGGGTTAGAACTGGACATGATAACATGTGACCTAGTTATTTGCACGGTAAATAATTAGGTTTGTGAATTGAATGGAAATATGTGTTCACCACATGTAACATATAAGGAATTGGGATTGGAAAGAGTTTATTTCAATTGTTTTGCATAGGAATATAGCAAGATTAATCTGGATTAAATAGAAGTCAATTGATCACTTGGAAAAGGGCTTTTGGCATTTGAGAATTCCTGTTAACAATTCAGTAGACATAATAATTGGGATGATTAGATAATTGATTTATAGTTCATAATTGGGGATATTGAAGTCTTAATATTTACCTATAGGAAGTCATTCACTCAAGTATTAGCTTAGTTATTCGCTTATCTTAGTACAATATCTTTAAGTGTTTAATTTTGAGTTAATAATTCAGAAAATCATAATTTATCATTGTTTGAATAAAATTGAATTGATATATTATTAGTAGTTGGGATTTATTAATTAGAATTCCCTGTGGGAACGATACTCAACTTATCACTTTATTACTAATTGACCGCGTATACTTGCGTGTTGTGTGTAACTAGATTTTACTCAACAGAAAGCCAGAATCACTCAAGACAGAGACGTGGATAAAGCAGATCACCAAGATATTTGATGTCTTGGGATGCTCTGAGGAGCAAAAGGTTCCCTTTGCCACCTTCATGTTGAGAGGAGAGGCAGATTACTGGTGGTAATCCGAACGAAGTCATCACGGGTAAGCTAATCATAAAATCTAACGAAGTCTATACCTTATTTGATACCGGTTCTACCCATTCTTTTATTTTTCCTACTTGCGCTCAACGTTTAAATTTGACTCCGGAGAAATTAGACTTTAAATTATCTGTTGAAACTCCGTTGGGGGAAACCTTTATTACATCCACTATTTATAAGTCTTGTTTGATTCAAATCGGCAACCTCACGTTACCTGTCGATCTTATCTCTTTGAAAATACTTGCATTTGATGTTATTTTAGAGATTGATTGGTTAACCACTCATCATGCTAAAATTAAGTATTTTCGTAAGGTTGTTAGCTTTCATATTCCTAACCAACCTATTATGCGAATTCAAGCAACCAAACCATTAAAGTCAATTACTGTCATATCAAGCCACAAAGTTATTCGTTTATTGAAAAACAGATGTCAAGCTTTCTTAACCCATGTCACAAATTTAAAAAAAAATACGTCAGTCTTGAATGATATTTCTATTGTTAATAAATTTCCTGATGTATTCCCTGAAGAACTTCCTGGCCTACCCCCAGAGCGTAAAATTGAATTTTGTATCGACCTTGAACCCGGTACAAAACCCATTTCCAAAGACTTATATCGAATGGCTCTTATTGAACTTCAGGAGTTAAAGACACAACTGCAGGAATTGTTAGAAATTGGTTTCATTCGTCCTAGTACGTCTCCTTGGGATGCTCATGTTCTCTTCGTAAAGAAGAAAGATGGGAGTATGCGACTTTGTATTGATTATCGAGAGTTGAATCATGTCACCATCAAAAATAGGTACCCATCGCCTCACATTGATGACCTGTTTGACCAGTTTTAAGGCGCCAAATTCTTTCCAGAGATCGATCTTCATTCTGAATATCATCAGTTAAAGATTAAAATTGATGACATTCCAAAGACTGCTTTTAGAACTCGGTACGGGCATTACGAATTCCTAGTCATGTCTTTTGGATTGATTAATGCTCCTGATTCCTTTATGGATATGATGAACCGAGTACTCAAGGAATATTTGGATCATTTTGTAGTTGTCTTTATTGATGACATTCTCATATACTCCAAAAGCCGTGAAGATCATGAACAACACTTGAGGTTGATCTCCAAAATCTTCGTAAAAATAAGCTATATTCCAAGTTGAAGAAATGCGAGTTCTGACTTGAGGAAGTAGCATTCCTTGGGCACATGATATCAAATCATGGAATATCTGTTGACCCGATAAAGATTGAAGCAATTCAAAGCTGGGAGCAACCTAAGTCAGTGACCGAAATACGTAGCTTTCTGGGCTTAGCTGGTTATTATCGGAGATTCGTGGAAGGATTTTCTCGAATCACTACTCCATTATCTCAGCTGAATAGAAAAGATGAAAAATTCGGTTGGAGCGAGGAATGTGACAAGAGTTTTCAAGAACTCAAGAGGAGACTCATTTCAGAACTTGTTCTGACAATACCATCTGGTTCGGAGGGATTTGTCATCTATAGTGATGCTTTAGGCAGAGGGTTAGGATGTGTTCTAATGCAACATGGAAAAGTCATAGCCTATGCCTCGCGACAAATCAAAGAATATGAGAGGAATTATCCTACTTATGATCTAGAGTTGGCAATTGTTGTTTTCGCGCTTAAAATTTGAAGGAATTACTTGTATGGGGAGAAAGTGGAGATCTATACGGATCATAAAAGCCTCAAATATTTCTTCACCCAAAACGAACTCAACATGCGGTAATGAAGTTGGCTCGAGCTGTTGAAAGATTACGATCATACCATTCAATACCATATTGGAAAGCGAATGTGGTAGCTGACGCGTTAAGTAGAAGATCATATGCGGGTACGAGTGCGATATTGTCAATGTAAAGGCCCATTTGGTATGACTTACAAAGGATTGAGATAGAGTTAAAGACTCCAGGGACCCATGTGATGATGTCAAATATACGAGTAGAACCGACATTAATCGATAAAGTTAAAGCTGCTCAAATTACGGACCTGGAGCTAATGCGTATGAAGAAGAAAGTGCAAGAAGGTACTATTTCGGAAGAAAGAATCGATGAAGAAGGAATACTTCGAGTCAACTCCACACTTTATGTTCATAACGACCCTGATTTAAAGTATAAGATCATGATAGAGGCGCACAACACACCATTTGTAATCCATCCTGGGAGTACCAAAATGTATCGTGATCTTCGATATACATTTTGGTGGAGCAATATGAAGAGAGAGGTAACATAGTTTATCTCAAGGTGTTTAACTTATCAACGAGTCAAGGTAGAGCATCAAGTGCCAAAATTTTAATTGCAACCACTTGAAATTCCGGAATGGAAGTGGGAACACATTACCATGGATTTTGTTACTAGTCTTCCCAAGGTTTCTCAAGGCATAGATGCGATTTGGGTCATTATTGATAGATTGACCAAGTCTGCTCATTTATTTCCTATACAAGAAACTTATTCACTTGAACGTCTTGCTCGTATGAGATTGTAAGACTTCATGGCGTGCCAGTATCCATAGTTTCTGATCAAGACCCAAGATTCACTTCACGATTTTGGGTTAGTTTGCAAAAAGCTATGGGCACAGATTTACAATTTAGTTCAGCATATTATCTTCAAACGGACGGGCAGTCGGAGAGGACTATTCAAACTCTTGAAGATCTATTAAGACTTTATGTCCTTGACTTCAAGGGAAGTTGGGACAAGTTCTTGCCATTAGTGGAATTTTCCTACAACAACAGTTATCAAGCAAGTATTGGCATTGCTCCATTTGAGGCGTTGTATGGATGCAAGTGTCGTTCTCTAGTATGCTGGGACGGGGTGGGTGAAACAACGTTGTTGGGACCGGAGTTGGTACGTATGACTACGGAAAAGATTCAAATGATCCATCAACATATAAAAACCTCACAAAATCAACAAAAGAGTTATGTTGATCTTCATCGAAAAGACGTGGAGTTCAATGTTGGAGATCATGTGTTGTTACGTGTTGCTCCATAGAAAGGAGTTACAAGATTTGGAAAGAAAGAAAAACTCAATCCTCGATTCATTGGGCCATTCGAAATCCTCGATCGAGTAGGAACTATTGTGACGCCCCAAATCCGGGTATCATCCAACCCGACAAATGGTGCTACATGGTACTACCATTCACACACACATTCAATTGAAAAGCCTCAATAGAACGAATATGTCTTCTATATATTCAAAATAATATTAACATTCCCCCAGGTTCTTTATAACCATTACATTTGTTCTTGTCATAATATCAAATATATTACAATCATTCACCCTATACTATTACATAAGTATTCGACGAGTTCGTCTTTGCCTTACCCTTATCCTTGCCGGAGCCTTCGGTCCATTCGATCTTAGCTGTATTCATATGGTTCAAGCAAGAGTGAGCATGACTAGCTTAGCAAGTACAATAATTCTAATTAACAACATGCTTGAATCATAAGAATTGTATGTCTTTAATAACTGAACAATAGTTACGAAGTACTATCGATAATTCAAAATAACACTTCTTTTCCTTTAAAACGCTTTACAACAACAATATTCAATAAAACATCAATTCCGGTCCAAGACCTTGAGCATATCATAAGTTCTTTTGAAAAGGACATCCCGACACTAAGTCCGTAAGTCCGACATTACTTACGAGCACGTCTAGGTGATCAACCTATAGTACTCTATGTTGATCAACACAACATTTATTAAACGTATGTACATTTAAGTTATGGCAACCTCACGTGCCTGTCGTTTGACGACAAAACATTTTAGCATACTTAGTCTTCATTTGAAAACAACACCAATATAACTTAGTAAACATTAACCATGCTTTGATAGAAACATAATATAAGTCTAGCCGAAAGAGTTGGTTTGGACTTCATTATACAATACTTCATGTGTAAGAATACATGAATTACAAAGCTTGTCCAGATTGAACTGGAACAAGGGTTAGAATAATTGCCTTTAGCGTCCGCTACAATTATAACACGTTCAAGTTAAGTCTTTAAGTCTCTACAATAAATGATAATATCACATAACACATTAGGTCATGAATGAACATACATGGTTCCTAATGAATCTTACCCTTCTTCTCAATCTAATTATGACTTAGATTTGTTATTATTGGTTCCGGCTTTTTGTTACATCATTCTTACCTTCACATTACGTTCATGTTTGATTACTTATCTTCAACCTTTAGGTAACACAATTAAGGTTTAACAATACTTTACAATGCTTCATTAACTTCCTTAGTTCATTGTAAATTAATTACCATTCATGCTATACTTGTAAACTTCCTTCTCTGTCAAAACCTTAGGGCTGGCGCTGCGGCACCACCCTTTCTTCTCTGTGTCACGCCGCGACGTAACTTATGCTCTGAACTCGGCAGTGTGGCACGAGTCTTCTTTGCTATGGCCACGCTGACGCCTAATTAGAATCAGTCACCGCTTTCGGCCTCCGTGCAAGGGCGCAGTTTTACATTGAGTTGCATGTGGCGCTGTAACTCGTGTGCCTCGTAAAATATTGATGCTTTTTCAACTTTGTGAGATTCCCAGGCTCATAACTTTTTCATATAAGTCCTAATTGGCTCGTTCAAGAGCCTACGATTCACAAATTACATACTCTACGTGTTCATGCAAGAATTTTATCTATTTAACTTCATTTACTCAAAATTGACCTATTAGTTTATTTTTAACGAAAACGATAAACGTTCATGAACGTTTAGCGCTCGTTTCTTCGTTCTAAGTCGAAATCCAGTTATTTTCGAGTCCACAACTCTATAATGCCAAATATGACTTGTATCCATCGAAAACCAACGTTTTCGAGTTCAAACACAAAATCCAACTTCCATTCCGAGAATTTCACGAATTCGACGATTATCGTCCAATCGTGTGAATTCCGGCAAAACTTCGTTACTAACGATTTGATCATCGTTCTAAATGGATTCTAACCATCATATGAACATTCCAAACTACATATTACATCAACTTATTTTCAAGCTATGTTTTGGCTTATTCTTTATAAATTCATGACTTAATAACTTATAAACTACAAGTTTTCATTCCTTATGACTTATTACAAATTTAAGTCCTTTAATCAACATTCTCACATCTTATCAAACCTACTAACTTCATATGGCAAACCTATGACAAGTTTATCATAACTTCATAACTTATTTAGGTTCAAGTTACTTATTCATGACTTATTCGGCTTAAGTCCATTGCTTATTCAATTCTTATATGTTCTTAGTATACATGCTTATTAGACTACACTTC
This sequence comes from Panax ginseng, assembly GCA_020205605.1. NCBI lineage: Eukaryota > Viridiplantae > Streptophyta > Magnoliopsida > Apiales > Araliaceae > Panax > Panax ginseng. The sequence continues at coordinate 125,555,529 of CM035131.1, read as the reverse complement.
TCTTATCACCCTACAATGATAGAGATGGAAGATTATTAGACAAGAGTCTTACCCTTGATGAACTAATACTTCTCTTCCTCTTGAAAATCTAACAAAGGATGTTTTGTCTTGAAAGTGCTTATTCTCTCTAACACTTAAGTTACTTTATGTTGGATGAAAGTTAACAATCCAACAAATGAAATTTGAGCTTGCTATTTATAGACTTGGCAAAGTTAGGGCATTATGGTCATTACTCACCCCACCTCCTTAACAAACCTCCTTACTATTCATCTACTTAACCCTTAAGTAAACTTGCTAGTTACACAACTTTCTTGCCCATCACATAAAGTACTTGGCCATTACACAAAGTTCTTACCCACCAAGACAACCCAGATCAACATGGTTGCTCCATGGATAAAACTTTACCCATTGAATTATTACATTGGGCTTAAGTTAATTAACTTAGCTTATTCATATTGGGCTTGCATTAATTTTCTTTGGGCTTTTGATTAAACCAACACTTAGCTTAATCATTAATACATCTTGGGCTTGTCCCTTAATGCATATTGGGCTTGCACTTCATACAAGATCCACCGTTCCATTCCTTTTGTCTTTTAACCCTTAACGTTCTTAATTTAAGTCAACATGTAAAATATTACGTTTTCCATACTTAGATTATTATTACATAATCCATCTTACCTCGATATTATAATGTTACGTATTTCTCGAAAGTTTAAAAATAATTCCCGAGCGGAAATCGATGAATAATGTTTTTCAGAAAATTTCTCGAAAAACTTTTTTTTCGTCTTGGAAATTCAAACACTTTAATTTCTTCACGTAGTTAAAATACTACGATTTTTCAACGTTTCTAGGTTATAGAACGCCATTCATCTTACTAACACATAATAATAACAAAAAATATTATTTTTTTTATTATTTTATTAAATAAATTATTTTACAAAGGATCCGAATTTCTCGGTCGTTACATTCTTCCCCCCTTATAAAGATTCTGTCCCCAGAATCTCGTCGCTCATTACTCAAGCAACTGAGGGTAATCCTTCTTTATCTTTTCTTCCAATTCCCATGTTGCTTCTTCTGCTTCGTGGTTCTTCCATAACACCTTCACGGAAGGTATAACTTTATTCCGTAGAACTTGTTCTTTTCTATCGACAATTTGAATTGGCGTCTCTTCGGATGTTAAGTCTTTCTCGATATGAATAGGCTCATATTCTATCACGTGCTTATAATCCGACTTATAAGGACGCAATACCAATACATGAAACACATTATGTATTCGTTCTAGGTCTGGAGGTAATGCTATACCAATGACTGTAGCAAGCCACTTGGTCGTTGATGTTTGGCCTTAACTTTCTGGCAAGTCAAGCACCTACTCACATACTCTACTATTTCTCTCTTCATGTTTGGCCACCAAAAACTCTGTCGAAGGTCTTGATACATCTTAGTACTACCAGGATGAATCGAAAACCTCAAACTATGAGCCTCTTGTAATACCTGCTCCTTTAATTCCGTCTCATTCGGAACCCAAATTCTTCCTTCAAATCTTAATAATCCTTCATTATCAAGACTATACTTAGTATCTTTTTCATCGGTTAGCCGCTTCTTTACCCGGTCACACTCATCAGTTTTGAGCTGCACCTCCTTGACTCTTTCTATAACGGTAGATTGAATCTCTGTCGCAAACAACATCTGCTCCAATTCTCTCGGCAACTTCACTTCTATTTCCATCCTAGTCATCTCTGTTATTAACTTAGTTTGAGCCGTTAACATAGACAACTTCTCCTGACCCTTCCTACTTAAGGCATCGGCAACTACATTGGCTTTTCCAGGGTGATACAAGATTTCACAATCGTAATCCTTTATCAACTCCAGCCATCTCCTCTGCCTCATATTCAACTCCTTCTGTGTGAAGATATATTTTAGACTCTTGTGGTCTATGTATATCTCACATTTTTCCCCATAAAGATAATGTCTCCATATCTTTAGAGCAAAAGCTACTGCGGCCAGTTCCAGATCATGAGTAGGATAACCTTTCTCATAATCCTTCAACTGCCTTGATACATACACAATGACCTTGTCATGCTGCATGAGCACGCAACCATGTCCTCTATGCGAAGCATCACTATAAACTACGAAATTTCCTGTGTCATCGGATAATGACAAAACAGGCGCTTCATTTAATTTCTTCTTCAGTTCTTGAAAACTGTCCTCACACTTATCAGTCAACGCGTATTTCACTGTCTTCCTTGTCAAGTTAGTCAACGAGGTAGCTATCTTTGAAAAATCCTGGATGAATCTCTGATAGTATCCCGCTAACCCTAGGAAACTCCGCACCTCCGTCGGCATTTTCGATTGTTCCCAATTCATCACAGCTTCTACCTTCGCTGGATCTACTGAAATCTCCTCATGGTCAATGATATGACCTAAAAACTGTACCTTTTCCAACCAAAATTCACACTTAGTGAACTTCGCATACAACTGCTCTTTCCTTAGTGTCTCCTACACTAACCTTAGGTGTTCAGCATGATCTTCTGGCATCTTAGAATAGACTAGAATATAAATATAAATACCACGATGAACTTGTCCAAATATTATTTGAATACTCTATTCATCATATCCATAAATGCAATTGGTGCATTAGTCAACCGAAATGACATCACCAGAAACTCGTAATGACCATAACGAATCTTGAATGTTGTCTTCGATACATCCTCCTTCCTAACCTTCAACTGGTGATACCCCGTTCTTAAATCTATTTTAGAAAAATACTTAGCCCCTTTCAACTGATCAAAAATATCATCAATCCCATGCAATGGGTATTTATTCTTTATCGTCAACTTGTTCAACTCTTTATAGTCGATACACAGTCTTAATGATCCGTCCTTCTTCTTGACAAACAGTACCGGTGCTCCCCATGGCGAAACACTCGGTTGTATGTACTTCCTTTCCAACATTTCTTGTAACTGCACCATTAACTCCTTCATTTCCACTGGCGCCATGCGATACGGTGCCCTAAAAACTGGTGCCGCTCCTGACACAATGTCTATTACAAACTCGGTCTTCCTATCTGGTGGAAGACCCGGTAATTCACTCGGAAATACATCGACGAATTCTCTAACTATAGGTATTTGTTCCATGGTTGTTACCACTCTCTGGGTATCAACAACATGACACAGGTAACCTACACATCCCTTCCTCAATAATTTCCTAGTTTGTGCATGGTTAAACAACACGAACGTCCCGGTGATCTATTCCCATAAAATACTACTTGAGGTTGTTTTAATGTTCTAATATTTACACATTTCTTCTGACAATATATAATTTCCCCATGGTTTACCAACCAATCCATTCCGAGAATTACATCGAATTCTCCTAATTTTATTGGTATCAAATCTACCGATAATTTACAACCTCGTATATCTACACAACAACTCCTATGCACATCTTCAACAGGAATTATTTCTTCGTTTGCTTAAAGGTATAGGCAACTTTTTGGGAAGTAATCTTAATCATCTAGCAAAATCACATGCTATAAACGAACAAGTAACACTCGAATCAAACAGCACGTAAGCATTTATGTCGTTGATCAGAATAATACCTGCGACAACTTCCCCTAATACAACTGCATCTTGGACTGTTATGTTAAAGATACGGCCCATCGGCCTTCCCGACTGCGCTGGACCACTAATAGCTAACTTACCACTACTAGTGCCCCGATTCCCATCCGTCCCCTTCTTCGGGCAGTTCTTTGCCATGTGGTCAGTTAACCCACACACAAAGCATCCATGATTTTTCTTCGGACTTGGATAGTTAGGCAAGATATGCCATTCTTGTCCACAGTTGTAGCATATGGCCTTCCCCTTGAGACAGACTCCTAAATGAGTCTTCCCACAGGTCTTGCAGGCCTCCATCCTCCTCTTTGGGTCTCCTAGCTTCACTTTGGTATTCCCAGAGCTGAATGTTTTCCTCTTCTGTCCCTCGCCACTCCCACTGGCTCCCTCGACCTTCACTCCCCCATCCAGTTTCCCCTTATTCTTCTTGTCCTTGTGGTAGTGGCTCAATGCCTCGCTACCACCTTCGGCGATTATCGCCTTCTCTAAAATGGTCCCAAATAAAATACTCTGGAACACAAAAATACGGTTATAGAGCCAGGGTTTCAAGCCCTGCTTGAACTGTCACACCTTTCTAACCTCGGTATCCACTTGGTGTGGAGCGAACCTTGCCAGTTCATTAAACTTGGCATCGTATTGGGGAACTATCATGTCCCTTTGTTTCAAGTCTAGAAACCGCATCTCTATCCTTCCTTGCATGCTCATGGGAAAGTAGTTCTCGAAGAATATCTCCTTGAACCTCACCCACGTTAGATTCTTTATCTCGACCCTAGCCTGATTGGCTTCCCACCAAAAGTTGGCCTCTCCCTTCATCATGTAGGTTGCAAAGGAAACCTTCTGGGCCTCGTCGACATTTGCTATCACAAATTCCTTCTCGATTTTTTCACCCACGTTTGGGCTTCGATAGGGTTTGTGGTTCCTTTGAACTCCGGCGAACCAACACTCTTAAAATCCTTAAAGGTAGTAGCTCGCGTTACTCCTGGATTTACGGGGATATTAGCCCCATTTCTATTAAATGCAACTGTTAAAAGATTAACAAACTCCTGCATAGGGTTAACCGAACCTCCCTCCGGTTGATTTACATTAGCTCCTTGGTTACGTTGTACTCTTCTTGGCGGCATTTTGCTGATACAATAAACAACACATTTTGTTATTATTCCTTTCTTTATTAATTAGTTATTATTCAATAATAAACAATAACTTCAACATCCATTGCTCATTATGTTCCATAAAAAGGCTTATATTCATTCATTCATTGCAGTATAATACTACATCGTTTACATTACATACCCTAAGCTGATTACATTACTTTCCCGCTATTACTTTCCAATAATTGGGATTTACAAAAGACTACACTTTGTTATACAAAAGAGGGTTTTACATCACTACTGGATACAAAATATTTACATACCTAAACTACTCTATCTACTACTAGATCACATCTGTCTTGGCAAGACCGGTAATAATATCATAGCTGATAGTATTCCGTTTTTGCCCTGCCTCTATGGGATAACCAGCTACCTGCTGCTGGAAATCTGCATAAGAACTCCTATGAATATCGGACATTCTCCCTATCTTCTTCTTTTTGGTCTTTAGCTCCTCCTTGAGCTCAAAAACCTAATGTTTCAACTCATGGACTTTGTCCTTGGCCAAAATCCTCTCATCATGCTCCTATTCCCACATGGACTCCACGTCCGTCTTGTCCTCTACAACAACCTGGAGCTCTGCTTTTAGCTCCTTAACCTCCTGACAGTAATGGATATTTCTATCCAACACCGACATAAAAAGTGACATCATTGACTCCCCAGGAGCCATCTCTGCTGCTATTGCTACCGGGTTGAAGGACACTACCTCCACCTCCTCTTCTATCATGCCGTTGAACACGGACATGAGATCAGGATCCTCTGAGTCTCCAGACTCAATGACAACTATCTCGGGCTCTTCTGCTATGGGATTAGGTATAACCTCTATTTGGTTAACCAATTCCTCACTAACTGCTTGTACATCTAATTGCATTCCATTTATACCTGACATCTACCCAACACAATTAAGTTGATTAGTACAAGTCAATAGAATAATAAAAACACATAACATATTCATAATGCATTTTTATAAGGTTATTTTCTTCTCTTACTTCTTTGACTTCTGTTAAGGTTATGACTTAAGGTTTTTAATCCCCCCTTAAGTTTTATAACCTAATGCTTTGATACCAACCTGTGATGCCCCCAAATTCGGGTATCTTCTAACCCGACAGTTGGTGCTACACGGTACTACCATTCACACACACAATCAATTGAAAAGCCTCAATAGAATGAATATGTCATCTATATATTCAAAATAATATTAACATTCCCCCAGGTTCTTTATAACCATTACATTTGTTCTTGTCATAATATCAAATATATTACAATCATTCACCCTATACTATTACATAAGTATTCTACGGGTTCGTCTTCGCCTTGCCCTAATCCTTGCCGGAGCCTTCGGTCCATTCGATCTTAGCTGTATTCATATGGTTCAAGCAAGAGTGAGCATGACTAGCTCATCAAGTACAACAATTCTAATAAATAACATGCTTGAATCATAGGAATCATATATCTTCAATAACTGAACAATAGTTATGAAGTACTATCGATAATTCAAAATATCACTTCTTTTCCTTCAAAACGCTTTACAACAACAATATTCAGTAAAACATCAATTTCGGTCCAAGACCTTGAGCATATCATAAGTTCTTTTGAAAATGACATCCTGACACTAAGTCCGTAAGTCCAACATTACTTACGAGCATGTCTAGGTGATCAGCCTATAGTACTCTATGTTGATCAACACTACATTCATTAAACGTATGTACGTTTAAGTTGTGGCAACCTCACGTGCCTGTCGTTTGACGACAGAACATTTTAGCATACTCAGTCTTCATTTGAAAACAACACCAATATAACTTGGTAAACTTTAACCATGCTTTGATAGAAACATAATATAAGTCTAGCTTAAAGAGTTGGCTTGGACTTCATTATACAATACTTCATGTGTAAGAATACATGAATTACAAAGCTTGTCCAGATTAAACTGGAACAAGGGTTAGAATACTTGCCTTTAACGTCTGCTACAGTTATAACACGTTCACGTTAAGTCTTTAAGTCTCTACAATAAATGATAATATCACATAACATATTAGGTCATGAATGAACATACATGGTTCCTAATGAATCTTACCCTTCTTTTCAATCTAATTATGACTTAGATTTGTTATTATTGGTTCAGGCTTTTCGTTACATCGTTCTTACCTTCACATTACGTTCATGTTTGATTACTTATCTTCAACCTTTAGGTAACACAATTAAGGTTTAACAATACCTTACAATGCTTCATTAAGTTCCTTAGTTCATTGTAAATTAATTACCATTCATGTTATACTTGTAAACTTCCTTCTTTGTCAAAACCCTAGGGCTGGCGCTGCGGCGTCACCCTTTCTTCTCTGTGTCACGCCGCGGCGTGACTTAGCAGTGTGCATGCTTCGGACTTGGCTGCCACAGGTCTTAGTCTTCTTTTCTATGGTCATGTCATTGCAAAGACCAATTAGCGATGTGTCACACTTACGCCGACCTCGTATTGCATGTGCCGCTTTACATTGAGTTCTTGTTGCGCATGATTTCTGTGCCTTAGAAAATTTTGATGGTTTTTGAACTTTGTGAGATTCCCTGGCTCATAAATTTTTCATTATAAGTTTGAATTGGCTCATTCAAGAGCCTATAGTTCACAAATTACATACTCTACGTGTTCATGCAAGAATTTTATCGATTTGGCTTCGTTTACTCAAAATTCACCTATTAGTTCATTTTTAACGAAAACGATAAACGTTCGTGAACGTTCAATGCTCGTTTCTTTGTTCTAAATCAAAATTCGGTCATTTTTGAGTCCACAACTCTATAATGCTAAATATGACTTGTCTCCATCTAAAACCAACGTTTACAAGTTCAAACACAAAATTCGACTTCCATTCCGAGAATTTCACGATTTCGATGATGATCGCCCAATCGTGTGAATTCCGGCAAAACTTCGTTACTAACGATTTGATCATCGTTCTAAATGGATTCTAACCATCATATGAACATTCCAAACTATATATTACATCAACTTATTTTCAAGCTATGTTTTGGCTTATTCTTTATAAATTCATAACTTAATAACTTATAAACTACAAGTTTTCATTCCTTATGACTTATTACAGATTTAAGTCCTTTAATCAAAATTCTCACATCTTATCAAACCTACTAACTTCATATGGCAAACCTATGACAAGTTTATCATAACTTATTTAGGTTCAAGTTACTTATTCATGACTTATTCGGCTTAAGTCCATTGCTTATTCAATTCTTATATGTTCTTAGCATACATGCTTATTAGACTACACTTCTCTTATCACCCTACAATGATAGAGATGGAAGATTATTAGACAAGAGTCTTACCCTTGATGAACTAGTACTTCTCTTCCTCTTGAAAAATCTAACAAAGGATGTTTTATCTTGAAAGTGCTTATTCTCTCTAACACTTAAGTTACTTTATGTTGGATGAAAGTTAACAATCCAACAAATGAAAATTGAGCTTGCTATTTATAGACTTGGCAAAGTTAGGACATTATGGTCATTACTCACCCCACCTCCTTAACAAACCTCCTTACTATTCATCTACTTAACCCTTAAGTAAACTTGCTAGTTACACAACTTTCTTGCCCATCACATAAAGTACTTGGCCATTACACAAAGTTCTTACCCACCAAGACAACCCAGATCAACATGGTTGCTCCATGGATAAAAATTTACCCATTGGATTATTACATTGGGCTTAAGTTAATTCATTTAGCTTATTCATATTGGGCTTGCTTAATTTTCTTTGGCCTTTTGATTAAACCAACACTTAGCTTAATCATTAATACATCTTGGGCTTGTCCCTTAATGCATATTGGGCTTGCACTTCATACAAGATCCACCATTCCATTCCTTTTGTCTTTTAACCCTTAACGTTCTTAATTTAAGTCCACATGCAAAATATTACGTTTTCCATAGTTAGATTATTATTACATAATCCATCTTACCTCGATATTATAACGTTACGTATTTCTCGGAAGTTCAAAAATAATTCCCAAGTGAAAATCGATGAATAGTGTTTTTCAAAAAATTTCTCAGTAAACTTTTATTTTCGTCTTGAAAATTAAAACACTTTAATTCCTTCACGTAGTTAAAATAATACGATTTTCCAACGTTTCTAGGTTATAGAACGACATTCATCTTACTAACACATAATAATAACAAATAATATTATTTTATTCATTATTTTTCAAAGGATCCAAAATTCTCGGTCGTTACAACTGTGGCCTATAGACTTGCCTTACCGCAAAGTATGTCTCGTGTTCATAACGTTTTTCATATATCTATGTTACATAAATATGTGGAAGACCCGAATCACATTATTGAATTAGAACTGGACGAGATAGCGGAAGATTTAACGTATGAAGATGCACATGTTAAAATCTTGGATACGAAGGATCATATTCTACGCTCCAAGGTTATACCTCAAGTCAAAATTTTGTGGAGAAACCACGATGTTGAGGAAATGACCTAGGAGTTAGAATCTGAAATGAAGTCAAGGTATCCTCACCTCTTCGACATACCAGGTACGTACCCTAATTTCAATGACGAAATTTCATAAGAAGGGGAGGTTTTAAGACCCCAAATTTTATGAATAAAGATTAATTTTTCTCAAAATATATTTTGAAATATTATGGTGTGGATTTGATATAATGTTATAGCTGTGGGTAATGTTTACAAAATTTGCAAAGTAAGCAAGTTGTTATAAAATATTCGATTGGTCGGGGAATATTCATTTTAACGAGGGAATATTAAATTTACCAAGACAATCATTAAGTGAACCCCACAATGTAAGTATTGTCGTAGTTAGAAAATGACATAAATAACTTTTTATAAAAATAACGGCGAAAGTTTTACCATTAAACTGTTGAAATAACCGGTGGTAAAAATGCAGTAATACGCGTGGTTGCATAGTAGCATACGGTATTGATTATTGATGCTTACATAAGAAGCCACTCAGTTTACTCAATTATTGCTACAATAATTGTTGCATAGTATCTCACGTTATTTGATTTAATTATTATAACAGTATCATCCGTATAATATTTTATATTATTAAATCAATAATTGAGACCACAATGGTATTCATATTATTATTTGTATTATTGACGATGTCTAGAAAGTTTTGTCAAGGAAAGGGGTTTGGTCACCTAATTGCGCGCCAATAGGGAGAAATCCTTATCGGAAAGTCCCCTCTTTCCTGGAAATGATCTGGTTGTAAATATTGTGAGTTATAATATTAATAATGAATAATTGTTAATAGATTAAAAATATGTTTATTAAAGATAAATTGTGAGACCCCAGATTTTATGAATAAAGATTTAAATTTCTCGAAATATTTTTTTTAATATTATGGTGTGGATTTGATATAATGTTATAGTTGTGGGTAATATTTATAAATTTTGCAAAGTACACAAGTTGTTATATAATATTCGATTGGTGGGAATATTCGTTTTAACGAGGGAATATTAAATGCGTCAAGACAATCATTAAGTGGACCCCACAACGGAATTATTCATCGGATTGAGAAAATGACAAAAATATTTTTATGAAAATAACGGCGGAAGTTTTTACCGTTAATCTTTGTTGAACTACCCGTTAGTAAAAAAAGCGATGTCTGGCGTGGTTGCATAGTAGCACACCAAAGTATTGATTATTGATGCTACGTGTAAGAAGTCACTCGGTTTTGTTCAATTATTGCTTCAAAGAATTGTTGCATAGTATCTCACGTTATTTGATTCAATTATTGTCAATATTTTGTATATTATTAAATCAATAATTGAGATAACAAAGTTATTAATATTATTATTTGCAATATTAACGATGTCTAAAAGTTACGCGAGGAGAGGTTTGGTCACCTAATTGCTGCCGCCAATAGGAGAAATCCTTATTGGAAAGCCCCTCTTTCACAGGAATGACACAGTCGATTAATAGTGTGAATTATAATAATGATTATGAGTTTTGTTTTATTAGTATTATTAATGTAATAAAATAGAATACTTTTATAAAGTTATTTATTTTATTAGACTATAAATAGAATATATTATATTCTATTATGCATAGTATTTTGCATAGTAAAATCTTTTTCATATAAAATATAATACTTTTATAAAGTTATTTGTTTTATTAGACAATAATCGAGAATATATTATATTTTATTATGCATAGTGTTTGCATAAGGCTGCGTGATAGTGTTTTACATAGTAAAATCTTTTTATATAAAATAGAATACTTTTATAAAGTTATTTGTTTTATTAGATTTTAAATAAAATATCTAAATATATATATATATATATATATATATTATATTTTATTGCATAGTATCCTTTCTATTTTCCTATAAATAGGATGCTTAGTTAGAATTGAAATCACACCAGAAGTTTAGAGAATTCTTCTTCTATAATCTTGAGCGTATTTCTTTAGAGTTTAAGAAAGCTTTGAGCGTAGTGCAAGTTTTCTTCGAGAATATATCCTCGCCCTACCAGTCAGAATACTCTTCTTTCTAAGGTAAGGGATATTATTTGTTGTACTCGTAAGGGGTATTATTCTTTTGTATCCATGAAGAGAACTTCTGTTATTCCATTCCTTATTATTCTGTTGGAATAACCTGTTTATGCGAAGTATCGCATACATGGTGAAATTCTTCTATTAATCAATTCTTATTATTATGTTAGAATAACCTGTTTATGCGAAGTACCGCATACATGGTGAAATTCTTCTGTTATTCCATTCCTTATTATTATGTTGGAATAACCTGTCTATGCGAAGTACTGCATACATGGTGAAATTCTTCTATTATTTCATTCTTTATTATTCTGTCAGAATATCCTGTCTGTGCGTTTACACATGACCTGGTTCCATTCTTTATTATTTTGTCAGAATATCCTGTCTGTGCGTTTACGCATGACCTGGTTCAATTATTTATTATTCTGTTGGAATAACTTGTTTGTGCGGTCTATCGCATGCATGGTGAATTCTATTGTTATTCCATTCTTTATTATTCTGTCAGAATATCCTGTCTGTGCGTTTACTCATGACCTGGTTCCATTATTTATTATTCTGTTGGAATATCCTGTCGGTGCGGATTACGCATGACCTGGTACCATTATTTATTATTCTGTTGGAATAACCTGTCTCTGTGGTCTATCACATGCATGGTGAATTCTTCTGTTATTCCATTCTTTATTATTCTATTGGAATAACCTGTCTGTGTGGATTACCACATGCATGGTGAATGATCCTTTGTATTCATTTCTTATTAAATTATGGAAATGATCTGGCTACGTGGATTACCGCATGGCGAGCGAAAATCCATTTGCAATTTCATATATTCTATTATACACAGTTGGTTATTGCTTTGGTTTCTATATTCCTTGAAACTAGTGGAATATCCTGGATATTTGCGCTTCATCCAGTATCTTTTCGTGGAAATATTCTTCTAAGCATTCTTGAATTTTTCTCCACAAAGCAGTATCATGTTGACAATTTGGACATTATTAAGTTCAAGATAAATTAACTTATAAAATCTTTAAATTAACTTATTTTATTGAATTATTATGTCATTGTCATGATGAGTTATGTTGGTTATTATGTGAAAACATGAAAGTTTCTTAGAAATCACAAAGGGTTGAAAATCAGATTTTGGTGAAAATGAAATATGAATTTCAATTTACCATATCTCCTATTATATTTTGAATTTTTGAGTATGGTCAAGGTCTAGAGTTAGATCTATGAGTTTTCTAACTTATCCAAGTGGAATCACTGGAAAAGGTGTTGTAGATTTTCGTGTGGACTGATTTTAGCAAAGGAGTCAAAAACTACAAAGTACCAAAAAGGCTACTGTCTAGAAATTTAAAAGGGCATTTTCAGGCCACTTAGGTTTTGAGAAAATTTTTTGCCTTTTGGGATATGAAAATATATGGTATAAAGTACCTCCTGTCCAAAAACGAGCTCATTCCGACTTAAAATGAGCAAGTTATGACTATTTTAAAATTTAGGTTTTTTTGACGAAAATTGCTATAACCCGAGTTTTATAACTCCGATGACCATGAAATTTAAACTGGAAGCTCACGTTAACATGTGTAAGATCCTGCCAAGATTTGAGAATTTCTGGAGTTAAACTTGAGGTAGCTAATTTCTTAAGGAATTAATTAGAAATTGATTTTTGAAAAATACTTAAGGGAGTTGAAAAATTATAAAAAAAATACTTGTTGTGTATGAAATATATGTATATATGTTTGGGCAGTGGATAGAAAAATAACAAGTTGATTTTGTATTTTTTTCATGAAAATGGTTTAGTTACGAACATATGAGTTAAATATGTTATGTGAAGTTAAAAAATTAGTAAATAGAATTTTATGGCTTGGGAATCCTATATAGGGTATATGCAGATTTTTGATAAGGGATTTGATCATTGGTGATGAAATCTTATGAGTATGGCATTTTTGAATGATTAAATGCATTATTTGGTAAAGTATAAACAATTGAAATAAATTGTTTATAAGTTTAAGAAGTGATTAAAATATTATTATAATATTAATAATATTAGATTATGAGTTTATTAAGTGATTGATAATATTTGGATAAATTTAAAGTCTTTAATATTTATCCTTGTTTTCGTTTGATTAATGCTTATATCATTGTCATCATTCTCATGTTTATATTGTGATAAAAGTCATCTTTGGCTTACGTGCATAGATAGACTTGGTGTGATTATGACTAGGGATTATTCGGTATAGTCATGACCGTAATGTGACGAATGATGTGGTAAAAATCCTCAGTGGCCTGTAGTGCATTGATGGACAGTTTTTGGTATGATTATGACTAGGGATTATTCGGTATAGTCATGACCGTTGATAATTTAATGAATATCCTTGGCCCATAAAGCAGGGATGACTCGATGATGTGGTTTATTTATTAAGCTGAGTCTCAGCAATAAAAATTGATGAAAACATTTTAAATCATAGAAGATAGTAGATATCATGCTCTACTTGACTCTTTTAATGGATTGCTTATTCCGCTGCAGTTAAACTTGATGTCTATTGTATTTTATCAGTTTAACATTGTTAAAGACTAATGATAATTAATTCTGCATTATCTTAGTCATAATATTTCTTCTTCGGGCTAGTTGAGCTCACCTTTTCTTTCAACGTTCTCTTGTGAAATGAGAATATAGTTGGGACTTAGCCTGAAAGAACGGAGTGCCGGTCCGGATGATAGCATTAGTAGTCCTCACTATTCTATTAAATAGTGTGACAATAAATGTAATGAGGACTCCATTGAGTGTGGATATTGTCTAGATGACAATATTCTTATTAAAACTCTCAGCTATGTTTTGTCGTATTTTTACACGACGTTTGTATAATTAAGTTGTATTTGTATTTTGGACCATGTATCTGGCGACTCAAGATGGGTGATGTATACCTATTTTTGGGGGCGTCACATAAATGATTTGTGGTAAATATTTATTCTATTTTTTGATATAAATAAAGGGATTTGTTATGAGGCGTTTGTTTTAAGTTTGACTTAGTATTCCTGTGATAGCCCCAAATCCGGGTCCTAAATCACTATGGATCTGGTACAATCATTCTATAACTATTGTGAAAGATATAAACATAAAGTGTTTATACATTAAACTTACACACTTTTCCCCAAGGTCGAGTAACCTTAACTTATACACGATTCATTATCCTATCTGACATACAATCACATTAATATACAATACTGCTTGAAATATTATCTGCACATATAAACTAAAGATGGACTTGTCTTTTTCATTTCCTTGTATCCGACGCATTCGCCTTAATCTGCAATGTTTAATTATGATATAGCAAGGGTGAGCATGAAGGTTGCCCAACAAGTTTAAATTTATTTAAGGATATATCATGATTGAAAGAGTCTGAATAATTATAAGCTGGCTATAATTCAACAATATAGTTGTGAATTAGCACGAACAAACTTTTGACTGAACAAGTATTAAACATAAACAAATATATCTAAACCGAATGGTAATGAAGGTGATCAGCCTTTCATACTTGACTTATACATGCAATATGTACAGAGTATAATTCTATAATTCTTAAACATGGCAATCATAAATGATTAACCATAAGCATATCTGAATGAAACAACTCTAAGTAGAGTTAAGAAAAACTTGCATGTTCGGTTGATTACTGTTACACATTTTAATAAGCTTTGTCTGAAGACCTAATATATAAATAATATCGATATACAAATTAGATTAATATTATCATAATATAATACTATTATATATATATATATATATATATATATTTACATAGAATAACCTAAACACATAACACATAAAATATCAAAAGTTATATTTTAACTCAAAATATTTTTATAATACTTTGAAATCATTTTATATAATTTTAAAACATTAATTCTATTTTTCCATAATTTATTTAATATATTTATTAAATAAATTAATTATCATTAATATAAATTTATTAATGAAATTGATCACAAGACCCCAACTTTTATGAATAAAGATGAATTTTCAATAAATATCATTTTTTGAATATTATGGAGTAAATTTGATATAATGTTATAGTTGTGGGTAATATTTAGAAATTTTGAAAAAAGTATGCAAGTTGTTATATAATATTAGATTGGTGGGGAATATTCGTTTTAACGGGGAATATTAAATGATGACACAATCATTAGTGGACCCCTAGCGGAATTATTGTCGGATTGAGAAAAGCGACAAAAATATTTTTATGAAAATAACGGTGAAGTTTTACCATTAAGCTTTGTTGAAACACCCGGTGTTAAAAGTACGATGTCTGGCGTGGTTGCATAGTAGCTTACGGTATTGATTATTGATGCTTACGAGAAGAAGTCACTCGGTTTTGTTCAATTATTACTACGATAATTGTTGCATAGTATCTCACGTTATTTGATTCAATTATTATCGATATTTTATATATTATTAAATCAATAATTGAGATAACAAAGTTATTAATATTATTATTTGCAATATTAACGATGTCTAGAAGTTACGCGAGGAGAGGTTTGGTCACCTAATTTTGCGCATGATAGAGAGAAATCCTTATTGGAAAGCCCCCTCTTTCACAGGAGCGACACAGTCGATTAATATTGTGAATTATAATAAATGGTGATAAGTTTTGTTTTATTATTATTATAAATGTAATAAAAATAGAAAACTTTTTTATATAAAATAGAATACTTTTATAAAGTTATTTGTTTTATTAGACTATAAATAGAATATATTATATTATTATGCATAGTATTTATAATAGTATACTGCATAGTATTTGTATAGTAAAATCTTTTTATATAAAAGCAGAATACTTTTATAAAGTTATTTATTTTATTAGACTATAAATAGAATATATTATATTTTATTATGCATAGTGTTTGCATAGTGCTGCGCATAGTGTTTTGCATAGTAAAATCTTTTTATATAAAAGCAGAGAATACTTTTATAAAGTTATTTGTTTTATTAGATTTTAAAATAATATATATATATATATATATATATTTTATAAATAGAATATATTATATTTTATTGCATAGTATCCTTTCTATTTTTCTATAAATAGGATGCTTAGTTAGAATTGAAAACACACGAAGTTAGGAGAATTCTTTCTTCTATAATCTTGGCGTATTTCTTTAGAGTTTAAGAAAGCTTTTGGCGTAGTGCAAGTTTTCTTCAAGTATATCCTCTGCCCTACCCGTGAAGTACTCTTCTTTATAAGGTAAGGTAAAGGTATTATTTCTTTCGTATTCATGAAGAGAACTTACATTATTCCATTCTTTATTATTTTGTTGGAATAACTTTTTATATATGACAATACGCATACATGGTGAAATTCTTACATTATTCCATTCTTTATTATTTATTTGGAATAACTTTGTATATCTGAATCTACACATACATGAAATGAAATTCTACATTATTCCATTCTTTATTATTATTCCATTATTTATTATTACTATTGGAATAAATTATTTATTATTACATTTGGAATAACTTTATGCATGCGATATCGCATTATACATTGGTGAAGTCTTTTGTTATTCCATTCTATTATTTATTATTACATTGGAATATATCACATGCATGCGTTTACGCATGACTTTGGTTCCATTATTTATTATTACATTGGAATATCACATACGTGTATTTCTACATGCGTGACTGGTTCCATTATTTATTATTACATTGGAATAACTTGCGTTTATATATGCATTATTTATTATTATCGCATGCATGGTGAATTCATGGTGAATTCTTACATTATTCCATTCTTTATTATTACATTGGAATAACATGTCTATGTGGATTACCACATGCATGGTGAATGATCCTTTGTATTCATTTCTTATTAAATTGTGGAAATGATGCATCTCGTGGATTCTGCATGTGGTGAAAATCCATTTGCGATTTCATATATTCTATGATACTCATTTGGTTAAAATTTTGGCTTCTATACTCCATGAAATTAGTGGAATATCCTTGATATTTGCGCTTCATCGATATCTTTTCATGGAAATATTCTTACGAGCATTCTTGAATTTTACTCCCAAAAAGAAGTATCATGTTGACAATTTGGACATTATTGAGTTCGGGATAAATTAACTTATAAATCTTTAAAATTTATTCTTGAACTTGTTTTATTGAATTATTATGTCATTGTCATCATCCTCATGCTTATATTGTGATGAAAGTCATCTTTGGCTTACGTGCATAGATGGACTTGGTATGATTATGACCGAGGATTATTCGGTATAATCATGACACTGTAATGTTATAAATGATGTGGTAAAAGTCCTCGGTGGCACTGTAGTGTATTGATGGATGAGTTTTTGGTATGATTATGACCGAGGATTATTCGGTATAGTCATGACCATTGATAATTTAATGAATATCCTTGGGCGTAAAAGCGAGGGGATGACTCGATGATGTGGTTTATTTATTAATTTGAGTCTCGGTGATAAAATTGATGAAAACATTTTAAATCATAGAAGATAGTAGATATCATGCTCTACTTGACTCTCTTAATGGATTGCTTATTCATTGCTGATTAAACTTGATGTCTATTGTATTTTATCGGTTTAACATTGTTGAAGACTAATGATAATTTATTACGCATTATCTTAGTCATAATATTTCTTCTTGGGCTAGTTGAGCTCACCCTTTCTTTCTTTGTTCTCTTGAGGAAATGAGAGCGTGGCGGGACTAGTCGGGGAGCGGGTGATGGTCAGGATGATAGTATTAGTAGTCCTCACTATTACATTAAATAGTGTGACAATAAATGTAATGAGGACTCCTTTGAGTGTGGATATTGTCTAGATGACAATATTCTTATTAAAACTCTCAATTTATGTTTTGTAAGTATTTTACGATTTGTTGTATAATTAGTTTGTATTTGTATTTGATGTACCTTGTATTTGGCGACCCAAGATGGGTGATGTATACCTATTTTGGGGGCGTCACAGTTGGTATCAAAGCTTAGGGATATGATCCCTGGCTGAGATGTGAGACAAGAACTAGGAGGAGAGGCAGGGGAATTCCTTCGCTAGTATGACCTACCTAAGTTTATTTGGTATTTAATTGGTCGGTCAGAGTATAGAGATAATATGTGATATGTTAATTAACCCTTGTTTTGTGGCAGTATTTGAAAATGGCATCAGAAAATGTTGAGATAAGCAATGAAGCACATGAGGCCAGTTGAGTCACCAATGATCGATGCCGAGGGTAATGTGCTGCAGGAAGACAATAATCCTCATGAAAACAATAACAGATGAAATGGTGAGCGATGGGATGTTAGGAGGCTTTATGCAATTCATGCGACATCGGTGAAGGCGGCTCATCCAAAATGCGGTGGAAACACTTGACAACTCTCGGGCGGTCACCAGCTAAGCGATTCAAGAGGCTGGGACCACAGGAGTTTTTGGAGAGCCAAAACCACTTAAAGCGGAGGCGTGGATAAAGCAGATCAACAAGATATTTGATGTCTTGGGATGCTCCGAGGAGCAAAAGGTTCCCTTTGCCACCTTCGTGTTGCGTGCTGAGGCTGATTCTTGGTGGGAATCGTAAAAGCGTACTCAACACTGCCGCCCTTGAAGATGTCTTGGGAGAAGTTCAAGAATTGTTCAACGACAAGTACTTTCTGAAAGTATTCATCACATGAAGGAGGTGGAGTTCATCAAGCTTGAGCAAAACAATATGGTAGTGGCGCGATCTGAAGCTAAGTTTGTCGAGTTGTCTCGGTTTTGCGTCCCACTTGGTTGATAATGAGGAGAGAATGCAGCGGATGTTTCTAAGAGGTTTGAAACCGAGATATCGTCGATACCTTATCTCTCATAAAGCTGTGTTTGTATTAGGATGTTGTGAATAGGGCTCGATTATTGGGGCGCGATAATGAGTCAACCCAACCAAGAGAAGAAGCCGAGCAAGTCGATAATACCGGTGGTAGCGATCATTGAAGCGGTGACAACAAGCGTGGAGGAATCAACATGCGAAATGATAACCACTTGGTGGTAATCATGGCCAAGACAATAGGAGTGGAAAGTTCAAGAAGAGAAGGTTAAAAAAGATGGAAAGGCGTCGGCACTGACACACATTTGTTAAGGAAGGAGAGCGACCATGGTCGGTCGTATGTTACAAATGTGGAGGGAAGGACACATAAGTCCAAAAGCGCTGCGATGCGGTCAAAGCATGTTACAATTGTGGAAAAGAAGGTCACACTAGCCGATTTTGTCGTACGTGCACCAAAGTCGAAGTCCGGTGGGATGGAGGCATCCAAGGGTGTCCCAGACAAGACAAAGCCGGTAGTTCAAGGAGGCGTTTGTCGTAACCTCCCAAAAAAGCGAGGAATCGAGCGAGGTGATCACGGGTAAGCTAATCATAAACTCTAGCGAAGTTTATACTTTATTTGATACCGGTTCTACCCATTCCTTTATTTCTCCTACTTGCGCTCAACGTTTAAATTTGACTCCGGAGAAATTAGACTTTGATTTATCTGTTGAAACTCCGTTGGGAGAAACCTTCATTACATCCACGGTTATAAGTCCTGTTTGATTTAAATCGGTAATGCGTACGTTACCTGTCGATCTTATTTCTTTGAAAATACTTGCATTCGATGTGATTCTAGGGATTGATTGGTTAACTACTCATCATGCAAAAATTGATTATTTTCGTAAGGTTGTTAGCTTTCATATTCTAACCAACCTATTATGCGAATTCAAACAACCAAACCATTAAAATCCATCACTTTGTCATCTCAAGCCATAAAGCTATTCGTTTATTAAAAAAGGATGTCAAGCTTTCTTAGCTCATATCACGGATCTAAACAAAAATAAATCGTCGATTTTGAATGATATTTCTATTGTTAATGAATTTCTGGCGTATTCCGGAAGAACTTCTGGCTACCCCAGGCGTGAAATTGAATTTTGTATCGACCTTGAACACGTTAAAACCCATTTCAAAGCCCCATATCGAATAGCTCTATTGAACTTGAGGAGTTAAAGACCCAAGCTGAGGAATTGTTAGACATCGGTTTCATTTCGTCTAATCGTCTCCTTGGGGGGTGCTCTGTTCTATTTCGTGAAGTGAAGAAGAAAGATGGGAGTATGCGACTTTGTATTGATTATCGGGAGTTGAACCATGTCACTATCAAAAATAGATATCCATTGCCTCGCATTGATGACTGTTTGACCCGATTTGCAAAGGCGCAAATTTTTTTCAAAGATTGATCTTCGTTAGGATATCACCAATTGAAGATTAAAAGCGATGACATTCAAAGGCGACTTTGAACTCGATGCGGGCATTATGAATTCCTAGTCATGTCTTTTGGATTGACTAATGCTCCTCTTTGCCTTCATGGATATGATGAGCCAAGTATTGAGGAATATTTGGATCACTTTGTGGTCGTCTTTATTGATGACATTCTCATATATTCAAAAAAAGCCGTGAAGATCATGAGCAACACTTGAATTTGATACTCCAAAAGCTTCGTGAAAACAAGCTTTATGCCAAGTTGAAGAAATCGAGTTACGGCTTGAGGAAGTAGCATTCCTTGGGCACGTAGTATCAAGTCATGGAATATCACATTGACCCGGCAAAGATTGAAGCAATTCAAAGTGGGAGCAACCTAAATCGATGAATGAAAGAAATCGTAGCTTTCTCGGTTTATATTGGTTATTATCGGAGATTCGTGGAAGGATTTTCTCGAATCGCTACTCCATTAACTTTCGGTGACTCGGAAAGATACAAAGTTTGGTTGGGGCGAAGAATGTGAGAAGAGTTTTCAAGAACTCGAGAGAAGACTCATTTATTTTGTTACGACAATACCATCGGCTCGGGGAGGATTTGTCATCTCTAGTGATGCTTGGGCAAAAGGGTTAGGATGTGTTCTCATGCAACATGGGAAAGTCATAGCCTATGCCTCTCGACAACTCAAAAGAATATGAGAGGAATTATCCTACTCATGATCTAGAGTTGGCATTTGTTATTGTTTTCGCACTTAAAATTTGGAGGCATTACTTGTATGGGGAGAAAGTGGAGATCTTTACGGATCATAAAAGCCTCAAATACTTCTTCACTCAAAAGGAACTCAACATGCGACAACGGCGTTGGCTTGAGCTATTGAAAGATTATGATCATACCATCGATACCACCACCTGGAAAAGCGAGCGTGGTAGGTGGCGCATTGAGTAGAAGATCATATGCGAATGCGAGTGCAATATTGTCAATATAAAGGCCCATTTTGTATGACTTACAAAGGATGGAGATAGAGTTAAAGACTCCGGGGACCCATGTGATGATGGCGAATATCTGAGTAGAAGCAGACTTTAATTGATAAAGTTAAAAGTTGCTCAAGCTCTGAGACACGGAGTTGATCGTATGAGGAAGAAAGTGCAAGAAGGTGTTATCTTAGGAAGCAAGAATCGATGAAGAAGGAATACTTGAGTCAACTCCGGACTTTGTGTTCTAACGACCACGATTTAAAGTATAAAATCATGATGGGCGCACAACACACCATTTGCAATCCATCTGGGAGTACCAAAATGTATCGTGATCTTCGTCATACATTTTGGTGGAGCAAATATGAAGAGAGAGATAGTATTTGTTTATCTCAAGGTGTCTAACTTGTCAGCGAGTCAAGGCGGAACATCAAGTGCCAAAAGGTCCATTGCAACCACTTGAAATTCTAGAATGGAAGTGGGAGCACATTACCATGGATTTAGATTCTTTGGTCTTCCCAAAAGGTTTCTCAAGGCATAGATGCAATTTGGGTCATTGTTGATAGATTGACCAAGTCTGCTCACTTCTTACCAATCTGAGAAACTTATACACTTGAGCGTCTTGCTCGTATGTACATAAAAAGAGATTGTAAGATTGCATGGTATGCCGGTATCCATAGTTTTTGATCGAGACCCAAGATTCACTTCAAGATTTTGGGTTAGTTTGCAAAAAGCTATGGAGCGCAGATTTACGATTTAGTTGGCATATCATCCTCGGACGGACGGACAATCGAGAGGACTATTCAAACTCTTGAAGATTTATTAAGACTACTGTGTCCTTGACTTCAAGGGAAGTTGGGACAAGTTCTTCTGGATTGGTGGAGTTTTTCCTACAACAACGACTATCAAACAAGTATTGGCATGGCTCCATTCGAAGCGTTGTATGGAAGAAAGTGTCATTCTCGGTATCTTTGGGATGAGGTGGGTGAAACAGCGTTGTTGGGGCCGGAGTTAGTACGTATGACTCTGAGAAAAGATTCAAACGATCGACAGCGTATAAAAACCTCACAAGATCGACAAAAGAGTTATGTTGATCTTCATCGAAAGGGCGTGGAATTCGATATTGGAGATCGTGTGTTGTTACGTGTTGCTCCATGGAAAGGAGTTCTGAGATTTGGAAAGAGAAAAGCTCGATCCTCGATTCATTGGCCCATTTTAATCCTCGATCGAGTAGGAGCTGTGGCTATAGACTCGCTTTTACCTGCCAAGTATCTCTCGTGTTCATAACGTTTTTCATATATCCATATTACGTAAATATGTGAAAGACCCGAACCACATTATTGAGTTAGAAGCAGGATGAAATAGCGGAAGATTTAACGTATGAAGAGATTTCTGTTCAAATCTTGGATAAGAAGGAACATATTCTACGCTCGAGGTTATACCTCAAGTCGAGTTTTGTGGAGAAACCACGATGTTGAGGAAATGACACAGGAGTTAGAATCTGAAATAAAATCAAGGTATCCTTACCTCTTGACATACCGGTATGTACCCTAATTTGAGGTGAAATTTCATAAGAAGGGGAGGTTGTAAGACCCCAACTTTTATGAATAAAGATGAATTTTCAATAAATATCATTTTGAATATTATGGAGTAAATTTGATATAATGTTATAGTTGTGGGTAATATTTAGAAATTTTTTGAAAAGTATGCAAGTTGTTATATAATATTCGATTGGTGGGGAATATTCGTTTTAACGGGGAATATTAAATGCGATGGCACAATCATTAGTGGACCCCACAGCGGAATTATTGTCGGATTGAAAAGCGACAAAAATATTTTATGAAAATAACGGCGGAAGTTTTACCATTAAGCTGTTGAAACACCGGTGTTAAAAATGCGATGTCTGGCGTGGTTGCATAGTAGCACACGGTATTGATTATTGATGCTTACGTGAGAAGTCACTCGGTTTTGTTCAATTATTACTCTGATAATTGTTGCATAGTATCTCACGTTATTTGATTCAATTATTGTCGATATTTTATATATTATTAAATCAATAATTGAGATAACAAAGTTATTAATATTATTATTTGCAATATTAACGATGTCTAGAAGTTACGCGAGGAGAGGTTTGGGTCACTAATTGCGGCTTGATAGGGAGAAATCCTTATTGGAAAGCCCCCTCTTTCACAGGAGCGACACAGTCGATTAATATTGTGAATTATAATAAATGGTGATAAGTTTTGTTTTATTATTATTATAAATGTAATAAAAGCAGAAAACTTTTTATATAAAAGCAGAATACTTTTATAAAGTTATTTGTTTTATTAGACTATAAATAGAATATATTATATTTTATTATGCATAGTGTTTGCATAGTGCTGCATAGTGTTTGCATAGTAAAATCTTTTTATATAAAATAGAATACTTTTATAAAGTTATTTGTTTTATTAGATTATAAATAGAATATATTATATTTTATTATGCATAGTATTTGCATAGTATTACTGCATAGTGTTTGCATAGTAAAATCTTTTTATATAAAAGCAGAATACTTTTATAAAGTTATTTGTTTTATTAGATTTTTAAATATATATATATATATATATATATATTTTATAAATAGAATATATTATATTTTATTGCATAGTATCCTTTCTATTTTCCTATAAATAGGATGCTTAGTTAAATTGAAAACACACGGAAGTTAGGAGAATTCTTCTTACTATAATCTTGGCGTATTTCTTTAGATTTTTAAGAAAGCTTTGAAAGCGTAGTGCAAGTTTTCTTCAAGTATATCCGCCCTACCAGTGAGTACTCTTCTTTATAAGGTAAGGGGTATTATTTCTTTCGTATTCATGAAGAGAACTTACATTATTCCATTCCTTATTATTACATTGGAATAACTTTTGTATATCTGAAATACCGCATACATGGTGAAATTCTTACATTATTCCATTCTTTATTATTACATTGGAATACTTTGTATATATCTGAAATACGCATACATGGTGAAATTCTTACATTATTCCATTCTTTATTATTATGTTGGAATAATATATATGCAATGCATATATTGAAAATTCATGACATTATTCCATTATTTATTATTACATTGGAATAATTATTTATTATACATTGAATACATGTTTCGCATGCATGGTGGTGAAGTCTTTTGTTATTCCATTCTTTATTATTACATTTGGAATATCTTATACGTGCGTTCTGCATGACTGGATTCCATTATTTATTATTACATTTGGATATATCACATGCATGCGTTTACGCATGACACAGTTCCATTATTTATTATTACATTGGAATAACTTTTGTATGCATGCGATCTATCGCATGCATGGTGAATTCTATCTTACATTATTCCATTCTTTATTATTACATTGGAATAACACATATATATATGGATTACCACATGCATGGTGAATGATCCTTTGTATTCATTTCTTATTAAATTGTGGAAATGATGCATCTCGTGGATTCTCGCATGGCGGGTGAAAATCCATTGCGATTTCATATATTCTATGATACTCATTTGGTTAAAATTTTGGCTTCTATACTCCATGAAATTAGTGGAATATCCTTGATATTTTATTGCTTCATCGATATCTTTTCATGGAAATATTCTTACGAGCATTCTTGAATTTTACTCCCAAAAAAAGTATCATGTTGACAATTTGGACATTATTGAGTTAGGATAAATTAACTTATAAATCTTTAAAATTTATTCTTGAACTTGTTTTATTGAATTATTATGTCATTGTCATCATCCTCATGCTTATATTGTGATGAAAGTCATCTTTGGCTTACGTGCATAGATGAACTTGGTATGATTATGACCAGGGATTATTCGGTATAATCATGACCTGTAATGTTATAAATGATGTGGTAAAAGTCCTCGGTGGCTTTTGTAGTGTATTGATGGACGGATTTTTTGGTATGATTATGACGGGGATTATTCGGTATAGTCATGACCATTGATAATTTAATGAATATCCTTGGGCCGTAAAGCAGGGATGACTCGATGATGTGGTTTATTTATTAAGTTGAGTCTCAGCGATAAAAATTGATGAAAACATTTTAAATCATAGAAGATAGTAGATATCATACTCTACTTGACTCTTCTAATGGATTGCTTATTATTCATTGAGTTAAACTTGATGTCTATTGTATTTTATCGGTTTAACATTGTTGAAGACTAATGATAATTTATTACGCATTATCTTAGTCATAATATTTCTTCTTGGGCTAGTTGAGCTCACCCTTTCTTTTCTTTGTTCTCTTGAGGAAATGAGAGCGTGGCGCAGGGACTAGTCGGGGAGCGAGTGACGGTCGGATGATAGTATTAGTAGTCCTCACTATTACATTAAATAGTGTGACAATAAATGTAATGAGGACTCCTTTGAGTGTGGATATTGTCTAGATGACAATATTCTTATTAAAACTCTCAATTTATGTTTTGTATATTAAGATTATTTTACCACATTTGTTGTATAATTAAAGTTTGTATTTGTATTGAGAGTACCTTGTATTTGGCGACAGTTCTAAAAAGATGGGTGATGTATACCTATTTTTGCTTTCCAATTTTAATTCTAAAGTTATCATTTGATGCAACCCTTAGGGTTTAATCCTTAGGGTTAAAACCTAAGGTTTACAAAAA
The DNA here is from genome assembly GCA_020205605.1 of Panax ginseng. Classification (NCBI taxonomy): domain Eukaryota; kingdom Viridiplantae; phylum Streptophyta; class Magnoliopsida; order Apiales; family Araliaceae; genus Panax; species Panax ginseng. Next base: position 125,529,361 of record CM035131.1, on the reverse strand, counting down.
TCACATTTAGGATTTTTAAATTAAGTTTTAAAAATGGAAAAATTAAGATTTTTCAAATTATAATTAGGATTTTGTAATTATACTTAGATTTCCTAATCATAATTCAAGTTTGCTAATTAGGATTAGAATTTCATAATTAAAATTTCTAATTTAGCAATTAAATCCACAATTGTACATTAGGGTTTCTGACGGAACAATTAGGGTTTAAAAATTTGAAATTAGGGTTTGCTAGTTAATTAAGGTTTACCCTAATTAATATTATAATTAATAGCACTTGAGCATTATAATTATCATTTAAGTTCCCAGATTAGGGTTTTCAATTTTTGAATTAGGGTTTCTGATTCCCATAACCAAAATTAGGGTTTCAAAACCGGTTTATAGGGTTTCTTATCCATTACTAGGGTTTTCTAACTGAACGTTGACGTTTTTAATATATACTTAGGATTTGACACTGATAAAATTTATATGGTCAAACCTTGACCCTTAACCACATTCTGAAGACATAAATGACCATATAAACAGAACATATTCACGTATACACTTAATCCTGAATAATTCACCTAAATCCTTCACAGAATTTTGAAATCCTCAAAATTCCTTCCCAAAAATATCAAACGCATATACTTATTTTCTGTCTAGGTTCTAATATTGAACCTTAAATCAATCAATTATGATTTTAAAATTTTTCTAAATTCTCGAGTTATCACATTCACCCATTCTTCTAAGAATTTCGTCCTCAAAATTCACCTTACACCCTACACCATACAACTTACACCATTCATACACAGCATCACACGCTACCCAATACACCACTCACAAGAGTAAAAATTTTAAATTGTGCTGAGGAGTCATATAGACTATTTGTCTGTCATTTTTGCAAAGGTTTTATGAAAATTCATCCGCAAACCGTCATAACTTACGAACACAAAGGGTGATTAGCCTGGTATGCCCTGTACTGGCCAAGTACTGCTGGTCTGATTTGTTTCTCATCACTGCCATAGGCATAAATTTTTTACCTCAGTCTTATTAAATTCCGCACCAAAACAATTTGGTTCGGGAAATTTCTTTCAATGAACACTTAGAGTTTTCATAAACATTAGTCTAGCTGAATCGAATAGCGCAGACTCATATAAATAATTCAATTCAATCGAATTATTTAGGTGTAGCCAAAACCCGTTAGCAAATTAAAAATTTTAAAATATATTTGAGAATGACGTCATGATGTCATACTGTATTAACAGTCCGTTTAAGGATGCCGTCATTGCATGACTTTGTCATAACACATCATACAATAGTGGAACAATGATTTTTAGATCGAATTCACACTAAGTATTCCTGCATTTATAACTCTATCAACTTTTATCATCTCTGCACCAGGTTACATGGTACATGAGTGATAAATAAAAATATATTTTGATATTTAAATCATTTGCGTCTAGCCAAAATAAGTACCATAGACTATACTTTAAACCGTTCCAAAAATTATTACTAGTCTACATTTTTTTTAAAAGCATATAGTGCGTATTTAGCTTGATGTCAAAATTTCGAAGTCTAGCATAACTAGGAGTTTTGGAAAACTTATGTCTCCACTAATAATCATTTTGTTAAAACCTATCTGTTCCTATAATCCTCAATTCTCCATTCACACACAACTATACCCAGTTCGTCAAACAACACTTATGAGTTCATAAACTTGCCACAATCATATGAGTTTAATAACTTACCCTAGTCAGACCTTTGGCGTCCATTCGCTGAGGGGTTCATAAACATTTCATATAACTATGATTCAAGAATGTCACATAAGTATGAGTTTTAAGAACTCGTACTTAACCTTATATTCTCTACCTATAACCTATCTATTTGTTATACACATGAGAAAGGAATCACCCTCTTAACATACATATAACAAATATCGCGACATAAACATTTCAATAATTATCAGTGCCAGAAACAAAGTGGTTTTTACACCAAGTACAATTTCCCGCCCATACAAAGAATCCTACAACTCAGCTACTGACATGAGTCCTCAATTGAAATCCCCACCTAATATTAACTCCATTCTCAATACGAATTTCATTTAATTCGTATTCATAATCCTTTCCTGAATCTGTACTAATTCATAGTACAACTGTCACACAACAATCTTGCTGTAAACCTTTCAATCATTAGATTGATTCTTATCCCATACTATAACCTTATCAGATCACGGGGTGATCTCATCGTATATATTACGATTCATTTCTATGTCTTGATCGTTTTGTTTTACGATCTCCTATCCCTATACTTTCAGTCTTTTAGACTCGATCTATTCATCACTATTGTTCAACTTTATTATCAGAGTTAGGGAACTCTGTACCTTAACAACTCACTGAGATTCGTCTTTGAATCTTACCAACCAACTAACTCTATGTGAGTTAGATCTTATCCTAATCACTGCGGTTATTGGTCTCAGGTATTCCTACCTAAGCTTCATAATTAACAACTTTGATACCAACTGTGACAGCCCCAAATCTGGGTCCTAAATCACCACGGATCTGGTACAATCATTCTATAACTATTGCGGAAGATATAAAGATAAATTGTTTATACATTAAACTTACACACTTTTTCCCAAGGTTGAGTAACCTTAACTTATACACGATTCATTATCCTATCTGACATATAATCACATTAATATACAATACTACTTCAAATTTTATCTGCACATGTAAACTAAAGCTGGACTTGTCCTTTTCTTTTCCTTGTATCCGACGTATTCGCTTTAATCTGCAATGTTTTATCATGATATAGCAAGGGTGAGCATGAAGGTTGCCCAACAAGTTTAAATTTATTTAAGGATATATCATGATTGAAAGAGTCTGAATAATAAGCTGGCTATAATTCAACAATATAGTTGTGAATTAGCACGAACAAACTTTTACTGAACAAGTATTAAACATGAACAAATATATCTGGACCGAATGGTAATGAAGGTGATCAGCCTTTCATACCTGACTTATACATGAAATATGTACAGAGTACAATTCTATAATTCTTAAACATGGCAATCAGAAATGATTAACCATAAGCATATCCGAATGAAACAACTCTAAGTAGAGTTAAGAAAAACTTGCCTGTTCGGTTGATTACTGTTACGCATTTTAATAAGCTTTATCTGAAGACCTAATATATAAATAATATCGATATACAAATTAGATTAATATTATTATAATATAATACTATTATATATATATATATATACACACACACATAGAATAACCTAAACACAAAACACATAACCCTATCAGTCTATTCAACACATAAAACTCGGTATCAAGTCAAACTATTGCAGTCTGAGTTGAACCCGACACAATTCTAACATCCCGACGGTCTAGTCGGACAATTCACGAGTTTAAGTTCAATTAAACTCTGCCTTAACACTTAACAATTATCTTAGATAATCATATTATTAATCAAAATAATTTTCCAAGTCTCATAATAATTTTTAAATAATTATTATCATTTAAAATGATTTTCTAATCATTAATATCGTATTTATCTAATTTAAATACCACAATATTCTAATATCATTACTATTTATTTAATATTAAATATTAATGAAATACATGCCAAAATATTATAATATATTTATAATATCTCATAGTATTTTTAATACTTTATTATTTCCTTTAAAATGTTTTAAAGTAATAAAAACATTATTCAATAACTATTATTAATATAAATACCACATTATTCTCTTTATCATTAATATTTATTTAATATCAAATATTAATAAAAATCATAACATAATATTATAATATATTTATATTATATCAAAGTATTTTTAATACCATAAAATCATATTTATATGATTTTTAAACACTTAAATCCATTATCAGATAATGCTTTTAATATTTTTAATATTTTCATGAAAAATATCAAAAGTTATATTTTATAACTTAAAATATTTTTATAACACTTAAATCATTTTTATATGATTTTTAAAACATTAATTCTATTTTTCCATAATTTATTTAATATATTTATTAAATAAATTAATTATTATTAATATAAATTTATTAATGAAATTCATCACAAAATATCAAAAGTTATTAAAATAACTTAAAATATTTTCTTATACCATAATATAATTTTTCATGATTTTTCAAGTATTAAAATTATTTTAAAATAATTTATTTAATATTATAATTAAATAAATTATATACTATTTATATTCCAAAATATTAAATATTTATGAAATATACTCTAAATAATTAAAAACTAATTTTCGGGATTTAAAATAATTTTTTGGAATTTATTTTGTATTTTTAATAATTAAAAACCATTTTTTTCTATTTATTTATTAAAATAAATCATTTTCCGAAATTAAGTGTCACTAAATGGCCCTATAGCGACAGAACTGTCGCTATAGGTGTTCTTGAGTGTTCTTGAGCCTACCTAAATCTTCATGTTAGTGTAAAAGGTACTTGGTTTGACCGGTTCTATAATCGTGTTGTTTGTGTTTTCTGGGCAGCTAAATTGTTATTGTCGTAGTATAAATGGTGTACTATAATTGTAAACAAGTTCTATGGTCATTCTATAACATCTCAAAGAGATCCAAGCTTCAGAAAAGATTGTCAGACGTTGTTCTTCATTTTTGGGTTTTCCAGAAATGAAGGACAGTACAAGCATGCTACTTTAAATCTTCATAGCTTGCATCAAGGATTCACTTAGTGCGATATAAAGGTTCATTCTTGTAGTACTAATATCAGTGTACAATTCTATAACCTTAAATCATAATAAAAACATCACCAAAAGAAAATCTTGGCCGGTCAAAGTAGGAAATAAAAACTGTTCTTGAACATTTCTGGGTTACCCAGAAATGTTCTTGAGCAGTTGGTCATCCCACGTTTGACCACAAATTTATATGATTCGGTTACGGATCTGAGTGATCTAAAGCCTTTAACATGCAGTCTTCATGTTAGGCTACAACAACAACACAATAACTTGGCCAAAACATTAACATCAGGGGCTTTGAAAATCGTGTCAGACCACCTAGAAAAATTTTGGGTTGCCCAGATTCAAATTTTCGTGCTCGGTCAACGCACTTTGACCGATCATATCTTTCAATATAAACATGATATGGGCTTTCTTCAAGTTCCAGATTAAAGCCCTTACTACAAAGAACAGATCTATAACATCAAACACCACTAACACCTAACATAGAGAGATCTATGAGCCCTGACATTCGGTTGTCAGACCAAAATTTAGGGTTCATAGATCTGTTCTAAAAACTTTAATTTCAAGCATCAAAATGATATGGATCTAAATTTTAGCAACCCAGATCATCAAATGACACCCTCTAACATGACTTATAACAACAAATTACAACATCTAACATAGAACACATGGATTCCAAAATTTAGGGTTTATACCTTCATAAACTTTGATTCTTGGATTCTGATCTTGATGATCTGTTCTTGGTAAGTTGGGATATGTTCATGACTTATCTTATCACTCTCTCTCACTCCCCATTCCCGAAATATAGAGAGAGAATGGGCTTGACAATAATGAGAAATAAAGTAAGTATTTTCTTACTTTAAATCTATTATTTCTTGATCCATTGAACCTAATATTGCTAGGTGTCCTCACAGATCAGATTTGGCTGAGATATAATGCACATGGCTAGGGTTAGGTTTTGGTGAACAACTCACCTAAAGTCAAAACCTACATACCAACTTATTAAAAAATACAAAAAGGGCCAAATGGTCATTTGCTTTCCAATTTTAATTCTAAAGTTGTCATTTGATGCAACCCTTAGAGTTTGACCCTTAGGATTTAACCCTTAGGGTTAAAACCTAAGGTTTACAAAAATCACATTTAGGATTTCTAAATTAGGTTTTAAAAATGGAAAAATTAAGATTATTTATATTATAATTAGGATTCTCTAATTATACTTAGATTTCCTAATCATAATTCAAGTTTGCTAATTAGGATTAATATTTCCTAATTAAAATTGCTAATTTAGCAATTAAATCCACAATTGTACATTAGGGTTTCGGACGGAACAATTAGGGTTTAAAATTTTAAAAATTAGGGTTTGCTAATTAATTAAGCTTTACCCTAATTAATATTATAATTAATAGCACTTGAGCATTACAATTATCCTTTAAGTTCCCAGATTAGGGTTTTCAATTTCCGAATTAGGCTTTCGGATTCGCAGAACCGAAATTAGGGTTTTAGAACTGGTTTCTAGGGTTTTTTATCAGTTTAACATTGTTGAAGACTAATGATAATTTATTCTGCATTATCTTAGTCATAATATTTCTTACTGGGCTAGTTGAGCTCACCCCTTTCTTTCACTCGTTCTCTTTAGGAAATGAGAACGAGCGGGACTAGTCGGGGAGCGAGTGGCCGGTCCAGATGATAGTATTAGTAGTCCTCACTATTCTGTTAAATAGTGTGACAATAAATGTATTGAAGACTCCTTTGAGTGTGGATATTGTCTAGATGACAATATTCTTATTAAAACTCTCAATTTATGTTTTGTCGTATTTTACACGACAGTTGTATAATTAGTTTGTATTTATATTCAGTACCTTGTATCTGGCGACCCAAGATGGGTGATGTATACCTATTTTGGGGGCGTCACATTGAAAATCTTGTCAGACCACGTAGAAAAATTCTGGGTTGCCCAGATTCAAATTTCCGTGCTCGGTCAACGTACTTTAACCGATCATATCTTTCAATATAGACTTGATATGGGCTTTCTTCAAGTTATAGATTAAAGCCCTTACTACAAAGAACAGATCTATAACATCAAACACCACTAATACCTAACATAGAGAGATCTATGAGCCCTGACATTCGGTTGTCAGACCAAAATTTAGGGTTCATAGATCAGTTCTAAAACCTTTAATTTCGAGCATCAAAATGATATGGATCTAAGTTTTAACAACCCAGATCATCAAATGACACCCTCTAACATGACTTATAATAACAAATTACAACATTTAACATAGAACACATGGATTCCAAAATTTATATGGTCAAACCTTGACCCTTAACCACATTCTGAAGACATAAATGACCATATAAACAGAACATATTCACGTATACACTTAATCATGAATAATTCACCTAAATCCTTCACAGAATTTTGAAATCCTCAAAATTCCTTCCCTAAATTATCAAACGCATACACTTATTTTCTGTCTAGGTTCTAATATTGAACCTTAAATCAATCAATTATGATTTTAAAATTTTTCTAAATTCTCGGTTGCCACAATTCCATGGGAAAATTTACTAATTTTATGGACCTTCGGTGGTGGTTTTAATAGTAAATCAATCTGGACCATCGATGGTGGTTTTAATACTAAATCAATCTGGACCATTGATGGTGGTTTTAATAGTAAATCAATATGGACCGCCGGTGGTGGTTTTAATAGTAAATCAATCTGGATCGTCGGTGGTGATTTTAAAAGTAAATTAATCTGGACAATCGGTGGTGGTTTTAAAAGTAAATCAATCTGGACCGTCCGTTCTAATAGTAAATCAATTTAGACCGTTCATGAATCAGTTACTATTTAGTCCATTCTCCTATAAATAGAAGCTTATTTATTCTTTCATTCTCACCAATTCACTGAGATTTACAAGAGAAACTATAAAGAGTAAGAAAAAGAGTATTTTGCTACTTCACTATTGCAGTATCCAGTCTTCTACTATGGTAAGGGGTATTATTTCTTTCGTATTCATAAGGAATACTATTTTTTGTATTCATCCTTTAATATGTCGAAATAACCTGTCTACGCGGATTACGTACCGCATGATAGGTGAAAATCCATTTGCAGTTTCGTATGTTATTTTCTTTTCATATTCTTAAATCTAAACTTACTATGGTAAGTATTGCTTCTATAAACCCTGAAATTAGTGAAATATCCTTGAGTTTTGCGCTTCATCCAGTATTGTATCATTGGAATATTGATCTGAACTTTTTTATTAAATATCAATATTTTCACCCGAGGTACTATTCACGGGTTACTATTCACTAAAATATTATTCACTTGGAGATTCGGGATACTTTTCATATTGGGGTACTATTCATAGGTTACTATTCACGGGTTACTATTCACTCGGGTACTATTCACTCAGGTATTATTCACTCGGGTATTCGAGACAATTTTCATGTTGGGGTACTATTCCCGAAGTACTATTCACAGGGTACTATTCATGGGATACTATTCACCCGAAAAATTTATTTCTTTTCTGTCTAAATTATTTTTGATACATGGATATTATTCTTGAATTTTACTCCACAAAGCAGTATCATGTTGACAATTGTGATATTATTGAATTCTGGATAAATTAAATTATAAATCTTTAAAATTTATCCTTTGCTTTCATTTAGTTGAATTATTATATCATTGTCATAATCCTCATGCTTATATTGTGATGAAAGTCATCTTTGGCCTGTAGTGCATAGATGGACTGTTGATTGGTATGATTATGACCAGGGATAATTCGGTATAATTATGGCCATTGATGATTACAAGAATATTCTTGGCCCGTAGTGCAGGGATAATTCGTGCACGTGATACTAATGAATATCCTTGGCCCGCAGTGCAGGGATGATTCGATGATGTGATTTATTTATTAAGCTGAGTCCCAACGATAAAATTGATGATAAACTTTTTAAATAATAGAAGATAGTTGATATCATGCTCTACTTCACTCTTCTAATGGATTGCTTGTTCCACTGCAGTTAAACTTGATGTTTATAGTATTTTATCAGTTTAACAATGTTGAAGGCTAACGATAATTTATTCTGCATTATCTTAGTCATAATATTTCTTACTGGGCTAGTTGAGCTCACCCTTTTGCTTTCATTGTTCTCTTCAGGAAATGAGAACGTAGCTGGGACTAGTCGGGGAACGGAGTGATGGTCCGAGATGGTTGTTTTAGTAGTCCTCATTATTTAGTGTGATAATAAATATAATGAGGATTGAATTTGAGTTTGGATATTGTCTATGAGACAATATTCGTGTAAAAACTCAGCTATGTTTTGTCATATTTTACACAACAGTTGTATTAATTAAGTTTGAATTTGAATTCTGTACCATGTATTTGACGATCCAAGATGAGTGATGTATACCTATTTTGGGGGCGTCACATAGATAGCAGCGATGCTATCATTATTATGTTTTTAAAAGATGACGAATGAATAAAAGTTAATATTTATTCAAGATATTATATGTTTTGTGGTGATCTTTTATAATGTGTAAGTTAAGTAGAAAATACTTAAAAAGATTGAGTAATAATCTAATAAGTGTATTTTTAACAGAAAATGCCTCCAAGACGTCAACCACGACAAAGAACCCCTGGGGGATCCATTAATAACAACAACGCTGATGCTAACTCAGTTCAGCAGTTGGTGACATTACTGACGGGAGCGCTTCAGAATCAACCGCAGAACCAAGCTGCGATCTTCAAAGATTTCAAGGCGGTTGGACCACCAGAATTTCGTGGGTCCATGAATCCAGTTGAGGCACATACCTGGATCATAGAAATAGAGAAAGTTTTCGATGTTACTAGAGTCAGTGAAGACCAGAAGACTGATTTTGCAACATTCATGTTGAAAGAAGAGGCCAGTTATTAGTGGAAAGCCAATAAAACCTGAGGAGGTCAAGGAGTGATGACTTGGGATAGGTTCAAAGAAATATTTTTCGAGACTTATTTCCGAGAGAGTTCATAGAATCAGATGGAGGTCCAGTTTTTAGAACTGAAGTAGGGCACAATGACGATGTCGGAGTATGCAGCAAAGTTTAATGAGTTGGCGAGGTTTGCGCCATATCAAGTTAACACAGATGAGCGCAAGGCGAGAAGGTTTTAGCAGGGACTAAAGCCCTGGTTGTACAGCAGAGTCTCCATGTTTTAGTTGAAGACGTTTGTAGCAGTGCTTGAGAAGGTAATTATCGCAGAAGGTGAAAGCGATGCCGTAACAAAATACAATCAGGAACAAATAAAGAAGAAGAGTGAGAGTGAAGGTAAGAATGGTGGTGGTAGTGGTGGGAATAATAATAAACTGAAGAGGAAGTGGAATGCGAGTGTTGGTGGTAGAAGTTAACAGAGTAGCCAGTAGAAAAGGAAGTTTGAAGCGTGTGCTACATGTGGAAAGAATCACACTGGCGTGTGTTTGAGGGGTAAACAAGTATGTTGCAACTGTGGCCAGGAGGGTCACATTGCTCTGAATTGCCATCAACCAAAGAATAATGCTTGCTACACATGCTAGTCAAAGAATCATCTTGCTCGCGATTGCCCTAAGAAGAAAGCTGGTGATGGTTTGGAAGCAAGGGAGGCGACAGTGGTGGTACATTGGCTATTACCGGACCAACGTCGACAAATAGAACCACAGCTAGAACCTTCAACATGACTATGCAGGACGCGGTGCAATCATAAGACATTGTGTCAGGTATCATCCCGATAATGATATCAATGCATATGTATTATTTGATTCGGGTGCTACTTACTCATTTATATCTGATGAATTTGCTAAGAGGTTAGGATTGCCTAGTGAAGAGTTGAATTTCCCTTTAAACATGGAAGTTGTGAATAGGGAGGTAATTCTTGTTAGATTCGTATACAAGAATTATAGGGTGAATATTAAAGGAAATGTTATGACAGTAGATTTAATCCCGATAAAACTTGGAGAGTTTGATGTTATATTGGGAACGGATTGGCTATTCAATTATGGAGCGATAATTGATTGCCAAAAGAAGAGTGTAAACCTTATGACTTCATCAAAGGTAGTTTTCTACGGTAGTAAGTCACCTAGACAAGCGAGATGTCCGACGATTATGCAAGCTAAGAAGTTATTGAGTCAAGGCTGTGTAGGGTACTTAGCTTACATAGTTAATACTCAGAAGAAGAGTGTGAAACTGGAGGAGATATCGGTAGTTAGGGATTTTGCAGACGTGTTTTCGGAGGATTTGCCAGGACTTCTGCCTGACAAAGAGATTGAGTTTGTTATCGACTTAGCACCAGGAACTGCTCCGATATTGAAGGCCCCATACAAGATGGCTCCGGTAGAGATGAAGGAACTGATAGTACAATTGCAAAAACTGCTAGACAAGAAATACATTCAGCCAAGAATGTCACCGTGGGGAGTGCCAGTGTTATTCGTGAAGAATAAAGATGGGTCAATGCATCTTTACATTGATTATATGGAATTAAACAAAGTCACTATTAAGAATAAATATCTGTTGGCAAGAATAGACGACTTGTTTGATCAATTGGAAGGAGCTAGGTACTTCTTAGAAATATATTTGAGAAGTGGGTATCATCAATTAAAGGTAAGGAAGGAGGATTCAGACCTTGGTATGGACACTACAAAATTTTTGGTAATGTCTTTTGGTTTGACCAATGCCCCTGCAACATTCCTGGATTTAATGAACAGGGTGTTTAAAACTTTCTTAGATAAGTTTGTGGTGGTATTCATTGATGACATCCTGGTGTACTCCAAATCTCAAGAAGAACACGTGGAACATTTACATTTGACGTTGGAGACGCTAAGAAAGGAAAAGTTGTACGCTAAATTCTCTAAGTGTGAATTTTGGCTAGAACGTGTATAATTTCTTGAGCATGTGATTGAAAAAAGATAGGATTTCAGTGGATCCATCAAAGGTCAAAGCTGTAATAAATTGGGAACAACCAAGGACTCCATCAGAGGTGAGAAGTTTCTTGGGATTTGCAGACTACTACATACGGTTTATTCAGGACTTTTCCAAAATTTCCACTCTTCCAAAATTTCCACTCCGTTAACGAATTTGACAAGGAAATCTATAAAATTTGTTTGGACAGAAAAGTGTGAAGAGAGTTTTCAGGACTTGAAAAAGAAGCTTAGCATGGCACCTGTGTTGTCATTATCGGATAATACATAAAATTTTGTGGTGTATAGTGATGCATCCCATAAATGACTAGGCTGTGTACTTATGCAAAATGGCGAAGTCATTGCGTATGCATCAAGGCAACTGAAGGACTTTGAAAAAGGATACCCGACTCATGATCTATAGTTGGCTGTGGTGGTATTTTTTCTGAAGACATGGAGACACTATCTCTATTAGGAGAAATGTGAGATATACACAGATCATAAAAGTCTGAAATATATTTTCACACAGAAGGATCTAAACATGCATCAAAGGAGATGGTTAGAACTGATAAAATATTATAATTGTGAGATCTTTTATCATCCGGGTAAAGCAAATGTGGTTGCCGATGCCTTGAGTAGAAAGGGTCGGAAAAAGTTGATGTTGTTAACTACCCTGGAGGATTTCATTTCAGCAGTGGCAAGGCTAGAGTTGGAAATCAAACTTCCAAAATAATCCGATGAGAGATTATTCCAGATGGAAGGTAGTCCAACTTTAGTGGACAAAGTGAAGAAAGCTCAACTACAAGATTAATAATGTGGAAAAAATCAAAGAAAGTGTGGTTGACGGTAGTGAGGTGAAGTACAAGATTGATGTCGAAGGACTACTAAGGTTTGAGGGAAAAATTTGGGTTCTAGCAGTACCGGATATTAAAGATGAAATCTTAACTGAAGCTCATAACTCAAGATATTTCATTCATCCGGGAAGTACTAAGATGTATCAAGATTTACCAAGGTATTTTTAGTGGCCAAATATGAAAAGAGATGTTGTAGAATGTGCCACAAAATGCTTGACGTGTCAAAGAATCTAGGCCGAGCATCAGAGACCAAGCAGATTGCTTTAACCGTTGGAAATACCGGAATGGAAGTTGGAGCATATCACAATGGATTTTGTGGTACGTCTTCTAACTACTCAGAAAGGATACGATGTGATTTGGGTGATAGTGGATAGACTGACGAAATTAGCAGACTTTTTGCTAATAAAGATTAGATTCAATCTTGATCAGTTGGCAAAGTTGTACATCAAGGAGATCATTTCGAGATATTGAGTTCCAATGTCAATTGTGTCAGACAGAGATTCGTGAGTCACGTTAAATTTCTGGAAGAGACTATAAGAATGCATGGGAACACAGTTGAGAATGAGTACGACGTACCATCCTCAGACAGACGGCAAAAGCGAACGAATAATCTAGACGTTGGAAGATATGCTCAGAGCATTCATCATGGATTTCAAAGGGAACTAGGATGATCATTTACCACTGGCAGAATTCGCCTACAATAAAAGTTACCACGCAAGCATTGGCATGCCGCCTTATGAAGCATTGTACGACAGAAAGTACAGAACTCCACTATGTTGGGATGAAGTTGGTGAACGTCAACTGTTAGGACCAGAACTGGTACAGTAGACTATCGAAGTTGTCAAACTTATCAGGGCAAGATTGGTTACGGCTTAAGACAGATAGAAGAAGTATGTTAATCAACACAGACAAGATCACAAATTTGAAGTAGGAAAATTCGTTTTCCTGAAACTTTCTCCTCGGAAGGGGAAGATCCGTTTTGGTAAAAAGGGAAAGCTAAGCTTGAGGTTTATTGGACCCTTTGAGGTGTTACGAAGAGTAGGTGAAGTGGCTTACGAGGTAGTTCTACCTCCAGAATTGAAACATGTTCACAATGTCTTTCATGTATTGGTGTTACGACCGTATAAACACGATTACAAGCATGTGATCAAGTATGAACTGTTACAGTTCGAGAAGGATTTGTTTTATGAGGAGGTTCCTATCCAGATAGTTGACAGGAAAGAACAAGTGCTCAGGAGTAAAGTGATACCTTCCGTGAAGGTGATATGGAGGAACCACAATGTCCAATAAGCTATGTGGGAACTCAAAGACAAAATGATGAAGAACTATCATGAGTTATTTGTTTAATCTGTGTCTTCGATTTTGGAGACAAAATCCTTGTAAGGAGGGAAGAATGTAACGAATGAATAGTTTGAGTTGTGATTCTGGGGAAAAAATCCTTGTAAGGAGGGAAGGATGTAACAATCCAGAATTTGTTTTTAATTTTAAATATTTATTGAATTAAATAAATATTTTAATTGATGTGTTTATTGTTAAATAAATAATTTATGAGTTGTGGGAATTAACTTAATTAAGGTAATATGTTAATTAAGTTGAAAATTGGTAATTTGGTATTTTGAAATTAATTAAAATAAAAGAGTGATGAATTAATTATTATGAGATAATATTCTAATTTAATTTAATAATTAAATTAGAGAGTTGATAAGGATTAAATGAATGATTATAATGTTGTTTTAATTTGATTTAGTAATTAAAGTGATGTGATAATTTATTAAATAAAATTATAATGAAAATTATAATTTTGTGGTAATTGGGTTATATGGCAAATTGACTTAATAAGTTGTGGTTAGTTTTAATTTAATTAAATTTGAATACTGGAATTTATTTAAATTAAGTGGGACAATAAACTATATTATAAATAAGTTATGAAAATAAATTAAAAGAGTTTTAATTTGGTTTTACCAAACAAAGCCTTAGAGCTATTGAAATTCTTATTTTAATCTTGTTTTGCCAAACAAGGCCTTATGATTTTAAAATAATAATAAATAAATAAATTAAAATAAAATATAACTGACATATATTAAAAGAGGGGAGTTATGTATTATCAGTTATATACGTTAATATTATATACATATATCAGTTGTATTTTGTTTTTACGCTAAGTTAGAAAAGAGAGCCTAAGAAAGAACTCAACAAAACAGAGAGAAAAAGAAGAGAAATAAGAAAGAAATTGTGAGAAGAAGTTCTGCAAGAACAATGAGTAGTTGTAATCATCTTCTAGTTAACCTAAACAAGAAAGCAAAGGTATAATCCTATCTTTTAAGGTTTTATTTTTATTTTGTCAAAAGTTCTCTATGATTGAGGTTTTATGAATAATTATGGAAATTATGAGTTGTTATGGGTTAGTAGATGATTATAAAATGTTTTATATCATTCATTCATGATTTAGAGTAATTAATTTCATGGAAATATGTTTAAAGTGAAGAAATTGAATTACAGTGATATATATGTATGATATGGTTTATTTTAGAATTAAAAATGATGTTCAATTCATGTGTTAAACTGTAAATTGTTTGTTGGTTGTGAAAATACATGAAGAAACGAAAACAATATGGGTTAAACTAACTGTTTTGGTTAAAAAACGAATTCACAGTGATGAATTTAGCTATGAATGTCTAAAGAAGGAGAAATACTAAAAATAATGAAATTAAAAGTTGTAATATTAATGTTTATGATGTTTATGTAGTTAAAAACATGTTAGAAACCTTAAGTTGTGTTTTCTATGAAGTTTGTGTATTTTGTACGTGTAAAAATTGGCTGTTAGAATGTAGCTTGTAAGCCAAATTGGCTTTTCTTTGATTGCATTTTGCGAATCGCAGAAGCGAGGATAGGTAACCCCCTTACCGGCCGGGTGTTATTTAATTCAAATACTCCGCCCAGTGAAGTTCTCCCGTGGAAATTCCGATGTAAACCCCGCCTTGTTGGGAGAGTGAGAAGAGGGACATTTTTGTTCTAACCTTGTGCAGTCCTTTGTACGTTAACCAATCCTAATATAAAGAGTATTATAACATGTTGAACATGTAGTAGGATGATACATAAGCTAGTTAATGTTCATAGGTTGACATAGCATGAGAAGTTGATAAGTTGTTTAAAAGCTAGAATGTGATGATTATTCGAAACTTCGGTCTTGCATTATGTAATTGGTAATACTAAGCAAAACTTAAACTCAGTTAGTGTGCTATACTAAAAGTGGGAATTAAACCCATGAAGTTAATATTAGTGTAACTAATGAGTATTGTCAATATATATGGTATGTGTAGGACTTGTGGTGAACGTGAGTAGTGATTGTTTAACTTATGCACGAGGCAAGTTCTCTAACCCTACCTTTATGATAACGCAAGTTCCTAAACATTATTCTCAATACAGAGCAAGTTCATTATTTTATCTTGTCCATTATTATCCAAGTTTCTTGAGCCCTATTTATTTTGTATGATGCAAACCTTATCGATACATTGAGTTCCCTAACCTTATTTTTATAAATTGATATCGATCACACAAGCTCTTTAACCTAACTCTATCTTTAACTTTTTTCTTATTATGCAAATTCCTAAATTCTATTATTCTTATGATGAGCAAGCTTTATTTCTCAACTTGTTATCAATTATGCATGCTCATTAACTCAATTCTTTTGTTGAGCAAGATTATAGCCTTAGCTTATTGTTGTTCAGGCAAGGTTGTTATAATATTCAATGCCTATGCTTTATAGTTCATTTCTAAAACATAATTGTGGTGTATAATGTTGATTTCGTTTATGACTCACAATTATTCCATAGTATATTGTTATTACACTTTTGATTCAACTAATCCTTAGTTGATATTCGTTGAACTCTAAATTACCCTTGAATCTTATCCAAACCAAACTTACTTTGGTGCAGACTTGTATTCTAAAACTGAGAAGAACAACCCTATTATAGGGGATTATTACACGAAGCATTTAGATATTTGTGCACAATACATGGTATGAAGGGTTGATCACCCTAAGTACGGGGAGTCCCTACAGTCTTATGACTGTTTAGGTTTAAGTTGAAAGAATACTTATAACCTTGGACATAGTCCATGGTCTTGTGACCCTCAGATATATTTCAAATTCTGTTTTCAGTTCTTGATTATCGTTAATAGAGAATATTATTCAGTTCTATTGAGCCTATTCATTGGCAGTTGTTATGTTGTTATTATTTATTATCATTTCAAGTGAGCATTTGTTTTCCTCACCATTGCATATATAATCATTGCATCTAAAGTTGAGAAGGTTGATGAACCTACCACTAGCAAAGGGAAAGGAAAAATGAACAAGTGTTGAAGACTTGTAAATTTATTGACTTTTATGATGTTAGACTTTATTATACCTACTATGATGTAATTATTTACTTTTCCGCATTTGATAAATGTTTAAGGTAGATGACCTGGGATTTTATTGGATTTAATGATGTAACCCTTTAATGAGAAGTTTTATTGTTTAAATTTTATTATGTTTGGGTAGTTAGAAATGTATGAGTAGAAAGTGAACACTAAATCGTGTGGGAATAAAGTACCTACATTTGGGGGTGTCACAAGAACGTACATTAACATGATTATAAAGATGTTTAACATGGAAGATTCCAAAAGAGGTCTCATGCCGATGAGCCATGAAATACATTTCTCTAAGAAACAGGCCCCAAAGACACCAGAGGAGAGAGACTGTATGAGTAAGATTCCTTATGCTTCAGCAATAGGATCTATCATGTACGGTATGATATGTACTAGACCGGATGTCCCTTATGCACTTAGTGTAACAAGCAGATATCAGTCGAATCTAGGAGAAGAACACTAGAAGGCCGTGAAAACTATCATAAAGTACTTAAAAAGAACTAAGGATGTATTTCTTATCTCTGGTGAGTCTGAATTGAAACTAAAGGGCTTTACTGACTCAAGTTTTCAAACGGACCAAGATGACAGTAAATCCATTTCGGGGTATGTGTTTACCTTAAATGGTGGCGCAGTGAGTTGGAAAAGTTCTAAACAACAAACAATTGTTGATTCAGTGACAGAGGTAGAGTACATAGCTGCAAGTGAAGTTGTAAAGGAGGTTGTTTGGATGAAGAAGTTCATAACCGAACTTGACGTGGTTCCTAGCATTAGAGGAACAGTGTCCTTATTCTGTGACAACATCGGAGCTGTTGTACAGGCTAAGGAACCAGGTCTCATCAGAAATCCAAGCATGTGTTGTGGCGCTTTCATTTGATCAGAGAGATCATTGAAAGAGGAGACGTCACCCTAGAGCGTGTGGACTCTCAAGACAATATTGAAACTCCATTTACTAAAGCGTTAACACAACAACAGTTCGATCGTCACTTAGAGAAGATGGGTATGAGATACCATTGCGATTGACTTTAGTGAAAGTGGGAGATTGAAAGTAGTATGCATATAAGCCAATCATGTATGATGATAAAGCATATACTTCGTAAATAATCTTATTTATTAATTAATAAAAGTATTTATTTACTAAAGTCATTTAATTATCTATATACTATTGTTTTAATAATATGTGATAAACCCATAGTTTTAAGCAATGCTTTTAGAATCATGATGAGATCATGCTAATGAGATCTAAATTCTTAGATAGTTCAAAAACTAAAATATTCCCAATCAATGGATTACTAAAAAGGGAATTAGTTAATCCAGATAGATTGGTACATACGTTGCTTGCTCATTGGATGAGGATGATTGATCTCATGATCATTTGTGTGGAGACACTAAAGAAGAATTTAGGTGCTTATTGGAGAATAAATTCACTGAACGTGACTCGCTAAGGAATACCTAATAGAGTTTTAATTGTTTGTCAATCGGAATTCCTATAGTGATAGTAGTAGAAGGGATCCTTGGACTTGGGATCATCATAGTATCTTGTGTATAATAAATTATACTTTGACTTATTCCTTAAGAACCTTAGGGTATATCAAAGGGTTTGTTTGGGTGTATAAGTTATATATGGAGATAATGAATGATCAATAAAGAATCTACCATTTCTAGTAAAAGAAGAGAAATGTCCTATGTGATTCGATAAATGATAACCCAGGAATCCATGGCTAAGGTGGAATGAAATTAGGAAGGAGTTTCTAATTTGCATTTATTCGGAGTTGTGCATTTGGAAATCGAAATACATATAATTAAATAAAATAGGCTTGACAGTAATTCCATGTCTTATATTTAATTGAGACATTGTATGGTGGAAGGATTAAATTGTACGGTAACTATTTACTCACAGGTTTTTTTATGATTAATGTTGAAATCTATATTATCTGGAAAGTCGTTGATCGCTTAGGAGGCTTATCCTTATTGTAGAATAAATATTATTTATTTAAATAGATTAGTAGTTTAATTTATTTATTTACATATGATTAGAATTGTTCTAATTGATTTATTCACAACTGGTTTAATATGGAGAACCTAAAGGGTCACACCATAAAAACAAAAATAATTATTTAAGAAGTTAATGGCATGATCGTAATAATATGTTAAGTGTATTTAATTTAATCTATCGTGATATAGTGAATTAAATAACTTAATATTTATTATTTAATATGTTGGACATATTAAATATAAATTAATAAGACTTATAATTATTATTATTTTAATTTTTAAAGAAGTTTGAGAATTAATTTATTATAAGTACTCTCATTTATTCCTAATAAGATTAGAAGGCAAATTTATTAAAAGAGTTTAACTAATTATCCCTAATAAGATTAGGGAGTTTAATTAATTAAACAAAACCCTATTTCTAATTAGATTAGAAGGGTTGACTAATATCTATATAAGAGGAGTTTTATGCTAGATATTAGTAGACATAATTTCAATTATTGGAGACTACTCATTTTTCTACAGAGATAGAAAAAACTAGTGTTTAGCCAACCACCCTCCTTCTTGAATAGTCCTTCTTCCTTGGTGGATCACCTCTAGAGGCCAAACACTTGGGTGGCTAATGTTGATCAAAAGAAGGAATCAATCCTGGAGATTTAAGGAGATCGCGGAGAACTAGGAGTTTAACTCGTACCTGTGGAAGCTCGAATATACAAGGGTATGATTCCATAACTTCTTATTCTTCATTTTAATTAATAACATGTATAAAGGATGATCTAGGTAATTGGTTGGTGGAAATTTTAAATATGATTTTCCATGCTTCCACTATTTTATGCAATCTAATTGCGTCTTTAATTTCCACAACACCTAACACTCTAATCCACCTCTTGATAGACAACACGACATAATTTGCCATTTATTCTCTCGCGGATTATTTTGATGGATAACATTAAATCATGGTTGCTGAAGAATATAGGGAGAAAACTGTCTTTATCACTCCCTACGAACCTTCTGCTATTGGCGGCTAGCTTTCGACCTTACTAATGTTGATGTTATATATTAGAGAGCCATAATGGTACTGTTCCATGATATGATGCACAAAGTAATAGAGGTTTTCACAGATGATAACATCGTAAAATCCAAAAAAGAAGATGACCACACCGACCATCTTGAAAAGCTATTCAACCTGCTCCGCAAATATAACTTGAAGCTAAAGCCAGCCAAGTGTGCATTCAGTGTCAAATCCAGAAAACTAGTAGGCTTTCTAGTGAGAAATAAAGGTATTTAGCTAGATCTAGCAAAGATTAAAGCCATCACATAGATGCTTGTACCTCAAATAGAGATGGAGATACGGGGATTCCTAGGGAGAATCAATTTCATAAGCAGATTCATCTCTCTCAGCTTACAACAACTTGTGAGTCCATCTTCAAGCTATTAAGGAAAAATTCCTCTAGGAAGTGGAATGAGGAATGTCAAAAAGCCTTCCTCGCCATCAAGAAAAAGTTGATTGAAGCTCCTGTTTTGGTGCCTCTAAGGGACAAAGTTCCACTTTTCATATACATATCAATCAATGCTAACGCCATAGGCTGCATGCTGGGGCAGAAAGACGATAGAGGAAAGGAAAGAGCCATCTATCACCTCAGTAAAAGGTTCAACAGCTATGTGCAGAAATACAATTTGATTGAAAAGTCCTGTTGTGCTTTAGCATGGGCCACCACGAGGTTACAACATTACCTTCACGGTCACACAACCTATCTCATATCGTACATGGATCCTCTGAAATACATTTTTAGAAAACCCATGTTAAATTATCGATTTTCCAGGTGGAAGCTAATCCTCCAACAATTTGACATCATCTATATTACGTAAAAATCCATGAAAGGTCAAGGAATTGCAGATCAACTGGTCGAAGCACCATCAATGGACTTCAAACCATTGGAAACTTATTTCTCGGATGATGGGGTAATGACAGTTCAACAAGGCCATCAAGAAGATACATACCAATTTTAGAAATTGTACTTCGACGGGGCTGTAAACATGGAAGCTGTAGGAGCAGAGGAAGTTCTTATATCCATTACTGGTGAACAATATTCCATAGCTACTAAGCTACAATTTGTTAACACCAACAACACAGCCTAGCATGAAAGCTGTATAATGGGTTTGAAATTGGCCCAATTAATGGGTATCAAACGTTTAGCTATTTTTGGAGATTCAAAGTGTGCCATTAAACAAACCACTGGGGCCTATCACACTAAAGAATTACATTTGCTACCCTATCATCGGCAGGTTATCAAGATGGCTGTGAAATTTGAAGATATATCCTTCATCTATCTTCTTTTGAATCGGAATGATTTCGCAGATGAACTTGCAACCCTAGCTTCCTTAGTCAGCATTTAAGCAAAAAGAGGAATCCCAGATATTAGATTCACAAACCAGATGGCACCAGCCTATGGAAATTATATTGGAGAAGTATCTGATGAAATACCTCCTATTGAACAGCCCTGGTACGAGGATATCAAAGAATATCTACTAGATGGATCTACACCCACTAGGACAGCCAAGCTGAAGAAAAGCAGATCTATAAAATGGCCATGAAATTCTACTTAAGTGGAGATGCTCTCTACAAAAGAGATGTAGGAATGGGACTCTTAAGGTAATTGGACAAAGACCAAGCTCAGAGACTTATAAATGAAGTACACGGTGGAGTTTGTAGGCCACACATGAGCAGTACCTTACTTTCCAATAAGATATTAAGAACAAGGCATTACTAGATCTCTCTTAAAGCTGATTGTGATGATCACATCAAGAGATGTTATCAATGCCAAATCCATGGAAATGTTGTTCACGCTCCTCCAAACGAATTACACTGTATGAGTTCGTCATGACCCTTTTTTATGTGGGGGATGGATGTGATCGGGCCAATAGAACCCAAAGCCAGCAATGGTCATCGATTCATCTTCATTATGATCGAATACTTCACTAAGTGGGTAGAAGCTGCATCTTTTCCCATAGTCACCAATGAGGTAATCATCAGTTTTATCAGAAATAATGTGATTTGTCGATACAGGCAACCAGAGGTTATTGTATCAGGCAATGCTAAGAATCTGAATAATCAAATGATGAAGGAATTATGTAGAAAATTCTACTTTAGACATCTCAATTCCATAATCTATCATCCCAAAATGAACGGAGCTGTTGAAGTAGCCAACAAAAACATCGAAAAGATCATGTAAAAGATGTCTGTCAATCACAAAGGATGGCCAGACTTGTTTCCCCTGACTCTGTTAACATACAGAATATCAATGCACACTTCTATTAGGGCCACCCCCTATTCATTGGTCTATGGCATGGAAACACCATAGAAGTAGAAATGGAATCACTATGTGTGTTAATAGATGCTCAGATGTAAGAAGGCTAGAGGTTGTGAGATCGGTACAACCAACTGTCTCTGATAGAGGAGAAATGGGATTCCGCCATATTCCATAGTCAGTTATATCAACAAAGGATTGCTCGGTCCTACAACAAGAAGCTCCATCTTTGGCAGTTTAAAGGAAATGTCATAGTACTGAAAAATGTCATCTCCAATCAAGATGCAGCCAAAGGAAAATTCGCCCCAAACTGGGAAGGCCCTTTCATTGTTAGGGAAGTGTTGTCAGGAGGAGTCCTCAAATTGAAAGAAATGGACAGTGAAGAATTTCCCTAGGTTATCAATTTAGACTCTATCAAAATATACTATATTTGAACCCTGGCAGTCAACATCCTGCTAAGAAAAATCAATCAAATCAAATCAGGTCTTAACTCACCAAGTGTGAACTACATAGACATGATCTCCTCGCATAGGAGTACGTAGGCAGCCATCTATGGTGCAGTCTAACCCCTACAAAAATCACAAAACCCTTTCAATGGTTCAGGGATCACCAGATACAACTTTTCAAAACTCACCAAGCTTGAACAACGTAAGACCTGATCTCCCCTAGACATGGGAGTATGTAGGGAGCCATATATGGTGTGGTCTAACCCTCAACAGAAACATCTAAACCCAAAATTCAGCTAAAAAAAACCTAACTAAACACTTTTCAAACCCTTCAGGCCAATCCTGAACTACGTAAGATTTGGTCTCCACCATACATGGGAGTACGTCGGCAGCCATCTGTGGTGCAGTCTAACCTTCAAAAGAAAAACCAAACACTTTACCTGAACCTAAACATCAAATCAAATATTAATCCTAAGACACCAAAATTATACTTGAAAATCTATACACCAAAAAAAACTGAAGATTGATAACTCATTCTGAGAGACCCTGTGACACCTCAATGTCATTCCATCAGGAAAGAGTTAATGCATCACGACTGTTAGTCACGGAGAAAAGTGGTAACCATCATGCAAAGTCAAAACATATCTAAAAGGGAAATCAACTAAAATATATTTTTACTTTTTATATGTTACTGTTTGATATATAAAATTTGTCCTTTACATTACAAAAGTGATTGACCTAGTCTATCTAGGAAATAAAAACTAATCTACAAACCCGCAACTAGACGGGCCGACAACAGTAGAAGACTATCCCTCTCTGCAGATTGAGCGGCATCCTTAAGCTCCTGCCCAAATGTCTTAATATGGGTCAAAAGTGATAAGTGGATTTTATATACATGAATCGGTGTCCATTTCATGCTTATTTGTTGCTAATTTCCTATGTTCAGGTTTGTTTTTACTTGTTTTATGTTATTTTATGTGTAGGATGGTTGTTGCGGCATTTAACATATATTTGGAGTCAATTGGGATGATTTGGAGTCAAATGGTGCAAATTTGGAAGAAACCATGAAGCTCAGCAAATGATTTGGCAGAACCCACCGCTGTATGGCCTATTTTAGTTTTGCACCCATTTGAAGTGGGGTCTTCATTCTCGATCAGTAGAGCCTAGTTCGCCAGTATGTGCATTTTATAGCTTACACTCGCCTGTATGGGGTCCCGAATTATGGCACTCCTAATGTGATACTAAAACTGCTGGAACTTGGATTTTTGAGCTTGAATAGCAATAGGACTCTAGTTAGCTTGGAACTTGGCTTATATTGTATAGCATCTTCTTAGCTTTCCGGAACATCTTGAATCATTCTAATCGGAGTTCGGATGCAAGAGTTATGATCTTTGTACCAACAGATGTCGAACTTCGCTGTTTTGGTTAGCCATTTTCATAGCAATCACTTCTAGCCCAATTCCAGCCTTCATCCGGCCAGACTTTCTCAATCCTCAAAGAATGAAAGTTGTAGAGCTCGTCGATATCTTCGATTTGATAGGTGGCAGGCCCCGTAACTCCTCCCGGATCAAACATTATGGCCGTTTTACCAGAGGATGCTGTGACAGAAAATGTACCACCGCCGGGGCGGGCTTTCCCTTAACAAAAATGTCACGGGGCGGCCATACAAGCATTGCTAGACGAAGAAGGACCCCACCGGGCGGGTCTCAGATAAGTTTAAACTACCAAGGGCGGGGTATCGTCGAGAAAAGACGTTTTTTGGCCAAATTTGACTTCGGGAAGGATTGTTTCGATCCAATTGACTCAAGGACTTCCAAGAGGACTTAAAGACATGTAAAAAGGCTTATAAAAGGAGGAGAATAACATGGATTAGAAGGGAGATTATAGGAGAAATATGATTCCATTAGATTAGATTAGAGTAAATTAAATCAAAACACTAGTTCTAAAGAGTTTTTGGAGATTGAAGCAACTTGGAGACCATTGAAGATTCAAAGTAGGAGCAAGGAGGGAGCTTCAAATCTATAGACAATAGATTATATCTTCTCATCTTCTTCTATCTTTGTCTTTTAATGTGTATTCAATTGTGGATTCTTAGTTTTAATTCAATAATCATGAACTAATTCTTTGTTTGATGTTACTATGGATCTTATTGTGTAGTTTACTTTGATATGCTTCTTTGTTAGTCTTATTAGCTATATTTGGATTGTCTATTATGATTTGAACTTAATTGCTTAATTGCTTAGCTAACAATTACCGTGATAATCTATATGAACTCGAGAGATGAAGTACAGATTTAGATCTGATCATGATAGCATGTGTTTGTAATTTCTGCATAGATAGAATTCATGATTCGTGTTTAGGATAGAGATATGCCTTTATGCCATATGTAGTCTAATAAGAACTTGTGCTTAAACCCTTTTTATTGGTAATTCACATAGAGATATAGTGGGTTAGTTAATTAGGGTGTTCAATTTGATTCTATCATCTGTGGATTTGATTTGATATGAATATGGTGCATTGAGAGATGGCCATATTTTACTTTCATGTTCTTGATTAACAATCCAGTATATATAACTTGGCTTAATAGGAAGTGTGTTAACTTAAATGAAACAATAAGTGAAATTGTAATCTCAAGTCTTCAATATCTTGTTTCATTCTAGGGATAGTTAGTAATAGTTTATTTAACTATTTTAAATTAAATTATTAAATCATTCATTTAAATAAGATTAAATTGATTATATGTTAGTACTTGGTAATTCTTGTTAACTAATTCTCTGTGGGAACGATACTCAACTTATCACTTTATTACTTGTTGACCACGTATACTTGCGTGTTGTGCGTAATTAGATTTGACCCAACAAAAAGCTATGTCGCGGTATGCATGGTGCTATCCTGATAACCTCAAAAGCTCATTTGTCTGCATGACGATATCATCTGTGAAAGATCTAAGATCATCACTCTCCGCAACAACAGCATCCCTGAAAGCTTGGGCCTCATCTGTGACACCCCCAAATCTAGGTACTTCATTCCCACAAGATTTGGTGCTCACTAATCAAACATTCACACTATCTACCCAAAAAAAAAATATTTAAACCATAAAATCCTCCCTTTAAATAGGGTTACATAAATAAACTTACAACATCCCAGGTTATCTAACCTTTAAACGTCATTCAAATGCGAAATTAAATTATTACATAACATCATTAAAATAAAATCTAAGATCATCATAATAAACAAAAGTACAAATCAGCATCACTTGTACAATTTTCCCTTTCCTTTGCTAGTTGAAGGTTCATCTACCTTCTCCACTTTAGCTGCAATGAGTTTATAAATATGCAAGAGTGAGCAAAACAATTGCTCACTGGATAAAATAATGAATCAACAGGAGAATAACAATAATAATTGCCAACAAAAGGCTCATCAAAACTGAATAGTACTCTAACGATGACAATCAAAAACTGGAATCGAAAATATGGAATATATCTAACTGAGGGTCATAAGACCATGAACTATGTCCACAGTTGTGAGTAATCTTTCAACTCCAACTTTAACAGTCATAAGACTATAAGGACCCCTCGTACTTAGGGGGGTCAGCCCTTTGTACCATGTATTGTGCACAAATATTTAACGCTACGCGTAAGTCATCCCCTAATAATAATAGGGTAGTTCATCTTAGTATTTAGAGTAAGTCCGCCCCAAAGAAAGTTTGGTTTGGATAATCTTTCAAGGGTAATGTGAAGTTTAACGAACATCAACTAGACGACTAGTTTAATTAATAGTGTTTGATAATCACAACAGATGTTTTAATACAACATATAACGATTGAGAAACATAAATGAACTGATTATACATATTAAACTCATGCTAGAAATAACTATAGAGCATAAGATTCAACAAAATGAGTAAAATGGTAAACCTTTGCTTTGAACAATCAATAAGCTAAGGTTAAAGTTTTATAATATTACAAATGAAATTATTGAACGTACATTAACCGACAAAGAAGTCAAAAACTAGAACTTGCCCAACAAGGTATTAACTCATGCAAAGAATTAAAACAGTTCAATAATAAGGACGAGAATTCAAATCTACATTCATTATACAAGAATAGAACTTAAGAAAGTTACTTAACTATAAACAAGTTAGAATGAATCAATCAAATGAGAATTTCAAATAACATTAGAGTTAAAGTTTGCTCGAATGAATTTTAGGAACAATTGACTTATTCAATAACAGATAAGATAACATAACTCACTCAATCAAAAGAATAAAGTTACACAATGTAATAATAAAACTAACTCAACGAAAGAGTGGAGTTAGAAAACTTTCTAAATGTAAATAGATAGGGTTTAAAAAATTGCTCAACGTAAATGTAGAGTTAGAAAACTTGCCTTGAGCGTAAGCTATAAAATTAAACTCACGATCACCTACACATAATTTTAGAACCACAATACCTATTAGATATGCTAACATACCATAACATGATCATTACCATTTACATTACAGAAACTCTAAGTGTTTTACTTCGCAATATTTGTCTAACGTTCATTATGTATACCACAATATCACATAACGCATTTTCGATTTACTAATCATTTTTAAAATTTTGAATTCATAATCCACATAACTTGACTCTAATTCACCTTATTGTTACATGATTCTCAAATTCCATAATCTTATGCTTTATTAACGAACCACCAAAGTCTGTGAGAATAAATGACTTCAAAGTTGTTCCGAATGGCTACCAACATTGCCATGAAGTTTTATATGGGGAAGTTTAACGTCACATGATGATGTTGCTATTTGCCTACTTAAGGGCTACACGCCATGCGACTTTCGTAATCCAGATATATGCGTAACGAGAGCCACACACTTTCACAAGCCAACTAACACGAATTTCACTCATTAAACAGTGAAATTAACACATACAAATGATACAACACAATTACAACTTGTTTCCACACTTATATATCAATATAGAACAACTTAACAGCAATTATACTACTGTAATTTCTCAAATTTCATGTTTTTCATATAAAACTCAATATTTTTGATATTCATCAAAAAATTAACACCGTGATTTCATTACATGCTCAAATCATCTCATTCAAATTGCATTATGTTCATATCTCAATGAACTAACATATATAAACTTCAATTAATAATTTCCCATACGAATTGGCCAATAAAATTGATACTTACTCAGACTATATGAAGAACATAAACACTGACATCATATTTTTCCTACTGTCAAACAATTTAGCATGCAATTTCCTTATTTGAACATTACTCCAGCATTACAAACATGTATAACCAGAATTATCAACTATATATGTCCATAATTCAACAATTGATTTTACAGAATACAAGAAAATTCTTGCAGTGAAATATATATACACATATACATTATCACAGTTATGAACGTACCTTTCAATTAGCGTGTAACTCTTGCTAACCCACTGGAATCACTTGAAAATCCTAAGCTTTCTCTCAATTTCTCTCAACTCTCAATTCTCTGAACTCTCAAGCTTGGAAAATAGAATGCATGAAAACAAAAGCTAGACTAATATCCAATTAGTGTGCATAATAACAAAGATATAAAACTGATATGGCCATAATAAGCTTCATCAGTTACAACCAATAACGTATATATATTATATTAATTATTTTATTTTATTTATATTATTAAATTTAAATTTCAAAAATTAGAAATATCAAAAGCCATAAGGCTTGTTTGGCAACCTATATAAATTTTAAAGAATTAAAATACTTAAGCCTTGTTTGACAAAAACCAATTTAAATCCTTTTTAATTTATTTTAATAAACACCTTAGTTTATAAATTATAATCACATATTATTTTCATATCCAACATTAACCCATTAAATTAACCACATACTATATTTTAATTAAATATAGCCTTTTAGCAAATATCACAAAATTATAATTTCCATTATAACTTATTTAATAATTTAATATGCCATCTAAATTATTAAATCAAAACAATAATATAACATCTCATGTTATACCACAAATCTCTAAATTATAAATTAATTTAATTTAGAAATTTTTCTAATAAATTTCATTTAAATTCTCAACCATCACATCAATAAAATATTTTATCAATTCGCAATAGACACCTCAAATAAATATTTATATAACTTAATAAATATTTAGGTTACAATTTGAAATTTTCGGATCGTTACATCCTTCCCTCCTTACAAGGATTTTGTCCCCAGAATCACAATTCAAACAATCAAATCGTCACATTCTCCCCTACTTACAAAGATTATGTGATTTAATGAGTTGTTTGAGTTGTGATCTCGAGGATGTAATCCTTGTAAAGGAGGGAATGATGTAACATTCCGTAATTTTTTAATCGTTATATTAAATATTTATTGAATTATTTAAGTATTTAATGGATCTATTCATTATTGAATAATTGTTAATTATTTGTTAAATAAATAATTAAGGAAATTAATTATTGTATGCTAATTTAATTTAATTATTAAGTTAGAGAGTTTTGATTAATTGAATTATTATTCTTTTATTTGAATTTGTAATTAAAATAATGTGTTAGTTGATTAAATAAATTTATAATTATACAGAACATTATAATTTTGTGGTATTGATTTATGTGTTAGTAATTAAATAAAAGTGTGACAAATAACCTTTTATAAAGGAGTTATTAAAATAACTTAAAGGAGTTTTAATTCAGTTTTTCCAAACAAGGCCTAATGCATATTAAGTCTTTAATCTAATTGTGTTTTACCAAACAAGGCATAAGGATTAATTGATTATTTTTTTAGTGGTTAGCCAAACAAGCTGTATGGCTTTTGGTTTTCAAAATAAAAATAACTGATGTCAGTTAAGTTAGTATTATATTATATAATTAATATATATTATATCTTATATGCGTTATATTTTAAGACGTAAGAATAGAAGAGAGAGGTAAGAGAGAAGAAAAGAAAAACTCAGAGGAAGAAGAAAAAGAGAAGAAGAAAAGTGAGAGAATCCTAGAGAATTGGGAGTGAAGAGGAGAAAAGCTTGACAATCAAAGAGATAGTATCATCATCTTCTTCAAGGTATCATCCTATTTTTTTTTTTAGTTTTAAAAGTTTAGTTTTTCTCTTCCCTAATTCTCTGTAGAATCCTTGTGTAAGGATAAATTGTTGTTGTTATGTGGCTTTATATGATATACTAATGATGTTAAAACTATTTTAATAAGTTATAGTCAATGAATTGATGATATGTATGTAATTTGTGAAGAAAAATATTTTTACAAAGAGTTTTTGTGAATATATATTGTTTGGTTTAAGGTAGAAATTAAGGGTTAGTTAGTTCTTTAGTTGATAAATTGATTATTGAATGTGGTAGAGTATGTATAAACATTGATAAGTGCTTTGAGTTAACTATTTTGGTTGGAAAACAAAATCACAGTGTTTATTTTCATTAAAACATAAAAAAGTGAGTTTTTATCAAAAACAGTGAAATTGGATGTTTTAAATTTGTTGTTTATGTTATTGTATGGGTAGAAACATGTTAGGAGTTTTTGAATTATGTTTACATGAAGTCTTTGTATGAATTACATGTGAATTAGACTGTTAGAAAGGAGCTTGTAGGCCAAAATTGGCTTTTGTTCATACTGCTGTCAAGTCACAATGAAGATCGCAGCCGCCTTCACAAAATACGGTCATAAAAAGATAATCTCAAATAGCAGTCACGGGCCTCCTACCATAAAGGCGCATTCGGTAGTATTATTGTCACACAAGGCTTATCTCCTCATACATTCAGCAGCAGTACAACACCACACTATAAATCGTGGAAATAGCAAATGAAAGTTAGCGTAATGGTCTCGACAAAGGTACTTTTTGTACTCGAAATTTGAAGAAATTGTTATGGGATAATAGTAGGACTGTAAAATGTTAATTTCAGTATTTCTATACTATTAATAAGCATGTTATCAATGATTAACTTGTGTTATAACATGATTATGTGATTAAATAATCAAAACTACATGATGAATGTAGTTAGTTAAGTTTGTAAAGTGGTAGTGACTAATTATGTCATGATGACATATGTTTATAGGATATTGTGATTTGAATTGTTTGGTTTAGCCCATGAGCAAGGCAAGTTCTCTAATCTATTTTCTTATTGAAGCAATTATTGTTTCCAATTCGATTACCTTATAAATGATACAAGTTTTCTAATCAATTATCTTGTTGAATCAATTATTGTTTCCAATATAATAATGCAAGGTTTCTAAACTTTGATTTTTGATATTGAACAAGTTATTCTTGTATTTAACTTGTTGTTTAGCATGCCCAAATATATTTGAATAGTTTTATCGTTCATATTACCATACATGCTTAGTATTCAATTCTAAATAACCTTGATTTAATGTTGTTCAAGTAAGGTGTGATATAGTTATTCAAGTTGTATGTTATTAGATTATTCCTAAAGCATGACTTTAATTTTCCATGTTTATTCAATTACGATTATTCCATAGTATAACGTTATTGGTTTTATTCAACTAATCCTTAGTTGATGTTCGTTGAATTCCAAATTACCCTGAAATGTTTCCAAACCAAACTCACTTTGGTGCGGACTTGTACTCTAAATACTGAGATGAACAACCCTATTATTAGGGGTAATTTACGCTTAGCGTTGAAAAGTTTGTGCACAATATATTGTACGAAGGGATGATCCCCCTAAGTACGAGGAGTCCCTATAGTCTTATGACTATTAAAAATTAAGTTAAAAAATTACTTATAACTATGGACATAGTTCGTGGTCTTAGGACCCTCAGTTATATACCTCAGATGTTGATAACTCATATTGTTTACTTCTATCGAGCCTATTATTTGACAGTTGTTGTAAAGATTTTTTTTTCATTCATTCTTGTTTCCAAGTGAGCTTTGTTTTCTCACTCTTGCTTATATAACTATTACAGTTAAGGATGAGAAGGTTAACGTACCTAGCACCAAAGAAGGGAAAGGAAAGACTAACAAGTATCAAGGCTCGTAATATGTTAATATTTTATTATCACCTTAATTGAATGGTTGTAATGAAGTTTATTAATTTTTCCGCATTTGAATGATTGTATTTAAAGGTTAGACAACCTGGGAGATTTTATTATGTAACCCTTTAATGGGGAAGGTTTTTATTATTCAATTTTACTATAATTGGGTAGTTAGATATGAATGTTTGATTAAGTGAACACCAAATCCTGTGGGAATGAAGTACCTAGGTTTGGGGGTGTCACAAGTTGGTATCAGAGCCTTAGGTTATGAACTTTAGGTGGGGGAAAAGTCTTAGGAAGTAACCTTTTTAAAGATAGTAATGATAAACTCTTATCGAGTTTTAAGGAAGAAGTAATAAAACACTTATGTGCTTACGTGATTACAACTTAGGTGCTCGTGAGTGTCGAGTAATAACTAAAACTTAAAAATCTTATTGTCAGGATGGCTAATGTCGGAGAATTTAGTCAGGCTAGGGAGGAAGGACCTCAGATGCCTAGAGAGGAGGAATCTCATGACATTCAAGTGGTTTGGGAACAACTACTTCCACTGAGTCATTTCTGCTGCTTACAAAGGGTTGAAGATGAGGATGATGATGTAGAAACAGATGAGGAAGACCTCGCTGAAATGGGCATGACGGATGAAGAGGACAAGGAGGAAAGGATTCCACTTAACTCGATAGTCGGGTCAGATATATGATGAGGTGCATGACCGCAATGTAGAACTTCAAGATACAAATTGAGGACTTACAAGAGATAGTCACGAACAACAAACCTCATGGCATGGAAGGATGACGTAAATTCAGGACCGAGAAGAACGTCCGAGCAATGTTGAAGATAAGTCGATCTACACCAAGGAGAGAACGAGCGAATGAGAGCAAGAGATTGCAGAATTGAAGAACAAGTTGAAAGAGGAATCTACTAAGAAGGCAAGAGCCAAGATACGATCGTTGAGAAAGTCGATCAATGAGCCAAAATAAAGAGGGAGACACACAAGCAAAGAGAATGAAGATGTAGGAAATGAATAACGGTTCAACATGTTGATTAATCGAGTCAGATCGGGTCATGGGTTGTCCGATTCAAGATGAGACGACGCCATCGTATATACTAGATCGACGAACCATGTTCCGAATTATGGAAGAAGAACATCGTAAGGCTATGCAGTATCTTAGTAGGACATCGCAGGGAGTGTACTTGATTTATGATTTATGTTAATCCCAAGTGTTATGTAACCTATGGGGTATGATGATGATGTCCTGAAACTTTGGTAGTATAGGAAAATAATGTAAATAGCAGTGATGCTATTGATATGATGTTTTCGAAGAATTAAGTATGAATAAAAGTTATTATCTTCTTTTATCTAAAGTATTATGTGTTATGTGGTGGTTACTTTTATGGGGGCAAGTTAAGTAGAAATTACCTAAATAAGTTGAGTAATAATCTAATGAGTGTACCTTTATTAGAAAATGCCGCCAAGACGTCAACCACCCCTACAGAGAACAACTAAAGGAACCAACAACAATAATGCTAAAGTTAACCCCGTTCAGCAGCTGGTGACGTTACTGACAGGTGCACTGCAGAATCAACTGCAGAACCAACTAAAAAATTAAGCTACAACGTTTAAGGACTTCAAGACGGTTGGACCACCAGAATTCCGTGGGTCCATGAACCCGGTTGAGGCTCAGACCTGTGTCATGGAGATTGAGAAGGTGTTCGATGTTGCGGCAGTAGGGGAATATCAGAAAACTGCGTTTGCAATATTTATGTTGAAAGCAGAGGCTAGTTATTGGTGGCAGGCCAATAAAACTCGAGGAAGACCAGGGGTTATGGCTTGGGATAGGTTCAAGGAGATGTTCTTCGAGACCTATTTCCCAGAGAGTTCGAAGAGTCAGTTGGAAGTGTAGTTTTTAGAACTGAAACAGGGAATAATGATGGTGTTAGAATATGCCGCGTAATTCAACGAGTTGGCGAGGTTTGCGCCATACCAAGTCAGCACAGATGAATGCAAGGCAAAGAGATTTGAACAGGGACTGAAGCCCTGGGTGTATAGAAGGGTTTTCTTATTCCAGTTGCAGACATTTGCAGCCGTAAATGAAAAGGCAATTCTCACTGAAGGTGGAGGCGAGGTTGTAACCAAGTTCAATCAAGAACAAAAAAAGAAGAAGAATGAAGTGGAGGTTAAGAATGCAGTTGGTGGCAGTGGAAATGGTAACAATAATCTGAAAAGAAAGTGTAATGGAAATATGGGTGCTGGAAATCAGCAGGGTAACCAGCAGAGTAAGAAGTTTGAAGCATGTGCTACATGCGGGAAGTTTCACAAGGGTGTATGCTTGATGGGGAAACGAGTATGCTTTAGATGTGGCCAGGAGGGTCACATCACCCCAAATTGTAATCAACCTAAGAAGAATGTTTGCTTCACATTCAGGTCCAAGGATTACTTTGCTCGTGAATGCCCTAAGAAGAGATCTGGTGAAGCAAATGGAAACAAGGGAAGTGCTAGTGGAGGTGCGCTGGCTATTGTTGGGCCAACATCAACAAATAAGCCCAAAACAAGAAACTTCAACATGACTGTGCAAGATGTTGTGCAATCAAAAGATGTGGTGTCAGGTATTATCCCAATCAATAATATTAATGCTTATGTATTATTTGATTCGGGTGCTACTTGCTCATTTATATCTGATGAATTTGCTATGAGATTAGGATTGCCTAGTGAAGAATTAAATTTTCCTTTAAACATAGAAATTGTGAATAAGGAAATAATTCATGTTAGGATCGTATACAAGAACTGTAGGGTGAATATTAAGGGAAATATTTTGATGGTAGATTTAATCCCGATTAGGCTTGGAGAGTTTGATGTTATTTTGGGAATGGATTGGTTGTTCAATTCTGGAGCAATAATTGACTGCCAAAGAAATGTGTAAACCTTATGACTCCGTCAAAGGTAGTTTTCAATGGTAGCAAATCTCCTAGAAAAATGAGATGTCTGACGATTATGTAGGCCAAGAAATTGTTGAGTCAAGGCTTTGTGGGTTATTTAGCTTACATAGTTGATAAGTAGAAGAAGGGTGCGAAACTGGAAGAAATACCAGTGGTTAGGGAATTTGTGGACGTATTTCAGGAGGATTTTACAGGACTTCAGCCTGACAAAGAAATCGAGTTCGTGATCGACTTAGCGCCAGGAATCGCTCCGATATCGAAAGCCCCATACAGAATGGCTCCGGTAGAGATGAAGGAACTAATGGTACAACTGCAGGAGCTATTGGACAAAAAATACATTCAACCGAGTGTGTCACCGTGGGGAGCACCGGTGTTATTCGTAAAGAAGAAGGATGGGTCAATGCGTCTTTGCATTGATTACAAAGAGTTAAACAAAGTTACTATTAAGAATAAATATCCACTGCCGAGAATAGATGATTTCTTTGACCAGTTGAAGGGTGCTAGATATTTCTCAAAAATAGATTTGAGAAGTGGGTATCATCAACTGAAGGTAAGGAAGGAGGATGTACCAAAGACGACATTCCGAACTTGGTATGGACATTACGAATTTTTGGTGATGTCTTTTGGTTTGAAAAACGCCCTTGCAGCGTTCATGGATTTGATGAACAAGGTGTTTCTAATCCATTATCTTGTTGAATCAATTATTGTTTCCAATATAATAATGCAAGGTTTCTAAACTTTGATTTTTGATATTGAACAAGTTATTCTTGTATTTAACTTGTTGTTTAGCATGCCCAAATATATTTGAATAGTTTTATCGTTCATATTACCATACATGCTTAGTATTCAATTCTAAATAACCTTGACTTAATGTTGTTCAAGTAAGGTGTGATATAGTTATCCAAGTTGTATGTTATTAGATTATTCCTAAAACATGACTTTAATTTACCATGTTTATTCAATTACGATTATTCCATAGTATAACGTTATTGGTTTTATTCAACTAATCCTTAGTTGATGTTCGTTGAATTCCAAATTACCCTGAAATGTTTCCAAACCAAACTCACTTTGGTGCAGACTTGTACTCTAAATACTGAGATGAACAACCCTATTATTAGGGGTAGCTTACGCTTAGCATTGAAATATTTGTGCACAATACATCGTATTTAGAAGGGTCGATCCGCCTAAGTACGAGGAGTCCCTATAGTCTGGGGGATCAATTAAAGTTTAAGTTGAAAAATTACTTATAACTATGGACATAGTTCGTGGTTTTAGGACCCTCAGTTATTTATTTCAGAATGTTGAAAAATCATATTGTTTAATTTTATTGAGCCTCGTATTTGGCAATTGTTGTAAAGATTTTTCATTCATTGTTGTTCCAAGTGAGCTTTGTTTGCTCACTCTTGCTTATATAACTATTACAGTTAAGGATGAGAAGGTTGATGTACCTAGCACCAGTAAGGGAAAAGGAAAGATGAACAAGTTTTGAAAACTTGTAATATGATATTTGATTTTCAGATTTTAATTGAATGGTTGTAATGAAGTTTATTTAATTTCCACATTTGAATGATCGTATTTAAAGGTTAGACAACCTGGGAGATTTTTATTATGTAACCCTTTAATGGGAAAGGTTTTATTTATCCAGTTTTATTGTGATTGGGTAGTTAGATATGAATTTTTGATTAAGTGAACACCAAATCCTGTGGGAATGAAGTACCTGAGTTTGGGGGTGTCACACTGTCCCCAGAATCGAAGACACAGACTAAACAAATAACTCAGGATAATTCTTTATCATTTCCGCTTCGATTTCCCACGTAGCCTCTTCGACGTTGTGGTTCCTCCATATCACCTTCACAGAAGGTATCACTTTATTCCTAAGCACTTGCTCTTTCCTGTCGACTATCTGGATAGGAATCTCCTCATAAGTTAAATCTTTACTGAACTGCAATGGTTCATACTCAATCACATGCTTGTAATCGGGTTTATACGGTCGCAACACCGACAAATGAAAAACATTATGCACATGTTCTAATTCTGGAGGTAAAGCTACCTCATAAGCCACTTCTCCCACTCTGCGTAAAATTTTGAAAGTTCCAATAAATCTTGGGCTGAGTTTTCCTTTATTGCCAAAACTAATTTTCTCCTTCCAAGGAGAAACTTTCAGGAATACAAAACTTCCTACTTTAAACTCACGACTCTGCCTGTGTTGATCAACATACTTTTTTCTCAGAGATCTTGAGAGCACTACTAATCTTGCTTCTCGATGAGTTTGACAACTTCAAATGGCATCTGTGAACCGCTCTGGCCTAACAATTGCTGCGTTCTCCAACTTCATCCCCGCAGATAGTGGAGTTCTCAGACTTTTGTCAGATAACGCCTCGATGGCGGCATACCAATGCTTGCGTGGTTATTGTTGTTGTATGTAAATTCCACCAATGTAGAGATGATCATCCCAATTTCCTTTGAAATCCATGATGCACGCCTAAGCATATCTTTCACTTTTCCGGATCGTTCTTTCGCTTTTGCCCATCGGCTTCATGGATGATACACTCGCTTCATCTTCAATTGTGTTCCCATGCATTCTTGTAGTCTCTTCCAGAAATTTGATGTGAACCTCGGATCTCTGTCTGATACAATTGACACTGGAACTCCATGTCTTGAGACGATCTCTTTAACGTATAGTTTCGCTAACTGATTAAGATTAAATTTAATCTTTATTGGCAAAAAGTGTGCAGATTTTGTCAATCTGTCCACTATCACCCATATTGCGTCATATCCTTTCTGAGTCGTTCGAAGACCTACCACAAAATTCATTGTGATATGCTCCCACTTCTATTCCGGTATCTCCAATGGTTGAAGTAATCCGCTTGGTCGTTGATGCTCGGCCTTCACTTTTTGACATGTCAAGCACTTTGCAACGCATTCTGCAACATCTCTTTTCATGTTTGGCCACCAAAAATGACGCTGCAAATCTTAATACATTTTCGTACTTCCCGGATGAATTGAATATCTTGAGCTATGTGCTTCCGTCAAGATTTCTTCTTTAATATCCTGAACTGCTGGAACCCAAATTCGTCCATCTACTCTTAGCATTCCCGCAGTATTGACCTGGTACTTCGTTTCTTTGCCCTCGACTACACTTTGCTTTATTTTCTTGCATTCTTCATCCTGTAGTTGCGTGTTCTTCACTTTGTCCACCAAAGTTGGACTAGCTTCTATCTGGAACAATTTTTCATTGGATTCTTCTGGAAATTTTATTTCCAGCTATAGCCTTGCCATTGCTGCAATAAGCTCCTCCTTATCTGTTTTCAACATCAACTTTTCTATGCCTTTCCTACTCAAAGCATCTGCAACCACGTTTGCTTTGCCTGGATGATAAAAGATCTTACAATCGTAATCCTTTATCAATTCCATCCATCTCCTTTTCCGCATGTTCAGGTATTTCTGTGTGAAAATATACTTCAGACTTTTATGGTCTGTGTAGATCTCACATTTTTCTCCGTAGAGATAGTGTCTCCATATCTTCAGTGCGAACACAACTGCCGCCAACTCTAAATCATGAGTCAGATATCCTTTTTCGTAGTCTTTCAGTTGCCTTAATGCATACGCAATAACCTTGCCGTTCTGCATATGTACACAACCTAATCCTTTGTGTGAAGCATCACTATACACCACAAAGTTTCCTGTATTATCTGGTAATGACAACACAAGTGCCACACTTAACTTCTTCTTTAGTTCTTGAAAACTTTCTTCACACTTCTCTGTCCAAAACAAATTTTACAGATTTTCTTGTCAAATTTGTCAACGGAGTGCCAATCTTGGAAAAATCTTGAATAAATCGTCTGTAATAGCCTGCCAACCCCAAGAAACTTCTTACTTCTGATAGAGTTCTTGGTTGTTCCCAATTTATCACAGCTTCAACTTTTGATGGATCCACAGAAATCCCATCTTTATCGATTACATGACCAAGAAATTCACATTTAGAGAATTTCGCGTAAACTTTTCATTTCTTAACGTCTCCAACATCAGACGTAAGTGTTCCATGTGTTCCTCTTGAGTTTTAGAGTACACAAATATATCATCGATGAACACCACCACAAATTTGTCCAAAAAAGGTTTAAACACCCTGTTCATCAAATCCATGAACGTTGCAGGGGCGTTTGTCAAACCAAAAGACATTACCAAAAATTCGTAATGTCCATACCGAGTTCGGGATGCCTTCTTCGGTATATCCTCCTTCCTAACTTTCAATTGATGATACCAACTTCTCAAATCTATTTTCAAAAAATATCTAGCACCCTTCAATTGATCAAACAAGTCATCTATCCTTGGCAATGGATATTTGTTCTTAATAGTGACCTTGTTCAATTCCCTATAATCAATGCAAAGATGCATTGACCCATCCTTCTTCTTCACGAATAACACCGGGGCTCCCCATAGTGACACACTTGGTTGAATGTACTTTTTATCTAGCAGCTCTTGTAGTTGCACCATTAGTTCCTTCATTTCCACCGAGGCCATTCTGTACGGGGCCTTCGATATCGGAGCGGTTCCTGGCGCTAAGTCGATCACGAACTCGATTTCTCAGATAGGCGGAAGTCCTGGAAAATCCTTTGAAAACACGTCCACGAACTCCCTAACCACCAGTATTTCCTCCAATTTCACACCCTTCTCCTTTTGAGTATCAACTATGTAAGCTAAATACTGTACACAGCCCTGACTCAATAACTTTTTGGCCTGCATCATCGTCAGACATTTCATTTGTCTAGGCGATTTATTACCATGAAAACTACCCTTGATGGAGTCATAAGGTTTACACACTTCTTTTGGCAGTCAATTATCGCTCCATAATTAAACAACCAATCCATTCCCAAAATAACATCAAACTCTCCGAGTTTTATCGAGATTAAATCTACTTTCATAACATTCCCCTTAATGTTCACCCTATAGTTCTTGTATATGAACCTAATAGGAATCACTTCCCTATTCACAATTTCTATGTTTAAAGGGAAATTTAGCTCTTCACTAGGTATTTCTAACTTCTTAGCAAAATCATCAGATATAAACGAGCAAGTAGCACCCGAATCAAATAATACATATGCATCTATATCATTGATTGGGATAATACCCGACACGATATCTTTTGATTGCACCGCATCCTGAACCGTCATGTTGAAAGTTTTGGCTGTGGGCTTATTTGTTGTTGTAGGTCCAACAATAGCCAGCGCACCTCCACTAGCATTTCCCTTGCTCCCATTTGTTTCACCAGATCTCTTTTTAGGGCAGTCACCAGCAAAGTGATCCTTGGATCCGCATGTGAAGCACATATTCTTCTTAGCTTGAGTGCAATTTGGGACGATGTGACCCTCCTGGCCACAATTGAAGCACACTCGTTTCCCCATCAAGCACACACCCTTGTGAAACTTTTCACACATAGCGCATGCTTCGAACTTCTTATTTTGCTGATTTTTTTGCTGATTTCCAGCTCCCCCACTTCCACTTCCTCTTCAGGTTGTTACCATTTTCACCGTTACTACCACCACTCTTAGCTTCACCTTCACTTTTCTTCTTCCCCTGCTCCTAGTTATGTTTTGTTACTGCCTCGCCTCCACTTTTAGCGAGAATCGCCTTCTCCATCACTGCTGCAAATGTCTTCAATTGGAATAGGGAGACCCTACTATACAACCGTGGTTTAGGTCCTCGTCGAACCTCTTTGCCTCTTGGCCGTCTCAGGCCGACCGATATGGCGCAAACCTCGCCAACTCGTTGAATTTTGTGGCATACTCAGACATCGACATTAATCCCTGCTTTAGCTCCAAAAACTGAACCTCTAGCTGACTCTTCGAACTCTCTAGGAAATAGGTCTCGAAGAACATCTCCTTAAACCTATCCCAGGTCATCACTCCTGGTCCTTCCCGAGTTTTGTTGGCCTGCCACCAATAACTAGTCTCTACTT
The DNA here is from genome assembly GCA_020205605.1 of Panax ginseng. Lineage (NCBI taxonomy): Eukaryota > Viridiplantae > Streptophyta > Magnoliopsida > Apiales > Araliaceae > Panax > Panax ginseng. The sequence goes on along the minus strand of CM035131.1, from coordinate 125,488,827 downwards.
TTAACATAAACGTTGCAAAAGCAGTCTTCTAGTTATTCTCTACCACAGCAACATCAAAAACCTTCTAGATTTCCATGATCCAAGTCTGTGCTTCAACTGGATTCATGGACCCACGGAATTCTGGTGGTCCAACTGCCTTGAAATCCTTAAATGTAGTACCTTGATTTTGAGGTTGATTCTGCAAAGCACTTGTCAGTAACGTCACTAGTTGCTGAACAGGGTTTTCTTCCACATTGTTGTTGTTTTCCTTAGTGGTTCTCCGTCGTGGTGGTTGACGTCTTGAAGCCATTTCTAATAAAAATACACTCATCAGATTCTATTCAATCTTTTAAGTATTATATACTTAAGTTGCACATTATAAAAGTTTGTCACACCACACTTAACACTTTGAATAAAACAATAACTTTTATTCATTCATCATCTTTTAAAAAAAACATCAAAACAATAGAATCACTGCTATTTATATTACTTTTCCTGAACTATAACAGTTGCAGGACAACATCATCATCATCTATCCCACTGGTTATATCATACCCGAGACTTACATTTCGTTTATTATCAAACCACATATCAATTACATTTTCTACAATGTTCTACTAAGATACTGTGTAGCCTTACGACGCTCTTCCTCCATGATTCGGAACATTGTTCGGCGATCCAATATGTATGATGGTAGCATCTCGAACTGAATTGGATAACCCATGACCCGATCTTAAGCTCGATTAATCACGGTGTTGAATACGTTATTCATCTATTCCATCTTCCTCCTCTTTGCTTGCGCATCTCTCTCTGCCATTCCGGCTTGTTGATAAGCTTCATTGTACGCATCTTTAGCTCTTGCCCTTTTTGAAGATTCTTCCTTCAACTTATTCTCCATTTCTGCAATCTTCTCCATCATTCGCTCATTCTCTCCTTCAGTGTGGACCAGCTTCTCTTCAACGTTGTTCAATCGTTCTTCTCGATCCTGGATCTCATCGTCTTTCTGTGCCATCGAGGTCTGTTGTTTAACTACTATCTCTTGTAACTCCTCGACGGTGTCTTGAAGTTCCACATTGCGGTCATACACCTCGTCGTACATACGAGCATCTATCGAACTAAGTGGAAGCTCTTCCTCCTCATCCCCCGACTGTGGCAGCTCCACGGGATCCTCCTCATTCGTCTCTATCTCATCCTCCTCATCATGTACTCTCTCCTGCTCAACTACTGTGACCGACGGAACTGGTTCCCGTGGCAGTAGTTGTTCCCAAATCACTTGAATATCTCGAGGCTCCTCCTCTCTAGCCTGACTAGATCCTCCTATATTAGTCATCCTGTCAACCAAAGTTTAAGTTCTAATTACTAATCATTACTACTCGACACTCACGAGCACATAAATTATTATCACATAAGCACATAAGTGTTTTATTATTACCTCTTTCCTAAAACTCTATAAGAGTTTATCATTACTATCTTTTCAAAGGTTACTTTCTAAGGCTTTTCCCCCACCTAAGGTTCATAACCTAAGGCTTTGATACCAACCTGTGACACCCCTAATTCTAGGTACTTCATTCCCACAAGATTTGGTGCTCACTAATCAAACATTCACACTATCTACCCAAAAAAATTAATATTTAACCAATAAAATCCTCCCTTTAAATAGGGTTACATAAATAAACTTACAACATCCCAGGTTATCTAACCTTTAAATGTCATTCAAATGCGGAATTAAATTATTACATAAGATCATTAAAAAAAATTTAAGATCATCATAATAAACAAAAGTACAAATCAGCATCACTTGTACAATTTTCCCTTTCCTTTGCTAGTTGAAGGTTTATCTACCTTCTCCACTTTAGCTGCAATGAGTTTATAAATTTGCAAGAGTGAGCAAAACAATTGCTCACTTGATAAAATAATGAATCAACAGGAGAATAACAATAATAACTGCAAAAAAAATGCTCATCAAAACTGAATAGTACTCTAACGATGACAATCAAAAACTGGAATCGAAAATATGGAATATATCTAACTGAGGGTCATAAGACCATGAACTATGTCCACAGTTGTGAGTAATCTTTTAACTCCAACTTTAACAGTCATAAGACTATAAGGACTCCTCGTACTTAGGGGTATCAGTCCTTCGTACCATGTATTGTGCACAAACATTTAACGCTACGCGTAAGTTATCCCCTAATAATAATAAGGTTGTTCATCTCAATATTTAGAGTACAAGTCCGCCCCAAAGAAAGTTTGGTTTGGATAAGCTTTCAAGGGTAATTTGAAGTTTAACGAACATCAACTAGAGGACTAGTTGAATTAATAGTGTTTGATAATCACAACAGATGTTTTAATACAACATATAACGATTGAGAAACATAAATGAACTGATTATACATATTAAACTCATGCTAGAAATAACTATAGAGCATAAGTATTCAACAAAATGAGTAAAATGGTAAACCTTTGCTTTGAACAATCAATAAGCTAAGGTTAGAGTTTTATAATATTAGACATGAAATTATTGAACGTACATTAACTGATAGCAAGTTGAAAACTAGAACTTGCCCAACAAGGTATTAACTCATGCAAAGAATTAAAACAGTTCAATAATAAGGACGAGAATTCAAATCTACATTCATTATACAAGAATAGAACTTAAGAAACTTGCTTAACTATAAACAAGTTAGAATGAATCAATCAAATGAGAATGTCAAATAACATTAGAGTTAAAGTTTGCTCGAATGAATTTTAGGAACAATTGACTTATTCAATAATAGATAAGATAACATAACTCACTCAATCAAAAGAATAAAGTTACACAATGTAATAATAGAACTAACTCAACGAAAGAGTGGAGTTAGAAAACTTGCTCAATGTAAATAGATAGGGTTTAGAAACTTGCTCAACGTAAATGTAGAGTTAGAAAACTTGCCTTGAGCGTAAGCTATAAAATTAAACTCACGATCACCTACACATAATTTTAGAACCACAATACCTATTAGATATGCTAACATACCATAACATGATCATTACCATTTACATTACAGAAACTCTAAGTGTTTTACTTCGCAATACTTGTCTAACGTTCATTATGTATATGACATTATCACATAATGCATTCTAGATTTACTAATCACTTTTAAAATTTTGAATTCATAATCCACATAACATGACTCTAATTCACCTTATTGTTATATGATTCTCACATTCCATAATCTTAAGCTAAGCTACAACGAACCACCAAAGTCTGCAGAATAAATAGACTTCAAATTGTTCCGAATGGCCACTCACATTGGCTACATGAAGTTTTATATTGGGAAGCGGCATACCATTTAGACAGACAATAGTGCCACGTGTTTAAAGGGGTCATGGCACCCGCCGACTCTGCAGAGAACCAGATATATGCGTAAGCGAGCCATGACACTTTTCATAAGCCAACTAACATGAATTTCACTCATCAAACAGTGAAATTAACACAAATAAATGATACAACACCATTACAACTTGTTTCCTCACTTATATATCAATATAGAACAACTTAACAGCAATTATACTACTGTAATTTCTCAAATTTCAAGTTTTTCATATAAAACTCAATATTTTTGTTATTTATCAAAAAATTAACACTGTGATTTCATTACATGCTCAAATCATCTCATTCAAATTACATTATGTTCATATCTCAATGAACAAACATATATAAACTACAATTTATAATTTCCCATACGAATTGGCCAATAAAATTGATACTTACTCAGACTATATGAAGAACATAAACACTGACATCATATTTTTCCTACTGTCGAACAATTTAGCATTCAATTTCCTTGTTTGAACATTACTCCAGCATTACAAACATGTATAACCACAATTATCAACTATATATGTCCATAATTCAACAATTGATTTTACAAAATATAAGAAAATTCTTGCCGTGAAATACATATACACATATACATTATCACATTTATGAACATACCTTTCAATTATCATGTAACTCTTGCTAACCCACTGGAATCGCTTGAAAATCCTAAGCTTTCTCTCAATTTCTCTCAACTCTCAATTCTCTGAACTCTCAAGCTTGGAAAATAGTATGCGTGAAAACAAAAGCTAGACTAATATCCAATTAGTGTGCGTAATAACAAAGATATAAAACTGATATGGCCATAATAAGCTTCATCAGTTACAACCAATAATGTATATATATTATATTAATTATTTTATTTTATTTATATTATTAAATTTAAATTTCAAAAATTAGAAATATCAAAAGCCATAAGGCTTGTTTGGCAACCTATATAAATTTTAAAGAATTAAAATACTTAAGCCTTGTTTGACAAAAACCAATTTAAATCCTTTTTAATTTATTTTAATAAACACCTTAGTTTATAAATTATAATCACATATTATTTTCATATCCAACATTAACCCATTAAATTAACCACATACTATATTTTAATTAAATATAGCCTTTTTGCAAATATCACAAAATTATAATTTCCATTATAACTTATTTAATAATTTAATATGCCATCTAAATTATTAAATAAAAACAATAATATAACATCTCATGTTATATCACAAATCTCTAAATTCTAAATTAATTTAATTTAGAAAATTTTCTAATAAATTTCATTTAAATTCTCAACCATCACATCAATAAAATATTTATTTTATTAATTCACAATAGACACCTCAAATAAATATTTATATAACTCAATAAATATGTAGGTTACAATTTGAAATTTTTGGATCGTTACATCATCCCTCTCCAAAAAGAGTAGCATCCCGGCTGGATAAAGCTATCAACATTAATACCCAAGCCTGATCTCGCTCAAAATTCAAAAGCTTTACCCTACGCTCTAAAGCCAATCTGGGAAGTGGGGGAGTAGCAGCTGAAGAGCTAGGAGCGGCGCTAACCAAAGCTGCTGTCAAGCCATCAAATAGCTCATCCTCTGTAGGGGAGGGTAGAGCCTTCATAGGCTCCTCATCATCAGAATCAGAACCTAGTGGTGAATGAACAACAAGAGTCAGTGCTATATCTATCTTCAACTATGTAGTGGACTCTAAAGAACAACTAAGGTGACAATCTGAGAAATTAGCTTTCTCCCGATGAGTCCAGAAATCATATACTCTAGCCAGATCATCCTCAGAAAAGGAAAATAATAGAGGATCTATGACCTGAACCTCCCTCAAAGGATTAAACATCCTGAAACTGATGAAACTGTCCCATGACAACAAATGGATGATAAGTGGTCACCCCTCTCAAACTGGCTAATGGCAAGAAGTCCATACCCATAGCATGAGTGATAAAGCTCGAAGGGGAACTAAATCCAGAATAATGTAAGATAGAGAAGGGCTCCTCAATAACTGTTAAAATGATAAACCAGGATAATGTGTCTGTGCAGTCAGCTGAGCGAAAAGAGTAAGACATCGTTATGACCCACCCAAAGCAATAGCCGAGGCGTCTGAGAGTGCCTATCGAACTAAAATGTGTCATCAATCAGACATAAAAAAATACATCTCTAACCTCGGAAATACTCATCAATACGAGCATGGCAATGAGAAAATGAAATTAGGGTGTTTGCTAAAATCATGGGAATAATAGTATAGCCCTCCCGGAGAGCACTGACTGCAGTCACCAGGGAAATATCTATGTGATCCATGTACACGGGCATATATAAGTACCCTAGGATGCATATCACCAAGGTTTCAACTCTGGCAATCCTCTATTGATCCTCTGACTCAGCAAAATCCTCAGAATGCAATAAAAAGCTATCACCTTCCCCAAAGAGGTCGATCAAAAAGTTCATAGAAATGACGTGACCGGAGGTGATATCATCTAAAACCATTGTCCACCTCAAAACTCGTCTACCATAAACTATCTCACAAGATATAACTCCATAATAACCACCGCATTGTGGACTATCTAGGAGAAATCCGGTGATGTGGTGATACTCCTCCAAAGTTCGAGTAAGCTCACATAATCCAAATTTGAAGACCCATCTCAAAGGAATCCAATAGGAAAACATCCCCTCTATAAAGCCCTCAGGGACCTAAAAAGTTAAGAATGACATAGAAAGTCCCAACATGTTACCTCCTAATGAGTGATGTGACTCTAGTAGACTATTAAACCATGATCGTAAGCTAGAAGCAATGTGGGTATGAGGAAGGTGAACAATACGTGCAACTAATGATGAAGACATCTATAAAATCGTATCATGTGACTATACAGGGGTAAATTTGTTGGGTAAAATCTAGTTACGCACAACACGCAAGTATACGTGGTCAACAAGTAATAAAGTGAAAGTAGAGTATCATTCCCACATAGAATTAGTTAACAAGAATTACCAAGTACTAACATATAACCAATTTAATCTTATTTAAACAAATGATTTAATATTTTAATTGAAAATAATTAATTAAACTATTACAAACTATCCTTAGAATGAAACAAGATAATGAAGACTCGAGATTATAATTTCACTTATTGTTTCATTTAAATCAACATACTTCATGTTTAGCTAAGTTATTTATACTGGATTGTTAATCAAAAACACGAAAGTAAAATATGTCCATCTCTCAACGCACCATATTCATATCAAATCAAATCCACAGATGATAGAATCAAATTAAACACCGTAATTAACTAACCCACTATATCTCTAAGTGATAATTAAAAAGGGTTTAAGTACAAGTTCTTATTAGACTACATGCAATGCATCAGTATATCTCTATCCTAAGCACAAATCATGAATTCCAACTCCATGTAGAACACATAAATGCATGCTATTATGATCAGATCTAAACCCATAATCCATCTCTCGAGTTCATATAGATTATCACAGTAATTGTTAGCTAGGCAATTAAGTTCGATAGCAGTTCTGGGTTGCCTCCGATCGGTCATTGATTTATAGTCTTTCAAATTTGACTTTGTTTGGTCAATGCTATCCAATTCCTCTTTGATAGTTGAGGAACCCTCCATCCATCAGAAATAATGTAACATTTGGTAAGTTCCCTTTTGTGATGACTATCAAATTAAAGTCACCTAACATGCTTTGTTTAAATAAGTGCCCAATTGAGAATGTTGAATAACTAGGTGCTTTTGCATCCGTTGAGCCTATGATTTGATTAGGGCTTTGAGGCTTGGAAAGCACAATGGGTTCTTCTTCTATCTTCTCCTCCTCATCCCACCATGGCTTCATATTTGTACTAGCTCTCATGTCATAAAGAGCCTTGCCGACGACATGACTACCAAGCGAGCACGATTTTGCAAATCTAACTGGACCCTTGATCTTTGGCAGAGAAGGCACTTGGGGCACTAATAACATCAGCTCATTCTTGTTGGTACTTATAGTTAGTTCTTCACCGACCTTATTTTCATTATCCCCACTTGTCTCCTCCTTTTCAACATCTCTTGTCTCATCTAGTTGTAGATTTGGTTCAGGCACTTCATCATACTCGGAATCCTCGTTATAACACCAATTATTTTGATGACAGTTGTTCAAGGCTTTAAACATTTGATCCATCTGGTTCTGCAGATTTTGAATTGACCACTCTTGTTTAATCCTCCTCTCCTCATTTGATGCTACGAACTTGGACAACAATTCCTCCAACCTTGAATTATCTTTCTTATTTTTGGAATCCATGTATTGAGCACCACAGGTTGAAGTGGTGATGAGTTGTTCCATTTGGTGCTAAAAATTATAGCTCGATATGGCTTGACTCATCATCCTCTCCTCTTGGTTTGCTATGAGCTTTGACAGTAATTCCTCCAAATTTGACTTTTCTTCTTGTGGCAATGGAGGTTGACATGAGAATTCCGGTATGTATGTTGGATTTGGAGCGTAGTATTAGTCTTCATAATTATAGCTCCATGATGAATCCGGGTGATACCCCCAAATTTGATAATAATTGGCATATGCATAATCGTTGAGGTAGTCACCACCATGTTGTGCCGACCCAAGACTGTTGGTGCATTGTTGACTTGGATGATTACCCGCACAATAATTGTAAGTAATTGCTATCCTTCGATTACGTTGGGCTATAACAACGTCCAACCTCCTCGAAAGTGTCTCAAGTTGTGCTGATAATGCAGTAAATACGTTGAGTTCATCAGTCTATGTGTCCTTTGGTTGAGTCATACTCGAATATGGCCTTTGATAATTGCATCCATCCATGGTACCTGAATAGAGAGAAAATAGGAAGATAATAAAATAAAATAAAAATAAAGAAAGAAAAAAATGTTTAAATTAAGACTAATTTGATTGAAGATACTATTGGCAAAAATATTAAACTAATTCCCCAGCAATGGTGCCAAAAACTTGTTGGGTAAAATCTAGTTAAGCACAACACGCAAGTATATATGGTCAACAAGTAATAAAGTGAAAGTAGAGTATCGTTCCCACATAGAATTAGTTAACAAGAATTACCAAGTACTAACCTATAACCAATTTAATCTTATTTAAACAAATGATTTAATATTTTAATTTAAAATAATTAATTAAACTATTACAAACTATCCTTAGACTGAAACAAGATAATGAAGACTTGAGATTATAATTTCACTTATTATTTCATTTAAATCAACACACTTCATGTTAAGCCAAGTTATTTATACTGGATTGTTAATCAAGAACAGGAAAGTAAAATATGGCCATCTCTCAACGCACCATATTCATATAAAATCAAATCCACAGATGATAGAATCAAACTGAAAACCCTAATTAACTAACCTATTATATCTCTATGTGCATTATAATTAAAAAAGGTTTAAGTACAAGTTCTTATTAGACTACATGCAATGTCTCGGTATATCTCTATCCTAAGCACAAATCATGAATTCCAACTCCATGTAGAACACATAAATACATACTATTATGATCAGATCTAAACCCATAATTCGTCTCTCGAGTTCATATAGATTATCACAGTAATTGTTAGCTAGGCAATTAAGGGTAAACCATAATAGACAATCCAAATATAGCTAATAAGACTAACAAAGAAACATATCAAAGTAAACTACACAATAAGATCCATAGTAATCTCAAACCAGAGTTAATTCATAACTGAACTAGAATCCATCATCCATAATTGATTAAGCATTAAAAGATACAAATAGATAAGAAAAGAAATTATAATTGAGATAAACAAATTTGTATTCTCTTGCTTCCAATCTGTTTCTCCAATGATGATCAATAGCTTCAATCTTCAGTTCTAATCTAATCTAGGGTTCCTAATCTACTATAATCTAAACTAGTGGAATCCTCTCTAATCCTTGCCTCCCATCATGTATTTATAGGTTACAAGTCTAATTTTTAGCTTAGGAGCAAACCCAATCCAATTTGGAGTAAAAAAAGTATCAAAGTTCAACCCAAAACGCGTTAAAAACTTGTTCTGGCCCGTACCCACGCCCCGACAGGGGTTTCCTTCACAAAAAGCCTACCCCGATAGGCTATGCTACTGTTTTACAACTTGTACCCCCGTCCTGGCAGGGGTTTTGTGTATAGAAAGCCCGCCCTAGCGAGGGTCCTTTTTCTGTCGTAGTGTCCTCTGGTAAAACGACCATAACATTTGATCCATGAGGAGTTACGAGGCCTACCACCTATCAAATCGCAGCTCTCGACGAGCTCTACAACTTTCATTCTTTGAGAATTGAAATATTCTGGCCGAAACAAGATCAAAATACGGCTTGAAGTAGATGCTATGTAAATTGCAAGCATGAGAACTCTTAATTTTGATCTTCGTTGATAAAAAGGCCATAACTCTCGCATCTGAACTCTGATTGGGATGATTCAAGATATTACGGAAAGCTAAGAAGAAGCTCTACAGTATAATCCAAGTTCCAAGCCAAGAACATGTATCCAACTTGTTGTTAAAAGCCCTGCAATCTTCCCTTCTTGTATTTGCTTGTATATTTTTGTCCAAAAGATGTCCGAATTGCTTTTCCTTGCTTCTTCATGTCAATGTTATGTCATAGCCTACAAAATAACATAAAATACATGAAAAGTAACTAAGAAACATAGTTTTAAGCAACTAATTCAAGTAATAGATACCGGATAAGTAGGTATAAAACCTACTTATCAAAATTCTAACTCATAAAATAAAAATGAAAATCCATGATGTATAATCAATGCATCATTTTAAATGATAAGTCAATAAGTGCAGTAAATGAAAAGCATTATACAAACGTCTTTGAGAAATATAAAACTGAATACATCATCTCTATCCTACAAATAAAAATAAAAAGTACAGGGAAATGAGGCACATCCATCCAATATCTAACAAAAGCTTATCTAAAGAAATCATGGATGTCTATCTCCCCAAGTCAATCGACATTATCCAAGTCCTCCTGTGTCACGGTATCTCTACCAAAAGGCACATCAGGACGGTATAAGGGAGGATCTCCACGAGCAAAACCACCAACATCTGGCTCGCTAGAAGGACCAGAACTAGACCCAGAGAGGTAATAAGTAGCAGCTTTCGCAGGATCCATGCCCAAATGGTATGCAAAAAGGGACCACTGATCCACCTATTGAGTCAAAGTTGCTATCTGGTCTAAGTGAGTTGGCTCCCGAACACAGGCTAGCCAATCTGCCATCATCACGGATCCAAGCACCATGTCCGCCATGAACTGGGTAGCACGAGTCTTAGCCCCAATGGTATAGGGAGTTCACCATCGATGAAAAAAGTCCTAAGTACAAAGGCCATCGGACAATGTAAAGTCATCCAAACCCATCAAGGGAATATCTCTAACTGGCTAGGACAAAGGCCATGAACGCCGCTCAGGACAAAGATATGGAGTATGAATCTCTTTTGTGATGCACCTGATAGCACGCTTTCCCAAGAAGAGCTCCCAACCTCCCTCAGTCAAGAAAGGAATCCAACGGGTAGACAATGAATACTCAACTCCTATCAGGAAGCCATCCTCAAAACATATTGTCAAATAATCTGGGGTGTAAGGAACCTAAGTAACATCATCTGCGGTTAGCAACTCGAACTGCATTCTACAGTAAATAAAGCCATCTACTACAAGAACCTTAGCCAAGGTAGAATGGTGCCATCAGCTTCCCCATGGATATGTATACATGCCTAAAGTGGTAACTGGACAAAGGTAAGGAGGCCTTTCAAAAGCCCAGAACTGAAAAGGCATCAAACAACTACGTCAGTCTATATATCAAAAATACCCGAAGGTGGGAAATGGAAAATTTATTAAAACTACTCACCAACAGAAATGGGTAGAAGCCTAGCCAAGCCTCTATAATGCCCTCAGAGCGCAGATGCATCTTGCAAAAGAAATACGCAAAGGTAAAGGATCCCCAGTCAAAATCCCCTATGCTATCTACTTCACGAAGAGCGTCGACTAAGGTAAATGAGACAGTCGAGGAGTTATCTGCAATGAAATAACCCCTGATGATAGTTAGAAATAAACATTAGAAAATGCGATCCCTCTCCCTCTGATCCTCGGGAAGAGGATCTAACAAAGCTCCACTGGCATAATCAATGCTCAGGGGACCGGAACGATGATTTAATCCTTAAGGGTAGAAGGGGGAATCCCCAATAGGGATCGAACAGTAGCAAAGGAAATATTCGCTACCATGGGAACCCTCTCACCTGAAAACTCCAAGCCTATGATGAATCGCCAATCCATCGGCGTCATCATCACCTCACAATCGATTAGATGGAGCGACTGGCTCTGATGAAATCATCTCTTAGATAATGCTCTCATATATCCCTAGGGAAAACGATGTGGTGCAATGGAAAAGAAAGTTTCGAAGCCCCATAAATGCACAATAGCCTGGTAGTCGGGATGAAGGCTCCTATACAAGGAGTAAATGCTAAATCAGTTCCCCCGTGGTTGAGTAAACCCGAGAACCTGCATATTTAAATCAAGGTTCAACCATTGCCAAAAATGGAAGAGAAAAGCTATTTAAAATGATGAAAACCTCCAGTACCTCGTTCGCATGTAGATGGACCGATGGTGCTGTCTCAAGTTGTCTAATAAATCTGGGATCATCATATATAAACCGGGAAGGTCTGGGCGAGCAGTGGAAGTAGAAGGAGTAGGATCCTCAGCAGGAACATCCTCTTTCTCCTCAGGAACTCCGATCATATCAACCCTAATAGGATGGATCATAGACTCGGTCAATTGACGAACTTGTCAGGCTGGGCGAGGAAAAGGAACATCTGAAGTTATCCTCCTAATGCCCGAGGAAACCTATGGGATGTGGAACTGCTAGGCCTACCAGAATCCATGCCTGAAAAGAAACTCCAAATTGCCTCGGAAAGGGTGAGGTATGTTTCTACTCCAATCAATTTAATTGAGGATATGCATCCACCTAGGACAACCGATTCCTAAGGATATGCTTAGATCATCACATCATGCATGATCTACATGTGTAAATTTATGCTATTTTAACATACATTCCCAGTAAAGTTAAATATGCATGCACATTAAAATGCTTAGACTCCCAAAAATTTTTTTGCCAAAGTCTCCCCTCTAAAATGGACTATCCACATTCACATAGGCATGACTAAGTGGCAATTCAGTAACACACCAACCCAATCAAGAATAATATAAATGTTAACATGAAATCAAGCCCGTAATGGTAGTCAAATTACGCAGGGCCATTAAAATATAGTCATGACAACTTCATGCTCATTTGTCCTAAATAGGATAGCTAATCTAGCCAAAATGGGTGTAAAATGACTTTTGAAAAAAATGAAAGTTTTTCACATTAGAACGTTCAGCATGGTAAAATATAAACATTTACTAAGCTTGTTCAATGTTATTAAGTCATTTATGTATACATATTTGATACATTGAGTCTAAACTTGTTAAACATGAAATCTACCTTTCTAATGGTCAAAACTTGAAAAGAAAGGATGTAAATGTTACCAGAAGTGTGCAAAACATTTGTAAGGTGACAAAATTCAGAAAAAGTAGTCCAAATTGAGTAGATTTGAGTAGGAAGGTTCGGATTTCTCGAAAGGTATCAAGTTGAAAATGACATATAAAGGGGCAAGTGGGATTAAATCCACCCACGAATTATTGTGACTCTACCTACGACAACCATAGGTAGAGCTGTGTCAGGTTTAGGTAGGCCCCACCCCCTCCAAATTGATCAAATCTGAGTCATGACAGGTTTCCCTGAAGCCAAAAAAGTTAAATCAACAAAAAAATGTTCTACGCAATTGAGCGGAAAGCACCCGAAATCCTGAAAAACTACTGGAATATAAGATTTTTAGTTAAGCCATTGGTAATATCCCCAACGTAGCATCAGGCAGAGTCTGGTGATGTTGACAGCTCTTGATGGGAGAGACGTCGCTCTATTAGAGAGGGACGAGGCCAGATCAGCCAGAGATGCATTAATTATAGAGCGGGATGCTGCCCTATCTGCCCGGGATGAGGCTGTCACAGATAGTACTTTAATGAGATCCCTTACGACTGACATCCTTGCCGATATGAGTGCATACATTTATGAGCATCATGCCACCATGCAGCTAGCCTCGGATCTACTAGCTCATGTAGATACCATTGGGCAATTACTTGCAGCGTTACCTCCTTTTTCGGAGAGGGATGCTATGTTAGATCTGATAGTCCACATACATACAGATCCGTAGATAGACTTGTATTTTCCATCACAGACTAGCTTAGCTATTTTTTCATGTACAACACATATGTATATATCAAACAACATTATATATGGCAGGGAAATATATTTTGATTCACCTCCCTTTTAGTTGTGCTTTGATACTTGCTTGATATTTGCATGTTTCTTCAGGGCTTGTGATCTTTATGCATTCTAAACTCATCTTTGATGTGTGGACATTGAGACGTCGTAGGATCTTTCAAAATGGATCATTGATCTGTGTGTATCCCTACCATCTTTGGTGTCTTAGGACTGGTTTCTGTATAGAAATGTGGAGAGAAGTGTGACTTTTCCTCTCTGAGATTGATCGCACCACAGATGGTCGCCAGTACTCCTATTTAAGAGAAGCATAGTTAATTCCATCTCTTATGGATTGGTGTTGCTCTTTGAGGCACAACCGCAGCTTAGATGGTCGTCGGATCTCCTATTTGTGAGGAGAGGTCAGGTAGTTCCATCCCTTTGGTGTGAAGCCGATGAAATGTGGTGGATTAAAGTTTGATCCCGATACCGTGTGACAAGTATTTGTGTTTTGGTAGGGGGTTAGACCGAACCATAAATGACTGCCTACGTACTCATATTGGAGAGGAGATCAGGTCTGCGTAGTTCGAACCCGGTGTAAGAGGCTCAACGCTGAATGGTGTAAGGGTAGAAAGGTGTAGAAATGTTTTTGTTATTTTTGTTTTTGTAGAGAAAGGGTAGAAATGTTTTTTTTATTGCGATTGTGCCATATAGAATATGGTTGCCTACGTACTCCCGGGTATCAGGGAGATCAGGTCGACATAGTTCGCCCCTCAGGATAATTTACAGCCGAAAAGAAGTTTGAATCCCATGTGCAGGCTAAACTGCGGGGGAAAGAAAGTTTGATCCCATGTTTGGGACAAACTATAGGTGTGAAAAAGATTGATCCTAAGTTCAAGACAAACTACAAGTGTGAAAAAGTTTGATCCTATATTCAGGATAAACTGCAGGTGTGAAAGGTTCAATCCCTGGTGGGATAACCAAAATTGTATGAAAGGTTTGAAATGAGGTGAAACCAAGCTGCTGGTTTAAAGAGTATGTTTCCCTGAGGGGCAGAAGGGTATGTAGAAGATTTTGTATGTAAAAAAGGGTTAGAAAACCTGAATGACTGGTGATCTGATGATCCAAAACCAGGATGTTTGCTTAATGGTAACCTTACCATTTCACGGTGTCCGAGTTGATGAGTTGTGGAAATTCATCGCCATCCATTTCCTGTATTCTGAGAGCGCCCCCTATCAATACCTCCTTGATAACAAACGGACCTTCCCAGTTTGGAGCAAATTTTCCCTTCGATTGATCTTGGTTATCAATGATCTTCTTCAAAACCAAGTCATGTTGTTTAAACTGCCGTAGCCGGACTTTTCTATTGTAGGATCTAGCGACCCTTTGTTAATATAACTTACCATAGAAGATAGCTGTGATTCGCCTTTCGTCTATTAGAGACAATTAGTGATATCTATCTTGTACCCATTGGTCTTCATCTAACTGAGTGTCCATCAACACTCTGAGGGATTCCATTTCCACTTCTATGGGAAGCACTGCTTCCATCCCATAGGATAATGAGTAGGGGGTTGCCCCAGTGGAAGTGCGCATTGAAGTTCTGTAGGCTAATAAAGTCAGAGGCAAGAGGTTAGGCCATCCTTTGTGATTGGTGGACATCTTCTGCATGATCTTCTTGATATTTTTATTAGCCGCTTCACCAGCATCATTCATCTTCGGACGGTAGATGAAGGAGTTAAGGTGTTTGATGTGGAATTTACTGTATAGCTCTTCCATCATTTTGTTGTTGACGTTCTTAGCATTGTCTAATACAATTACCTCTGGTTGTCCATATCGTTAAATGACATTGTTTGTGATGAAAGCAATGATGACTTCTTTGGTAACCCTGGGGAAGGAGGCTGCTTCTACCCACTTGGTGAAGTAGTCAATCATGGTGAAGATAAACCGATGCCCATTACTGGCTTTGGGCTCGATGGGCTCGATCACGTCCATTCCCCACATTGAGAAGGGCCGTGGCGAACTCATATTGTGGATTCTCTTGGAGGGGCATGGATAACACTCCCATGAATTTGGCATTGGTAGCACCTCTTGACGTGATCATCACAGTCAGCCTTGAGAGTAGGCCAGTAATGCCCTGTTCTGAGGATATTTTTAACATGTAAGGGTCCGCTCATGTGTGGGCCACGTACTCCACCATGGATTTCATCCATGAGCCTCTGAGCTTGGTCTTTGTCCAGACATCTAAGGAGACCTAATCCTGCTTCTCTTTTGTAGAGTGCATCTCCGCTCAGGTATAATTTCATAGCCATTCAATGGATCCGCCTTTTTTCAGTCGGGCTTGCCTCAGTGGGTGTAGATCCATCTCGCAGATACTCCTTGATATACTCTTTGATAGCTCATCTGATACTTCTCCAACGTAATTTCCATAGGCTGGAGCCTTTTGCAGGGCAACTGGGATGCTTGGCATGTTTTCCTTGTCATGTATGTTTATCAAGGAGGCCAAAGTTGCTAGCGCATCTGTAAAGTCATTCCTATTTCAACGAATGTGGAGGAAGTTTACTTCTTCAAACTCTGAAGCCATCTGTAAAACTTGTCAATGGTAAGGTAGCAAATGTAGCTCTTTGGTTTGATAGATTTTCGTGGTTTGTTTGATTACCAACTCTGAATTCCCAAAGACAGTTAATCGTCTGATACCCATTGATTGGGCAAGTTTTAGTCCCATGATACAGCCTTCATACTCAGCTGTGTTGTTGGTGTTGACAAACTATAATTTGATGGCGACGGATATCTGTTCCCCGTCTGGATCACTAGAAGCGCTCCGGCTCAGAACCTTCTATGTTAACAGCTCCATCAAAATATATTTTCCACGTATGGCATGCATCGTACTGATGGTGTTGCTGAATTGTCATGACCCCTTCATCGGGGAAGTATGTTTCTAAGGGTTTTTAACCCCCTGCGGGTGCGGTGGCCAGTTGATCCACAAATCCTTGTCCTTTAATGAACTTTTACACCACGTAGACGATGTCAAATTGTTGCAGAATCAACTACCATCTGGACAGCCGATAATTCAGTATGGGCTTACTGAACACATATTTGAGAGGATCCACGCGGGATATGAGATGGGTTGTGTGACCATGGAGGAAATGTTGTAACCTCATGGAAGCCCATGCTAAAGCATAACAAGTCTTCTCAATTAGAGTGTACTTGTGTTAATTGCTACTTAATCTTTTGCTGAGGTAATAGATAGCTCGTTCTTGGCCTCTATCGTCTTTCTGTCCCAGCATGCAGCCCATGGCATTGTCATTAATAGACAGGTACATGAACATGGGAACATCATCCCTGGGAGGTACCAAAACAGGAGCATTAACCAACTGCTGTTTGATTATAAGGAAGGCTTTCTGACACTCATCATTCCATTTCATGGAGGAGTTCTTCCTTAACATCTTGAAGATGGGCTCACAGGTTGTTGTGAGTTGAGAAACAAACCTGCTAATGAAGTTGATTCTTCCCAAAAATCTTCGTATTTCCTTCTCTGTCTGAGGAATGGGCATGTCCTTGATGGCCTGGATTTTGGTGGGATCCAGCTCAATCCCTTTGTGGCTGACTAGGAAACATAGTAACTTGCCTGATTTAACACCAAAGGCGCGCTTGGCTGGATTCAACTTTAAATTATACTTATGTAACCTGTTGAAAGGCTTTTTGAGATGGTTTAAGTGGTTTTCCTCCCTTCGGGATTTGACAATGATGTCATCCACATAGATCTCTATCTCTTTATGCATTAAGTCTTGGAAAAGAGCCATCATAGCTCGCTGATAGGTTGCTCCGACATTGATGAGGCCCAATGACAACCGTCTATAACAAAAGGTTCCCCAAGGCGTGATTAAAGCATTTTTCTCACGATCCTCCTCAGCAACCATAATCTGATGATACCCCGCGAAGTAATCCGTAAAGGAGTACATGCCGTATTAAGCAGTATTGTCAATGAGAATGTGGATAAATGGCACGGGAAAGCTATCCTTAAGGCAAGCTTTGTTTAGATCCTGGTAATCCACGCAAACTCGCACCTTTCCTCCCAATTTAGGCATGGGGACTATGTTTGATAGCCATTCAGGGTATGTAGACACCATGATGATGCTCGCTTGAAATTATTTCACAATTTCTTCTTTAACCTTTAAACTCCACTCAAGTTTCAATCGCCTGAGCTTCTACCTGACGGGCTTGAATCCCTCTTTAATGGGAAGGCGATGAAGAACAATGTCAGTGGACAAACTCACCATGTCTTCATGAGACTATGCAAACACATCCTGGAATTGGGTTAGTAGCACAACCATGTCATTCCGTTGGTTTGGAGTGAGGTCTGAACCAATCTAGATTAGCTTAGGGTTTTGTAAGATTCCAAGATTGAACGATGTGGTTTGATCAAGGTTAGGTTTAGGTTTGTTCGACCCATTCCTTAATCTCCTGAGGTATCTCAATGTCCTCTTGTAATTCCATCAAGTCTGAGTCCAACTTTTCATCAAAGTTATAGTCCTTGTGGAGAAAAGGCACCTCATCAACAAGTACAGGCACTTCTAAATTCAGAGTCCTGAAATAAAATATGCTTTCACTTAATATATGAAACTGTTCAATCATACAAAGTGTTAGCATGTACTGATAAAATAACTGCTAATACTGTACAGAAAAGTAAGCAGATAAAGTTATCTACAGGGCAGATGGAATTTATGCCTGTTTTACCCTTGTCGACCAATGCATGGAGTGCTGCTCTAATTATTGAGAGTAAAGTCTTGATGGACTGCAGTGATGGAGGAGCTATCATCGTCCTCCTTCTCCTTAATGATGACCATGACATCTGGGCAATCATTGTCTGGGGTGTATCTGATTGTATGCTCATCATGGATAATGATGTGTATGCCTGACATTATCATGGTGATGTCTTGTTTACGTTTCTGTTCCCTCTCTTCCACTTCGGGATCAGGAATCAAGACCACTTTTGCTTTAACCAGTATCGGTTTGGGAAATAGCATAGCCATAACATGGGTTGGCACCTTTACCGGAGACTGTATAAGCTCCGGATTTGCAGGTGGAAATCGCCGTGTGGCTGAAGTTGAAGGAATCTGTTTGTGCTTATGAGGATTCCTGTGACTGGAGCTAGCAGAATAGCCTAATCCAGCTATCCCTATTTGATTGGGCACTTGAATTAGGTGCTTAATACCCTGATAATCTTTGCCCAACCCTTGTCCAGGTTGATAACCCAATGACATCATTTCTTGAGTGGCTGACATTACCTCAGCAAAAATCTTGGGTATGAGAGGTGGCGTGTTGATCACCTCTAGGGCATGGAAACTGACCGGCTCAACTTCTGAATTGAAGCTGATTAGTGACATGTCACTTTGTTCTTGATATTCCAGTTCAGCATTAATAGTGACTAGGCTATTGTTGATAATGTACTTGAGTTGCTGATGAAGGGTGGAAGGGACGGCTCTAGCCATATGAATCCATGGTCTTCTCAATAGCAGGTTGTATCCTGTGGCTATTTTGAGCACGTGAAAGGATACACTGAATGTATGTGGACCAATCTCCACTAGTAAGCCAATTACTCCAATGGCATTTTGTCAGGACCCATCAAAAGCTTTGATAACCGTATGACTACTTTTGATTCTTTTAGGGTTGATATTCATCTTCTCCAAGGTAGCATACAGACATATATTAAGAGATGAACCTCCATCTATCAAGACTCCTCCCACCATGTATCTGGAGGACAAAACCGCTATGTGCAACGGCTTGTAATGACCGGTCCCTTCAGCGGGTATGTCGTCATCAGTGAAAGATATCACATTGTTGTTGAAAATGTGATCAACCAGATGTTGGAATTTTTCCACATCAACTGATTTTGGTAAATGGGCTTCTTCCAAGACCATTAGCAATATCTTCCTGTGATCTTCGGAAGAGAAAACCAAGTCCAGTATGGAAATTTGTTGTGGAGCTTCTCTCAAGCTTAAAACCACCTTGGCTTCATTATGGCCCATGGTACGGAGGAATTCTTCAATCTTCTCCGGGAACTTTCCCATTTGATTTAATGGCGGGCTTCATCACCCGATGGGAAAGACAAAGTGGATTTTCCTTCGACACTGTAGCAATAGTATGTGATGTAGATCCTTCAGCCTGCCCTTAATTCCATGGGACTTTGTGTAGGCTAACAACAAGATATGGTGGTCTGCATGGTAAGTTAATTGGCTCTGGTGCAGCCACTTTCAAAGGATTGTCTGCCTTTGAGTTGAATTGCTTGTATTGTGGGTGGTTTAGTGGCCACATCATCCTCAGTGGATATAACTACTATGTCATCCTTCCATTTTGTAGGACATATGTTCCCACTCTCGAGTAGCAAAGTGTCATCGTCTGCCTTTTGCAGGACACCGCTGTCAATTAAATTTTGAATGAGGTGGCGGAGTGCCCAGCATTCTTCTGTGTTGTGACCGCGAGAATGGGAGTGATATTGGCATACTCCCTCAAAATTAAACCGTCTAGAATAGGGATTGATTGGAGGTAGAAGGGATGTAATTCTTCCTTCATTGATCAACATTTGAAATATCTCCTCCATAGGTTGGCCAAGATATGTAAATTCTCGTTTGTTGGAAAACTCCTGATGGGCTTTGACACTTGCTCTTTTTGCAACTTTATCCTCTAGTGTTTCACTTTTTGAAGGAGAAGATGGAATATTCATGACAAAAGGAAGGAGACTAGCATGCTCCTGACTGATTAATTGGCTTGTGACTTTGTGTTCATAAATCACCAGTTCTACTAACTAATCTACTTATTTGCAAAGAGCCTTAATCTTTTGCTCCATCATGAACTGGAACTGCGCATAATCCCATCTGTTAGCACCATCTTTGCTGGTCTGGGAAGATTCAACAATATAATTGGAACTCTGTCCACTACTCCAACTAATCATATTGACCTCTCCTTCTTTGTGTTGAGGAAAAGGATTGTCTTGCAAATGAGGTTGGTCGAGTTTAGTCACGACAATCTCCCCGTTGTCGATTAAGTCCTGGATCTTGTGTTTCAAGGCCCAACAATCTTGAGTGTCATGTCCAGGTGCCTCAGCATGATAAGCACACTTTCAAGTTGGTGGAAGAAGATGTGTAATCTTCTTCAGAGTAGTCGGAAGAGTAAGGATATTCTCGAGTAAGTCCCCTAAGGGTGTGAACACTTGGGGGTGTCTGACTTCTCTACTTTTAGGAAATGGAGGGTTTAAGGACTGTTCTTGCAAAGGGGAGTAGTTTCTCCTCTGGATAGGCATGTTCTGACTGCCTTTTTGACCTCGTAGTATTAAGGAAACATCTTCCTCTTTCTTTTTATGGACCCTCTGGGGGTTGTTTCCATAAGTTCCAGACTGGATGTGCTCAGCAACTGCTTTAAGAGCGGCTAGGTCTTGAATCTTTCCTGACTTCAATCCCATCTCAGCCATCTCTCTTTGCTTGATCATTTCAAAAAATGGTTTACCAATGCCAGCTAAGACTCTTTCATAGAAAGGAGCTTCTTGTATGTCTATAAAGGTCATGACCATTTCTGATTCCGTCATGGAAGGAATGACTTGAGCAGCAAGGCACCTCCACCTTTGAGCATACTCTCTAAAAGACTCATTAGACTGTTTCATAACCTTGGTAATCTGGTACCGATCAGGAGCCATTTGAGATTGGAAGCTGTACTCAGTGAGGAAGGCATGAGCTAGTTCCTCCTAGCTTTGGATCTTTGAGTTGTCTAATCTGGTATACCACGATTGGGTTTCTCCAGTCAGACTCTTCTGGAACTGCTGCATTCTGAGCTTCTCGTCCTCTGCATAAGATCCAAGTTCTCCTATAAATATCTTCAAATGTGTGTAAAGATCCCCTAACCCATCATACTTTTCAAAGTCAGGAGTTTTGAACTTCTTTGGATAATGAACACCAGGGAATATACAAAGGTCAACATATGAAACACTCCCGTGTGTTCTAATTCCCTTGATGGAACGGATGGTTTCCTCCATTTGAAGGACTTTCTTCCTGATATCATCGGTGTCTCGATCTTCTTTAAGATGGGTGTTTTCAGGAATTTTGTTGGTCGTATCCAACTGAAGTTCAGGAATTATTTTATCTGAACCTTGTGCTCCTCCTTGTGCAGAGGATTCTGTATGTACAGGTATTCGCGAACCATGAGTAAATTGGTGTAATTCTTCAAACAGAATAGCTAAATCTATAATTTGCTTGCATAATCCGTCAAACTCTTCTCGAGACACAGGAGCAAGATTAGACTGGTCAAACGAAGACATAATTGGCTGTAGACTCGTGGCCTTTTTGGATTTTGAGCGGGTAACAGGCCCAATTGTTTCCCTACAAAAACTTATGTAGTTTAGTATTAGGGAATATATAAATGTTTATGCTATCATAATGTGTCCATTTTAGGAATATTATCCTGCAAAATGGGTGTCATTTGATAACATGTCCAGTCTTAATATACATGTACAAATAATCTTTATATTTTTCATTACATATAGATGAACATGGAATAAAATTACAAGTAATTATATTTAAAAGTAATTGAAAATGGAAAGCATGAAGAGACTTTCCTCCGCGTTTGGTTTATCAGAGGCTGACCTATCTTATGTTACTCTCGCAGCTTTTTGGCATCAAGGTTCCCAGATCATCGCAATCTACTCGACGGGAAGTTAATCCGATCTTTTAACTGGAGCAAATCTGGGTGGTGCCTTTTCTAAGCCTCGTTGGAATTAGTCTTCCTACGAGTCCAGTAATCAAACACTGACAGGATAGCCTCCTGGTGGAGGAACCACACAACATACATTCACATACAACGTGTCTCACCGTTTATGAAAATTATAACATGTGCGAAGCACTAATATCACAGATAGATGTAGTGCAATGCAGTAATTAAAATGCATTCGTACACATTTATCAAAAAATGTAAATGCAACATTCACAAATAAAGCATATAACAATTTTGAAAAGCTTGTAGTAGTAGCTTAAGCCCTCTTACTGGAGTCCCAGCAGAGTCGCCACCTATCGACGTCGGGATTTTTATTTGTCCCTTTTCTGTTCTTGCTCTTTGGTGTTCTCATGTTATGTGAGATTTGTTTGAAAAAATAAGTGAAAAAGGTCCGACATGTATATGTCGATGATTTGACTATAAGAGTCGCCAGTTGGTGATTTTAACTGGTTAAACTAACAAAACCGAGAAAAGGTTTGCACATTGACCCAGTGATGTGACACTGTTAAACGGATCTGTGAAACCGATATTCATTTTGGGTTCGGGGGCTTGATTATGCGGAGGGAAGGTGTTAGGCACCCCACGACATCGGTGTTACCACGATGACCGCCACTTTTTAAGAAACTGTTATATGAATGTGTGTGTATGTATGTGTTCAACAACAGTTTATATATATATATATATATAAGCAAATAAACGCTCCGGACATGAATCCAGGCTCAATCGAGACATAACTCGATAATGTTAGTCCATATATATAAATATATATATATATATATATATATATATATATAAGTATATATATACAAACAAAAATGAAAACCACGGACCGAAGTTCGGGCATAATGATAAGTGGGTTTTATACCCGCGAATCGATTTTTAATTCAAACTTAATCGGTGTTATTTCCTTGTTTTTATGTTTATTTTTATTTGTTTATTGTTGTTTTATGTGTAGGTTGGTTGGTGTGGCAAGTGATCAAAAAAGAGGCATTTAGGGCAAGGTTTTAGCAAGATTAGAGCTTAACCAAAGTCAGAAGTTAGGAGCTAGCCTGCCGGGCGGGGGGTCCCGAAACAGAGATTCCAAGATTGATTCAAACACTGATGAATTATGAGTTTTAGTAGTTGGAAAGCTTTGGGACTCTAAAAGGGCATAGAAGTTAATTGAGATTATGTGTGTAAACATATATTAACACCAAGATAACAAGATCAAGAAGACACAAGGCAATTAACAGAGATTAAGGACAGATTTTTATATCAAGCATTGGAGTGAAGAATTTTGAATGAACTTTCATATCGATTGCGGATTAAGGCTAAAGTGAAGGGTGTTCTGAATTATTCTTCTTTTGGTTTTATATTTGTAATTGAAAGGATGATATCTTTAATTTATTCAGTTATTATTTCATTGATGATGAACTAATTTACTTTTTAGGCTTATGACGGATCTTTAAGTGAAACGATGATTATGTAACTTTGATTTTCAGTTTAATAAGCTATTATCCAGTTTATCTATATTAATTTGAGCTTGAATTTATGAATTTCCTGATCAACAGTTCTTTGTGGACTTGTATAAAATCAAGAGAGGAAGTATGAGTCTAGACTTAGTTAATATAGCATATGTTCTTGAATTTTGTGAATGAACAGAATCTTGATTGATGTTAGAGTAGAGATTTGCTTGACATCGCATGTAATCAAATAAAGGACTGAAACTTAAACTTCTTTAATTATAATTCACATAGAGATATAGTGAGTTAGTTGATTAAGGTGTTTAACTTGTTTCTATCTAAATTGTGGATTTGAGTTAATACGTTATTAGTACATCGAGAGGCGGCTAGTGCTATAGACGTGTTCTTGATTAATAAACTGGGATAGTGAATTGAACTGGAATAAAGGTGTAAAAATCAGAGTGAAGCTTAGGGTGAAGTCGTAAGCCTAATTCTCCAATAATTGTTTGAAATTTCAGTTTTTAAGATTCGTGATTATTTTGCGATCTTAGTATTTTTAATAATTTAGTTTTTACAATTTTAATCATTAATTTGGATAGTTTAATAAAAGTAGGATTAATAGAAAACTGATAATTGTGAGGTTGAAATTCTTACTGATTTCTCTGTGGGAACGATACTCTACTTACTATTATATTACTTGTTGACCACGTATACTTGCGTGTCGTGCGTAACTAGATTTTACCTAACAAGTTTTTGGCGCCGTTGTCAGGGACATTAGTATAGATTTTAATATTTTACGATATCAGTTTAATTAGTCCAGTTTTACTTCAACATTTTATTTTCGTTTTGTTCATCTTATTTCAGGTTTTTGAAGTTGGTTTATGCAAATGCGGTCCAAAAATCCAGACTTGCTTCCTTTTGAAGACGATATTGAGAAATGCTTTCAAAGGCTAAGTAAGTGAATCAAGAAAACAAGAGAAGACTTCGCAAACTCTGAAAAAGAAGAAGCAATGGCTATCGAAGGTCAAAAAGGATTGAGGGACTTTGCTACACCCAAGGTCACTGATCTGCAGTCGAGTATCACCAGGTTTGCTATAGCTGCAAACACATTTGAAATCAAGCCTGGGACTATTCAAATGATTCAAAATTCGGTTCAGTTTGGGGGTTTGGCAAATGATGATCCGAATGAACATTTGGTCAGCTTTCTGGAGATTTGTGACACTTTCAGGTATAATGGGGTGTCGGATGACGCAGTTAGGCTTTGCTTGTTCCCATTCACTCTACCGGACAAGGAAAAGAGTTGGTTACATTCTCTGCCACCGGGATCAATAACTACATGGGAAGACCTCGCTCAGAAATTTCTTGCAAAATTTTTCCCACCAGCAAAAACTGCAAAAAAGAGGAATGAGATAACTATGTTTGAACAGCAACATGGGGAATCACTGTATGAGACATAGGAAAGATACAAGGAATTTCTTAAAAAGTGCCTGCATCACGGATTGCCTAAGTGGTTGCAAATGAATACTTTCTACAATGGATTACATGGGAATCTCAGGACCAGTATTGATGTAGCTTCGGGTGGAGCGTTTATGGCTAAGAGTTATACGGAGGCTTACGAATTGATAGAGACAATGGCAGCTAATAACTACCAATGGCCCACGGCAAGAACGACACAACCTAAGGCAGCTGGTGTGTTAGAAGTAGATGGAGTGATGGCAATACAAGCGCAGATTTCAGCACTCTCTAAGAAGTTGGATTCTATGTCAGAGTATGTACACACGAAAGATTCTGATTATTTGTGAATTATGCGCGGCTAAACATCCTACAGATCAATGTGCAATCAACCCAGCGTCAGTGCAATTTATGGGTAGCTACTACAGGATTCCACAAAACATGTACCAGAATACATACAATCAGGGGAATAGGAATCACCCAAATTTTTCATGGAGTAATAATCAGCAATAGCAAGCTCCACGACCATTATATCCCCCAGGATTTTAGAATCATCAACAACCAGCTCAACATCAAGAGAGGAAATCAGATTAAGAGGAGTTGTTGACAAAGTATATAACAAACAATGAGGCAGCTATGAAAAAATAAGCAATGGCCATGAAATCGCAAGAGATAGCCATCAAGAATCTAGAAAATCAGGTGGGACAAATTGTATTAGGATTGAATAATAGACCACAAGGGACTCTACCAAGTGACACAGAAAAAAATACGAACGGAAATCATGAATAGTGTCAGGCAATCACTTTGAGAAGTGGCAAACAACTAAATGGGAAAAGTGCAAAAAATTCAGTTAGAACGAATGACAAAGTTGATGAGAACAAAGTAGTTGAAGAGAAATAGGGTGAGGAAAAGCAAATTGAGAAAACAAAGTTAGATGACAAGCCAGTTGTGTATCCTCCACCGTCGTTTCAGCAAAGAGTCCAAAAGCAGAAATTAGACAAGTAGTTTGCGAAATTTTTGGAAGTTTTTAAGAAACTTGAGATTAACATCCCGTTCGCAGAAGCCTTAGAGCAGATGTCAAGTTATGCGAAATTCACAGAAGGGATTTTGTCTAGGAAAAAGAAGTTGGAAGATTTCAAAACTGTGGCATTAACATAGGAGTGTAGTGCAGTTTTACAGCGAAAGTTGCCACCCAAGTTGAAAGATCTGGGGAGTTTCACCATTCCGTGCACGATTGGGAACATGGCATTTAACAAGTGTTTATGTGATTTGGGGGCGAGTGTGAACCTTATATCGTTATCAGTTTATATAGAATTGGGTTTTCCAACTCCAAAGCCTAGGACATATTGGTCAAGGTTGACAAGTTTATATTCCCCGTGGATTTCATAATTCTAGATTTTGAGGAAGATAAGAACATCCCAATTATCCTAGGGAGACCTTTCTTGGCTACGGGTAGGACACTCATCGACATACAAAAAGGTGAACTAACTATGAGGGTCCAAGATCAAGAAGTAAAGTTTAATGCTTTTAAGGCCATAAAATTCCCTACGGATGAAGAAGAGTGTTTCGGGATGGATATCATTGACCAGATAATCAGCGAAGACATGGGTAAAAGTTTGGGTAACGATCCATTGGAAACGACACTATTGGGAGATGAAGAGTTAGATGATCCAAAATTTGTGGATTATTTGCAGATACTAGACTCATTGCCACGAGTTAGCGGATTTAAAGCACAATTTGAACCATTGCACTTAGAGGAAAGATTCACAACCAGAATGAAACCATCATTGGAGGAACCACCTTCTCTTGAGCTAAAGCCACTACCTAAACACCTTAGGTATGCGTATTTTTTGACGCCCCCAAAACAGGTATACATCACCTATTTTGAGTCGCCAAATAGATGGTACAGAATACAAATACAATCTTTAATATACAACAAGAGAGCTGTGAGTTTTAATAAAAATATTATCTTCTAGACAATATCCACTCTTATAATAAGTCCTCATTACATTTATTGTCACACTATTTAGCAGAATAATGAGGACTACTAATACTATCATCTGGACCGTTACTCCGTTCCCCGACTAGTCCCGGCTACGTTCTCATTTCCTAAAGAGAACGGTGAAAGAAAGGGTGAGCTCAACTAGCCTAGTAAGAAATATTATGACTAAGATAATGTAGAATAAATTATCATTAGTCTTCAACAATGTTAAACTGATAAAATATAATAGACATCAATTTTAACTGCAGCGAAACAAGCAATCCATTAAAAGAGTCCAGTAGAGAATAAAATCTATCATCTTTTATGATTTAAAAGGTTTTTCATCACTTTTATCGCTGAGACTCAACTTAATAAATAAACCACATCATCCTTGCTCTACGGCCAAGGATATTCACTAGTATCACAACCACAAATTATCCATGCACTATGTGCCAAGGATATTCGTGTATTCATCAATGGTCATGATCATGCCAACAACTGTCCATCAATGCACTACAGGCCAATGAGGACTTTTACCACATCATTTGTAATATTATGGTCATGATTATACCGAATAATCCCTGGTCATAATCATACCAAGTCCATCTATGCACTACATGTGCCATGTATGACTTTCAACATAATATAAACATGAGGATGATAACAATGATATAAGAATTCAATAAAACAAGTTCAAGGATTAATTTATCCAGGAACTAATAACGTCCAAATTCCGTTGTGGGGTCCACCAATGATTGTGCCGTCGTACGAATATTCCCTGTTAAAAGGAATATTCCCCTACCTATCGAATATTATATAACAACTTGCGTACTTTGCAAAATTTATAAATATTACCCATAACTATAACATTATATCAAATCCACACCATAATATTCAAAAAAATATTTTGAGAAATTTAAATCTTTATTCATAAACTTTGGGGTCTCAAAATCTCCCCTCCTTATGAAATTTCGCCCTCGAAATTTACGTACGTACCTGGTATGCCGAAGAGTTGAGGATACCTTGACTTCATTTCATATTCCAACTCTTGAGGTATAACCTTGAATACCTTTATCATCGAAAACATTACACGTTGCATACGTGCATGCCTGATGTCCTCCGATTGCCTCTAAATGCACATCAGTCCCTAAAATAGTCATTTTAAGACTTGATCCCGACCTCAAATCTCAAAACATAAAGAATGAAGGTTGTAGGTCTACTCGTTATCTTTCCGAATCATCCTGAATCACCTCAATCGGAGTTCGTATGAAAACATTATGTCCAATTTACTAAAGGACGTCCGGACAGATTTTGGCTTAACACTTGACCAGCCCCTAGGCGCCCAGATTTGGCCTTGGGCAAGCGCTTAGGCGCCCAAGAGCAGAATCTAAGCGCCGAGCCTAGCGCCTAGGCGCTCGACCCTTGATACTTAGCTCCAATTTTCCAGATTTTGTAATTTTTGACGCAATACTTCAAATCTTCATAACTTCTTCGTTATCGGAATTAGTCCATTTTCGAGGCTTGTAACATGCTCTATAAAACCCCCATGATTTCATAATTTTTTAGATTCATTAATTATTCCAAAATTTGTCTTTAAAGTCCCCCAAGACTAAGTTTTTTCTAACAACGATATGTGAAAAACGTTATAAATACGCGACATACTTGGCGGTAAAACGAGTCTATAGGCCACAGTTCCTACTCGATCGAGGATTTCAAATGGGCCAATTTAATCGAGGGTTAAGATAACGCCTTCTTGAACTTTCATCTTCATATTCATCATATTCGGGTGTGTAGCTTGAGCGGCTTTAACTTTATCGATTAAAGTTGATTCTACTCGTATATTCGTTATCTTCACGTGGGTCCCTAGAGTCTTTAACTCTATCTTCATCATTTGTAAGTTATACGAAATGGGTTTTTATGTTAACAACATCGCACTAGTAACGCATACGATCTTCTACTCAATGCGTTAGCTACCACGTTCGCTTTCCCACGATGGTATTGAATGGTACGATCGTAATCTTCAACAGCTCTAGCCAACGTCTTTAGCGCATATTACATTCATTTTGGTTGAAGAAATATTTAAGGGCTTTAGAAATGGGTTTTGTACTGGGGGTCAATACAAAATTCGCTTTCACGCTCTTGGGGTAGGCCAGGAAGTCTTCAAGAATACGTTAGGAAATTTATTAACAATAGTAATATCATTCAAAACTGTGACTCTTTTCCCAAGACTTGAATAGCACGTCACATTGATACGTATCAACTTTCCACCGTTATTCATGATGTCGCCTACAGAAAGTCTGGCTTTGGTGCATACCACACAAGGAAGTTAACAACGAAAGGATCGGGGCTCTTTACTTACGGCTTGATATAACAGTGATTAACTTTAGTGGTTTGGTTGCTTGAATTCGTATAACAGGTTGGCTAGGAATATGAAAGCTAACAACCTTACGAAAAGCATGATGAGTAGTTAACCAATCGATTTCTAAAATCACATCAAAACCAAGTATTTTCAAAGAAATAAGATCGACAGGTAACGTGAAAGTGTCGATTTGATTCAAATAAGATTAATAAACAGTGGAGGTAACGAAGGTTTCTGCTAACGAAGTTTCAACCAATAAGTCAAATTCTAACTTCTCCTGAGTTAAATTTAAACGTTGAGCGTAAGCAAGAGAGATAAAAGAATGGGTAGAACCGGTATCTAATAAGGTATAAACTTCACAAGAATTTATAATTAACTAACCCGCGCAAACGTATCCGCCTTTGGTGCCTTCGCAAGAATGGGTTACTCACTTTTGAAATTCATAGCGAAATTCCTCACTGTGAATTCGTTTTACAACCAAAACAATTAGTTTCAATTACTTTACTTTCATTTCTTCATGTATTTTCAGAATCAATAACCAATTTATACATTATACTATGAATTAAACATCAATTTTGACTTCAAAATAAGCCATATTCATATATATTTCACTGTTAAATAACTTTCTCCATATATATCATATTTATAATTAACTTCGCAAGAATGGGTTACTCACTTTTTGAGAAGTCACAAAAAAACGCTCTTCTTGAAACCACCGACTTTGTTTTGTCCGTATCCGCCTTTGGTGCCTCCATCCTAGTTGAACTTGTCTTTGGTGAACGACAAAATTTGGCTAGGTGACCTTCTCTTCCACAATTATAACATGCTTTGGACGGCAACGCGCAGTTTGAACTAATGTGTCCCTCCCCTCCACATTTAAAGAATATGATAGGTGGTCGTTCTCTTTCCTTAACAACGGGTGCTGGTGATGACGTCTTTCCATCATTGTTGAATTTCCTCTTCTTGAAATGTCCACTCTTATTGTTTTGGCCATGATTACCACCAACGTGGTTACCATTTTTAGCATGTTGATTCCCTCCACGCTTATTGTCACTGCTTCGATGACTGTTATCGCTGGTATTATCATTTTATCGGCTGCTCACTTTTGGTTGGGTTGACTCATTATTGCGCTCCAATAACTGAGCCCTATTAACAACATTTGAATACAAACACAGATTATGAGAGATAAGATATTGACGTATCTCGGGTTTCAAACCTCTTAAAAACATTCGCGTCATTCTCTCCTCATTATCAACCAAATGGGATGCAAACCGGGACAACTCGGCAAATTTGGCTTCGTACTGCGATACGGTCATGTTGTTTTGCTCCAACTTGATGAACTCTACCTCTTTCATGTGACGAATACTTTCAGGAAAGTACTTATCATTGAACAATTCTTGGAACTTCTCCCAAGTCATCTTCAGTGCGGCAGGTTGAGTACGCTTTACAGATTTCCACCAGTAATCTGCCTCTACTCGCAACATAAAGGTGGCAAAGGGAACCTTTTGCTCCTCGGAGCATCCCATGACATCAAATATCTTGCAGATCTGTTTTATCCACGTCTATGCCTGAAGTGGTTTTGGCTCTCCAAAAAACTCCGGTGGTCCCAGTTCTTTGAACTGCTTAGCGGTGACCGTCCGAGAGTTGCCAGTGTTTCCACCTGTATTTTAGAGAGGAGTCTCTCTTACCTGATGCTGCATGAATTGCAGAAAGCCTCTGAACATTCTATCATTCATCATTTGGTCAGTGTTATTGTTTACATGAGGATTGTCGCCTTCCTGATGCACATTATCCTGATTATTGATCTGTGGAGACTCAACGGTCTCCTGTGCTCCATTGATGTTCTCAACATTCTCGGATGTCATTTTTAAATACTATCATAAAACAAGGGTTAATTAACATATCACATATTATCCCTATACTCTGACCGACCAATTAAATACCAAATAAACTTAGGTAGGTCAAACTAGCGAAGGAATTCCCCGTCTCTCCCCTCCTAGTTCTTGTCTAACATCTTAGCCAGGGATCATATCCCTAAGCTTTGATACCAACTGTGACGCCCCCAAAATAGGTATAAATCACCTATTTTGAGTCTCCAAATACATGGTACAAAATACAAATACAATCTTTAATATACAACAAGAGAGCTGTGAGTTTTAATACAAATATTATCTTCTAGATAATATCCACTCTCAGAATAAGTCCTCATTACATTTATTGTCACACTATTTAACAAAATAGTGAGGACTACTAATACTATCATCTGGACCGTCACTCCGTTCCCCGACTAGTCCCAGCTACGTTCTCATTTCCTGAAGAGAACAGTGAAAGAAAGGGTGAGCTCAACTAGCCCAGTAAGAAATATTATGACTAAGATAATGCAGAATAAATTATCATTAGTCTTCAACAATGTTAACCGATAAAATATAATAGACATCAAGTTTAATCTGCAATGAACAAGCAATCCATTAAAAGAGTCAAGTAGAGAATAAAATCTACTATCTTTTATGATTTAAAAGGTTTTTCATCACTTTTATCATTGGAACTCAAATTTTAATTAATAAACCACATCATCCCCGCTTCTACTACCAAGGATATTCCAATGTAATAATAAAGCATGGAATAACAACGAAATCACCATGCATGCGGATTGCGATGATAAAAGTTATTCCAATGTAATAATAAATAATGGAATAATGTAAGAATTTCACCAAGTATAGGGTGGTAGTGTAAACAAAAGTTATTCCAATAGAATAATAAAGACTGGAATAATAGAAGTTCTCTTCATGAATATAAAAAAAAAATACCCCTTACCTTATAAAGAAGAGTACTCTGACTGTAGGGCGGGGATATACTTGAAGAAACTTGCACTACGCTCAAAGCTTTCTTAAATGCTAAAGAAAGACGCTCAAGATTATCGAAGAAGAATTCTCTCTACAGTTTGTCTCTTTAGAGTTTCAGTGAATTCGTAAGAAATAATTAAGGAATGAGCATCTATTTATAGAAGAATGGACTGAATAGTAACCAATCCATGAACGATCCAGATTGATTTACTTTTAAATGGACGGTTCAGATTGGTTTACAATAAAATATAATATATTCTATTTATAATCTAATAAAATGAATAACTTTATAAAAGTATTCTGTTTTATTTAAAAAGATTTTACTATACAAACACTATGCAAACACTATGTATAATAAAATATAATATATTCTAATTATTGTCTAATAAAATAGATAACTTTATAAAAGTATTCATTTTATATAAAAAGATTTTACTATTAGCTTTAATAAAAGCGAATAACTTTATAAAAGTATTCATTTTATATAAAAAGCTTTTATGTTTTATTACATTAATAATACTAATAAAACAAAACTTCATCATCATTATCATAATTCACACTATTAATCGACTGTGTCGTTCCCAAGAAAGAGGGGCTTTCCAATAAGGATTTCTCCCTATGGCGCGCAATTAGATGTGATCAAACCTCTCCTTCGCGTAACTTCTAGACATCGTTAATATTGCAAATAATAATATTAATAACTTCGTTATCTCAATTATTGATTTAATAATATATAAAATATCTACAATAATTGAATCAAATAACATGAGATACTATACAACAATTACTGAAGCAATAATTGAACAAAACTGAGTGACTTCTCACGTAAGCATCAATAATCAATACCGGTGCTACTATGCAACCATGCCGTATTTCTGCATTTCTTTTTAACAAGGGTGTTTTCAACAGATTAACTGTAAGTAAAACTTCCGTCGTTATTTTCATAAAATATTTTTGTCGTTTTCTTAATCCGACAATAATTCCGTTGTGGGATCCACCAATGATTGTACCATCGTACGAATATTCCCTTTTAAATCGAATATTCCCCTACCAATTGAATATTATATAACAACTTGTGTACTTTGCAAAATTTATAAATATTACCCACAACTATAACATTATATCAAATCAACACCATAATATTCAAAAAATATATTTCGAGAAATTTAAATCTTTATTCATAAACTTTGGGGTCTCACAATCTCCCCTCCTTATGAAATTTCTCCCTCAAAATTTACGTACGTACCTGGTATGTCGAAGAGGTGAGGATACCTTGACTTCATTTCATATTCCAACTCTTGAGGTATAACCTTGAATACCTTTATGGTCGAAAACATTACACGTTGCATACGTGCATGTCCGATGTCCTCTGATTGCCTCTGAATGCACATTAGTCCCTAAAATAGCCATTTTAGGACTTGATACCGACCTCAAATCTCAAAACATAAAGAATGAAGGTTGTAGGTCTACTCATTATCTTTCTGAATCATCCTGAATCACCTTAATCGGAGTTCGTATAAAAATGTTATGCCCAATTTACTAAAGGACATCCGGACAGATTTGGGCTTAACACTTGACCAGCGCCTAGGCACCCAGATTTGGCCTTGGGCAAGCGCCTAGGTGCCCAAGAGCAGAATCTAAGCTTGAGCCCTAAGCGCCTAAGCGCCGACCCCTTGACACTTAGCTCCAATTTTCTAGATTTTGCAACTTTTGACACACATACTTCAAATCTTCATAACTTCTTCATCCGTTATAGGAATTAGTCCGTTTTTGAGGATATGGAAAGCTTGTAACATGCTCTATAAAACCCCCATGATTTCATAATTTTTTAGATTCATTAATTATTCCAAAATTTGGCTCCAAAGTCCCCCAAGACTAAGTTTTTACTAACAATGATATGTGAAAAACGTTATGAATACGCGACATACTTGGCGATAAAACGAGTCTATAGGCCACAGTTCCTACTCGATCGAGGATTTCAAATGGGCCAATTTAATCGAGGGTTAAGATAACGCCTTCTTGAACCTTCATCTTCATATTCATCAGATTCGTGTGTCTAGCTTGAGCGGCTTTAACTTTATCGATTAAAGTCGATTCTACTCGTATATTTGTTATCTTCACGTGGGTCCCTAGAGTCTTTAACTCTATCTTCATCATTTGTAAGTTATACGAAATGGGTTTTTATGTTAACAACATCGCACTAGTAAACGCATGATGTCGACGTCGGGATTTTTGAGTGTCCCTTTTCGTTACTTGTTCTTTGGTGTTCTCATGTTAATGTGAGATTTGTTTGAAAAAACAAGTGAAAAAGGTCCGACATGTATAATGTCGACGATTTGACTTTAAGAGTCACCAGTTGGTGTATTTAACTGGTTGCACCAATGCAACCGAAAAGGTTTGCACATTAACCCAATGTTTTGACACTACTAGACGGGTCTGTGAAACCGAGATTCATTTTGGATCCGGGGGCTTAATTATACAGAGGGAAGGTGTTAGGCACCCCCCGACATCCGTGTTACCATGGTGACCGCCACTTGTCAATGAAATTGTTATATGAATGTGTGTTTGTGTGTGTGGATCAATTTGCAGTTATTTGAAAGTAGTGTGAAGCCTCGTTCGCACCTATATACACAAGGTTTAAATTTTATAGAAAAATTCAGTTTTAACCAAGATATAGCAATGATGTTTTGTAAAAGAGGTTTTTCAAACCCTGTGCTCAATAGGAATTGAGACCTTTTCATACTTCCATTTTATTATTAAATATTCGGCTTGTTTGCTTTTATTTTCGAGATGCTGAAGCATTCTCGAGAAAATAATATCTGCAGTTGTTCGAGCTCCTCATAGGCAATGCATGTGACCATCCAAGGAAATTCGAGACACCGTAAAATAATATACAAGTCGCCATATTTGGAAAATGTCCATCATGGAATGAATTTAGATTCAAGAGATGAACTCATGCTCACATGATTCCTAGGCTCACAAGATACCGCAATTTGTATGGAAAGCGATGAAGATTATATATATATATATATATATATATATATATATATATATATATATATATATATATATATATATATATATATGTAAATATATATATATATATATATAAACATGATCAACCACCATGAAATAAACTCCAAGCGGGACAAAATGTAAATAAAGTCAAAAGCGATCAACCGCCACGTAAGTAAACTCCAAGCGAGACGGAATGTAAATAAAATGTAAAAGGCCACGAAGTGAACTCTGAACCCATGTAAATGTATATATATATATATATATATATATATATATATATATATATATATATATATATATATAAAGTAGTAAACGACCGGATGTGAATCCGTGCTCACCTGATATGTCAAAGAAATATATATATATATATATATATATATATATAAGAAATTAAACTCATCGGATATAAAATCTGGGCTCATCGCATGAGTAGTCCACCATAGTTATATATATATATATATAAGCAATTAAATGCTCCGCATCAAGTCTAGGCTCAATCGAGGCATAACTCAATAATGTTAGTCCATATATGAAATATATACATATATATAAGTATATATATACAGACAGAAATGAAATCCATGGACCGAAGTCCGGGAAAACACACTCACACGACTCTCAACGTGTACAACAATGTGTGCTAATATGAGAAGAAGGCTTTATAGAATATAAGAAGGCTTACAGAAACGCCAAAGTAGACTTCTATGACTTTAAATGGATAAACACTCACCCTCGCTTGAGATAAAAAGACATCTATATGTGAGCTAACTAGTGTTTAGAAGTGAGGAAACACTCAAAAGATGTGTATGCAAAGTAAAATGGACAGGGCTTCCTCGCCTTTTTCCCTCTCTCTTCCTCTCAAATGGCTGACCCCAAGTCTTGTATATATAGACAGATGGCCCACAGTACACTGCGGTACCGCATTATTGTACTCAACCGGTCGTGATGCATCCGAGCCTCGCGGGTCCTCGCTGCCTCATAAGACGTGCACTCATGTAATCAGAATGTCCGGCTCAAACTTGCGAACTTCAATCCAAGCATTCGAACGAGGTATATCTAACCTTCTTCAGACCGCTTGTGTCGAGAGTTACGCAATGACATGGATTAGAGGTTGTACGAAGTCAGAAAAAGGGGTCTATGCCCATGGTTTTCAAGCTTTAAATTCTATCCAAAGTATTATGAGATGTAATAGTCACTCGGGATTATCAATCCTCGGCTCTTATGGGACACTGTTGGATGTATGTATGTATGAAGTGTTGAGACGACGTGCCATTGTCGAAAAAACAAGATGACGTTTGACTCTTCGCCGGGGTTATCGCCGGTTTGAGTTGAAAGTAGACGTTGCTCAAGGTTAAAGCTGAGATTGGACTACTGGTTGGTATGCCACGATATCATCTTGTTGAGATGGTAAGATGACGTGTTGACTCCTCACCGGGGTTATCACCGGTTTAAGCGGAAAGCAGACGTTGCTCAGGGTTACATCTGAGATTAGACTGTTGCTTGTTTGTATGTCTCACTATCATCTGTGGATGTTCCTGTCTGCCCATTTTTATCTCCGTGTCTGAGGTGTGTGTGCCTCGACAGGATGTCTGTGGTTGAAGTTGATTGCATATGTTTGAAGCAAGCATTTCCGGGGTTATCGTTGGAACTGTAATGGCATCACTTGGGGCTATCACCAAGGATGGGGTTGTTACTCCCAGTGTTATCTCTGGGACTGGAATTGAGCGTCGCGATGTTATCGCCAAGATAGAACTGTCCTCTCAGTTGTTGTTACCGGTCTTTTGATCTACATATCTCGGGGTTATCTCCGAGATTAGAAATGACATTCCCGGTGTGTGTTCCGGGTTTGAGATGATGTTCCCGGTTTTTGTTCCGGGTTGGAGCTGAACTTTCGATTGTATCCGGAATGGATGTAATCTGTCTTTCTGGGTTATCTCCAAAAGACAAATCTACCCTCCTGCAATGTTAGTAATAGGAGTTCAGAAAATTTTGAGTGTCTACAGATGCCCCTCTTTATCATATTCATTCAATGCAAGGCATGGATAGGATAAAGAATACTAGACACTTGAAATACAAGCAAGATA
This sequence comes from Panax ginseng, assembly GCA_020205605.1. Classification (NCBI taxonomy): domain Eukaryota; kingdom Viridiplantae; phylum Streptophyta; class Magnoliopsida; order Apiales; family Araliaceae; genus Panax; species Panax ginseng. The sequence continues at coordinate 125,451,242 of CM035131.1, read as the reverse complement.
AACATGATGTTATATCCAGCAACATGATGCAAATGCATGTAGAATGCATGAATGATTGTCAGGTAATCCTGTTGGGATGACAATCAGTGATGGCTTGGACATGCGATCTAAGTCTCCAAGGATGTTGACATTGGGGCTATCACCAAAGTCCTGAATCCTAGACACTGGCTTATATTCCATAGAGGTACCTCTTGTGTGTAAGAGATCTGTGGGGATAAAGCTTTGTCTATTTGAGGATGTGTATAACATATTCCCTCATTCTATCGGAGTTACTGCCATCAGTTTGTTGCTATCAGGGTTGCCTGATCTTCGCTGATGAGTGTATCACTGGATAAATCCATGCTGGATGCTTTGTCAAGTCTGCTTGACCTTCTTTGATGTATGTGTCAATGGTAGCATTGCGTTATGACCCCCACCGGGGAAGGTTGCTTCGATGGGTTTACTTGCCATCGGCTAACATGACGTCAAGGCTGCTTGACCTTCATTGATGTATGTATCAATGGTTGCATTGCGTTGTAACCCCCGCCGGGGATATGCAGAAGTTTGAAGGATGTGCGTTGTGACCCCCGTCGGGGATACGTAGATGTTGATAACTTCGGCATTGTAACCCCCGCTGGGGAGGTTTGATATATCGTGGTTTTGCGTTTTAACCCTCGCCGGGGAGGTTTAGGGTTGTGACCCTGCAAATGACGACATCGAACCTTTGTGGGGTATTGCCGAGCATGATCTGTGAAAGCTGAGCTCATTGGTATAGTATACCCTGCATTCAAAGTGAATACTGGTTTAGACGACGGAGTTTAACTCGACCGACGAGAAACCAGATTTCAAAGTTATTCCGCTCAATCGCGTAGCACTTTTATTCCTGATTTGGCCTTTTCAGCTTGTGAGACCTCCTTTGTAACTCTAACTGTAGTGAGCTGAAGGTGTGGGACCCATGTAGAAGTGCCGCAGGTGTACCTTCCGGAGCCGTAGGGTAGCCTACGGCCAACCGTGCCTATGTATAGGCGGCTGGTTGTTTTCATAAGTCATTTTTAAGTTGCGTAGTGAAGGAAATTCGAGAGCTCTTCTTCAGATCTGCTGAGTTCGGGCAACTTTCTGCATATTCTACCACCGTACAAGCATTCTTTACTGTCCTGGTAACACATGCATGTATTTTTTTTCCAATTTCTGTCTGTTGGAAAATGACTTATCGCATACTGAATATGCATACTGATATAACTTGATGAAAAATATTCAACATAGTAAATGTTAGTATTAAACCATGCTGAACATAATGATGTGAAAAATTTTGACTTTTGAAATAGTCAAATTGGCACCTTCTACTGTCATTTCTTATCCTATCTGAGGACAAATGAGTAAAGGCATAAAGTAAAACAATCCTGGTAATTAGACTACACTTACGGATTTTTACTATGATGTGATTAATGCATACAGGATGTATATGACTGTGTATAGGTGAGCTACTAAATGGCCACCTAGTCATGCCTATGTGCATGTGGATAGTCCCATTTACAAAGGGGGCTATGGCAAAATTTTCCCAAAATGTAGGTATTGGGTAGTCATGCACTTTTAACTCTACTGTAGATGTATGTTAAAACAATACATGCATGCATGTAATCATAGAATGCATTTTAAAAAGACTCCAGGTAAGAAATTACTACACCCTTTCTGAGGTGATTTGGAGACTTGTTGTCCAGATATCATGGATCCGGATCAGCCCAGTAGTTCCTGCTGGACCACTTCTGGTGTACTGAGGAGGGCTTTTGAAGAGCCTCAACGTCGTTTTTGTTAGACAGCCTCATCGTTTGGCGGAGGCGATGATACGTCCTTTTCGGGTTGAAGTGCCAAATGTCGAGGACGAGGAGGAGGATGCACCGATCGAGGTTCCTGCTCCTGTTGTACGTGTTCCCCGTAGGGAATTACCAGGTATTCAAGTGGCGAACCTAGATCTTCTGGGTGACTTGAGTAGGCATCCTTCAGTATACCTGGACGCAAACGAGGTATGAAATTAGATCTTTAATCTTCCTTATTTCCTATTAATGAGGAGTCAAGGATTCTAATGTTGATCTGCATTTGATGTAGGTTCCCGGCTTCACACAGCCTCGAGGGAACTGGTTTAGCATCCACTCTATGTATCAAGCCTTGCATGATGACTATAGAGCGATCGTCCATGGCTGGGGATTCAAGAGGTTCTTCTCCATTCTACCCCGCCGTTGTCCTTGGGGTTACCTCAAGGCATTGTCTGAGTGGTGGTTTCACCAGACTCAGTCACTCCATTTGCTGGACTGCAAGGTGATGATGACGCCGATGGATTGGCGGTTTATCACAGGTATGGAGTTTGGAGGGAGTCGATTGCCTTGCACGGCGGATATCACCCCTTACGTAATCGAGACCCTTATTGGGAGTTCGTGGCGGGCGCTCAAGGCGGTGACTATTCAGATAGGTCCTTTTGGCGTAGATGCTATGAGTGGGCTATTGAGTGAGCCCATACCCGATGATGTGAGAGTCGTGGATTGCATTCTCGACGATTGTTCCCGATGATCATTAGGAAACGCTTCATGGCAGATAACTCTTCTACGGTGTCCTTCGCTTTGATCGGTGCCATTCGACACGTGGACCATATATAGAGAGTATGATTGGGGTTCCTACACCTTTGCATACTTCCTCGTGGGAATGCGCGTGATGCATGGGCTTGACCGAGGCGTGGTTAGGATTCTACCCATTTCTCTTGGTGAGTGTTTCTCTTGTCTTTTCCCATGTATAGGTTAAGAGTGTTGACCGATGCAGATGTTTGCCTTTGTCTTTGTGCTTTTAGCCCTATGAGAGGCTTCCTTATTTGCATCCTGTGAGTGTGTTAGGTTTCGACACCTATCCACGAGGACGGAGATGGCATCATTCCATACTGGCGGAGGTCCATATTTCTGAGGGTTTCACTCATTATCGCCTACAGTTGGAGCTATTGATAGCCGATGTCATCACATGGATTCCCTACTCTGGAGAGCATTTAGGAGTTGGTTTTAAAGATGGGTACCCAACTGGAGTAGAGTACGTCATTTCCACCCGCATGATTCCTCTCTTCACAAATGGAGGATGGGAGCTCTATTTAGGAGAGCGTGATATTAGGAGCATTACAGGAGAGATCCGTATGTCGATCTTGCCTCCTGCCAAGCGTTATTGGCCTGTTTTGTAGTCACCCATCATTGACATCCCATTGATGGGGATTGGACGGCGGTTTACATTGTCAAAGGGCCCTGTTCTCGTGGAGATGTTCCAAGATTGGTGGATCCTCGACGATTCGAGCTCGGACCCGCGCCACCACGCTTTTATGGGGATATGGTTCCAAGATTCGTGATGATGACGGATTGGCTAGCCTGTGTCAGAGATTCGACTCATGTGACACAGATTGACAGATTGACTCAGTAACTGGACCGGTCACATCTTTTCATTCGGCATTTGGGCAGAGATCCTGCAGAGGTAGATACTTTTGATCCTTCTAGCTCTGGTATTGGTCCCTCAGGTGACCCTTATGGTTTTGCCGGCGCAGATCCTCCCTTGTATCGGCATGACATCCCTGTAGATAGAGATCTAGTGACTCAGGAGGAGTTACATCAGGTGGATAGGATCGATGATGTAGACATTGACACTCTTGACTTTTTCTGATGTATTTCTCGCTATCTCTTTTGATAGGCCTCTGTTGTATGTTGGGTAGCTTCGCCCCATTTCCCTGTATTTTAGCTATACAGAGATGTATTAGATGATGATATACTTAGGAATGAATGTACAGTTTTCCATTCCCTATATCATATTGCCATCTATTGTATCATACATGTTATTATGTTATGCATATGTATGTATGTCCAGAGATACTCAGCATTGACCCTGGATGGTCTTATGACACTACCGTCTGAGATGTCTTCTTGACAGTTAGTCAGATTGATCATACCCCACCATTTGTGGTGGTAGCTGGTATACGCTCATGGTATGAAAGTATATCACCATCAGACATGGTGATCGTAGATGATTTGCTGCAGCATACTATGACCTTGTTGATGTTTCAGGTTCCCATAGGATTTGTAGAGGGCATGCTAGAGCACTGGGTATCGAAGAGGCAGGTTTTTCGATTTGGGACCCAGGAGTTGACTCCTACTTTGGAGGAGTATTCACGGTTGATGATGCTACCGCTGGACAAACCTTGCGTGCATATGGCTATTGGAGACATGAGCAAACAGTTCATAACCCTCACCGGATTGAGGCATAGAGTGGTCCAGGACGATATTACATCTGGCCACGTGATATACTAGTGTTTCCTGTTTAACAGGTTTGGCTCTGAGGACAGTTATACACGGCATTCTGAGGATTTCACCACACCAGAGGATCATTGGCGTTCAGCTAGAGTAGATGTACTGCTTCTATGCGTATTGTCATACGTCTTCATGCCGCGGTACATGGATGAACTGGATATCGGCGTCATTATGGCAGTGAGAGATCTCAGGGAGGGTCGTACCATTGTACCGATGATTATCGTAGAGACACTGAGGTCAGCCACATACCGCGGCACTTATCCTGCAGGAGTGTTTATAGGTAGCTCGGTCATGCTGTATCTGTGGTTTATGTCACACTTGAGACCGATTGGCACATTTAGACCGCAGGGGTTTTGTTTCACCCAGGAGATAGCCATGTCATACTCCTTTCAGCCTGCAGAGTGCGTAGATGTTGCATCATGGTCAGCTTTCCTGGCAGGGATTAGGGATCCGTTTGCCATATTGCCGTGTCCAGGGCTTAGTTCACCCTACAGCTTCATTACTCATGCTCCAGGCATGGATTATCTCCCTCTGGCTGGATTGAGGGGCATGATTACTTACCACCCACTGGCCATGATGTGTCAGTTTGACCAGTTTCAAGATTTTCATCCGTATGAGGGGGCAGTGAGTCAGCGCTTTGTGTCACACCGTTTATCAGTGGAGGACAGATCCATGTTGTATGCCTGTTGGGATTAGCGAGAGCTGGCTGAGTTTTCTGTCAGTCATCGAGGTTGTTCTGCAGAGTATTCTGCATGGATAGAGACAGAGATCGTGATCATCATTGCTGGCAGTATCCAGCGATGTGGGATTGATTCTGACGATGAGGAGCCTATAGAGGAGGTTGTTATTCCCACCGATAACTTGACTGCTGGGCTACCAGCATTTGTGATGGATTCTCCCACCCTGAGTGCCACTGTTACTCAGTATTCGGCTCAACATTGGGAGCAGAGCTTACATCTGATGACCTATGATAGAGATCGGGCTAGGGCCACGATGTTGACAGCTCTTGACGAGAGGGATGAGTCTAGATCAGCCAGGGATACATTGATTGCGAAGCGGGATGCCGCCTTATCTGCTAGGGATGTGGCCATTGCAAATAGCACTTCAGTTAGATCCCAGATGACCGTCAGTCTTGCCGACATGAGTGCTTACATTGATGAGCATTATGCCACCATGCAGTTAGCCTCTGATCTGCTAGCTCGTGTAGATACCCTTGGGCAGGAGCTTACAGTGCTTCCTCTGTCGTCAGAGAGGGTTGTTATGTTAGATCTGATAGTCCGTATGTATACAGATCTGTAGATAGCTTTGTATTTTCCTGCACAGACTAGGTTAGCCATTTTGTCATGTACAGCACAGATGTCTATATCAAATAGTATTATGTATGGCAGGGAAATATATTTTGATTCACTTCCCTTTTAGTTATGCCTTGATACTTGCTTGATGTTTGCCATTCTTGTGGCCTTGTGATCTTGATGCATTATGAACTTATCCTTGATAGATGGACATTGAGACGCCGCAAGATCTCATGAGAATGGATCATTGATTTTTGTAAATCCCTACCATTTTGGTGTCTTGGGATTTGGTGCTGTCATATGGAAAAGTGGAGAGGAGGGTGGTTTCTTCCTCTCGAGATCGACCGCACTACAGAGATGGTCGCTTGATTTTTATTTGTGAGAAGCCTTGTTAATTCCATCTCTTATGGGTTGGTATTGCTCTTGAGGCATGATCGCATGACTTAGATGGTCACCGAATCTTCTATTTGTGAGAAGAGGTTGGGTAATTCCATCCCTTTGATCTGAAACCGATGAAATGGGGCAAATTGAAGGTAGATCCCGGTACTGTGTGACAAGTATGTTGTTCTGGTAGGGGTTAGACTGCACCATAAATGGCTGCCTACGTACTCCTATTGAAGAGGAGATCAAGTATACGTAGTTCGAACCTAGTGTAGGAGGTTCAACGCTGAATGCGGAAGGGAGATGGGTATGGAAGTATTATTATTGTCTTTTGTTATTTTGTAGAGAAAGGGCAAAAATGTTTTTGTTGTTTTTCTTTATTACGACCAGGCCATATAGAATATGGTTGCCTACGTACCCCCAGGTATCAGGGTGATCAGGTCGACGTAGTTCACCCCTCAAGACGAATTGAAGGCGAATAGAAGTGTGAATCCCATGTGCAGGCTATACTGCGGGGAGAAGAAAGTTTGATCCCATAGTGGGGATAAACTGCAAGTGTGTAAAAAGTTTGACCCCATCCTCAGGACAAACTGTAGGCGTAGAAAAGTTTAATCCCGTCTTCAGGATAAACTGCAGGTGTGAAAGGTTCAATCCCGTCTTCAGAATAACCGAAATTGTGAAAGGTTAAATCACATCTTCAGGATAACCGAGATTGTATGAAAGGTTTGAATTGAGGTAAAACCAGGCTGCTAGCTTGAAGTGTATGTTTCTCTGAGGGGCAGAAGAGTATTCAGAAAGGAAAGGGTTCAAAACCGGAATGACTGGTGATTTGATGATCAAAACTAGGATGTTTGTTTGATGGTAACTTCAGACATAGTTCCATTTCATGGTGTCCGAGTTGATAAGCTGTGGAAATTCATCGCTATCCATTTCCTGTAATCTGAGAGCACCTCCTATCAATACTTCCTTGACAACAAATGGGCCTTCCCAGTTAGGAGCGAATTTTCCCTTAGATTGATCTTGGTTGTCAATGATCTTCTTCAAAACCAAGTCATGTTGTTTGAATTGTCGTAGTCGGACTTTTCTATTGTAGGATCGTCCGATCCTTTACTAATATAACTGACCATGGAAGATAGCCGCGGATCGCCTTTCGTCGATCAAAGACAATTGGTGATACCTGTCTTGTACCCATTGGTCTTCATCCAACTGAGAATCCATCAATACTCTGAGGGATTCCATTTCCACTTCTATGGGGAGCACAGCTTCCATCCCATAAACTAATGAGTAGGGGGTTGCCCCAGTGGAAGCACGCATGGAAGTTCTGTAGGCTAATATAGTCAGAGGCAAGAGGTCAAGCCATCCTTTGTGATTGGTGGACATTTTCTACATGATCTTTTTGATGTTTTTATTAATCGCTTCAACAGCACTATTCATCTTTGGATGGTAGATGACAGAGTTGAGATGTTTGATGTGGAATTTTCTACATAACTCCTCCATCATTTTGTTGTTGAGGTTCTTAGCATTGTCTGACACAATGACCTCTGGTTGTCCATATCAACAGATGACATTGTTTCTGATGAAAACAATGATAACTTCTTTAGTAACCCTGTGGAAGGATGCTGCTTCTACCCATTTGGTGAAGTAGTCGATCATGGTGAATATGAATCGATGTCCATCACTGGGTTTGGGCTCGATGGGCCCGATCACGTCCATTCCCCACATTAAGAAGGGCCATGGCGAACTCATATTGTGGAGTTCCCTTGGAGGGGTGTGGATAGCATTCCTATGAATCTGGCATTGATATCACCTCTTGACGTGATCATCATAGTCAGCTTTGAGTGTAAGCCAATAATGTCCTATTTTGAGAATTTTCTTGACAAGTAGGGGTCCGCTCATGTGAGGGCCGCATACTCCACCATATATCTCATCAATGAGTCTCTGAGCTTGGTCTTTGTCCAGACATCTGAGGAGACCTAATCCTGCCTCTCTTTTATAGAGTGCATCTCCGCTCAGGTAGAATTTCATAGCAAGTCGATGAATCCGCCTCTTCTCAGTTAGGCTCGCCTCAGCGGGTGTAGATCGATCTCGTAGATACTCATTGATGTACTGATACCAAGGGTTGTGGATGGGAGGTAGCTCATCCGATACTTCTCCAACGTAATTCCCATAGACTGGGGCTTTTTGTAGAGTAAACGTGATGATTGTCATGTTTTCCTTGTCAGGTATGTAAACCAAGGGAGCCAACGTTGCTAATGCATCTGCAAAATCATTCCTATTACGAGGAATGAGTATAAAGGAGATTTCTTCGAACTCCAAAGCCATCTGTAAAACTTGTCGATGGTAAGGTAGCAAATGTAATTCTTTGGTCTGATAGATTCCTGTGGATTGCTTGATTACCAATTCGGAATGCCCAAAGAAAGTTAATCGCCTGATGCCTATTGAACGGGCAAGTTTTAGCCCCATGATATAGCCTTCATACTCAGTTGTATTGTTGGTGCTGACAAACTACAATTTGACGGCGACGGGATACTACTTCCCCGTACCGGATATTAAAACTGCTCCAGCTCAAGAGCCTTCTGTGTTAACAGCTCCATCAAAATACATTCTCTACGTCTGAGATGTATCGTACTGATGTTATAACTGAATTGTCATTACTCCTTCATCAAGAAAGTATGTTTCTAAGGGTTTGTAATCCCCTGCAGGTGCGGCGGCCAGTTGATCCGCAATTCCTTGACCTTTGACAGACTTTTACGTCACATAGACGATGTCAAATTGTTGTAGGATCAACTGCCATCTGGACAGTCGACAATTTAGTATGGGCTTGCTGAACACATACTTGAGAGGATCCATTCGGGATATGAGATGGGTTGTGCGACCATGGAGGTAATGATGTAACCTCATTGAAGCCCATGCTAAAGCACAACAAGTCTTCTCAATCAGAGTGTACTTGTGTTCACTGATGCTGAATCTTTTGCTGAGATAATAGATAGCTCGTTCTTGGCCTCTATTGTCTTTACGCTTTTGACCTCTGACCCATGGCATTGTCATTTATGGACAGGTACATGAACAGGGGACACCATCCCTGGGAGGTACCAAAATGGGAGCGTTAATCAGTTGCTCTTTAATGGTAAGGAAGGCTTTCTGACACTCATCGTTCCATTTTATGGAGGAGTTCTTCCTTAATGACTTGAAGATAGGCTCACTGAGTTGTTGTGAGTTGAGAAATGAATCTGCTAATGAAATTGATCCTTCCCAAAAATCCCTGTGATTTCCTCTCTCTTTTGAGGAATGGGCATTTCCTTGATGGCTCGGATTTTGGTAGGATCCAGTTCAATCCTTTGTGGTGACTAGGAAACCTAGCAACTTGCTCGACTTAACACCAAAGGCGCACTTGGCGGGATTCAACTTCAAGTTGTACTTACGCAACCTGTTGAAAAGCTTTTTGAGATGGTCTAAATGGTCATCCTCCTTCCGGGATTTGATAATGATATCATCCACGTAGATCTCTATCTATTTATGCATTAAATCGTGGAAAAGAGCCATCATAGCTCGCTGATAGGTTGCCCCAGCGTTAATGAGGCCGAATGACAATCGTCTGTAGCAAAAAGTTCCCCAAGGCGTGATGAAAGCAGTTTTTTCATGATCTTCCTCTCGTGACTATAATTTGATGGTACCCTCAAAGCAATCAAAGAAAGGAGTACATGCCGTATTGAAGCGAAGATTATCAATAAGAATGTGGATAAAGGGCACGGGAAAGCTATCTTTAAGGCAAGCTTTGTTCAAATCCCGGTAATCCACTCAAACTCGCACCTTTCCACCTGGTTTAGGTACGGGAACAATGTTGGATATCCACTCCAGATATGTAGACACCATGATGATGCCAGCTTGAAATTGTTTCACAATTTCCTCTTTAACTTTTAAACACCATTCAAGTTTCAATCGCCTGAGCTTTTGCCTAACTAGCTTGAATCCTTCTTTAATGGGAAAATGATGAAGAACAATGTCAGTGGACAAACCCACCATGTCTTCATGAGACCATGTAAACACATCCTGGAATTGGGTTAATAGTGTAACCATGTCATTCCGTTGATTTGTGGTAAGGTCTGAACCAATCTGGATTAGCTTTGGGTTGTCTAAAGTTCCGAGATTGAAAGGAGTAGTTGATCAAGATTGGGTTTGGGTTTGTCTGTGACCCATTCCTTAATCTCTTGAGGTGTCTCAATGTCCTCTTGGATGTCCACCAAGTCTGAGTCCAACTTTGCATCAAAGTTACAGCCCTTGTGGAGAGAAGGCATGTCATCAGCAAGGACATGCACATCTAAATTCAGAGTCCTGAAACAAAAGATGCTTTCACTTAATATATGCAACTGTCCGATCATACAAAAGTGTTAGCATGTACTTGATAAAATAACTGCTAGTACTGTAAGGAAAGCAAGTAATTAAAGTTATCTACAGGGCAGAGGGATTTTTTTGCCCATTTTACCCTCGTCGACCAATGCATGGAGTGCTGCTCCAATTGTCGAGGGCAAAGTCTTGATGGACTGCAGTCATGGAAGGATCGTCATTGTCCTTCTTTTCCTGAATGATAACTATAACATCTTGGAAATCATCGTCTGGGGTGTATCTATTTGTATGTTCATCATGAACAATGACGCGAATGCCTGCCATCATCAAGGAAAGGTCATCTTTACGTTTCCGTTCCTTTTCTTCTGCGTCGGGATCAGGAATCAGCACCTCTTTTGCTTTGATTGGCACTGGTTTTGGAAACAGCATAGCCACAACATGGGCTAGAACCTTTACTGGAGATTGCATCAACTTATGGCGTAAATGTATAGAAAATCGTTGTGCAGCGGAAGCTTGAAGAACCTGTTTGTGCTTATGAGGATTCCTATAACTGGAACTGGCAGAATAGCCTAGTCTGGCTGTTCCAATTTGACTGGATATTTGGATAGGGTGCTTAATACCCTTCTTATTTTTACCAAGCCTTGTCGGTGTTGATACCCAATGACATCATTTTTTGAGTGGGCCGATATAACCTCAAAGAGAATTGGGTATGGGAAGTGGCACTCCAATAAAATGGTATTAATGGTTACTCACTTCCAAAGTATGAAACCGGCTTACTCAATTTCCGAAAAAGCGATGATTGGTAGAGTTCCTTGTTCAGAACAATCAAACCGGCGTTGCTGATTGACTAGACCGTCATTGTTGATAATGTATTTGAGTTGTTGATGTAATGTGAGGAACGGCCCGGCGCATGTGTATCCATGGTCTCCCCCAATAGCAAGTTGTATCTGAGTCTATCTTGAAGATGGAAGGATATATTGAATGTATTGGGACCAATCTCAATCGGGCAATTCAATCTTCCAACGGAATTTTTGCCAGATCCATCAAAAGCTCGATGACCGTAGGGTATGGTCGCTTTGGATCGACTTGAGATTGATATTCATCTTTACCAAGGTGGCATAAGGATGGATATTTAGAGATGAGCCTCCATCTATCAATACTCCCGCTAGCATGTACTCTAACACAAAACCGCAATATGCAAAGCTTACGAATGGATTTGGGTCCTCCGGGAGGTATGTTGTCATCAGTGAAGGATATGACATTGTTGTTGAAAATGTGATCAACCAAATGTTGAAATTTTTCCACGTCCACTGATTTTGGAAAATAGGCTTCTTCTAAAACCTTCAGAAGATCTTTTCGATGATCCTCGGAAGAGAAAACCAAGTCCAAAGATTGAAATCGGTGTGGAGCTTCTCGCAAGCTTAAAACCACTTTGGCTTCATTTTGGCCCAGAAAAGCGGAGGAATTTTTTCAATCTTCTCCATGGGCAACTTCCCTTTGCTTTGCAAGTAGGTTTAATAACCCGCCGAGGAAGATACAATGGATTTTCCTTCTAACCGTAGCGTAGTATGAGGCGTGGATCCTTGACTTCTCCATAATTCCATGGAACTTTTGTGTGTCGACAACCGAGGATGTTATGGTCTTGCAAGATAAAGAAATTAGCTCATGCGCGCCACTTTCAAAGGATACACCTTTGAAGTTGAATTGGTTGTATGGGGAATACTTTGACAAATGTCAATACGAAGGGTTTCACACGTAAACGAACCAATTTAAAGCAATTCAAACCCAAAACAGATCCATGCGAAAATGTAAATTAATCAAAGTGGTTTAGATATTATACCGATTATGAAAGATTTCAAACTATTTCAATCCTTTATTTAATCCAATCGTAATCGGCGCTTCTACCAGAGATCCACATCTAACGCCGCATCTAACCGTCGAACGATTCTCGCAATAAAGGGATCATGTATTAGCCACCAAAGGAACATGATTTTGAAACTATTTTTCTCTAGTCTCTCTCTAAGAGCTGCTAGGGTTTTTCAAAAAATGATGTAACCCTAAGTTGTCGCTATATATCATATATATAGTAGTTAAAAGGAATTAATCAAATCAAAACCTAATTTCATAAAATCCAATATATATATATATATATATATATATATATATATATATATCTTAATTAAGTCTTACTTAATTAATATACATATATATAAATTATCCTTTTAATTTAAATTCGTGATTTAAATACTATTAATCATATTAATATATTTAAATCCTTAAAATTTAAATTTATTCCCTTTAAATTACGTTTCTATGTGTGTGACCCTATAGGTTATTATTACGTTGGCAATAATTTTATAATCATATTATAAAATTATAAACAAAGTGAATTACATCTAGTAATGCATCATCGCTACCCAAGTAATAATAAGATCGATGATTCGATGCAACCTTTTCGTGACCAATGTTTCAATGTAATTTAATCCTTTTAACCTTAATATCCTAGATTAAACTCGAGTCATGGAATGTGTCATACTCTTCATAATTTAATCTGAAGTTTTTTGATCAATGAGTAGACTATATGAAACAAATCACTATTTGAGCATGGCCATGCATTTCATAGTCCTACTCAATCAAGAGGCCTATGGATATCACCCCTAATATATAGGAGAGGTTAAATTCCATCTAGATCACTCATATTCCTCACACGCATTCATGATGTACCCAATAATCATCTTTATAGTCCACCCTATTAAAGGTGACATTTGATGATATCAAAGTACATAAATTCTCGTAGTAATATAGTGATTTGTGTCGGAGGACCATTACATCATTGTCACTATGAGAATCGCTAATGACACTTTGCATAATGTTCCACGAGAATTCTCATGGTGGGTCCGCTCAAAGACATCGTTTTCAAACATGTACCTATGCATCGACTTAATATCTCATATATTTATGACCAATGAGATTTGGTCATCAGTCAATCCACATACTAGTCTCAATGCATCATTGTTGTCCCATCAACAATGATACTCGATTAGGGACATTTAAGAACAATGATACTAATTGTAATTATATAATCTCATGTTCAAGTCACATACTTGAAACTATATAATTTGTATCACTATTCTAAGGAATTTTATTATGTTAACATTTATATAACGCAAGTAAATAAAACCATAATAAAATCATTCATTTATTCAATCAAATATAATATCAAAATGTTAAGCAATTATATCAAATAATTGGCCTCTCTAGGCATAAACTCTAAACAGCCTCCCACTTGCACTAGAGCCAATCACTCATGTATCTAATACCCATGGAACTAGTGTGACCTTCGTGCTTTCGCCGCGACAAAGCCTTGGTCAATGGATCTCGCAACATTATCATCTCGTCAGCACTCTTCCTATATGTACATCTCCTCTATCAATGATTTCACTGGATGAGATGGTACCGCCTAAGTATATGCTTGATCGTTGGTGAGATCCGGGTTCCTTAGCCTCGTGCAATGGCTCCATTATTATCACAAGATAGAGCAACCGGATCAACAATGGTTGGAACAACACCAAGTTCAATGATGAACTTTTTAATCCATACATACCTCCTCGGGTCGCACTAGAAGCAAAGAATATACTCACTCTTCATTGTAGAATCGCACATCGCTCTCGCTTCAACTCTTCCAAACTAACAAAGACCACCATTAAGGCAAAACACAAAACCCGATCGAGACTTATAGTCATCATTGTCCCGAAACTAGCATCGTGGTAACCCTTTATCGCCAGTTCGTTTTCACCTCCATATACCAAGAATGAATCCTTAGTCCTCTTTAGGTACTTGAGGATATTCTCGATCATCGCCCAATGACCTTCACCGATTCGATCGGTATCTCGCTCGTCATGCTCAAAGCATACGAGACATCCGGACGAGTACATATCATTGCATACATGATAGATCCAATTGTCAAGCATAAGGGATCTTTTCATACGCTCCTCATCATCTTGTGATTTAGGACATTGGGCCTTAGAGATCTTTATACCATGAGTCATGGTAAGTGTCCTCTTTTTTTCTCTTGCATGTCGAACTGCTTTCAAAGACTTTATCAATATATGTACTCGACTTAAGTCGAAAGATTTTTCTCGATCTATCTCGATAGATCTTGATACCTAAAATGTAGGTCGTGATCGCCTAAATCTTTCATGGAGAAACATTTTCCTAACCATGTTTTTTACAAATTCAGAATGAAGGAATGTCATTCCTAATAATTAATATGTCGTCAACATATAATACTAGGAATACAATGTGACTCCCACTAACCTTCTTATATACACAAGGTTCATCTTCATTTTTAATAAAACCAAACTCTTCGATCGCTTCATCAAATCAAGATTCCAACTCCGAGAGGCTTGCTTCAATCCATAAATGGATCGCAGCATACTATATACCTTTCCAAAGATCCTTTGATTGACAAAACCCTCAAAGTTGTGTCATGTACACATCCTCAAGGAGATTTCATTAAGGAAAGCAAGTTTTGACATCCATCCGCCAGATTTTGTAATCATAAAAAGGTCGTAATAGCAAGTAAGATCTCGATGGATTTAACCATTGCCATCGGAGAGAAGGTTTCATCATAGTCAACACCTTGAACTTGTTTGTAACTTTTTTTGCTACCAATGACCAGTAGGTTTGTACATTACCATCCATGTCGGCTTTTCTTCTTGAAAACCCACTTGCACCCGATTGGTTTTACTTCTTCGTGGATCAACCAAAGTCCATACTTGGTTAGTATACATGGAGTCCATTTCAGATCTCATGGCTTCAAGCCATCTCTCGTAATCCGTCCATTCATAGCTTTTGGGAAGAAAGTGCTCATCCCGATCTATGAGCATCACATCGCTGCTTTTGAGTCACAAGATATCCATAATATCTCTCTGCTTGGCGTGTCCTACCAGATCTATTTAATTTGTGTAATTTGAGCAGTTCACTTTCCACAACATCTTGTGGTTCCCGCCACGCTCCAACTCAAAGTTCAATGATATTTTGTGGTTCTCTAATTTCTTCGAAGTTCTACTTTCCTCCCATCGCTTCCTTTAGAGACAAATTTCTTTCTAGAAAAAATACCTACTCGAGCAACAAACACTTTGTTCTCGTAAGGTTTGTAGAAATAATACCCTTTTGTTTCCTTTGGGTATCCCACAAAATTACATTTGTCGATTTGGGTCCGAGCTTGTCGTAATCTAGACGCTTTTACAAAAATGCCTCGCAACCCCAAATCTTCATGAACGACATACTAGGACGCTTCCCAGTCCACATCTCATATGGTGTCTTCTCAACCATTTTGTAGGAACACTGCTAATGTGAATGCAAATTGCCTCTCTGTGGCATGACCCCGTAAGCTTATCGAAGATCTCGCATGACTCATCATTGATCGTATCTATGTCCAACAAGGTTCGATTCTCCTCTCGCAGATACACCATTCCATTGTGGTGTTTCTGTGGAGTGAGTCGTGATATAATACCACACCCTTTAGAAGGTCATCAAAGTCTTGGCTTAAGTATTCACCTCCTCGATCGGATCAAGGGCTTTTATGCTTTTGCCAAATTGGTTTTGAACTTCATTCTTGAATTCCTTGAACTTTTCAAAGGATTCGGATTTGTGTCTCATAAGATACACATATCCATATCTCATCAAGTCACAAGAAATGTAATGAAGTAATAAAACCTACCTCTTGCTAATCTAACTCATGGGTCCACATACATCACTATGTATAAGTCCCAATATATCGCTAGCCCGCTCATCGTGTCCAAAGTGAAAGGGCTTTAGTCATCTTGCCTAATAAACAAGATTCACATTTTCATATGATTCAAAATCAAATGAATCCAAAAATCCATCTTTATGGAGTTTTTGATATGCTGCTTTCATTTATATGGCCCAAACGACAATGCTGTAGAGATATGCTTGATTTGAATCATTTGATTTAAATCGCTTTTGTATTTATGTTATAGATAGGCATTTCCAAATCAAGAATATAAAGACCATTAAACAATTGTGCAACACCATAGCATATATCATTTAAGTAAAACGAACAACGATTGTTCTTTATTATAAATGAAAACCTTTTTGTCCAAACAAGAAATGTAAATAATGTTTTTTGCTTATAAGCAGTACAAAATAACAATCTTCTAATTCTAAAACTAGCCCAGAGGGCAAAGATAAATGATAAGTTCCTACGGCCAAAGCAAACAACTTTTGCTCCATTCCCAACACGTAGGTCAACCCTCCTTTTGGTTAAAGTCCTACTCCTTCAAGTTCCCCGCACATTAACACAAATGTGAGAACCACATCCAAAGATCCAATACCCATGATGTAGAAGTAGACAAATTGACTTCTATAACATATATACCGAAATCAAGTCCCACTTCCTTTTTTTTTCTTCACTTCTTCCAAATAAGCAAGACAATTCCTCTTCCAAAGGTCCCGTGTTTTCCACAAAAGTGACAATCACCTTCTTTAGCCACCCCGCCTTTAGGCTTTAAAGTCTGCTTGGTTTTGAAATCGGGTTTGGCACCAGATTTAGATCCTATCTTCTTCTTCGCCTTTCCAATTTCCCTTAGCATTCCCTTTGCACCATCATTATGGGAGCGGGTCCCCGCCTTTTTCATGTTGTTTCTGCAGCTTCTAACATGCTCAACAACTCAAGAAGGGGTTTTCAATTTCATTCATAAGATAATTCATAACAAATCGAGAGTGTCGTTATTCAAAGATTGTAAAACAAGATCGCATTGGGCTTCCTGAGTGATTGGAAAACCCAACCTATCAAGGTACTCAATATACCCAATCATTTTTAAGACATGTGGACCAACCGGATCACGCTCACCCATCTTGCAAAGTTGATACAACGCCTTGCTTGTATCATACCTCTCTCCGCCGAGCATGCCCTTCAACAATTCTCGAGATGCTCGATCATCTCATAAGCATCCATCAACTCATGTTGCTTCAAGCTCAAAGCCGCTCATGGTTGCTAGCAAGATGAGACAACTCACGCCCAGAGCATCATCTTGATGCTTCTTGTAAGCATTATGCTCCGTGACGCAGCAAGTTGATAAATGTATGGGTGCCGCAAGAATGGGCCCATCAAGGACATATAGCTTACGCCTTGTTTGAGGACAATCCTCAAGTTTCTCGTGCTACCAAGGAAATTAATCCCACTCAAATTTTGTCCTTCTCAAGGACTGATCGTAGTGAAAGACTACTTGTGTTGTTGTTGTTTGCCATTGATATCTACAATTTATAAGTGCCAAAATAATAAGTTAAATTGCAGAGTTGATATTATGTAATTGATAATAGTACATTCAAAATATACCTCCCACTATTTTATTCAAATCAATAGCCCTAACCATTAATTTGGAAAGCATTTTCTATTAAATCTTTCTAGTGAGCCAAGATCCATATTTCATTATGACTTAAGTTAGCTTTGGCTAATCTCTTAAACCACAATTATTTAGGTAGACAACCCTTTTGTCAATTATATCATATATAACTCTTGGATAGTATGGTAAACAACAATTATTTCTAGTCCATCTAATCGTACCTACCAAACTCTATGCCTCTAAGTTCACAATCCTATTGAGATAACTTAGTTAAGTCAGCCCAATGATTTTAACAGTTTTGATATCACAATTATCCTATCGATCTTACCTAGATAAATAGGGTACTTTGCTTTTGGCAAACCTACATCTATCGATCAAGGTCTTCAATGAGTGTTATTCATCGAAGGCATCCGATTTAGACTTAATAATTTAATGAGGGATTTTTTATTAAAAATTTAGATCTCACCAATTTTAATCTTATTAAGCATGCACATTATTTATCATATCATATCACATACAAGCATAAATAAAGTGCAAAATTAAATGTGTCACGCTTATGGCCCAATCCAATCGTCAATCTTTTCAAGTTAATGAAAGATCAAGGTCAATCTAAGGTGGTAAAAGATCTTAAAATAAATAGCTTCCTCGATCTTCCTCACATGTGTCTCCTCTCCATCATCATCTTTCCATCATGTTCTCCATCTCGACATCTTCATCGATTATGATTATTACATGATGATAAAGAAACCTCGAAGTTACATTCGAGGGGATTTAGATGAGAAGAGAATATTACATTAGAATTTATAGAAAGGCACTACATGCAAGCCGTATTTCAAAACCAAAACCACTAACCTATGGGTCAAAAGGCCATAATCAGGCACCATGCATATCACAATAAGCACATAACAATTTATATATAATTAAAGAAAAACTATATATAACATATGGGGACACGACCATCGTATGCCACGACGGGGTCCAAGGGGGGTGGGGGTCTCCAAGTGGGTAAGTCAATGGGGGCCATACTCGAATTTTTTTGAACTACAATCAGACAGAATTTTTCCAAATGATTCTCTCAAATATTTTTTAATCATATATTTAATCCACCAAAATACTCATAATAACAATACACCCAGATCATATCATATATATGTCCAGCTTTCAATTAATCATACTAAATCAAATTTTCATGCCTCTAATCCAATTGTAACATAATTCATATATCGTTATTACGCCCATTTAAGATACAATTAATGTAACTTCATATACATGCATATCTATTATCGATATTCATAATACCGTAAAAATACCGACATATATGTATATCATATACTCAATTTCAGATCGATAAAATTGTATCATCATATATCATATATATCGAAAAACAATATAATCAATTTCAGATCGTAAAATTGTAACATCACATATCATATATATCAAAAACAATAAAACACGTTAATCAATTAATCGCTTTTCGCAAGTAGCTCGATACCACCGTAGGGTTTTCACACGTAAACGCAAAGGAAAATAAACCAATTTAAAGCAAATTCAAACCCAAAACAGATCCATGAAAAATGTAAATTAATTCAAAGGGTTTAGATATTATACCGATTATGAAAGAAAGTTCAAAATGGCTTCAATCCTTTACGTTAATCCAATCGTAATCGCTACTACTACTAAGAGATCCACATCGAACGCCGCATCTAACCGTCGAACGATTCTCGCAATAAAGGGATCGCGCAGATTAGCCACCAAAGGAAATAGGATTTTGAACTGCTTTTTCTCTAGTCTCTCTCTAAGAATGCTTAGGTTTTTCAAAAATGATGTAACCCTAAGTTGTCGCTATATATCATATATATAGTAGTTAAAAGGAATTAATCAAATCAAAACCTAATTTCATAAAATTATAATATAATTATATATATATATATATATATATATATATATATATTATATATCTTAATTAAGTCTTACTTAATTAATATACATATATATAAATTATCCTTTTAATTTAAATTTGTGATTTAAATACTATTAATCATATTAATATATTTAAATCCTTAAAATTTAAATTTATTCCCTTTAAATTACGTTTCTATGTGTGTGACTATATAGTTATTATTACGCTGGCAATAATTTTATAATCATATTATAAAATTATAAACAAAGTGAGAGCGCATCTAGTAATGCATCATCGCTACCCAAGTAATAATAAGATCGATGATTCGATGCAACTTTTTTCGTGACCAATGTTTCAATGTAATTTAATCCTTTTAACCTTAATATCCTAGATTAAACTCGAGTCATGGAATGTGTCATACTCTTCATAATTTAACTGAAGTTTTTTGATCAATGAGTAGACTATATGAAACAAATCACTATTTGAGCATGGCCATGCATTTCATAGTCCTACTCAATCAAGAGGCCTATGGATATCACCCCTAATATATAGGAGGGTTAAATTCCATCTAGATCACTCATATTCCTCACACGATTCATGATGTACCCAATAATCATCTTTATAGTCCACCCTATTAAAGGTGACATTTGATGATATCAAAGTACATAAATTCTCGCAGTAGTAATATAGTGATTTCGTGTCTGGAGGACCATTACATCATTGTCACTATGAGAATCGCTAATGACACTTTGCATAATGTTCCATAGAATTCTCATGGTGGGTCCGCCCAAAGACATCGTTTCAACATGTACCTATGCATCGACTTAATATCTCATATATTTATGACCAATGAGATTTGGTCATCAACAATCCACATACTAGTCTCAATGCATCATTGTTGTCCCATCAACAATGATACTCGATTAGGACATTTAAGAACAATGATACTAATTGTAATTATATAATCTCATGTTCAAGTCACATACTTGAAACTATATAATTTGTATCACTATTCTAAGGAATTTTATTATGTTAACATTTATATAACGCAAATAAATAAAACCATAATAAAATCATTCATTTATTCAATCAAATATAATATCAAAATGTTAAGCAATTATATCAAATAATTGGCCTCTAGGGCATAAACTCTAACATTTCTGGGACTTCAATCCCATCTCGGTCATCTCACCGTGTTTGATCATTTCGGAAAATGGTTTGCCAATACCGGCCTAGAACTCTTTCATAGAAAGGAGTTTCTGACATCTATGAAGGTCATGACCATTTCGATTCCGTCATGGAAGGAATAACTTGAGCAAAGAAGGCGTCCACCTTTGAGCATACTCTAAATGACTCATTAAATCTGTTTCTTGACCTTGGTAATTTGGTACCGGTCAGGAGCCATTTGAGATTGAAAACTGTATTGAGTAAGGAAGGCGTGAGCCAGCTCTTCCCATCTATGGATATTAGAGTTGTATAATCTGGTATACCATGAACGGGCTTCTCCAGTCAGACTTTTCTGAAACAACTGCATTCGGAGCTTTTCATTTTTCGCGTAAGACCCAAGTTCTCCAATGAACACCTTTAAATGTGTATAAGGATCCCCTAATCCGTCATATTTCTCAAAATTAGGGGTCTTGAATTTCTCTGGATATTGAACAGCAGGAAATATGCAAAGGTCTGTAAATGAAACACTACCATGGGTTCCAATCCCTTTGAGAACGCAAATAGTTTCTTCCATTTGAAGGACCTTCTTCCTGATATCACCGGTGTCTGGATCTCCTTTGAGATTGGTTTTTTCAGGGTCTTTGTTGGTTGTATCCAACTGATGTTCTAGAATTGTTTTTCCAGACCTTGAACTCCTCCTTGTGTAGAGGATTCTGTATATATAGATATCTTCGTACCCTGAGTAGACTGGTCTAATTCTTTTAGTAAAACAGCCAAGTCTGTGATTTGTTTACTCAATCCGTCAAATTCTTCTCAGGAGACAGTATTAGACTGGTGAGAAGAAGACATGATTGGCTGTAGGCTCACGGCCTTTTTTGATTTTGAGCGAGTAACAGGCCCAATTGCTTCCCTACAAAAGACTTACGTAGTTTAGTCTTAGGGTAATATAAATGTTATCATAACATGTCCGTTTAGGAATTTTGTCATGTAAAACCGGTTGTTAATTGATAACATATCATGCATGCACAGATATTCTCCATATTTTCCATTACATATGGATGAACATGGAATAAATTACAAGTAAATGCTTTTACAAGTAATTGAAAATGGAAAGTATGAAGAGACTTCCCTCCGCGTTTGGTTTATCAGAGGCTGACCTATCTTAGGGTTAATCTCGCGGCATTTTGACATGAAGGTTCCTAGATCATCGCATTCTACTTGATGGGAAGTTAATTTGGTCGTTCAACTGGAGCGAATCTAAGTGGTGCCTTTCCTGAGCCCTGGGGAATCATTCTTCCCACGAGTCCGAAGAATCAAACAAGCGGGATAGCCTCTGGTGGAGGGACCATACAACATACATTCACATACAACGTGTCTCACCGTTTATGCAAAATGATGACATGTGCGAAGCACTAATATTACAGATAAATATTTAGCAGTGCAGTAATTAAGATGAATTCGTACACATTCATCATAAATGTAAATGCAACATTCACACACAAGCATATAATAATTTTGAACAGCTTGAAATAGCGGCTTAAGCCCTCTTACTGGAGTCCCTAGCAGAGTCGCCACCTGTCGACGTCGGGATTTTTAAGTGTTCCTTTTCGTTACTTGTTCTTTGGTGTTCTCATGTTAATATGAGATTTGTTTGAAAAAAGAAGTGAAAAAGGTCCGACATGTATAATGTTGACGATTTGACTTTAAGAGTCGCCAGTTGGTGTATTTAACTAGTTGCACCAATGCAACCGAAAAGGTTTGCACATTGACCCAGTGTTTAGACACTGCTAGACGGGTCTGTGAAACTGAGATTCATTTTGGATCCGGGGGCTTGATTATGCGAAGGGAAGGTGTTAGGCACCCCCTGACATCCGTGTTACCACGGTGACCACCACTTTTCAAAGAAATTGTTATATGAATGTGTGTTTGTGTGTGTGTGGATCAATGTGCAGTTATTTAAAAGTATTGCGAGGCCTCGTTCGCACATATATACACAAGGTTTGAATTTTATAAAAAAAATCAGTTTTAACCAAGATACAGCAATGACATTTTGTAAAAGAGGTTTTTCAAACCCTGTGCTCAATAGGAATTGAGACCTTTTCATACTTCCATTTTATTATTAAATGTTCGGCTTGTTTTCTTTTATTTTCTAGATGCAAAGCATTCTCGAGAAAATAATCTACAGCAGTGCCGAGCTCCTCATGGGCATGACAGCCATCCAAGGAAATTAAGACACCGTAAAATAATATACAGGCTACTTACAGCTGGAAAATGTCCATCATGGAAACCGAATCTAGATTCAGTAGACTGAACCTGTGATCACATGATTCCTAGGCTCACATGATACTGTAATTTGTATGGAAAGCAGTAAGCAGTTATATATATAAAAGCTATAAATAAATATATATATATATATATATATATATATATACACACATGATCAACCTCCACGAAGCAAACTCCAGGCGTGACAAAATGTAAATAAAGCTGTAAAAGCGATCAACTGCCACGAAGTAAACTCCAGGCAGGACAGAATGTAAATAAAGCTGTAAAAGGCCACGAAGTGAACTTCAGGCCCGACAGAAATGTAAAATATATATATATATATATATATGTGTGTGTGTGTGTGTGTGTGTGTGTGTGTGTGTGTGTGTGTGCAGATATACATATATATAAGAAGTAAACGCACTGGATGTGAATCCAAGCTCATCGGATATGTCCGACAGCAATTATATATATGTATATATATATAAGCGATTAAACACACTGGATGTAAATCCAGGCTCATCGGATATGTCTGACAACAATTATATATATATATATATATATATATAAAGCAATTAAATGCACCGGATATAAAATCTAGGCTCATCGAATGAGTCGACTACGCTTTATATATAAAAGTATATATATATATATATAAAAGCAATTAAACGCTCGGGCATCAAGTCAGAGGCTTAATCGAGGCATAACTCGATAATGTTAGTCCATATATGAAATATATACATATATATAAGTATATATATATACAGACAGAAATGAAAACCATGGACCGAAGTCCGGGCAAACACACTCACACGACTCTCAACGTGTACAACAGTGTGTGCTAATATGAGAAGAAGACTTTATAGAATATAAGAAGGCTTACAGTGGGCTACCAAAGTAGACTTATATGACCTTAAATGGATAAACACTCAGCTCCCGCCGAATAAAAGATAGCTATATGTGAGCTAACTAGTGTTTAGAAGTGAGGAAACACTCAAAAGATGTGTATGCAGAGTAAAATGGACAGGGCTTCCTCACCATTTTCCCTCTCTCTTCCTCTCAAATGGCTGACCCCAAGGCTTGTATATATAGACGGATGGCCACAGGTACACCTGCGGCAGCCCAGTTGTACCTGTGACTGGTCCTGATGCATCTGAACCTCGCAGGTCCTATCGTATTGTAGTATGTGCACTCATGCATTGTAATGTCCACTCGAACTTGCAGAACATCAATTCGAGCATCTGAACGAGGTATATCTGACCTTCTTCGGACCGCTTGTGTCGAGAGTTATGCAATAACATGGATTAGAGGTTGTACGAAGTCAGGAAGAGGGGTATATGCCCATGGTCTTCAAGCTTCAAATTCTATCCGAAGTACTACCACGCGTAAAAGTCACTCGGGATTGTCAATCCTCGGCTCTTGTGGGACATTGTTGGATGTATGTATGTATGAAGTGTTGAGACGATGTGTCATTGTCAATGGAACAAGATGACGTTTGACTCCTCATCGGGGTTATCGCCGGTTTGAGTTGAAAGTAGACGTTGCTCAGGGTTACAGCTAAGATTGGACTACTTGTTGGTATGCCGCGATATCATCTTGTTGATATGGTAAGATGACGTGGTGACTCCTCACCGGGGTTATCGCCGATTTAAGCAGAAAGCAGACGTTGCTCAGGGTTACATCTGAGATTGGACTGCTGCTTGTTTGTATGTATCACTGTCATCTTGTGGATGTTCCTATCTGCCCGTTGTCAAATCCGGGTCTGAGGTGTGTGTGCCTCGACAGGATGTCTGAGATTGAAGATGATTGCATATGTTTGAAACAAGCATTTTCGGGGTTATCGCCGAATCGCAATGACACATCTCTTGGGGCTATCACCAAGGATGGGGTTCTTACTCGATGTTGTCTACGGGACTAGAACTAAGCGTCGCTGTGTTATCGTTGAGACAGAACTGTCATCTCCGGTGTTGTTGTTGGTCTTTTGATCTGCATATCTCGGGGTTATCTCTGAGATTGGAAATGACATTCCTGGTGTGTGTTCTGGGTTTGAGATGATATTCCTGGTTTGTGTTCCAGGTTGAAGCTGAACTTCCGGTAGTATCCAGAATGGATGTAAGCTGTCTTTCAGGGTTATCTCCAAAAGATGAATCTACCCTCCTGCAGTGTTAGTAATAGGAGTGCAGAAAATTTTGAGTGTCTACACATATGATCTTCTACTCAATGCGTCAGCTACCACGTTCACTTTCCCACGATGGTATTGAATGGTACGATCGTAATCTTCAACAGCTTGAGCCAACGTCTTTGGCGCATGTTACGTTCATTTTGGTTGAAGAAATATTTAAGGGCTTTAGAAATGGGTTTTGTACTGGGGTCTATACAAAATTCGCTTTCACGCTCTGGGGGTAGGCCAGGAAGTCTTCAAGAATACGTTACAAAATTTATTAACAATAGTAATATCATTCAAAACTGTGACTCTCATCCCAAGACTTTGATAGCACGTCACATTGATACCTATCAACTTGCCACCGTTATTCACGATGTCGCCTACAAAAAGTCTGGCTTCGGTGCATACCACACAAGGAAGTTAACAACGAAAGGATCGGGGCTCTTTACTTACAGCTTGATATAACAATGATTAACTTTAGTGGTTTGGTAGCTTGAATTCGCATAATAGGTTGGCTAGGAATATGAAAGCTAACAACCTTACGAAAAGCATGATGAGTAGTTAACCAATCGATTTCTAAAATCACATCAAAGGCAAGTATTTTCAAAGAAATAAGATCAACAGGTAATGTGAAATTGTCGATTTGAATCAAACAAGATTAATAAACAGTGGAGGTAACGAAGGTTTCTGCTAATGAAGTTTCAACCAATAAGTCAAATCTAACTTCTCCTGATTTAAATTTAAACGTTGAGCGCAAGCACGAGAGATAAAAGAATGGGTAGAACTGGTATCTAATAAGGTATAGACTTCGCAAGAATTTATAATTAACTAACCCGCGTTAACTTCGTTCAGGTTACTCGCTTTTTGAGAAGTCACGAAAAAGGCTCTTCCTAAAACCACCGACTTTGTTTTGTCTGTATCTGCCTTTGGTGCCTCCATCCTAGCTGAACTTGTCTTCGGTGAATGACAAAATCGGGCTAGCTGACCTTCTCTTCCACAATTATAACATGTTTTGGACGGCAACGCGTAGTTTGAACTGATGTGTCCCTCCCCTACGCATTTGAAGCATATGATAGGTGGTCGTTCTCCTTCCTTAACAACAGGTGCTGGTGCTGACGTCTTTCCATCATTATTGAATTTCCTCTTCTTGAAATGTCAACTCTTATTGTTTTGTCCATGATTACCACCGAAGTGGTTACCATTTCTGGCATGTTGATTCCCTCCACGCTTATTTTCACCGCTTCGATGACTATTATTGCTGGTATTATCATTTTTTCGGCTGCTCTCTTTTGGTTAGGTTGACTCATTATCGCGCTCCAATAACTGAGCCCTATTAAAAATATCTGAATACAAACACAGTTTATGAGAGATAAGATATTGACGTATCTCGGGTTTTAAACCTCTTAGAAACATTCGCATCATTCTCTCCTCATTATCAACCAAATGGGACGCAAACCGGGACAATTCGGTAAATTTGGCTTCGTACTGCGATACGGTCATGTTATTTTGCTCCAGCTTGATGAACTCTACCTCTTTTATGTGACGAATACTTTCGGGAAAGTACTTGTCATTGAACAATTCTTGGAACTTCTCCCAAGTCATCTTCAGTGCGGCAGGTTGAGTATGCTTTACAGATTCCCACCAGTAATCTACATCTGCTAGTAACATGAAGGTGGAAAAGGGAACCTTTTGCTCCTCGAAGCTTCCCAAGACATCAAATATCTTGCAGATCTGTTTTATCCACGTCTCTGCCTTAAGTGGTTTTGGCTCTCCAAAAAACTCTGGTGGTCCCAGTTCCTTGAACTTCTTAGTGGTGACCGTCCGAGAGTTGCCAGTGTTTCCATTTGCATTTTAGACAGTAGTCTCTCTTGCCTAATGCTGCATGAATTGTAGAAAGCCTCTGAACATTCCATCGTTCATCATTTGGTCAGTGTTGTTGTTTGCATGAGGATTATCGCCTTCCTGATGCACATTATCCTGATTATTGATCTATGGAGACTCAACGGTCTCCTGTGCTCCATTGATGTTCTCAACATTCTCGAATGTCATTTTCAAATACTTCCACAAAATAAGGGTTAATTAACATATCACATATTATCCCTATACTCTGACCGACCAATTAAATACCAAATAAACTTTGGTAGGTCAAACTAGTGAAGGAATTCCCCGTCTCTCCCCTCCTAGTTCTTGTCTCACATCTCAGCCAGGGATCATATCCCTAAGCTTTGATACCAACTATGACATCCCCAAAATAGGTATACATCACCTATTTTGAGTCGCCAAATACATGGTAGAGAATACAAATACAATCTTTAATATACAACAAGAGAGCTGTGAGTTTTAATACAAATATTGTCTTCTAGACAATTTCCACTCTCACAATAAGTCTTCATTACATTTATTGTCACACTATTTAACAGAATAGTGAGGACTACTAATACTATCATCCGGGACACCACTCCCGTTCCCGACTAGTCCCGCCACGTTCTCATTTCCTGAGAGAAAAGTGAAAGAAAGGGTGAGCTCAACTAGCCAAGAAGAAATATTATGACTAAGATAATGTAGAATAAATTATCATTAGTCTTCAACAATGTTAAACTGATAAAATATAATAGACATCAAGTTTAACTGCAGCGGAACAAGCAATCCATTAAAAGAGTCAAGTAGAGAATAAAATCTATTATCTTTTATGATTTAAAAGGTTTTTCATCACTTTTATCGCTGGGACTCAGCTTAATAAATAAACCACATCATCCCTGCTCTACGGCCAAGGATATTCATTAGTATCACAACCACAAATTATCCATGCAATATGGGCCAAGGATATTTGTGTATTCATCAATGGTCATGATCATGCCAACAACTGTCCATTAATGCACTACGGGCCAATGAGGACTTTTACCACATCATTTGTAACATTACGGTCATGATTATACCGAATAATCCCTCGTCATAATCATACCAAGTCCATCTATGCACTACAGGCCACAGATGACTTTCGACATATATAAACATGAGGATGATGACAATGATATAAGAATTCAATAAAACAAGTTCAAGAATTAATTTACCCAGGAACTAATAACGTCCAAATTGTCAACATGATACTTCTTTGTAAAGTAAAATTCAAGAATGCTCAGAAGAATATTTCCATGAAAAGATACTGGATGAAGCGCAAATATCAAGGATATTCCACTAATTTCATGGAATATAGAAGTCAAAACTTTAACCAACTGAGTATAATAAAGAATGGAATAACAAAAGAAATCACTAGGCATGCGGTACTTCGCATAGACAGGTTATTCCAACAGGATAATAAATAACGGAACCAGGTCAGGCGTAATATGCACCGACATGATATTCCAACAGAATAATAAAGCATGGAATAACAACAGAAATCACCATGCATGCGGTACTTCGTATAGACAGGTTATTCCAACAGAATAATAAATAATGGAATAACAGAAGAATTTCACCAAGTATAGGGTAGCCCGCGTAAATAGGTTATTCTAACAGAATAATAAAGACTGGAATAACATAAGTTCTCTTCATGAATATAAAAAAAATACCCATTACCTTATAAAGAAGAGTACTCCGACGGTAGGGCGGGGATATACTTGAAGAAACTTGCACTACGCTCAAAGCTTTCTGAAACGCTAAAGAAAGACGCTCAAGATTATAGAAGAAGAATTCTCTCTACAGTTTCTCTCTCTAGAGTTTCAGTGAATTCGTAAGAAATAATGAAGGAATGAGCTTCTATTTATAGAAGAATGGACTGAATAGTAACCAATCCATGAACGGTCCAGATTGATTTACTTTTAAACAGACGGTCCAGATTGGTTATATTAAAATATAATATATTCTATTTATAATCTAATAAAACGAATAACTTTATAAAAGTATTTTGTTTTATTTAAAAAGATTTTACTATACAAACACTATACAGGCACTATGCAAATACTATGCATAATAAAATATAATATATTCTAATTATTGTTTAATAAAATAGATAACTTTACAAAAGTATTCTATTTTATATAAAAAGATTTTACTATTAGCCTAATAAAATGAATAACTTTATAAAAGTATTTTGTTTTATATAAAAAGCTTTTCTGTTTTATTACATTAATAATACTAATAAAACAAAACTTCATCATCATTATCATAATTCACACTATTAATCAACTAGGTCGTTCCCAGGAAAGAGGGGCTTTCCAATAAGGATTTCTCCCTATTAGCGCGCAATTAGGTGACCAAACCTCTCCTTGATAGAACTTCTAGACATCGTTAATATTGTAAATAATAATATTAATAACTTCATTATCTCAATTATTGATTTAATAATATATAAAATATCGACAATAATTGAATCAAATAACGTGAGATACTATACAACAATTACTGAAGCAATAATTGAACAAAACTGAGTGACTTCTCACGTAAGCATCAATAATCAATACCATGTGCTACTATGCAACCACGCGTATTCCTGTACTTTTAACACCGGGTGTTTCAGCGATTAACGGTAAAACTTCCGCCATTATTTTCATAAAATATTTTTGTCGTTTTTCTCAATCCGACAATAATTACATTAGGATCCACCAATGATTGTGCCTTCGCATTTACGAATATTCCTGTTAAAATGAATATTCCCCACCAATCGAATATTATATAACAACTTCATGTACTTTTGCAAAATTATAAATATTACCCACAACTATAACATTATATCAAATCCACACCATAATATTCAAAAAAAATATTTTGAGAAATTTAAATCTTTATTCATAAACTTTGGGGTCTCACATATTTAGGCAATTCTAATTCTTTAATTGTTATTATTTCTGCTTCACTTAACGAATTGTAGGAAGAAAAGTTGTTGAGACTACTTAGAGAACATAAATCGGCTATAGGATGGACAATCGCGAATATCAAGGGAATCCGCCCATTCTTTTGCATGCACAAAATTTTGATGGAAGACGATGCAAAACCGATAGTGGAGCAACAGAGACGGCTCAACCCAAACATGATAGAAGTAGTGAAGACAGAAATCCTAAAATAGTTGGATGCGGGTATCATCTACCCAATTTTTGACAGTAAGTGGGTTAGTCCGGCTCAATATGTACTGAAAAAGAGAAGAATGATCGTGGTACAAAATGATGACAATGAGCTAATTTTGACAAGGACAATGACTGGTTAGAGGGTTTGCATGGATTACAGGAAGTTGAATAAAGCGACCCGCAAAGATCACTTTCATTTGCCCTTTATCGATTAAATGTTGGACAGATTAGCCAAACACAAGTACTACTGCTTATTGGATGGATATTCGGGATATAATCAGATTGTCATTGCCCCTGAAGATCAAGAGAAGACTACTTTCACATGCCCATACGGCACATTCTCATTCAGGAGAATGTCGTTCGGCTTGTGTAATGCACCCGCTACCTTCTAATGGTGTATGATGGCCATTTTCTCAAACATGGTGGAGAAAACCGTGGAAGTCTTCATGGATGACTTTTCTGTCTATGGAGACAATTTTGATGCTTGTCTAGAGAATTTGGTGATGGTGTTACAAAGATGCACAGACACGAATTTGGTACTTAACTGGGAAAAGTGCCACTTCATGGCTGAAGAAGGCATAATTTTGGGGCACAAGGTCTCGGCTCAAGGATTAGAGGTTGATAAAACGAAGATGGAAACGATTGAAAAACTTCCTCCACCAAGTTCAGTCAAGGGAATTCGAAGTTTCTTGGGACATGCCGAGTTTTACAGAAGATTTATAAAAGACTTCTCTCAAATTGCAAAACCTTTGTGTAGTATTTTAGAGAAGGATTCGGTTTTTAAGTTTGATGAGGAGTGTAAATTGGCAATCTAGCTATTGAAGAAGAAATTAACTTCAGCTCCCGTAATCGTCGCACCGAATTGGAATATGCCCTTCGAGTTAATGTGTGATGCAAGCGACTATGCGGTTGAGGCTGTTTTGGGTCAACGCCGAGAGAAGGTATTTCATGCCATATACTATGAAAGTATAACACTTACGGAGACTCAAATGAATTACACAACTACGGAAAAAGAATTACTTGTAGTAGTATATGCTTTCGATAAATTTTGGGCATATTTGATCGGAACAAAGGTCGTAGTTTACACGGATCACTCGGCTATTCGGTACTTAATTTCAAAAAAAGATGCTAAGTCGCGCCTTATCAGATGGATTCTCCTTCTCCAAGAATTTGATTTGGAAATAAAAGATAGAAAGGGGACGGAGAATCAAGTTGCAGATCATTTGTCAAGGCTGGAAAATTAGGGTAAAAAGGAAGAGGACAGATGTGTAATTAATGAATCATTTCTGGATGAGCAGCTATTTGGGATCAATACGGAATTCCCATGGTATGCGGATTTCGCTAAGTATCTAGTGAGAAACATCCTTCCCCCCGATCTTACATGTCAGCAGAAAAAGAGATTCCTACATGACGTCAAGTGGTACATGTGGGATGAGCCATACCTATTCAAATAGTGCGCCGACAAGATGATTAGAAGGTGTGTGCCATACAGTAAGGTGAATAGTATATTGCATGAATGTCATTCGTCTGCGTACGGGGGACATTATGGTAGCGAGAGAACAGCAGCAAAAGTGCTTCAAGCTGGGTTTTATTGGCCTACATTATTTAAGGACGCCCACTAGTTTGTTAAAAGTTGTGATAGATGTCAAAGGGTGGGCAACATATCGAAAAGGAATGAGATGCCACTACAAATAATCTTGGAAGTTAAAATTTTTGACGTTTGGGGAATTGATTTTATGGGGCCATTTCCATCATCATTCGGTAATCAGTATATATTGCTTGCAGTTGACTATGTATCAAAATGGGTTGAAACCGCAGCACTCCCAACTAACGATGCCAAAGTGGTTCTCAAATTCTTGCAGAAGAATATTTTTACGAGATTTGGCACGCCAAGAGCTATTCTAAGTGATGAAGGTAGTCACTTCTGCAATAGATTGTTTACAGCTCTCTTGGTAAAGTATGGGGTCAACCATAAGGTACCTATAACATACCATCCCCAAATAAGTGGGCAAGCTAAATTTTGAACAGGGAGGTGAAGAGAATCTTGGAAAAGGTGGTAAACCCGAATAGAAAGGATTGGTCTCTCAGATTGGACGATGCACTATGGGCCTACCGAACTGCGTACAAAACACCAATTGGTATGTCACCATATCGATTGGTTTATGGTAAAGCATGCCACCTGCCTGTGGAGTTACAACACAAAGCCTACTGGGCTATTCAGAAACTGAACTTTGATCAAGCAGTTGTGGGTGAAAAGAGGCTACTTCAGCTAAATGAGCTCGATGAATTCCGACTACAAGCTTACGAGAACTCGAAGTTATACAAAGAAAAGGTCAAGAAATGGCACAACCAGAAAATCATATAGAGAACGTTCGAGCCGAGTCAGTACTACTATTCAACTCAAGGTTGAGGTTGTTCCCAGGGAAGCTAAAATCATGATGGTCGGGTCCATTCACCATCAAAAGAGTTTTCTCACATGGCGCCATTGAACTCTACAATAGGAATACATTGGAAACATTCAAGGTCAACGGTCAATGGTTGAAGCATTATTGGGGTGGCGAATCCAAAACAGATGTCATCGCAATCACATTATCTGACGTACCATAAATAGGGAGTAGTCAGCCTGAACGACTTAAAATCAAGCACTAATTGGGAGGCAACCCAATCATACTTTTATTTTTTCATATTTTTTTTCATAACCGTCAAATTATAGTTTAGAATAGTTAGTAATATAGAATAAGTTCATGTACTAGTTAGTTAAGTTGCATGTTCTTGATAATCTCTCCATCATGTTTAAAATTTACTTACATTTATGTTTCATGGTATGGCAGGGTCTTAAAATAATCATGTTTGGGGGTTGAAGTATAGAAATAAGCAAAAAGTGCCCAGTTAATAGAAACCACCCCCGTCGGGGTGGGCCCATTCACGCCTAACCCCGTCGAGGTGGGGGTCTCTCAATCCAGATTACAGTGTGCATGCCTGCCGGGGTGGGCTTAATAAGCTTACTACCCCCCGCCGGGGCAGGGGTCCTGAAATTCGAACAGGCTTGTTCGGCAGTTACATGTTGTGCCCAATCATACTTCTTCATCAATTACAACTTCCATCCATTATACCCACTATCTACCCACGATTTTGGCAACTTACACTCCATCTTCCCACTTCATTAACACAATTACCCACTAACCCATTACTTCACACCACCACCTTACACCATCCTGTCATATCTATATATTCACACCCTCACAACCCTAGTTCACCACATATATTCAAATCAAACTCAAATAGCCACGAATTAGGGTTCTTAGTGAGGGAATGCATATTGCACTTTAAAGTGAGTCACTTATCTTCAAATTATTCATCTTCTATCACCATAATTACCACAAAATCATCAAGTTTGGGGATAAACCACTGTGCACACCAAGTGTTCGACAGTTTGTGTGAGTGAAGTTTAGGGGGGAATTAGTGTTGTTAAGGCTTCCGAAATTCAATGGCATCTAAGCCCGCATTAAAGAGGCAATGGGGAGAGTTCCATAATAACACCACCATCACGAACCTTCGACTGACGCAAATTTATAAGTGTCGCCGCCGCCGACGACCGTTACAACTACATGGCAACAAAAGCACTCACACCGGAGCGGGGGTTGGAACCGGACCATGTCGATGGTGAGATGATGCAACAGATATATCAGAAAGGCTGGAACAAGTTCACAGAGGAACCCGAGGCCGCCGTTGTAAGTGTGGTCAAGGATTTTTATACTAACGCCGAGGACAAGGCCCCTTTCAACGCTTTTGTACGTGGAAGATTAGTCCCTTTCAGTGCCGATGCCATCAACATATATTATCAGTTATGGGTGCCTCGACATTGCAATTATGCTCACTTACGTGACAATGATCCTGATTATGAGACCATTCTGAAGGAAATGACTAAACTGGGCACAAAATGGATCAAGGATCAAAAAGGGGGTACGGTTTTTCACAGCAAAGATCTCAGTAGATATGGCAAGATATAGTATGCATTCTTGTGTGCCAAATTATTTCCATCCACACACACGTCCGACGTGACCAAGGAGAAGGTTATGCTCTTGTATACCATTGTACAAGATTTCATCATCGACGTCGAGGCAATAATCAATTTCTCAATCTGACGGTGCTTACGAGGACATTTCTCGGGCGGCTTGCCACACCCGTCACTCATTTGTGGGTTGTGTAGGAAAGCGGGAATTTGATGGTCCGATGATGAACCTGCCCTGATGTCGTTTCAAACACTAGATTCGAGAATGATTGCGTGGTACTCGGTGTGGGAAGGCGGCAAATCACATCCGAGAGGATTATGCTTTGTATTTCCCTCAGCTTCGGAGGATGAGGCTGAGGCTGAAGATACTTCGAATGATGACGAGTTTCAGGAGGATGCACTGATGGGAGAACAAGGAGTAGAGGAGGTACCATAGTCCGAGGCAATATCTAGCCCTCAGTTCTTCAGCTTTTAGCGACAAGTGGTTGAGCAAAATAAGCAAACACGACAAGAGATGAGGCAACTCACAGCTAGACAGGACCACATGTTTGAGGCTATGAACCTATCATTCGCATCATTGAACGCGACGCTCCAAAGCTTCAATCCTAATGCTCAATACCCTTACCAACAGCCAGCCCCAATGCCACAATTTCCACCAAGTGACACTGATGAATAAGAACACACACCACCACCCCAGGCGTAAGATATTACACGGAAGTCCTCATATTTTACTTGCTTTATCTATACAATGAGGGCATTGTAATTTTCAAGTTTGGGGGATTTAATTTCATGTTTGCATTTCATGTTTGCATATTTAAGTTCATTAGCTAGGTTTGCATAGTAGTTTATTATTTAGTTTAGGTTTATCAAATGTTGCATTCATGTAATCATGCATTTGCATAGTAGCTTAGGAGCATAAATAGTGTTTATTTATTTATTTATTGTTGCATTCATGTTATGTTCACCATCCATATATATAATATATATATTTCAAAAAAATAGTTAATTAATGTGTTGATTTTGCATATGTCCAGCAGTTGTTGTAAGTTCATTTTGTTTTGGCCGATGATGAGATTGAGATTAAGTCGACAATTACAGTACTGATTATTAGAACCCTGATGTAGTTTCTGTTATGAATTGGATCTTGTTCTTGTTTGAAACTGATATAAAAAGGGTAGCACATTAATAACAGTCGTGTCAACTAATTAGTTCAAATCGATACATAAAGAGTTTCTAAAGGATAATGCTAGTGTAAATGAGAAAATGGCACGGATAGGAAGTGAAGACGAAGAATTAGGCAAGAACCTAAGTTTAGGGGATAAAGTGGGGTATGTAAGCTTTAAAAAAAAGTGAATAATTGAGTCTTGTGGTCGGTTGAGAAGAATAATGAAAAAGCACTCCCCATAAACACAAGTGTGAGATGGAGCGTAAAACACACTCACTATCTATTTAAAACAGGAAATAAGAGCAAAAAGCCCTCGTGATTGAAAGAAAAAAAAGAATAAGAAAGCATAAGTACCTTATTTGGACCCTTAATATTGGTGATTGTTAAATTTTAGTTGAATCTCGTCTGTCTTTGAAATTCATGAGTTTACTTTGTGTGATTCCTTATAAGCAATTGGTTATGTATTGAATTTAAATCTGTATTAGTTATCACGAATGTTGGACACACACACACACACACTATACCAGTGATAATGGTTTAAGATTCGAGAACTAATAAGGAATTATCATTTGGTTTTGGTAATTAAGAATTGTAGTGTTTGCTTGATTCTCTTGAGGCCGGTGGAATAATTTTGATTCTATAACACTGTTGGATTCAAGGACATATGGATTAGATGCATTACATATCATTACATTTCATTGTATAGCATGGTAGTTTGTTTTGTGCTCGAGGACTAGCACATTTTAAGTTTGGGGGATTTTGATAAGTGGGTTTTATACCCCGCGAATCGGTTTTTAATTCAAGCTTAATCGATGTTAATTCCTTATTTTTATGTTTATTTTTATTTGTTTATTGTTGTTTTATGTTTAGATTGGTTGGTGTGGAAAGTGATCAAAAAATAGGCATTTGGGGCAAAGTTTTAGCAAGATTAGAGCTTAACCAAAATCGGGAAGTCAGAGAGACTACCCCTTCAAAATGGCATATTTTAACCTTACACCCACCGGGGTGGGGTCTTCAATCTAGTTTCAATAGCCTAGTCCATCATGGTATGTTACAAGCTTATACACACGTAGGCAAAATGGGGTCCCGAAACAAAGATTCCAAGATTGATTCAAACACTGATGAATTATGAGTTTTAGTAGTTGGAAAGATTTGGGACTCTAAAGGGCATAGAAGTGAATTGAGATTATGTGTGTAAACATATATTAACACCAAGATAACAAGATCAAGAAGACATAAGGCAATTAACAGAGATTAAGGACAGATTTTCATATCAAGCATTGGAGTGAAGAATTTTGAAGGAACTTTCATACCGATTGCAGATTAAGTCTAAAGTGAAGGTGTTCTGAATTATTCTTCTTTTGGTTTTATATTTGTAATTGAAAGGATGATATCTTTAATTTATTCAGTTATTATTTCATTAATGATGAACTAATTTACTTTTTAGGCTTATGACGGATCTTTAAGTGAAACGATGATTATGTAACTTTGATTTTTAGTTTAATAAGGTATTATCCAGTTTATCTATATTAATTTGAGCTTGAATTTATGAATTGCCTGAGCAACAGTTCTTTGTGGACTTATATGAAATCGAGAGAGGAAGTACGAGTCTAGACTTAGTTAATATAGCATGTGTTCTTAAATTTTGTGAATGAATAGAATCTTGATGAATGTTAGGGTAGAGATATGCTTGACATCGCATGTAATCAGATAAAGGACTTAAACTTAAACCTTCTTTAATTATAATTCACATAGAGATATAGTGAGTTAGTTGATTAAGGTGTTTAACTTGTTTCTATCTAAATTGTGGATTTGAGTTAATACATTATTAGTACATCGAGAGGCGGCTAGTGCTACATACGTGTTCTTGATTAATAAACTAGGATAGTGAATTGAACTAGAATAAAGGTGTAAAAATCAGAGTGAAGCTTAGGGTGAAGTCATAAGCCTAATTCTCCAATAATTGTTTAAAATTTCAGTTTTTAAGATTCGTGATTGTTTTGTGATCTTAGTATTTTTAATAATTTAGTTTTTACAATTTTAATCCTTAATTTTGATAGTTTAATAAAATTAGGATTAATAGGAAACTGATAATTGTGAGGTTGAAATTCTTACTGATTTCTCTACGGGAATAATACTCTACTTACTATTATATTACTTGTTGACCACGTATACTTTCGTGTTGTGCGTAACTAGATTTTACCCAACACATACACACACAACACGATTCTCAACGTGAAGAATAGTGTGTGCAAAGATGAAGAGAAAGGCTTTATAGTGTGTAAGAAGGCTTACAGTGGGCTACCAAAGAAGAATTCTATAGCATTAAGTGAATGAACACTCGGCTCTCGCCGGTAAAAATATAGCTATATGTGAGCTCACAAGTGTCTAAAATTAGAAAGCACTCAATATAGGGTGTGTACAGAGCAAATTGGACAGGGCTTCCTCGCCTTTTTTCTCTTGAATATGGCCACCCCAAGCCCTCTATTTATAGAGGGGGGAGCCGCAAGTGTACCTGCAGCAGTCGTAGATGCACCTGCGACTGCCTAGTGTGCCTCGGGTTCAGTGGTCCCACCGTCTCGAAGTACGTGCACGCGTGCAACATGATGTCCGCTCGAACTTATAGAACTTCAATCCGAGCATCTGTTTAAGGTGTATAAGACCTATTTTGGACTGCTATTGTCGAGAGCTACGTAATGACATGGTATTAGAGGTTGTACGAAGTCAGGAAGATGGAACCATGTCTTATCTCTTCAAGCTTCAAATTCTATCCTGTGTTCTGCCTTACGTAGTAGTCACTCAGGATTGTAATTCCTTGGTTCTTGTGAGACATTGTTGTGTAGAATGTATGTTGATTTTTGTTTTTTGAGACGATGCCATGTGGGGTTGAGGTGACAATTTGACGACTTTGCCCTTCACCGGGGTTATCTCTAGTTTTGGCTGATAAAGCAGACGTTGTTTAGGGTTATCTCTGAGATTGGGCTGCTACAAGTGTTGAATGCCCTCAGGGTTGTCTCTGAGGTGTGCCTGTCCTCCCGGGGTTATCTCCGGGTTTGGGAGTTGAGTGCCTCGGTTTGAGTCCCGAGGTTGAAGCTGACTGCATGGACTGAAACGAGCATCTCCGGGGTTATCTCCGGAACTGTAACTGCACTCCTTGGGGTTATCTCCAAGGTTTGACATTGTCTTTCCCGGTATTATTTCTGAGACTGAGAATGAATATCTCGGGGTTATCTCCGAGATGAATCGGTCATCTCCGGTGGAATTTCTGGTATTTGCACTGCTATCCCCGGGGTTATCTCCGAGGTGGGAAAATGATACTCCTAGTGTGTTTTTCGGGGTTAAAACTGAACTTCCGATGGTATTTTCGGGATTAAGCTGAGCTGTCTTCTAGGGTTATCTCTGAAAGAAGATTCTGAACTTCCTTCAATGTTAGTAACAGGTAGGAAAAAAATTTCGAGTGTCTACACAATTGTTGATAATTATCTTCATCGGGAAGGATCAATGATGGAATCTGTTATAAAAGATATCCCCAACAGAGATATCCAAAATGTCTGATAAAAATTTAAGCCGTTGAATACTACTTCAACAAAGATATAAGAAGATCTGGTATTATTAACCGTTGGCCTCAATGTTAGGTTTTATGAAGATCAAAGACGCAATCAAATTGCAAAATTAGCGAAAGCAAAGTAAAATCAGATTTTAAAACTTTTCACAAACCAATAACCTGGATCATCATTTATGCATATTATTAATTAAAACGAATAACAAGAAGTTATAGAATCTTACCCTTGTAGATACGAGCTTCCAGAGGTACAAGTTCAACTCCTACTTCTCCACGATCTCCTTGAATCTCTGAGTTAGATTACTTTCCTTTGATTAATGTTAGCCACCCAAGTGTATGGCCTCTACAGGTGATCCACCAAGGAAGAAGAAGAATTCAAGAAAAAAAGGGTGTATTGGCTAAAACCCTAGTTTTCTATCTATGTAGCAAAAGGAGTGTACTATCCAAGTATTGGAATCATGTATATTTTGATATTTGATATAAGACTCCTCTTATAAAGATATCAGTTAACCCTTTTAGGGTATTATTTAATTAATTAAACTCCTTTAATTAATTAGGCTCTCTAATCTTATTAGGGATAATAAATTAAACTATTTTAATTAATTTAGCTCTTAATCCTATTAGGAATATATGAGAGTACTAATATTAAATTAATTTCCAAACTCCTTTAGAAATTAAAATAATAATAATAATAGTAATATTAATAAGACTCATCTTATTAATTTATATTTAATATTTCCAAAA
Organism: Panax ginseng; assembly: GCA_020205605.1. NCBI lineage: Eukaryota > Viridiplantae > Streptophyta > Magnoliopsida > Apiales > Araliaceae > Panax > Panax ginseng. The sequence continues at coordinate 125,411,515 of CM035131.1, read as the reverse complement.
TATTAAATAATAAATATTAAGCTTTTTAAATTTACTTTATCACCATAGATTAAATTAAATACACTTAACATATTATTATGATTATGCCATTAACTTCTTAAATAATTATTCTTCCTTTTATGGTGTGACCTTTTAGGTTCTCGATATTAAACCGGTTATGAATAAATCAATTAGAACAATTCTAATCTTATATAATAAATCATTTAAACTATTGATTTATTTAAATAAATAACATTTATTCTACAATAAGGATAAACCTCCTTAGCGATCAACGACTTTTCAGATAATATAGATTTCAACATAAATCATAAAATGAACCTTTGAGTAAATAGTTACCGTGCAATTCAATCCTTCCACCATACAATATCCCAATTAAATATAAGACATGAAATTACTGTCAAGTCTTATTTTATTTAATTATATGTATTTCGATTCTCAAATGCACAACTCTAAATGAATGCAAATTAGAAACTACTTCCTAATTTCATTCCTGGATTGTCATTTATCAAATCACATGTGACATTTCTCTTCTTTTAATAGAAGTGGTAGATTCTTTATTGATAATTCATTATCTTCATATATAACTTATTACACCCTTTGATATACCCAAAGAGTCTTAAGGAATAAGTCAAAGTGTAATTCATTATATATAAGATACTATAATGATCTCAAGTCTAAGGATCATTTGTACTACTATCACTACAAGAACTCCTATTGATAGGCAAGTAAAACTCCATTAGGTATTCCTTAGCGAGTCACGTTCAGTGAACTTATTCTCCAATAAGCACCTACATACTTGCTTTAGTGTCTCCACACAAATGATCAAGAGATCAATCATCCTCTTCCAATGAGCAAGCAACGTATGTAACAATCTATCCGGATTCACTAATCCCCCTTTTTTTAGTAATCCATTGATTGAGAACATTTTAGTTTTTAAGTTATCTAAGAATTTAGATCTCATTAGTATGATCTCATCATAATTATAAAAGCATTGCTTAAAATATGGGGTTATCACATATTATTAAAAAAGTATCATGTTGATAATCAAATGCCTTTAGTAAATTAATAATTTTATTAATAAATTAATAAGATTGATTACAAAGTACATGCTTTATAATCATACATGATTGGCTTGTATGCATACTACTTTCAATCTCCCACTTACACTAAAGTCAATCGCCTTGGTATCTCATACCCATCTTCTTTAATTGACGATCGAACTGTTGTTGTGTTAACGCTTTAGTAAATAGATTTGCAATATTGTCTTGAGTGTCCACACGCTTCAGGGTGACATCTCCTCTTTCAATGATTTCTCTAATCAAATGAAAGCACCGCACCATGTGTTTGGATTCTGATGAGACATGGGTTCCTTAGCCTGCATAACAGCTTCGGTGTTGTCACAGAATAAAGGTATAGGTCCTGTAATACTAGGAACCACACTAAGTTTGGTAATAAACTTCTTCATCCAAACAGCCTCCTTTACGGCCTCACTTGCAGCTATGTACTCTGCATCTATCACTGAATCAGCAATTGTTTGCTTTTTAGAATTCTTCTAACTCACTGCGCCACCGTTTAAGGTAACTAAATACCTTAAAATGGATTTACTGTCATCTTCGTCCTTTTGAAAACTTGAGTCTATGAAGCCCTTCTAGTTTCAATTCAAACCCACTGTGGACAAGTAATACATCCTTAGTTCTTCTCAAGTTCTTTAGGATACTTTTTACTGCCTTCTAGTGCTCTTCTCCTAGATTCGACTGATATCTGCTTGTCACACTAAGTGCATGAGCGACATCCGGTCTAGTACATATCATACCGTACATGATAGATGTTATTGCGAAAGCATAAGGAATCTTACTCATACGGTCTCTCTCCTCAGGTGTCTTTGGGGCCTATTTCTTAGAGAGATGTATTCCATGGCTCATCAGCATGAGACCAATTTTGGAATCTTCCGTGCTAAACCTCTTTAGCATCGAGTTAATGTACGTTCCTTGGGACAAACCAAGCATCCTTGTAGATCTATCTCTATAGATCTTTATCCCCAAAATATAAGATGCTTCTCCCAAGTCCTTCATGGAGAAGTTTTTAGATGACCAGATTTTAATTGATTGTAGCATAAGAATATCATTCACTATTAGTAATATATCATCAACATATAATACAAGGAATGAAATAGCGCTCCCACTAACCTTCTTGTACACACATGGTTCATCTTCATTTTTGATAAAATTAAACTCTTTGATTGTCTCATCAAAATGGATGTTCCATCTACGAGAAGCTTGCTTCAATCCATAAATGGATCGTTGTAGCTTATAGAATTAATTTGTTTCAACATTTGAAATAAATCCCTCTGGCTGTGTCATATACACATCCTCCTCAAGTTTCCCATTGAGGAATGTCGTTTTCACATCTATTTGCCAAATTTCATAGTTATGGTAAGCTGCAATCGAAAGCAAAATCCGAATGGACTTGAGCATCGCTACTGATGAGAAGGTTTCACAATAGTCAAATCCTTGTCTTTGTTTGAAACCTTTTACGACCAGTCGGGCCTTATAGGTCTCTACCTTGCCATCTGCTGCAGTCTTTCTTTTAAAGACCCATTTACACCCAATAGGCTTAATGCCTTCAAGTGGTGAAACCAAAGTCCATACTTGGTTTTCATCCATGGAGTCCATCTCGAATTTCATGGCTTCTTGCCACTTCTCTAAGTCTTTACTACTCATAGCCTGTTCGTAATTCAATGGATCATCATCATCTACGATGCGTACCTCATCGTCATCTTTGATAATAAATCCATACCTTTCAGGTATCTTCGGTACTTTTCCAGATTTACGAATAGGGTGTGGTACAGAAGGAATCTCTACTTGGACAGGTTCATCCATTTGATCTGTAGTGGTTTGTGGTTCTTCAATTTCTTTAAGATCTATTTTCCTCCCACTGGTCCCTTCAAGGATAAACTCCTTTTCCAAGAAGGCAGCAAGTTTAGCAATAAACACCTTTTGTTCAGTAGGATTGTAGAAATAGTATCCTAAACTTTCTTTAGGATATCCCACAAATGTGCACTTATCATATCTTGTTCCAAGCTTATCATTTTGAAACCTTGCACATAAGCTGGACATCCCCAAATCTTAACATGCTTAAGACTAGGCTTCCTCCCTGTCCACATCTCATATGGAGTCTTAGGGATGGATTTCGAGGGAAACTTATTTAGTAGATATATAGCCGCCCCATAATGACACCGGAAGATCAGTAGAACTCATTATAGAACGAACCATGTCCAACAATGTTTGATTTCTCCTTTTAGATACACCATTCAACTGTGGTGTTCCTGGTGGAGTCCATTGTGAGATTATACCATTTTCTTTGAGACAATTGAGAAACTCACTGCTTAAGTATTCACCTCCTTGATCTGATCAAAGAATCTTTATACTCTTGCTAGTTTGCTTCTCTACTTCACTTCTGAACTCTTTGAACTTTTCAAATGATTCGAATTTGTATTTCATTAAATACACATTTCCAAATCTTGAGTGATCATCAGTGAAAGTAATAAAATAAGAATACACTCCTCTTGCGTTCGTTGTCATGGGTCCACATACATCTATGTGAACTAACGCTAACAACTCTATAACTCTTTCTCCTTTTCCACTAAAAGGAGATTTAGTCATTTTACCCATGAGACAAGATTCATAAGTTAGATATGATTCATAATCAGATAGCTTTGAGAGCCCATCTTTATATAACTTGGATAATCTTGTTTCATTAATATGACCAAGTCTACAGTCCATATAAAGGTATAATTAACATCATCCCTTTTCCTTTTCTTAGTTTATTCAATTTGAAGTATATTTTCATGCAAGTCAAGTATATAAAGTCCATTTCGTAAAACACCATATAAAAAAAATTATTATAAATAGAACAACTATTGTTCTTTATTATAATGTCAAAACCATCCATATCCAATATAGAAATTGAAATAATGTTTTTAATAAGTGACAGAACAAAATAACAATTATTTAATCTAATGGACTTGCCCGTAGGCAGTGCTAAACAATAAGTCTCTACAACTAATGTAGCAACCTTTTCTCCATTTCCCACCCGTAGGAAAACCTTATCCTTGCTTCTTCTTTTCAGAATATATCTTGGGCCTCTTACTTTTCTTGGAAGAATCATCCAATACTAAGACTTAGTTATTCCTGGATGGGAAGTGACCTTTAGCAATTTTCAACATGTTAAGTAACTCAGGCAAGCTGACGTCAAACTTATTCATGTAAAAATTCACAACAAATTGTGAGAAGGTGTCGGGGAGTGACTGCAAGATCAAATCTTGACTCAACTCCCTATCCATGACGAAACCATGTTGTCCAAGACGTTCGATCAAATTGATCATCTTTAGGACATGAGTCTCAATAGTAGTGCCCTCAGTCAGCCGAGATCGGAAGAGCTCCTTAGATATCTCATATCTAGCAGTCCTACTTTGCTCACTATACAACTATTGAAGGTGCAGTAATATAGTAGGAGCATCCATAGTTTCATACTGACGTTGAAGCTCGTTACTCATGGATGCGAGCATGATGCATGAGCCAAAGATGCATCATTTTTCCACCTCTTAAAAGTAGTAATCTCTTCCTCAGAGGCTGTTTCAGCAAGTTTTTGAGGGACGAGCGAATTTAGGACATAAGAAATCTTTTCAGTAGTGAGAACAATTCTCAGATTCCTTAACCAAACCGTTAAATTTGGTCCGGTCAGTTTGTTAGCATCAAGTATGCTACGCAGTGAAATTAGTGAATGTGACATTTTTAAAATTTTGCATGTAAAAAGACAATATTTTAGTAAACATTAATTTAATTAATTACCAAAATAAATTAGGTCTTATTTTAAATCGGTATCTCCCACTATTTTCTTTAAATTATATTACCCTCATTATATAGTTCGGCAAAATCTAATTAAAGATTTGCTAGTGAGAATAATGTTCTCATTTCAAATGTATATAGCCTTGTGTGTGCACAACAAACTATATATAAATAAATAGGTAGACAACTCTTGTCAATTACATCATCATGTAACTCCTTATATTTTGCCTCTTAAATCATAATGGTAGACAACTCAAGTGTGTGCACATCCAAACTAAATAATTTAAGTTAAGTCATACCCAGCATTTCCATATAAGTGAAGAGAAAACTACAACCCTTGTGTGTTCACAACAAAGCGGCAATGATCAATTCCTTATAAACATCATATGTAATAAAAACAATATCTCAAATATTTAATATTTTCCTTGTGTGTGCACAACAAACTCATATTAAATATTCAATGCTCTATTATTTTTATCATGCTAGAAGGCGACGTTTGATATTCCAAATATCTTTGAACGTTACAACTTAATATAATTTTTTTGAGGAGTTTGTTATTATTAGTCTCATCTTTTTTAGCGCGCATGCACATATATATATATATAAAATACGCGTCATATTATATATATATATATATATATATATATATAATACTAGTATGCACATATAGAATACTATATTCTACCTGGATTGATTATGGACTTTTATTCTAGTATGGTTCACTAGAGCCACCAAGTAAACCAAAAGGTCAAACCCTAGGGTGCAAGAATTAATATTTAAATATAACTATTACATTTAAAATCCGGACACCATTACAAACGGGTCATCAAGCACTCCTTGATCCTTGATCTCCGGTTCTTCAAAAATTCTAACTAATCCTATTATATAAACTATTTAATTTAAATAGAAACCTTAATTTGCAATCAAGGGGAAGTACATAGGAGAAAGATAGAATTTACATCAAGAAGAAAATTAGAAAATACGAGGTACGCGCCCTATTTAATAAAATCCATTCATTCAAGCATCCAACCAAAATAAATCCATCACATTGGTCAATAGTCCATAATCAACCCCGTTTATTATCACACATATCACCATATGTATCAATAAACAAAACATTCATCTTACGAATAGTAATCATTTAATATATATATATATATAGCAATTTAATAGGCAAATTTAATTAGCATCAATTTCAATTTTGATTTAAAAATAAACACCTTTATTTAATCAATATGAAATTTTATTCTAAATACAAAATAAACAACTTTATTTTAATTTATAATTTATGGAAAAATATAATTCAATTTTTTAATTTAAATAAATCTTTTATTTTAATTAGAAATTAGATTATATAAATAAATAAATAAATATTCCTTTCTAGGTACCGGCGCTGCGGCGTCCCAAATAAGTTGGGTATGGGTGTTGCAGCGCTGGATTAACCCATTTTCGTAAACGCAAAGATTAAAGCTAGCATGACACCAGTTATATCTTGTGAATCGAATCACTGCAACGCTGGTCAATAACGCTGTAAAAGTGTTTTTCGATTCAAGAAATTTTGCAGTTTTTCTCCAAAAACTTAATTCTGTGATAAAAATTATGCCTAGAAAATTTTTATAAAACACATATCAATCATATATATCAAATCTAAACAATTAATATCAGTACAAAGGTTTGACTCTGATACCACTGTTAGGTTTTATAAAAATCAAAAACGTAATCAAATTGAAAAATTAGCGGAAGTAAAGTAAAATCAGATTTTAAAATTTTTCATAAACTAATAACCCAGATCATCCTTTATGCATATTATTAATCAAAACGAAGAACAAGAAGTTATAGAATCATACTCTTGTAGATACGAGTTTCCACAGTTATGAGTTCAACTCTTACTTCTCCACGATCTCCTTGAATCTCTGGCTTAAATTCCTTTCCTTTGATCAATGTTAGCCACCCAAGTGTATGGCCTCTATAGGAAGAAGAAGAATTCAATAAAAAAGGGTGTATTGGCTAAAATCCTAGTTTTCTATCTCTATAAAAAAAGGGACGTACTATCCAACTATTGGAATCACGTATATTTTGATATCTGATTTAAGACTCCTCTTATAAAGATATCAGTTAACCCTTTTAAAGTATTATTTATTTAATTAAACTTCTTTAATTAATTAGGCTCCCTATTCTTATTAGGGATAATTAATTAAACTCTTTTAAGTAATTTTCCTCCTAATCTTATTAGGAATAAATGAGAGTACTAATATTAAATTAATTCTCAAACTCCTTTAGAAATTAAAATAATAATAATTGTAACCATAGATTAAATTAAATACCCTTAACATATTATTACGATTATGCCATTAACTTCTTAAATAATTATTCTTCCTTTTATTGTGTGACCCTTTAGGTTCTCCATATTAAACGGATTGTGAATAAATCAATTAGAACAATGTTAATCTTATTTAAATAAATAAATTAAACTATTAATTTATTTAAATAAATTACATTTATTCTACAATAAGGATAAGTCTTCTTAGCGATCAACGACTTTTCAGATAATATAGATTTCAACATTAATCATAAAAGAACCTTTGAGTAAATAGTTACCGTATAATTAAATCATTCCACCATACAATCTCCCAATTAAATATAAGACACAGAATTATTATCAAGTCTTATTTTATTTAATTATATGTATTTCAATTCCCAAATGCACAACTCCGAATGAATGCAAATTAGAAACTACTTTCTAATTTTATTCCACCTTGGCCAAGGATTTATGGGTTGTCATTTATCGAATCACATAGGACATTTCTCTTCTTTTAATAGAAGTGGTAGATTCTTTATTGATAATTCATTATTTCCATATATAACTTATTACACCCAAGCATACCCTTTGATATACCCAAAGAGTCTTAAGGAATAAGTCAAAGTGTAATTCATTATATATAAGATACTATGATGATCTCAAGTCTAAGGATCATTTGTACTACTATCACTACAGGAATTCCTATTGACAGTCAAGTAAACTCTATTAGGTATTCCTTAGCGAGTCACATTTAGTGAACTTATTCTCCAATAAGCACCTACATACTTGGTTTAGTGTCTCCACATAAACGATCATGAGATCAATCATCCTCATCCATTGTGTAAGCAACGTATATACCAATCTATCCGGATTCACTAATCCCCTTGTTTAGTAATCCATTGATTGAGAACATTTTAGTTTTTAAGCTATCAAAAAATTTAGATCTCATTAGTATGATCTCATCATAATTCTAAAAACATTGCTTAAAATTATGGGTTTATCACATATTATTAAAACAACATCATTTTGATAATCGAATGCCTTTAATAAATTAATACTTTTATTAATAAATAAATAATATTGATTACAAAGTATATACTTTATCATCATACATGATTGGCTTGTATGCATACTACTTTCAATCAATCCAGGGTAGCATTGGGGAATGATCTGGTGATGTAAGCTCTTGAACACTACTTCAACGAAGATATCAAGGATATCTGATATTGTCAACCATTGGCATCAATCCAACATGGTATCAGGGAAGGATCCGGTGATGTAAGCCATTAAACACTACTTCAACGAAGATATCAAAATATCGGATATGTAAAACCGCTTCATCGTCAACTCGATGGAAATCAAACCGTTTGTATGACCCCGATATAAGCATCGACATCGGGTTAAATGCTTTCAGAGTCGACATCGTATATATAGGTCGACTTACAAATGGGTCACTAAACTTTTTTTTCTTACAGTCAACTCACTGAACTTTAGTTTACTAACAAAACGTTTACTATTCCATTAACTATGTTGACTTTGGACGGAATTTTCCACGTAAACTGCTGATGTGTAAAAAAATTCTGATGTGGCGCAGATCAATCCCATGTGGCTTTCATTATGTGGAAATGGAGGAAAATTTACAAATGTAATAATATAAATTAGAAAAGTTAGTAAAAAAATAAATGAAAATTATATTCAATTATTTTGTAATTAATATCAAATGAATTTTTATTTTATTCTTTACAAATATAATAATATAAATTAAAAAAATCCAAAAAATAAGAAAATAAATTAAAAAAATTACATGCTTATGTGTAATTAAAAAAATTATTTCAAATATTTATTTTTATTTAGTTAATATGGACAAATCTGAAGGTTAGTTATCACTAATTATTTAGTTAATATAATTTAACCCCCAAATTAATTCAAAAATCATCGCATTAGTTCCTAATCAAAATCCAACATCAGTAAACCAACAACAATCTATCCAAATCCACGCTTTCTCTATCTATATATCTATCTAATTCCTACATTGAATCTTAATACCAATATCTATAGCTAGCTACATGTGGCGATCCTCAAGCCTCAAATTCATTTAATAACCCCCAAAGTTATCTATGTCCTCTGCCTCTCTAGCTCCAATCGTAGATCTAGATTAATCCGATTCATGCCGCCTCTGCTTTGAATCGTAGATCCGGATTCAAAGTAAATCATCCAGATTCGCACGCCTCTAGCCCCAATCGTCCCTTTTTTATCCTCTCCTCTCTCTCCCTCTGTTTATCTAGCTCCACCTGCAGCAAAAGCCTCGTTAGCAGTAATTGATCTTAGAATAAAAGAAGAAACGGAGAATGATCTGGAGGAGCTATTGACGAAACGAATTTGGGTTTGAATGAGACGTGACCATGCTGATAATCACGATTTGTTCATTGCTCTTGTTGTTGCATCGTCAATCAAACCAAAATTTTCATAAACCCTGATATCAAAATTTATTATATTGCATACATGTTGTATTTGGTTCATCATGATTGGAATACATTTTGGGAAGTCAGTGTGTGTTATTGGTTTGTTAGTGTGTGTTCTTGGTGTGTTAGTCTGTGTTTGAATTTGAAATAATCTTTTTAATTACACATAAGCATGTAATTTTTTTTAATTTACTTTCATAGTTTTTGACAAATTTTTTTAATTTATATTATTATATTTGTAAATAATTAAATAAAAATTTATTTAATATTAATTAAAAAATAATTAAATATATTTTTATTTATTTCTTTTTTTTTTTGACTAACTTTTCAAATTTATATTATTATATTTGTAAAGAATTAAATCAAAAATTATTTGATATTAATTACAAAATAATTAAATATATTTTTCATTTATTTTTTTTTTTTTTTGACTAACTTTTCTAATTTATATTATTATATTTGTAAATAATTAAATAAAAATTCATTTGATATTATTTAAAATATTTTATTTATTTCTTTTCTTATTTTTTTAGCAAACTTTTCTAATTTATGTTATTATATTTGTAAGGAATTAAATAAAATTTATTTGATATTAATTACAAAATAATTGAATATAATTTTTATTTATTTTCTTATTTTTTTACTAACTTTTCTAATTTATATTATTACATTTGTAAATTTTCCTCCATTTCCACATAATGAAAGCCATATGGGATTGATCTGCGCCACATCAGAATTTTTTTTACACATCAGCAGCTTACGTGGCAAATTCCGTCCAAAGTCAACATAGTTAACGGAATAATAAACGTTTTGTTAGTAAATTAAAGTTCAGTGAGTTGACTGTAAGAAAAAAAAGTTCAGTGACCCATTTTTAAGTCGACCTATATTATAGTGACCTAGAAAGTATTTAACCCCATCGGCATCAACCCGATCAAATTAACCTTTGAAAACTACTATTCGAGCAGGCATCAACATCAACCCGATGAGGTAAAACTTTGTTAAGCCATCATTCGAGTGGGCATCGAGACAGTTCGGTGATGTAAAGTTGTCAACTACCAGCAGGGTAGGCACCGTTGTTAATTACCAGCAAATAGTGTTATGCCTCGTTTGTACCTATATACAAATGATTTGATTTGTATAAAAGTCTAATTTTAAGTAATATATGCAGAAATCATGTTTTGGAAACAGGTTTTCAAACACTTTGTCGACGTCAGGATTTTTTTTTATCCTTTTCTGTGTTTCACTACACCAAAAATGGCATCTAGTGAAGAAAAAATCCTTCACAAGACATACTATATCACTTGCAAGTGATTTATTGCGAAGAAATATTTCCTTCACACGATTGCTTGCATTAGACCTCCTCGCAATTGGATATCATTCGCTAAGTAGTAACTAAATATTTTTTGTGAAAGATATACTGTGAATAACTTTTTTGTTCACAAATTGTATTTGGTAATGGAATATTGTTATTCAATCTTCAAAAATAATATTTGAAGGACTATTTGAAATTAGTGAATAACTTTATTCCCTCACAAATAATATATTATGAAGAACAAATTTATTTAACCAGAGAATAATTTCCTTCACTAATTATAAATTGAGAATCTTTCTTCAAATTAGTGAGGAAAAAATTCATTCACAAATTATAAATTTGTAAATAAAAAACTAATTGATAAATAATCAAAATTCATTGAAAATTAAATTGATTTTCATATCCAAAATTTCATATTTATTATTACTATTATTATTATTATTATATATTAATCTATATAAAAATATTAAATTTAAAATTTCAAGTAAATATAAATATTGTAATTTTTGTTTCAAATTAATTGATAAACTAATACATGAAGAGCTAATAAAATCAATACTCAACATATAAATAGATAATGGTAGAGTCACAATAACTACAAAATTTATTATTGTATCTTGGTCTCCCAACGACCATAGTACCTACAATATTTATCAAGTAACATAAAAAACTTAAAGAACAAGAAGTAGAACTGATCCACCATAATGGTAGTCATCATCGCCGTCTATTATCATCCTTACCTTCCTTCTTGGCACAACATCTATTATCCCTAAAATGGGATAATTCATCAGTTAACTTATCATGCAAGTCCTAATATTGCAATTGATCAGCATTGTCCGCAGTTGGAGAAGCTACGTTCTGCATCGCCGTCTTAGTGCAAAGAAACATCATCATTTTCTACATTTACTATCTCAGTGAGTTGTTCATGTTTATGCCTGAAAGAAAGTATCCAATCATCAAAAAAACAAGGCCACGGATAAAACTTAATATAATAGACACGAATACATATTATTTAGTATCTCACATTCATGGTATATCAATATATTTCTTGGACTGCAAAATTTCAAGGAAATTTAAATTTTCTATGACATCCATGAAACCAAAAATCTAAATTATTTAACCTTGACTGCAAGTTCATGAAAACTATAACACTGAATTTACAGCATCATGGGAAATACTCCATCCCATTTTATGTGGCATTTTCTATTTCTGCATGCCTTAAAATGTTAGTCAAAAACATAAAAACATGAAACAATGAACTACTAGTAGATAGACCATGTTAACCTTTCAGAAAATGGAGAATAAGGAATTTGTGGATCTAACAATTTCAAAACGTTTTCAAAATTTAAGGGTATATATGCACGAAATTGTGCAACATTTTATTTCTTCGTGCCAACAAAAATTGGAACAACATAATATATATTATAATGAGACAACATGCATTTGTTTACAAATCTCCAATGTGTTAAGTAAATTGCACAGCTCCATGTATACAAACTGTAATGACACTAGAGAGCAACAACCGGCAGTTCAACTCATAATATATACAATTGTGTGTAATTTAATTTGAACTTATTACCGGTGTGTGGATAATTAACTAAAGTTTACACCATCTAAGGTTGAAAGGTTCAATATTTTAGACTGAATTAATGAGTGTAAACAAACAAATTATTATATCTTGAAAAATTAAAGTTTAAGCAATATATCTTGCAAAAGAGTTGTCAACATTTGCAAAAGTATTTACAATGGGTAATTGATTCAATTATTTTGCTGAAGTTACAAACATGCAGGTAAATGTGTATACATATGTACTCAAAGTCAATAGTGTTTCTTCCACTTCTCCCTGACTTGTTAGGTTAGCATATTATTATTGCATGTAAGGCATTCACATTGTAACAAGGTATTATAACCCATTAATCATAGTTACATAGGTGATAAAAGAAGACGGCTATAACCCATTAATCATAGTTACTGAAATACTTACCACGATAATCAGAGCGCCTAGACACACCTCCACCTCCACCTCCACGCCCACCGCCATGATTACTATATCGATCTGTAGATGATGAATGACCGCGTCCATGTGCAAGCTCCACCTATTAAAGCAAGGTAGAATAAGGAGAGGGTGAGTGTCATAACTACTGACAAGTAAGAGCTTGCTAAATATATCTTTGCCTTGTACGTGTGACCAACCCGTAACCGGTGCCCATCAAAATCATAGACATCACGTCCCCGAATAGCATCTTCAGCATTACGAGCCTCTTCGAACTAAAACACATTTTGGGAATATATTAGACTGAGAATATCAATAAATTTCAATTTATAAATCTAAAACTTGCCTCCACAAATATATAGCCAAGGGGTCTAAGGGGTCTTGGTGGGATTTTCAAATCAATATGAGCAATTGGTCCATACTGCCATGTCAAAAAATCACAAATACATAAGACTAGTTATTCTCATTGGAAGGCACCATCAACAGCTAATTGAGCTGTATAACAATACCATCTACTAATCGTATAATTCAAATATCTGGTATGAATGGCCAAAAAAAAAGCAATATTTGGTACAGACTATAAAATATAGAAGATAAACTAAACTGTAAATTCACACAATACCTTAATTGAGACGATCAAACAAACACTTATTAAACCAATCTATAATCAAACTCAAGCCAATATAAGGCCTACTTGAGTAGCATAAATAATAGCAGACAATTCTTAGTTCCTCGTCTCAAATTGATCATAGATTTAACTGGTTGGTTAACAGCTCCGGTATACTAAGCTCTAAACAAAACAGTAGCTAGGTGTGGGCCCAAGTGCAAATTAGGGTTCACTTGACTTAATTGAATTAAATGCACAAATTAAGATTCGCATTATGATTAAAAGACGGAAGAGCCAGAAATAAAGAAGCAAGACCTGAGAGTATTTTTCACGTGTCCCGAGGCAAAAGACACGTGTAGATGACTCATTGGGAATTGATTGAGGGATTGGATTGGTGGCTAGAAGGACAGGACGATCTGGGCATTACTCTGATGACTCCATTGGGAAGGGGGACTTCTCTTCAGACTCAGGACTTGAACCTTTTGGAAGACTAAGAGACTTGGAGATTCTCTCTCAACCCAAAGACTCAAGAAGGCTCTCTAAATCCTTGTTATCCTAACAAGGTTCTTGGATTCTAAGAGTTCTGCCACGTGTCGTTGGAGTAATCGCTCACCTGTTCTTCTCCCCTCTTCAATCAATCAATCAATTCCGTACTTTTCGTAGATTTCTCTCGTCCTCAGCCAACACGAAACCCTAGCTCTAGCAAGGTACGATTTCCTTGCCCACATTTCTTTGGCGACTCTGCTGGGGAGGTGTAGAATTCGTGAAGGGTATGCCGACAACTAGAAGTGGGAGAACTACAGGTAGAGCTGCTTCACCAACAAATAGTATTACCTCACCGGATCCAGTTCCAAGGCAAGTAACTCAAGCATTCTAGGGTGCAAACCTGGATTTTGACCAACCACTTGTTGAAGACGCTTCAGAAGGGAGTTCGACATCACCACATATGGTCAATCAACAACAAACCAACGCAGGAAGGCAAGGCGAGGATGCAGGTGGAGACCAGATGAATGCTGTGCAGCTGGAGATGCTCAAGGCATTGAAAGAAACACGAGAAGGGCAAGGGATGATGATGGCCATGATGCTGAAAATGCAGAGGAAACAAGAGGAGATGGGAAAATTCTGCCAGCAGTTGATGTAGATTCCCACTTTCAAGGTCATGTTCCCAAAAAGTTCGCATAGGGAACAAGCAGGAGTGGAAGACAACAACAATGGTAGCAACAACAAAGAGAATCAGATTGTACCTCCATCGACAACCACTTTCAAGGCCATGTTCCCAAAAAGTTCGCATGGGGAACAAGCAGGAGTGGAAGACAACAACAATGGTAACAACAACAAAGAGAACCAGATTGTACCTCCATCGACGGAAAGTCATCGGTTCCAATAATCAACTTGGAGGCCCAGAACAATGGTGACGTGCCACAACCCAGGTTGGAAGCAAGCCAACCTCAGACAAACATCATCCCAACCGCTATCCCATCATTTTCACAGGTACAAATGCCAACCATTCCAAGCAATGTCCAGCGAGTGAGCCAGCAACTGCCACCAGTGCCAGCTGTGCATGATGCAAGTGTACATCAACCAATCTCTCTACCATACACACCGCCGATGCAGCATTATATCACAACACCCCAGAGAGTTCACGCCACAAGCCAGTACATGACGAAGGATGATATATTTGACGTGATCAATCAACTTCGCAGACAGACATCTCGACCCTCGGAGTTGGACTTTACTCCTCCTTACTCGACACACATTCGGAGGCAACCTTACCCAACGGGGTATATTGAGCATCCCCCACAGTTTCCAAAATACAACGAGGAGAAAGGAAATGCAAGGGAACATATTGCCAGGTTCGTAGAGTCAATGTCTCCGTGACTTGGATATGATGAAGTGAACAACCACAACTTGTTGATGCGGGAATTCAACAAGACTTTGACGGATAGTGCCTTCAGTTGGCACTACAATTTGGAGAAGAAGTCAGTCCATGATTGGGATGACCTAAAATTACAATTTTTTAAGAAATTTTTTATGCACAAAAATAGGTGACCATTGTAGAGCTCATGAGGTTCAAGCAAAAGCCGAATGGGGAACTATCAGATTATGTTGACAGTTTGTGGCCCGAGTACGTATGCGCAGTGCAGCTGATTGAAGAAAAGAACTTAGTTAGCATTTGCAACAATGGTGCCTTAGATGCCTTCAAGCCTCACCTCATCACCAAGGCTTGTGATTCCTTCACGACCATCTCATCTTTTGCACAAGACTTAAGAGGAATCATGACATTTCCCACCAGTCATGTGATGGATACATGGAAGAGCAAGAAGACAACAACTGTAGCTTTGGTAGATTCTCAGTCAAAACCACAAGGGGGCAAGAGGGAGAAGAATGAGAAATTTGACTAAAGCAGAGAAAAGCAGCGGGACAAGTATACCGAATGCGCCGGAGGCTATCACATGCAATGAGAGCCAGTTCAGAGCTGTTTGAACAATGGGTCGAGCACGAAGTAGTGAAACCTCCAAGGCCCCGGTTGGTTGTAACGGAAGAAATGAAAAGAAAACTAGACTTTTTTGTATACCACCAATACGCAGTGTGACGACCCCAAAATAGGTCCATTCCATCCAACCCATTCTGAGTCGCCAAATACATGGTACAGAAAATAACTACAACTTTATTACAACAATTGTCGTACAAAATACAACAACACATATGTTGTGAGTTTGGATACAAATATATACCAAATGTGACACATGTCCCAACCGTGGATGAGACCTCACAAATGACACCTTACATAAAGGTATAGTCAAAACCTGTTTTAGAAACTAAAATCTTTGGGAAGTGCTCAAGGAAACCTTCGTATATGGGAGACCATGCGTCAGGTTATGATAGATATCATATGGCCACGTAATTATCCTTGGTTGATTAATAGACCCCCAAAGAAAACAAGAAGATTACTATCATATTCTTCCCAATGGTAAGTCTTCTCTTGACATATCATTATCCCCACTATCTCTAATTGAGAATTATACTTCAAACAAACACCAAGATTATATAGGTAGTGCTCGTATATATACTTCAAAGAAGTGGATGAGCACATCCACATCTTATGATGATACGAGGTTGTATGTCATTAGACATCTTGTATGATAGTGACAAAACACCCTTCCAACGTTGGGTTTGCCTCACCCTCAATGACTATAAACCACCGTTCTATTCCCCGTTATCCCCACTCGACCCGCCTACACTTTTTTATTACGAAAGGAATTGTGAAGCAAAAGGGTGAGCACAACTAGCTTCAATAAAGAATATTATGACTAAAGATAAATAAATTATCAATAGTCTTCATCATGTAATAAATCGGAGATTTAGAACATATGGTAGATGATAAAACTTTTCAACCATAGTTGCAAGCAGAATGAAGCAATCCATTAGAAGAGTCAAATAGACTATAAAGTCTATTATCTTCTTCATGTTTAAAGTCCACCAACAATGTTTTATTCTGTAACATCAATCAACAATTCACATCCACAATCATATGAATAACTCATAATTGTAATTGTTGTTCTAAATTCCTTTTCTCATCGGGACAAAGATAATTTTCATCACAGAAACATCAAAGATCATGGTTATACCAAATCACAGTTCATGTTCATAATCAAACTAATAAATTCATCTTTGCTTTCCACGGGCCAAAGATATTCATCAACAGTTCATCTTTGCACTTCTGTGCCAAAGATATTCATCAACATGATTCATCTTTGCACTACATGCCAAAGATATTCAACAACAAGTCATCTTTGCATTACAGCCAAATATATTAATATCTCAAAGAAATATATAATCATTTCGTAATTTATATAAACAATAATTATAACCATGTTGATTAATTCACCTTTGCACTTAAGCTAAAGATATTCAATTATAAATTCAATGGTCATGATCATACCGGTCTACAATTCAACTTTTCACCATCGGCCAAAGAGAACCCTAGTCATGATCATACCAATAATCTATCCATCTTTACACTCCGGTGAAAGAGAATTTCAACATCGAGGGTTATAAAATGTTATATATGATAATAAAATCAATATAATCAATATATAGTTTTAATCTCGAGTAATATTCATAAATCAACTATAATTTGGTTAGAAAAAGAAACCAATTTTGTCATGAATAGTAACCGTGAATAGTAACTCATGAATAGTAACTTCGTGAATAGTATCTCATGAATAGTAAACCCGACTCAAAAGGTAGAAATTCCACAATAAAATCCATACCAATATTTTCGGATAATGATATTGAAAGAATAATATTTTTTAAGCTTATAAACAATTTATTTTAATTGTTTACACTTTACTAAATAATGCATTTAATCATTCTAAAATGCCAAACTCATAAGATTTCATCACCAATAACCAAAATCCTCATCAAAAAATCAAGATATACCTCATGTAGGATTCTCAAGCTATAAAATCTTATTTTCTAATTTTCTTACCTCACATAACATATTTAATTCATTTACTCATAACTAGTCCATTTTCATGAAAAATAACAAATCGGGCCCAAAATATTTCTTTTCCGGAATTTAGCGAGAATATAGTCTTATATTGAACATATATTTTTATCAAAATTTTTAAAATTCATTTACTATTTTCATATGGCCAAAACGCAGCGAATATTAAAACATTTATCATAAATTGTACTTTTATCCAAAATTCTGAAATTTATAGAATATACCCATGTTATATATATGTACTCCCAATAAAAATTTCATCAATTTTGGAGTTAACCACAAGGAGTTAGAAGCGGTTATTTTTAAAATAGTCTTTTCCGTAAAATTCATAACTCTTAATCTATACATCCAAAAAATCGCCATTTTTGGACACAATCAACAAAACTCATCAAATTATCATTTCAAATTTTTCCAGAATTTTTGAAGGTCTGCAAAGTTACGAAACATGAAAAATATAACAACCCTTAAAATCCCTTACCTCGAAAGAGCAGTATTTCTGACTGGAATAACGCTGAACGAACTTGCACCGTATAGCAACACTCAAGATACAAGAATATACTTGATAATATAGAGAGACAAATAGAGAGAAAACTTGAGTTTTACGGTGTGTTTTCAATTCTAACTTAGCCCTCTATTTATAGGAAAATGCTAGAACGCCAAAAGAGACTAAAATAATAAAATATATTATTTATTTTTCTTATTCCACACCAACCTTCACCAACCAATTTTGAAGGCCATCAGCCATCTTTGAACAAAAAAAACATCAGCCACCCATGTGCCAACAACCACAAAAACGTTTTTCTTAAATAAAATAATTAAAACTTTCAAAAATTAATTATTTCGGAACTCCGGAACTTCAATAATTCACAATAAATAGCCCTTTTATCAAAAAATTCGAATCTCGCAATTTTTTATAGGAATTTCAATTCTCTACAACTTTGCAAAAGAAAATTTTTCCAAATTCCAAGCAGAAATTATCAAGAAATCCACAAAAGGATGATTTTTAAACACTGTTCAACACCTTTTAAAATTCATAACAAATTATACGTTCGATTTTAACGGTTCAAAATTTGTGGACATATACTCTATTTATATATGTATAACATATCCAAAAATCACAACGATCCAACGGTCGGATTAAAATTATAACTCACACAGTAAAGCTTTAAGAACATCGATTTGAGTTTTTAATACCTCCAATCCGACAAAATACTGATAAAACACTTCAACAGTAATTTCACATAAATAAATCCATCATCTATATCCACATCAAATAAATATTTTCTTATCACATAAATCAATAACTAATTATTCACAAATAATATTACAGAATCGCAATAATGACAACTAGGTGATTCCCAGGAAAGAGGGGGCTTTCCAATAAGGATTTCTCCTTACTGGCGCGCAATTAGTGACCAAACCTCTCCTTGACAGAACTTTCTAGATATTGTCAATAATGCTATCTAATAATATTATTCAAATAATATGAATTATTGATTTGATAATGAGAAATACTATGCAGTGACAATTATTGAACAACAATAATATAAAATATCAACGCAACAATTATTGAATCAATAAAATAAAATATTGAACAATAATTACTGTAACAATTATTGAGTAGTGCCTTCTTACGTAAGAATCAATAATTCAAAAATACTGTGCAATACCGCAGTGCCATCGCGGCTTTGTGCAACAATAGCGACATCTTGTATTTTAACCACCGTGTAATCAACAAAGGTGTTAATTCGGTGAATAATTACGCCGTTATTTATAAAAATACATACTTGTCATTTTCCTTATCCGATAAATTATTCATTATGGGGCCCACAAATGATCGCTACCCGTAAATACGGATATTCCCCGACAAAAAAGAATATTCCATGACCAAACGAATATTCCCAGACAAAATGAATATTTTATAACCACTTGTGAAATTTGAAAATTTTATACATATCACCCTTAACTTTAAAATTTTATCAATTTAACTATTTACTAAATAGAAAAATTGAATACTTTTATTTCATAAAACTTCGGGGTCTTACTTGTAGGCATTCCACTATGGATTTATATCATGGAGGATATACCATGAGAAAGCTGGCGTACGGGGAGATTGAACTAGAGAAGAAACATGCAACACTATCTCCCATGGTGCAGTCTCGGAAGTCAAGAACTCAAATACTGGCTCTACGTACCATCGAAAAAAAAACTCTGAACTACAGATGAGTTAAAAATCCACCCAAGATGGTGGTCCACCAAAAATGGTGGTTTAAGTCCTCAGAAATATCCCCTGCCAAGTAAATTGGATAACCAAGGGATGAGGCACCAGAATTGATGATTAAAAAAAAACACCCAAGATGGTGGTCCACTCTAAATGGTGGTCAAGTCCTCGTAAACTGCACTTTCCTAAAAAATTGGACGACCCGAGTGACGAGGAACCCGATTTCAAGTCCTCGTAGACTGCACTTGCCAAGAAATTGGACGACCCAAGTGACGAGGCACCCGAGTGTTACACTTTATCATCAAAAGTGATGAGGCACCTGACTATAAGTCCTCAAACCCGAAAAGTTATACTTTCAACATTAAAAGTAATCGAGGCACCTGACTATAAGTCCTCGAACCAGACAAGTTATACTTTCAACTTCAAAAGTAATTGAGAATTTATTATTTGAAACGTTATGCTTTTCGTTAAAAGTAATTTTATTATCAATAAGAAAAAAAAGGAAAAAAAAATATAGACTCAAGTGTTAGTTTGCATAAAAAAACATGTTTTTTCTTGAAAAGATTCATGTTTGCTGTTTTATGAGACCTATTGTTGTCTTGGAGTCTTAATTCGAACAACTTAAGATTCAATGTTAAATATTGAGTTTTAAAGAATCGTTCAAATTAAAGGCAATCAATAAGGATAAAAGAAACTACAATTTGATAAATGAAATATATGTTCATGAATTTTCTGATACAGGAAATGGAAAAAACTATGAAAGCTCATGATCTAAAGGCCATGACATGTCGAACTAAAGAGAGGGGAATAGCTAAAGCCTTTAAGTCGACAATGGTGTGGTACCCTGAGCCTTCGTATTGGAGGCTATCGAGCCTTCAAGGTCTTGGGTAGCTGACTCAATTTCCCAAAAGCTTGGTCTTCAATTTATCTATGGCATCTTGAAGCCCCTAAAGTTTACATAAAGTAAGTCATTCTCATGGAGACGTGAAGTGACTTCCGAACGAAGTGCAACAACATGATGATTGGAAATAAAGAGATCCAACCTAGCATGGAAGGGAGACATGTCCAAGGAAAGTTAAGAGATACCTAAATATCCTTGAAGAGCTCCTCTAGGGCTTGCCTTCCTAGGGTTTGCTCCCCTAGAGGTTCACTCTCCTAGGATTTTTGTTTTCAAAGCTTGCAAAACATCAAGCTTCAAGAAGTGAAAACTTCAACACTTAAAAATATTTTGCGCGATCATCTCACCAAATGCGTGACTCACGCGCAGGGGGCAAATGTGGGCCCAAGTGAAAATTAGGGTTCACTTGACCTAATTGAATTAAATGCACAAATTAAGGTTCGCATTATGATTAAAAGACGGAAGAGCCAGAAATAAAGAAGTAAGACCTGAGAGTATTTTTCACGTGTCTCGAGGCAGAAGACACGTGTAGATGACTCATTTTGGGAATTGATTGAGGGATTGGATTGGTGGCTAGAAGGACAGGACGATTTGGGCATTACTCTGATGACTAAGGGTAAAATTGGAATTTCTCCGAGGTCATGTGCTAGGCACATGACCACTCTCTAGAAAATCCTATAAATATCCCTTCCACTCCATTGGGAAGGGGGACTTCTCTTCAGACTCAGGACTTAGACCTTTTGGAAGACTAAGAGACTTGGAGATTCTCTCTCAACCCAAAGACTCAAGAAGGCTCTTTGAATCCTTGTTACCCTAACAAGGTTCTTGGATTCTGAGAGTTCTGTCACGTGTCGTTGGAGTAATCGCTCACTTGTTCTTCTACCATCTTCAATCAATCAATCAATTCTATACTTTTTGTGGATTTCTCTCCTCCTCAGTCAACACGAAACCCTAGCTCTAGCAAGGTATGATTTCTTTGCCCACACAAGGTTAAAATGAAAGGTGGAAAATGTGGTTAACCTTGTAAAAGAGATCTTCTACTTCCCGCTCACGGATATCACCAGGGAGATTTCCAACATGCATGGAATCTGAAGGAGAAAATTACTAAGGTATTACTCAATACTAATTGAAACTCACTTCATTAACCATAAAAATTCATATAATTATACAATGTTGGTGTGTCATTTATGATTACACAAACAAATACTACTAAAACCATCAGGGCAGTATTACCAAATTCACCAAATCAATCCCAATTCAGCTCATTCTAACCCCAATTTTGCCCCAAATTAGGTCTGATACCAATTTAGGCCTGACATACTACTTCCTAAATGAAGTCCGAACAAACAAAGAATATAACAAATGCAAAGGCACATACAAAAAGAACTACTGATACTTAACACATGCATGCATGGTGAACAACTCCTCCTCAGGTGTCAATGTCCAGAATAAGTAAAAGATTATGCTAAACATTTTACAAGGAAAAAGGGTACTTGCAGCTGCCAAATTCTAATCTTTTTCTTAGAATCCCAAGATTATATTTTACCTTTTTAATAAAAAATTATTTTGGGTAAATAAATCCCAAGTATATTTGTGTATAAACTTCAGAGCGGCATCAACTCAAGTATATATAGATTTTCTATTTGCTAAATAATCAGTAAATATGTTACTAGAAGAGCCTAGCGGGCGAGCTAGAAAGACAGATTGAAGGGTGCCTATGCTATACAACTTCACACGCAATGTCACTATAGCTAATTTTAGACAATTTGGAGCTAAAGGCGGGTTAAAGGAGGACAAATTTTACATAAAAATAAAACATTTATAACCTGTACTTTCGTATAACATCAGTATTGCATGTTTTTCACTTGAAATTTTAATCTTGTGCTTTATCCATGATTGTTATAATTCTATAATCGAGCAAAATTGCCCAAGTTGTCAAAAAGTCAAATGGCACAATCAATTTGGGACGGAGGAAGGAGTAAATGCAAAATTCCACTAACCTTAGCCGAGCTTTGGAGAGCTCCCAATAACACTGCCCGTAGTGCCGAACCACATCAACTGCTTATACAAATTCATAAACCATACTAGGAGAATTAGAAATAGGGATGAAGTTGCAGAGACCAATTCAGCACATACATCACAAACACCTAAAACCACTTCATCCCAATGAAATGAGTCTTCATGGATTCGACCTGAGATATTCTAGTTGATCAAAGAGATTATGTAATTCCTCGCTATCCCAGTCTGGTGTCTGTGCAACCAAGTTTTCAACTTCCACATCAGGCTGATCCCCTACTAAAACTTCCTCTTCATTCACAATTCTAAGATCATCATTACGTAATTCCTCCCATAAAGTCTAATTAAAAGCATCCAAATCTCCACTGCTTGTTGAGACATTTGGTGCATTTTTATCATTGCTTGAATCAATGTCCAATGCTGCTGACAAAAATGACTCCATTTCTGTTCTGATATTTCCCAGATTTTCTTCTTGTTGACTTGAATTATCTAGTGTCTGATCTTGTAAATTCTCCACACTCGGCCTCATAGTCAGCCTTCTTTTTCTTCCCATCTCAATCTGTTTTGGATCTATCTTTTGCACATACTTGTCCATGTATTACCGGATGAGTGTAGGATTACTAACAGACT
Organism: Panax ginseng; assembly: GCA_020205605.1. Taxonomy (NCBI): domain Eukaryota; kingdom Viridiplantae; phylum Streptophyta; class Magnoliopsida; order Apiales; family Araliaceae; genus Panax; species Panax ginseng. The sequence goes on along the minus strand of CM035131.1, from coordinate 125,387,720 downwards.
TGGCGACAAAACTCATTATGTTTTGTTGCTTAGTTTTCGTGCTTTGAATTCTATTAATGTCCCAACTCAACACAAGACACTCCTCCTTTTTGTTGTATTCCTTGTGAGACATTCCTCCTCCTTTTGATAGTCTTCAAGAGATGTTTTTGGCCTCCTAGAAATCTATCATTCGCAAATTCCCATCGATTAGGATCCACTTTCCTAAAACCCTGCAGTAATTGCAAATATTTGAACTCGATCAGGGCAATAGTTATTTGCAAAACAAGGACCATACTATAAATTTAAACAAACCTATTAGAACACAATTATAATTTGAAATAAAAAGAACCACAATAACAACCACCATATCAGAGCAGAGACCGCATAAGATTGACATTGAATGATTGAATCAAAGTAATTCAAAATAAAGAGAAACCATAACTAAGCATAATTTACTTTTATACATACAGAGCCCAAATGGAAAGTGTTCGGGAGCGTTTTACCGACCTTCATGTGGGCCGAAGGCCTGACATTAGAAGGGCTTTAGGAGACCACTGGGCTGAAGCCCATGGAGAGGTTGGAGGTGCTCGGGTCGGCATCCGAGTCCTTCTGGGCCGGAGCCCCACCTTCGTGGATGTTCTTCGGGGTCGGCATCCGAACCCTTTGGGTCGGAACCTTACCCTGTTGCGTGGTGTTCGAGGTCAGGACTTCGAGTCCTTTGGGCTAAGGCTCGATCTGGATGGTGGGATTATTTGGGCCTGTACAGTGGGCTCTCCTGCGTGCAGAGTCTAGGATCCTAATCATAATTGAATAAGGTAACTCCAAAGGTAGCGATTGGATTGGATTCTACTTGCACCTTTTAAGGAGATTGTGTTGGACCCTAGTTATGGTAACTACCATGACTAGGAGTCCTAATCTGACTCGGAGAAGGATTCTAAAGGTGGTGAGTACTATAAATACAAGGCCAAGGTTACAATTAACAGGTAATACCTACTTTTAAGCACTAAACACTTAGCCTTCATTGTTAATCGTTGTGACGACTTATTCTTATTCCTGGAGTTATCTCTCAAGCTGCACAAGTCAAGCTTCTGTGTGATCTGTTATTGTGCAGGTTCTAGCGCGTGGATTCTGTGAATGGACGCGCCGGCGAAACTTGGCGTTAACATTGGCGTTAGAAGGAAGGCTTTTTAGTGCTTAATCAATCATACCTGATTTTTTCCGGTAAGAGGCCACGGCGAGCAGGGAGAAAAGCGCTTCTAACCAGGAAAAAACAAAAACACACCAGACCACCCAGGTGAGAAGATCGGTTAAAGACAGATTGGGTTCCAGAATCCAAGGTGATCAGGAGGGACCGACCGCTTCCCTCCGGCGAAGACTCTTCCATGACAGTCAGCATACCCCCAACCAGGCTAGTCGTGTAGATGAGAATCGTTCTCGGGCGCTGGAGGTACATGGGAAGGACCGAGGGGAGAACAGCCAAGATCAGAGGGAGTTTATCTTACAGAAGAAGATGCAACAGAACCGAGATGCCATGTTGGCCCTACGTCTTCAGCAGGAGGAGCTCGAATAGCAGATGGCACAGGTGGCTGGGGAGCAGGAGGCCTCCTCAAAGAGGCGTAGGCATCGGAGCCGATCCCGGTCACCCCGACGGGGAGAAGCGGGAAATGAAAGGAACCGACACAGAAGTCGTTCGCGGGATGGCCGAAGCAGAAGAAGGAGTCGTTTCAGAGACGCAGTGTCGAGCATTAAGGCCGATCAACACAGAGGAGGCGGGACGTGTCTCCCGAATACGGGAGGGACAGACACTGATCGTCCCCTTATAAAGAGAGGGAGACCACCCTCGCTCAAGGGTGGTGAATTGGAGAAGTTGTCTTTGGCGAAGAATTCGATGGGACGCCTACCTGCATAGGGTCGCCTTTCTCCCCTGAAATCAATCATGTGATGGCCGACCCCAAAAAGAAGATGCCCCCAATGGAGACCTATGATGGGCTGGGGGATCCATACGACCACTCAGACGGGTATTATAGGTTGATGACATACTACGACCATTCTGATGCTGCCGAGTGTCACATGTTCGCAACGACTTTGAAAAAGAGGGCCTAAGAATGGATGGGAACTTTGGCAGCAGGATCGATTAATTCGTGGAGTGATCTTCGGGAAAATTTCCATGTCAGGTTCGGAAGCAACAGAAGGCGAGGAAAGATTACAACTTCCCTCATGCAGGTCAGACAGAAGTCGGATGAAAGCTTGGGTCAGTACGTCAAAAGGTTTAGGGAGGCTGTGGGGTTAGTAGCAGAGTTAAACTCCCCACAGGCCTTGGGGTTCTTCACTACAGGTCTGGACATCGGGAAGTTGATGAAGGATCTAGTGATCAACCCTTCGGCAGATCTGATAGAAGCCTTCCACCGAGCCTAGGGTCACATAGCAATAGAAGAGGCGATGGGAAATTTTAAACCCCACTCCCAATCTTACGAGAAGTCTAAAGATCGAGACAAGCAGAGTTACCAAAGGTCCGATAATCAGGGGAAGTCTGATAACTATGGTAAGAAAAGCTACAATGGGGAGGCTCAGGTAAATGGACGCACCGCCTTTCCCGAATAAGAATGTCAACAAAGTCTATACCGTGACTCAACAATCGATCAAGTGAAGATATTGGAAGAGATGAGGAATAAACCTTTCTTCGAGCCATGCCCGACGATCCCGAAGCCTAGAAAGAGAGGTCGGGACAAATATTGTGCATACCATCAATGTCGGGGGCATACAACGGAGATGTGTAACGACTTGAAAGATTTGATAGAGAAGAATGTCCAGAATGGGCAACTGGTGCAGTATGTGGTCGGTCGGGAAGGTTCAGAGGCACCCCGGGAGGAGAACAGGGAGCCAACTCGGGAAACATAGCCCCAACCGCACCCACAAGCCCGAGGGGTGATTGATGTAATTTCAGGCGGGTCGGTAGGGCGTGTAATCAGAAGGAAGAGGAGTGGGCACCTCGAAGCGGTATTATCAGTAGCAAATTCATCACTCCGAAAGGACAGGGTCTACTCGGGAGTCTCCATCTCTGTAATACCCGTAAATTTTATGATTTAATATTATTATTAAATAGAGCCGGCGAATTATTTATTTTACAAATGCTTACGTGGCATGAGGAGAGTAACTCAATTGAATTAAAATTGAGTTGTTGATGATCGATAAGATAGGTTCATGAAATGTCTTGTGTGACACAATGATGGACTTAGTGAAGGATGAGTAAGCAATTGCATGTTTAAGGTCCAAATAATAAATTGGGAGTCTAGCCCAATAAGTTAATTGATGGACTTTTGAGTTAGCCCAATAAACTTGGGATATTTAGAATCCAATCGGAATCCAACAAAATAGTTAACTAAGAGTACAAGTATTGGTTAAATTAAAATGTGGCGTGGGCAGTGGGCCTGACGGGCTAGCCCTTGTCCATTTTTGAGATCTACTCTCTTGTCCCCAAATTAGGGTCACCAAGTACAAAGAACAGTAGCCTAAACTCTCTTTACGTAAATTTCAAGTCGCTAATCCTAGGCATGCATGGCTAGCTAGCTGTGGACCCAGATGGAGTGATTGAACAACTCCTTAAATAACCATTGTTCATTTCTATTGCACCATGAATCCCAATATTGGGTAAAGAAAGTGTCTGGCCCATGTTTTCTCTTTAAATACAAGCCACTAGGGCAGTCTGTTTTAGTGATAAGAGTGTTGGAGAAATCTGAGTAAAGAATTCTTAGTTGTTAAGCATTACCAAATCAGTGTGTGAGATATCATGGTTAAAGCTCGAGAAGGTATAAGTTCTACTCCGTTCTTAACTTGAGTCTTGTTGATTCTCGTTTTTTAGATTATTAGGTCAAGTATGATGAATTAGCAGGATAAAGGGTGTTTAGAAAGTTTACCTTCGTGCATGAATACGTTAAAAATTGTCCGGAATCAAGTCTGTGGCTACTCGCAAAATAGAGCATGTTCACCGCTTCGAAATCCATGGGGGTGCAATTTGCACCATGCTTAGAACCATCTTGATGGGTTCTACGTGTCGACCTTGTATTAAGAAATTCCCTTAGGTTGGATGCATATAGTAAAGTCTTAAATTAACCCGACTAACTTAAACCTTGTCGAAGTAGTGTAGACCAAGTCTCGAAGGAGCGGCGCGGACAAAGCGTGATGTCTTCGGACAGGGCGTAATGTCTTCGGACAAAGCGTGATGTCTTCGGACAGAGCGTGATGTCTTCGGACAAAGCGTGATGTCTTCGGACAAAGCGTGATGTCTTCGGACAGAGCGTAATGTCTTCGGACAGAGCGTGATGTCTTCGGACAGAGCGTAATGTCTTCGGACAGAGCGCGATGTCTTCGGACGAAGCATGTTGTCTTCGAACAAGCCATAATATCTTCGGACATGGCGAGATGTCCCGGAACTCGGAGACAGCATCGTAACTTGATATAAGGATGGATTAATAAATACTCCTATACTGTCGTAAACTATTAGTACACGAATGAGTTCTAAGTAGAGAATTTTACCAACTTCGGGAAAATAAATCTAATACTTGCAAACATGCGTAGAAAAAGGTCGGTGGGATTAATAGACGTTATGGTCTACTTAAAGCAATGAACCTCTTAAAACTTCGAGGAAGAAAGATTATGAATAAGCTAGCAGTGGTCAATAGTATGAGCATGTTAGTGTACCATTATGAGTTTTGATGGGTACAGCAGATAGAAAGAAAAATGTGTTATGTGTACATGTTGTTGATATATATCAAGTGTGTTTGGCTAATGAATACCTATACTTACATGAATAGGACAGACATAGTTCGTTGAGGTGATTTTCGCTATTAGTAGTAATCAACGCTAAAGGCAAGTTTCTTACTCTACCTTGATTTCAAGTATGCAAGTTTTCTATCCCTAACTTATTGTTATTGTTGGGCAACCTCACTCAAATTTAAAATGAGCAAGTATCCGAACACTATCATTACTGTGTTGCAAGTTCCTTAATTCACACACTTCATACGTTGAATTGTTGTCATATCAATCATATTTTATCAAGCAAATATCTGCTTCTATTCGAAAATCACTTGTATACCTTGACGTTGTTGTAAGCATTGGACTTATCATTCCTCAATGCATGATGAAAAATCATCTAAGCCCTTGATTTGGCTAGACTATTATTATGAGTTAAAGAGCTATCCAAACCAATTGATTTGGTGCGGACTATCGTAAATCTCATCGAGATGAACAACCCTCATAGAAGGGAAATTATATATTGTTTGGGAACCGACGTGCAGCATACGAAAGTATGATTAAATGTTATGCATAACATAGGGTACCTTAAGTCGATCACCGATGTACTCGTGGATGTTGGATTACAAGTGTAATCATCGTTAATTCTAGTAAGAGTTCTTGGTCCTTAGTGACCGCCAAGATTCAATTATGTTGAACCTCGAAATGAATAAATCCTAAGATTTTGTTGATATCCTTGGTCCATAGCGACACCGTTGAATACTCTTGGTATTCTTGATATCCTTGAACTATCAATTATTATTATACCTTTGAAAGATTCAAATGCTATAACTGCTTGTTCTTCTAGCTATATTGCTTGCTGGGCAAACTTGTTGCTCATTCTTGCTTCCTAAAACATTACAGTTAAGGCAGAGCAAGGCGGTACTTCAGGAAAGGACAAGGGAAAGGGCAAGGCGACAGAATAATTTAGCCCTTAAGACTAGAAGTATTATTATTATTGTTATTATGATGTATTCAAGAATGATTAAGCTATGTTAAGCTAATCACATAATGGTTGTAGTAATGGTTACGGTACCTTGGGACGTGAATATTTATATTTCATCAATGTAAATTATCCTATTATTTCCGTTGTTAATGATTTTGTAAGATATTCAGTAAAGATAGCGTGATGCAATCAAATTCGAGATATGAGTGTCCGGAATTTTGGGGGCGCCACATGAGTTGGTATCAAAGCCATAGTTATAAACCTTGGGAGCGAGAGCCCTTAGATTATAATCGAGGAGAACTCGAGAAGATAGAAAGGGATGAAACCTATATAGAGTTTTCATAGAGATGGACTTAAGCGTGTTACAAAATATAACTTCATTCTATACAATGAACTTATGATTCTAATGGAGTTGTTGGTTGTTTTGTCTTCAGGTGCGTGATTGAAGGATGGACCGACATGGGAGGACCTAGCCGAGTAGTAGAAAGCGGAGTAGTGTGACATACACGTGGTATATGAGGCACCATTGATAGCAGAGCCTATATCAACGGTAGTTCTATCGATGATGATGACGAGGAAGAGGAGATAGAGCCACACCAAGAGAGTCGATCCGGAGGAGGAGACAGATGGTGGATGAGCCCATGGGGGACTCCGACGTGGCTACTTTTGAGGATAGGATGTTGGGGAGTATGAGGACTAGATTTTGGAATTAGGGTGCAAAGTTGAGAAGTTAGAGGTCGAGGCCAAAGACAGAGAGTCCAATTCCAAAAGTCAAGGACTAAGACCACCAGAGAAAGTTAGTAATGCAGGAGATGGAAGTAGAGATTGTTCACCGTAAGGAGGCGGTGAATCCAGATGGGGCTTTGTTTCACAAGGTGGCTAGGAATGTAGAACTGGCGGGGAAGTTGGAAGAGATGGAGCAGAGGGGTTGAGCGAGGGACAGAGAAGGAAGCTATCCGCACTCGATTAAGGATGGAAGTAATGGATAGGATCCATTTTCAAGAAAAGTGGAAAGGGGCCAATGATAGGGCTAACGATCTAGAAGATGAAGTGAGGTAAAAGGAGGAAGATGGATAGGATGAGCTATGCATTGCATGCACGGCCATGGAGGGACTTTGGTTGGTGGGGTAAATCACTACCCGACAGAAAGAGGATGCACTCCAAAGACACCATAAGTCAAGATGTGGTGGTGCACATTACTCGGAGGGAGTACCAGAGCTACTGTGGAGCGCGGAATGATAGATTAAGTCTAAGCGCTAAAAGTTATTAGTTGTAGTTCGTTTGTGTAATGTATTATCTGTTGTGGTAATCCTTATGTAGAATGTGAGATGTTGTAAACCCCAAACTTTTGAGTTATGTTAGAGGGGTAGTATGTTAATGGTTGTCCCCATCTTTTGTGATATTAGGGGATAAGTTGTGTCATTTATAGAAGTATGCTGGAGATAATCATGTAATGTAACAATTTGGCATATGAATATAAATGATCTTGTTCTGAAATGTATTCCGAAATCTTATTCCTTTTATGGAGAATTGTTTAAGTAATATAATTAGATAATAAAAATGGGAGTGTCCTGATGTAGGAAAATGCCGCCCAGACGTAGATTAACTGCTCCGTAAGAGTTCGAATCAATGATGAGAGAGGACAAGTAGATCCCATTCAGAGGCTTGTAGATTTGTTAGGGGAGGCTCTTAGGGGAAGAAATGAACAAGTACCACCCGTTCCCCAAGTAGCTCCGGTCGCAAACTTCAAGGACTTTAAGAGCGTAGGACCTCCGGAATTCATGGGTACTACCGACCCTATCGTAGCACAAACGTGGATCAAGGAAATGGAGAAAGCCTTCGCCATTGCTCGTGTGGGTGAAGACCAGAAAACCGTGTTCGCTACATATATGATGAGGGGTGAAGCAAACTACTGGTGGGAAGCAAATCAACAGAGAGCGGGAGAAGGGACTATAACCTAGGAAAGGTTTAAGACTTTGTTCTTCGAGAATTACTTCCCGAAGAGCGTGAAGAATAGGATGGAGGTAAAGTTTCTAGAACTAAAACAAGGGAGATGACAAGGCACAAGATGCGGCCAAGTTCAATGAACTCGCGATTCGCAACACATCAAGTAAACATCGAAGAAAGGAAAGCTCGACGCTCGAACTTGGACAAAAACCTTGGTTGTTCAACAAGGTGTCGATCCTTCAAATCGACTCTTTTCGCCACCTTATTGGAGAAGGCGATAATTGCCGAGGAGGTAGCGAGGCATTGAGCCAATACAACAAGGAGAAGAAGAGCAAGAATCTTGGAGGAGAGACTCGTGGAGGAGAGCGGTGGTGGAAGTTATTGGGAAAGAGGAAATGGGATAACCGCAACAACGACAACAACACCAACCACCGAAGCATCAACCAGTCAGAAAATTATCAAGGAGGATTCAAGAAAAGAAGTGAAGCTTGCTCGAAATGTGGGAAAAACTATTAAGGGAATCTTTGGAAGGGCGCAAAGATCTCGCTACAATCGCGCCAAGAAGGGAACATTTCACCTAATCGCCCAAGCCAAGAGAGCAAGGGATGTTTCGCGTGGTGGCTCAACCTGAGCATCAAATCAAGGATTGCCCAAAGAAAGGGAGCAACAGAGAAGCGGCCATCAGGGAGGGGGGCAAGAAGTTGATGATCCATGACCAACGCAATCCAACCGACCGATCGCTCAACCTTTAACATGATCGCCGAGACGCAGAGTGAATGAAAGGGACGTGGTGTCAGGTATTCTCCCAATCAATAATATAAACGCCTATGTATTATTTGATTCGGGTGCTACCTATTCCTTTGTGTCTGAAGAATTTGCTAATCGACTAAACATACCTCCTGAACATTTAGAAAACTCATTGAACATAGAGATTGCGAATAAGGAGGTAATTCCCATAGAGTTTATTTACCAAAACTGTTGTGCAAACATTAGAGGTCACGAACTGAACGTAGACTTAATTCCGATTAAACTGGGAGAGTTTGATGTAATATTAGGAATGGATTGGTTATCCGGCCACGCTGCGATAATCGATTATCAGAAGAAGAGTGTGAACCTTCAGACCTCAAATCGGTCTAAGGTAGTGTTTTACGGTAGCTCATCGCTCAAGCAATCGTGTTGCCTTACGATGATGCAGGCCAAGAAATTGTTAAAGAAAGGATGTGTGGGTTATTTAGCCTATATAGTGGACATTCATCAAAAGAGGATAGAAATGAAAGATATATTAGTGGTAAAAGATTTTCAAGACGTGTTTCCAAACGAATCGCCTCGGCCTTCGCCGATGAGAAACCGAATTCATAATAGACTTAGCACGGAACCGCACCAATTTCAAAGCCCCATATCGTATGGCGCCAAGAGAAATGAAGGAATTGATGATTCAATTGCAAGAGTTACTAGATAAGGGTTACATTCGCCAAGTGTGTCTCCTTGGGGAGCACCAAAGTGTTGTTTGTAAAGAAAAAGGATGGATCAATGAGACTCAGTATCGATTATCGGAGTTGAACCGAAGTGACAATTAAGAATAAATATCCACCGCCAAGGATAGACGACCTTTTCGATCAACTCAAGGGAGCGAAGTGTTTTTCCAAAATAGATTTACGAATGGGTTATCATCGCTGAAAGTGCGAGAGGAGGACATACAAAAGACGGCGTTTCGAACTCGCTACGGACATTACTTAATTTTTAGTGATGTCATTTGGGTTAACTAACGCCCTATAGAAATTTCATGGACTTGATGAACCGAAGTTTTCAAGCCATACTTAGATAAGTTCGTAGTAGTATTTATCGATGACATTTTGATTTATTCAAAGACAAAAGAAGAGCATGCCAAACACCTGAAGATGGTATTGGAAGCATTGAGAGGGGAGAAGATGTATGCGAAATTTTCAAAATGTGAATTTTGGATGGAAAGGGTCCAGTTTCTAGGACACGTGATAGATCAAAATGGAATTTTCGTGGATCCTGCAAAGATGGAAGCGGTAAATAATCGGAACGGTACCAAGACGCCAATGGGTTAGGAGTTTCTTAGGTTTAAAGCGGGTACTATCGAAGATTTATCCAAGATTTTTCTAAGATAGCAAACCTGGCTGACCAATCTAACGAAGAAGACCGGGGAAGTTTGTATGGACGAGAAATGCGAGGAGAGTTTCCAAGAATTGAAGAGGAGGTCGAGTGAGGCGCTGTATTATCATTACCAGGATGATACGGGAGGATTTGTGGTGTATAGTGATGCATCGATAGAGGACTTGGTTGTGTGCTAATGCAACATGGCAAGGTCATTGCATATGCCTCACGACATTAGTTGAAAGATTTTGAAAACGATACCCTACCCATGACTTGGAGTTAGCGGCGGTAGTCTTTGCATTGAAGATTTGGAGGCACTATTTGTATGGAGAAAAATGTGAGATATATACGGATCACAAGAGTCTAAAATATATCTTCACACAGAAGGAGTTGAACATGCGACAAAGAAGATGGTTGAACCGCTTCAAGGATTACGATTGTGAAATTCTTTATCACCCGAAAAGCAAACGTTGTAGCCGACGCTTTGAGTAGAAAAGGAAGGGAGAAGTTATTCAAACTGACAACTCAAGAGGATTTAATAAGAGAAATGGAAAGGTTGGAAATAGAGGTGGAGGAACCAAGAGAAGCGGAAGGAAGATTTCTCATGATGAGAGCTCACCCGACGTTATTGGATAGAATGAAGGAAGCACAAGAGAAAGATGAAGAATGTGAGAAGATAAAGAAGAGAATAGTAGAAGATAAGGAAGAAAGGTTCAAAGTAGATAAGGATGGTATATTGAGATTCGAGGGTTGAGTATGGGTGCCAGCTATAATCGAACTGAGAGAGGAAATCCTACACGAAGCACACAATACGACGTATTTCGTACATCCAGGAGGCACAAAAATGTACCGGGATCTTCGACACCATTTTTGGTGGCTTAATTTGAAAAGAGAGGTTGCAACGTGTGTTAGAAGATGTCTTACTTGTCAAAGAGTCAAAGCAGAACACCAGAGGCCAAGTGGACTACTTCAACCGCCGGAAATACCGTAATGGAAATGGGAGCACATTACGATGGATTTCGTGGTTGGACTTCCTGCTATACGTAAGAGTTACGATGCCATTTGGGTCATTTGTGGACCGACTAACAAAGACAGCTCATTTTCTACCCATCAAGATTCGATTCAATTTGAACCAATTAGCAAACTTGTATATAAAGGAAATCGTATCGCGACATGGAGTGCCGTTGTCGATTGTCTCCGATCAAGATCCGCGTTTCATGTCAAAATTCGGAAAAGTTTGCAGAACGAATGGGAACTCAATTGAGATTGAGTATCGCCTATCACCCTCAAATTGTGCAAGAGAGTGAACGAACCATACAAACGTTGGAGGACATGCCGAGAGCTTGCGTGATGGACTTCAAGGGAATTGGGGACGACCATTTACCATTAGTAGAATTCGCCACAATAATAGCTATCATGCGAGTATTTCCAGATGCCGCCATATGAAGCTCTTTACGGAGAAAGTGCGAGGACGCCATTATGTTGGGATGAAGTCGAGAACCACGACTTTTGGGACCGTAATTAGTCCAAAGAACTACCGACGTGGTAACAACAATAAGGGCAAATTGGTAGCACTCAAGATTGCTAAAAAAGTACGCCGACTTGCATCGCCGTAACCGAGACTTTGAAGGCCCAGAGTTATGTGTTTTTGAAGGTATCTCCGTGGAAGGAAAGATCGATTCTAAAGAAAGGAAAATTGAGTCCGAGGTTCATAGGCCATTCGAGATATTGAAGCGAGTGGGTAAGTGGCATACAAAGTTGCTTTGCCACAATTTAATCGGAACACATCCACAACGTGTTTCATATTTCGCATTACTACTGACCGCATAAGTCCGACTATAAGCACGTAATATCCTATGAGCCCATTCAAGTAGAGAAGAATCGCATATGAAGAAATTCTGTCAGGATAATAGATAAGAAAGAGAAAATGCTAAGAAACAAAGTTATATCTTCATTAAAGTTGTTTAGCGAAACCATGATGTCAAGAGGCCACGTGGGAATTAGAAGATAGGATGAGGAGAGACTATCCCCATCTTTTCAGATAACCTCAGATCAATTAGGGACGGAATTTTTATAAGGGGAGAGGATGTAATACCAGTAAATTTTATGATTTAATATTATTATTAAATAGAGCCATGAATTATTTATTTTACAAATGCTTACATGGCATGAGGAGAGTAACTCAATTGAATTAAAATTGAGTCATTGATGATCGATAAGATAGGTTCATGAAATGTCTTGTGTGACACAATGATGGACTTAGTGAAGGATGAGTAAGCAATTGCATGTTTAAGGTCCAAATAATAAATTGGGAGTCTCAGCCCAATAAGTTAATTGATGGACTTTTGAGTTAGCCCAATAAACTTGGGATATTTAGAATCCAATCTAATCCAACAAAATAGTTAATTAAGAGTACAAGTATTGGTTAAATTAAAATGTGGCGTGGGCGTTAGGCTGTGGCCATTAGCCCTTGTCCATGTCCGAGATCTACTCTCTTGTCCCCAAATTAGGGTCACCAAGTACAAAGAACAAGAGCCTAAACTCTCTTTACATAAATTTCAAGTCGCTAATCCTAGGCATGCATGGCTAGCTAAGTGACCTAGTATGATGAGTGATTGAACAACTCCTTAAATAACCATTGTTCATTTCTATTGCACCATGAATCCCAATATTGGGTAAAGCAAGTGTCTGGCCCATGTTTTCTCTTTAAATACAAGCCACTAGGGCAGTCTGTTTTAGTGATAAGAGTGTTGGAGAAACCGAGTAAAGAATTCTTAGTTGCTAAGCATTACCAAATCAAAGTGTGTGAGATATCATGGTTAAAACTCGAGAAGGTATAAGTTCTAATTTCTTAACTTGAGTCTTGTTGATTCTCGTTTTTCAGATTATTAGGTCAAGTATGATGAATTAGCAGGATAAAGGGTGTTTAGAAAGTTTACCTTCGTGCATGAATACGTTAAAAATTGTCTGGAATCAAGCTGTGGCTACTCTGCAAAATAGAGCATGTTCACCGCTTCTGAAATCCATGGGGTGCAGCTGCACCATGCTTAGGAACCATGCTGATGGGTTCGGTCGTGTCAGACCTTGTATTAAGAAATTCCCTTAGGTTGGATGCATATAGTAAAGTCTTAAATTAACCCGACGAACTTAAACCTTGTCGAAGTAGTGTAGACCGAAGTCTCTGAAGGAGCTGCTTCGGACAAAGCGTGATGTCTTCGGACAGGGCGTAATGTCTTCGGACAAAGCGTGATGTCTTCGGACAGAGCGTGATGTCTTCGGACAAAGCGTGATGTCTTCGGACAAAGCGTGATGTCTTCGGACAGAGCGTAATGTCTTCGGACAGAGCGTGATGTCTTCGGACAGAGCGTAATGTCTTCGGACAGAGCGATGTCTTCTGGACGAAGCATGTTGTCTTGAACAAGCCATAATATCTTTCTGGACATGGCGAGATGTCCCGAACCCTGGAGACAAAGATCGTAACTTGATATAAGGATGGATTAATAAATACTCCTATATCGTCAGTAAACTATTAGTATAATGAATGAGTTCTAAGTAGAGAATTTTACCAACTTCGGGAAAATAAATCTAATACTTGCAAACACGCGTAGAAAAGGTTGGTGGGATTAATAGACGTTATGGTCTACTTAAAGCAATGAACCTCTTAAAACTTCGAGGAAGAAAGATTATGAATAAGCTAGCAGTGGTCAATAGTATGAGCATGTTAGTGTACCATTATGAGTTTTGATGGGTACAAGCAGATAGAAAGAAAAATGTGTTATGTGTACATGTTGTTGATATATATCAAGTGTGTTTGGCTAATGAATACCTATACTTACATGAATAGGACATACATAGTTCGTTGAGGTGATTTTCGCTATTAGTAGTAATCAACGCTAAAGGCAAGTTTCTTACTCTACCTTGATTTCAAGTATGCAAGTTTTCTATCCCTAACTTATTGTTATTGTTGGGCAACCTCACTCAAATTTAAAATGAGCAAGTATCCGAACACTATCATTACTGTGTTGCAAGTTCCTTAATTCACACACTTCATACGTTGAATTGTTGTCATATCAATCATATTTTATCAAGCAAATATCTGCTTCTATTCGAAAATCACTTCTATATCTTGACGTTGTTGTAAGCATTGGACTTATCATTCCTCAATGCATGATGAAAAAATTGTCTAAGCCCTTGATTCGGCTAGACTATTATTATGAGTTAAAGAGCTATCCAAACCGATTGATTTGGTGCGGACTATCGTAAATCTACTGAGATGAACAACCCTCATAGAAGGGGAAATTATATATTGTTTGGGAACCGACGCGTGCATACATATAGTATGATTAAATGTTATGCATAACATAGGGTACCTTAGGTTGATCACCTGATGTACTCGTGGATGTTGGATTACAGTGTAATACTGTTAATTCTAGTAAGAGTTCTTGGTCCTTAGTGACTGCTCAGTATTCAATTATGTTGAACCTCGAAATGAATAAATCCCGAGATTTTGTTGATATCCTTGGTCCATAGCGACACCGTTGAATACTCTTGGTATTCTTGATATCCTTGAACTATCAATTATTATTATACCTTTGAAAGATTCAAATGCTATAACTGCTTGTTCTTCTAGCTATATTGCTTACCGGGCAAACTTGTTGCTCATTCTTGCTTCCTAAAACATTATTACGCTTAAGGCAGCAAAGCGGTACTTCAGAAAGGACAAGGGAAAGGCAAATGACGTAATAATTTAGCCCTTAAGACTAGAAGTATTATTATTATTGTTATTATGATGTATTCAAGAATGATTAAGCTATGTTAAGCTAATCACGTAATGGTTGTAGTAATGGTTACTGGTACCTTGGGACGTGAATATTTATATTTCATCAATGTAAATTATCCTATTATTTCCGTTGTTAATGATTTTGTAAGATATTCGTAGCAGTAGCGTGATGCACCGAAATTCGAGATATGAGTGTCTGAAATTTTGGGGGTGCCACAATCTCCTTCTCGGATAAAGATTACCCTACCGATCACATCGAACCACATGACGGGGCGTTGGTGATAACGGCACAGGTCGGACCGGTGGATATGAAAAGGATGATGATCGATAATGGATCCTCGATCGACATACTGTACACGCACGCCTATCAGAGGATGGACTTGGAAGGAAAGAAGATGGAGTTGGGAGGAGAGGGTCCATTATATGGGTTCAGTGGGGACCCGGTGCATATAGTAACATCCATTCCACACTTCAAGATCAAATTTCCAACACCGAACGGGATTGGGGAGGTAAAAGGTGACCTTGATATTGCCCGAAGGTGTTATCGGAACACTCTGATCTCCTCAGGGGTTGAGGTCAGCATACAGAAACAGACGATGGCCATCGAGATGGAGCCGTTCACCGAAAGTAGAACTAAACTGATGGCACTGCCGGCAGAAGAGACAGAAGATGTTGAGTTGATACCGGGGAACACAGAAAAACTGATCAAGATTGGGGCAGGATTGACAGAACCACTACGGACAAGCCTGGTGGACTTGCTTCGGGTGTATGCCGATATCTTTGCTTGGGAGCCTAGCGACATGCTAGGGGTAAGTGAATTGGTAGCGCTACATAGACTGCATACAGACCCGAAGAGAAAACCAGTGATACAGAAAAGAAGGATTTTTGCCCCGGAAAGGTAGAGGATCATAGATGAAGATATCGCTAAACTGATGGAGGCAGGATTCATTTTCGAGATCGACTACCCTGAATGGCTGGCGAATGTGGTATTGGTTCAGAAGCAAAATGGGAAGTGGAGGTTATGCATCGATTACACAGATCTTAATAAGGCATGCCCAAAAGATTTCTATCCTTTACCCAACATAGACCAACTGATTGATGCAACTTCGAGGTATGGCATGTTAAGTTTCATGGACGCTTTCTCGGGATACTACCAAATTTCGATGAACAAGGATGACATCCCGAAGACAAGCTTCATCACTCATCGGGCCATATATGCGTATCGGAAGATGACCTTCGGATTGCTGAACGCGGGGGCAACTTATCAACGGATGATGAACTTTGTATTCAGAAAGCAGTTGGGCCGAAGTATGGAAGTGTATGTGGATGACATGATCATAAAAAGCATGTCAGTCCGGGATCATCTGGATGACCTAGAAGACTGCTTTGAAATAGTAAGGAAACACAAACTAAGACTGAACCCAACCAAATGTACTTTCAGTTTGGGTTCAGGAAAGTTTCTAGGATATTTGGTCAGCAAAAGGGGTATCAAAGCAAACCCAGAGAAAATTGCGGCGATCTTAGACATGAAATCTCCGAAGACATTCAAAGACGTACAAAGGTTGACGGGCCGAATAGCTGCCCTTCGGAGATTCGTGTCAAGATCAACCGAAAGATGTTTGCCCTTCTTTGACACTCTCAAGGGGTCGAAGAATGAGAAGAGTTTTCAGTGGACATCGGAATATGAAGACGCGTTCCAGGAGATCAAAAAGTATCTGTCTTCGGCACCATTACTGATGAAACTTATCCCTTCGGAACCTTTATACTTATACTTGGCTGCGAGCCCGATGAAAGTGGGAGCAGCATTGGTGAGAGACAAAGAAGAAAAACAGTTCCTGGTATACTACGTCAGCCATGTTATTTGAGATGCAGAAACAAGATACCCGAACCTGGAGAAATTCACGTATGCCCTAATCATTGAAAGCAGGAAGCTTTGGCATTATTTCCAAGGTCGGATGGTGGTGGTATATACGGATCAGCCGTTAAAGAAAATATTGCATAAGTCGGATGTGTCGGGTCGGCTTGCAGCATGGGCGATGGAGCTAACACAATTTTCTATAGAGTATCATCCCCGAACGACAATCAAGGGTCAGGCGTTGGCAGACTTCATCATGGAATGCTCTTTCACGGAACCAGACGTGAATACATTGACCGAAACCCAACAAGGGCCGACCGCATGGACTTTATACGTGGATAGATCGTCAACATCGGACGTCAGTGGGGCAGGGGTCATCCTGATAAGTCCCAAAGGGTTTAAAGTCCATCAGGCGATTCGATTTTAGTTCAAGGCCACGAACAACGAAGCAGAGTACGAGGCCATCCTAGCAGGGATACGGTTGGCCCGGAGCTTGGAAGTACAGAAGTTGGTCATCTACAATGATTCGGAGCTGGTGGTCAAGCAGCTATCGGGAGAGTATGAGGCTCGGGGGGCAAGAATGACAAAATATCTGGCCGAGGTGAAAGATAAGCTTGCGTACTTCACATCACACAGTTGTCAGGGGGTGGACCGGTCAGATAATATAGTAGCAGATGCCCTAGCCAGGTTGGCAACCACTGAAGCAAGTTCCTTCAACGGGTCGGTATACCTGGAGGTTTTAGAAGGACCAAGTGTTCCGAAGACAGAGGTGCTGGCTTTAGACCGACTCGACTGCTGGCTCACACCTTACATCATGTATCTGGCAGATGGGGTTCTACCTTCAGACCGAATCCTTGCAAGAAAAGTTAAACACAGGAGTTCAAACTTTGTCCTCATAAACGGAGACCTATACCGAAGGGCCTTTAGCTCCCCACTGCTCAAATGCTTAACCCCATCAGAGGCGGATTACACTCTTTGGGAAGTACATGAAGGGATCTGTGGGGATCACATGGGAGTAAAGTTACTGGCACACAAGATTTTGAGGCAGGGGTATTATTGGCCGACTATCTACACGGAGGCCAAGGAATTCGTCAGAAGGTGTCCCAAGTGTCAGCTGAGCAGCACTATCCCACATCAACCTCCCAAAGAGCTGTATTCGGTCTTATCCCCAATCCCCTTTGATGTGTGGGGAATCGACATCCTAGGGCCTCTGCTGAAGGCCAAGGGACAAGTTAGTTTTGTGATCATGGCTATCGACTATATGACGAAATGGGTCGAAGCCAAACCACTACAGAAGATCACCGAACAAGAATGCCTGAAATTTTTCAAAGAAGGAGTGGTTTATCATTTTGGCATCCCGATGGTGGTGGTCTTTGATAATGGCAGACAGTTTATAGGGTCTAAGTTTGAAGGCTTTCTGAAATAATTGGGAATTCAGCATCGCAAGACTTCAGTCGCTCACCCTCAGTCGAATGGTCAAGTAGAAGTAACCAACCGAACCTTGCTCAACGGGATCAAAAGAAGGCTGGATGAGTTAAACGGTCGGTGGCCCGAAGAGCTACTCAGTGTTTTGTGGACATATCGGACTACTCCGAGGACAACAACAGGGGACTCTCCTTTCCGATTGGCATACGGAATCGATGCACTCATACCGGTCGAGATCGGGTCCCCTACTCTTTAAGTCAGTCAGTACAAAGGACTATACAATGATGAAGGTTTGAAAACAAATCTGGATCTGCTGAAAGAAGTTCGGGATTCGGCTATGATGAGGTTGGCTATCTACCAGCAGAGAACAGCCCGACACTATAACCAGAAAGTAAAGCTGAGGAGGTTTACAGTAGGTGATTTGGTCCTCCAGGAGTTGGAGGCATCAACCCCTCAGAACCCCCGCAAGCTGATGCCTAACTGGGAGGGACCATACGAAGTAGTAGAAGTGCCGAAGCCCGGTACATACCGGCTTCGAGCAATGGATGGTTCGGAAGTAAAGAATACATGGCATGCTGGAAGACTTAGAAAATTTTACCAGTAATAGTTATGTCATTCTTTTCTTGATCCATGTAACCACTTCAGTTTTAAATGAAATAAATGAAAGTTTTCTTTGGAGATGTTTAACTTCATCTATATTCATACAGTTTTCAGTGTTCGATCAGATAAACATCGGGCTTAAACCGATCAGAAAATCAAAAACGACGTAACTGATCGGTACAGTCGCGGGTATAACTGATCGAGACTGCAATTCTGGAATCAGACAAGCTTCGGGCACTATCCGATTAGAAGGTTTGGAAAGACACCACTGATCGAGATAAGTCACGAGTATAACTAATTACAAAAATTTATGAGCAAAGATACTCTATTTCATTCATACTTTGAAATTTTTACAAAACCCGATCGCTTACGATTCGGGCAAAGTACAAATAAAAAGGAAAATGAAAGAAGTACAAAAAATTTACAAGTCTTGAAAAAGCTATTCGGGAGGAGGGTCATCGCCGGCTTCAGATTCTTCGTCTGACGAGTCAAGTAGGGAGGAATCGAGCCCAGCAGCTATTAATTTCGCCCAGGCCTTTTCACGATAAGCCTCATAACCTTCACCAAACTGGGCCATGACCTTATCATTTAAGGCGTCGGACTCTTCATATTCGGATATTATCCGCTGCTTGGCTTCAGCTTGACCTTCCTTCAGGGAGTTGTTTTCCCGAATCAGATATTTCATCTTCTCGTGCGCTTCGGAAAACTTCTCCCCAAGGGCTTTGATAGCCTGCTCTCGCTCTTTGACGTCGGCAACCAGCTGCTCCTTCTCCTCGATCAGCTTCTTAGCATAGCCTTCGAGGCCGACGAACTCATGCTGAAGTAGAGAGTATTGTTCCTTGAGTTCATCGGCCTAGTGTTCGGCTTGGGTCGCTTTATCCCGGGTCTTAGCATGGAGATCCCGTTCCTTCTTCAGGTCCGATTTCAGGCCCTGAACCTCGGCTTAGAGCAGTTGCACATCCGACCACAGCTGAACCTCCTTTTTAGTGGTTCGGGCGAGAGGGGGGATGGCTCGAGCAAGAATGGCGTTGGCCTGCAACAAATGCATACATCAACTATCGAAGTAAAAGTGTAAGTTTACAACAATAAGATAAATGATCTCTGGATTACCTAGCACTGAGCCCGGACGTAAGCGACCAGATACTCTTCGGAAGTGAATCCCTTGAACCGTTCGTCGTCGCCCGAGAGCTTGAAATGATCGAACATGTTAAAGGGAAAAACTTCTGAAGGACTCTTCGGCCAGCAAGTGGTCGGCGTTCCTTGGGAAGAACTCTCCTTTGAAGTGGGAGTGGTTGCGGGAAGGGGGTTGGCCTCAACAACTTACTGTTCGGGAGCTTGTTTCTCAAGTTCACTGATGAGTCATAGCTTCTTGGGTCGGGGCTTGAAGGGAACCTCCTCGGTTTCCTCTGAATCCTCGATAACTGCAACTTGAGTGGGGGGAGGAGTCGGTTTTGGAGGAACCATGGTGATGGACTTGGCGGGAGCCTTGGAGGAAGGCTTCTTGGTTTTCTTTAACAGAGCCGCCTTCTCCGCTCGGCTCATCTTCAGAACATTCTTGGTGGATGGTTCAGCGCAGGCAGTAGAAGGAGGTGGGCCCGATGTCGATCCGGTGGAAAGTTCAGTGATTGGAATAGCTTCTTCTTCACCATTATCATCGAAGATGAGAAGGTGGATCGGTCCGGCAGTATTCGGCAACGGTATCAGGGTGACATCTGCCCCCTCAAATTTGAAAATTGTCACTAAACAAAAGATAATGAGTTAAGACGATAACTATCAGAGGAGAAAGAACAGAAGTTAAAAGGGAGATGAATTGGTTAGAAGGAAGATACTTACATCCATGTTTGTATAGCCAGGCTTCACTGGACAAGACTATTAGACTCCACTCAGTTTTGCTCCATTTTTTGTAGAAAGCCTTGAAGGCATTGGCTCGATCCTTCGAGAACTTCGACACCTTGGCTATGGGGTCCTCGGGTTAAGCCCAATGAGGAAGAAGTTGAAGGTCTCTTGTCATAGTGCAATGAAAGAAATTAGATGGATGTACGAGTTCGGCATGAGTTGTACGAACCCGATTCCAGCAAAACACAGAAAGGATGAAATGAACTCATGAAGGGGGAACTGAACCCCATATTTCAGAATATAAAGGGGGACGGCCACCCACTCGCCCCTAGGCCTCTAAACATCTTCTCGTCGAGCTTCGATGCCCGAAGCTTGTATTCAGGGGGGATATTGTAAATGATTCGGATGTCGGAGAGTTAAGAGGACGTGATGGTGGAGGGGGTGTGAAGATGAGAAAACTTCTCTTTGGAGTGATAAGCATTTCGGATCCTAGCCTCGGCACTTATTGGAGTAGGCAGGACCGATGATGGAGTGACGTCGGAAGGGACCACCGGTAATTCAACTGGAACCAAGTCGCCGGTGGTGACGGAGGGGGGAATTGATTCAGTGGCAGGAGGAGGAATGCTAGAATCAGCCATTTGTGGTAAATAAAGTAGGAATGTGGAACTTCGGAGGTTAAACGGGATCAAAAGAAGCTGGAAATGCGACGAAATTGACCAGAAAAGTATGAATGGGAGGAGGTTGGAAGGGAACAACTGTTCGCCGAAAATTGCCTTGCCGGAAAAGTTAGACAAAGAGTTTGAAATCGAGAAATCTGGAAAAGTGACAGTGATGTGGGAAAGGGGGTTTTTATAGGTGTGTCCACACGCTACCCAGGGGCGGCTATTAAATGCCCAAGGTGGGACCAGGCATGGGAAGGCGTGCATAGTTTCAAGAAATAAGGACAGACCATTTGGCTTCCCCAGACAACTCATCATTAGCTGTCATGACCTTTCGAATACCTGACCTTTCAAGTCTCCAATTATAAGTATCTTACAATCAAAGACTGGGGGGAAATGTTCGGGAGCGTTTTACCGACCTTTATGTGGGCCGAAGGCCTGACATTAGAAGGGCTTTAGGAGACCACTGAGCTGAAGCTCATGGAGAGGTTGGAGGTATTCGGGTCGGCATCCGAGTCCTTCTAGGCCAGAGTCCCACCTTCATCGATGTTCTTCGGGGTCGGCATCAGAACCCTTAGGGCCGGAACCTTACCCTGTCGTGTGATGTTCGGGGTCGGGACTTCGAGTCCTTTGGGCCGAGGCTCGATCTGGATGCTAGGATCGTTTGGGCCTATATAGTGGGCTCTCCTGTGTGCAGAGTCTGGGATCCTAATCATAATTGAATAAGGTAACTCCAAAGGTAGCGATAGGATTGGATTCTACTTGCACCTTTTAAGGAGATTGTGTTGTGCCCAAGTTATGGTAACTACCATGACTAGGAGTCCTAATCCGACTCGGAGAAGGATTCTAAAGGTGGTGAGTACTATAAATACAAGGCCAAGGTTACAATTAACAGGTAATACCTACTTTTGAGGACTAAACACTTAGCCTCCATTGTTAAACCTTGTGAACGACCTATACTTATTCTCACACCGGAGCTATCCCCCGGCGGCACAAGTCGTCAAGCTTCTGTGTGATCTGTTATTGTGCAGGTTCTAGCGCGTGGATTCTGTGATTAGATGTGTCGACGAAACTTGCCATTAACAGAAAGAAAAAGATTTATAAGCTGAACTTAACTAATAAATGAAAACCATAAGTTATAAATACAGATTCAAGACTTGCAACTAAACCTGAATAGTAAAAAGTTACATAAAAAAATAATTGATACCCAAAAAATATTGAGCAAAACAACTCAATTGAGTAAACAAATTAAACCAGCTCTATTCAACTAAAATCTATTAATTAAACAAAAAAAAACAAAATAAAAATGACACTAATTAGCCTAGACCAATGTTATAATAACCACAACTGAAACTAAAAATATCAAACAATCTCTTATAGTGTTCCTAAAACTATAGAAATTTATAATTAATCAAATTAATTAACAAAATCAGCAAAGCTTCATACAGACCTGGATCATATTCACATATGCAAAATTGAAGGAACCAATTCACAGAAAATAAATAAACAAAATTAGCTATAACCCACATAAATTTATCATTATTTAAGCACAAATACGAGTAAAAGATCAGATTTTTTATGGGTTTAAGGGGGACTTACATAAGTATTGAGCTTCTGAACAAAGCTGGAGAAATTATTGTGCTTGAAATATTTAGGAAGTAGAGAAAGGGAGAATTTATGAGAATCCCAAACAATGAAGCTATTCCTTTCTTTACTCCATGAAACCACAGTATCAGTTGATGGGTCAACTCATATAATCTATAATGAATGCTTGTATATGCCTGTGCACTTGAGCAGTGTCCCCTTTGACACATTGCCAATATACTCCTCAAAAAACATCTTTCAGTGTCTCAATTATAATGCCTCCAGCCCATAAAAGAAACAAAGAAGGAAGACAAATTCCACCATAAAAAGAAGAAACACACTTGTAGATTATTTGATAAAGCCAGAAATAATTTGATTATGTTTTCTATCTTTTTCTTCATATAGCTATTTACTACTAATTTTATACAATAAATGCAATTACACTAGTAAATGTTGAAGCCCCAACCCCAGTTGGCTGAAGAAACATCAACTGTATAATGATACTCGCAACAACTTTTAAGAGTTCAAACTAAGTCTACAACTTAAATACATGACTAATGTGGGCAAGGAAATTGTACCTTGCTAGGGTTAGGGTTTCGTGTTGGCTGAGGAAGAGAAAAATCCACGAAAAGGTATGAAATTGATTGATTGATTAAAGAGGGGAGAAGAACAGGTGAGCGATTACTCTAACGACACGTGGCAGAACTCTTAGAATCTAAAATCTTGTTAGGGTAGCAAGGATTCAGAGAGCCTTCTGGAGTCTTCGGGTTGAGAAAGAATCTCCAAGTCTCCTAGTCTTCCAAAAGGTCCAATAGTCCAAACTGAGGTCCCCTTCCCAATAGAGTGGAAAGGGTATTTATAGGATTTTCTGGAGAGTGGTCATGTGCTAAGCACGTTATCTCGGAGAAATTCCAAAATTACCCTTAGTCATCAAAGTAATGTCTAGATCATCCTGCCCTTCTAACCACCAATCCAATCCCTCAATCAATTCCCAAAATGAGTCATTTCCACGTGTCTTCTGCCTCGGGACACGTGAAAGATTCTCTCAGGTCCTGCTTTTTTATTTTTGGCTCTTTCGTCTTTTTATTTAATCATAACGCGAACCTTAATTTGCGCATTTAATTCAATTAGGTCAAGTGAACCCTAATTTGCACTCGGACCCACAACTAATTTGTTTATTCATCAGTAACAAAAGCCCATTTTGGTATAATTAGTTTACTTAGGCGGGCATGTAAAAAGCACAAGGTGTAGTCAAGCATAATTACATTTCAACTTCTACTGTAAAGATATTCAAGTACAATTCCAAAGTTTACCTGCTAGATTAATCTATGTTTCTTGTCTTTCTATTATGCTGTCAGCAAAATGTTTCTTCCATGAAACCTTATAAACTTAGCATATACAGACTTGCATTAAACCCCAAATTGTAATGCCAAAATTATGTCAATTCTATTTAGATATGGATTTTAAAACATCTGCTCCCATAAACATAAATGATACACTAAAAAGGCATTCTAGGTACAAGGTTTAATGAAAATATTAGAAAGATTATGGTGTAAAGGATACAAGTTATCTAACAGAGGATCATTTTTTACTAAATTTGGCCATGTAGAAGCCACTCTAGGGGAGCCTAATAACATATTCAAAAACTTTTGAGTTTGAAAAAGGAAAAAAAATATTAATATTAATAAACCTCAGTCAATAATGAACTCCATATCTTAGTCTATGGACACCCAAAAAAGCTCAAGTACCATTATCATTAAGATAACAAACACAACATACATCTCCGCTAAATTTAACAAAATGTCTTTGTTAACGATTGCAAGAATGGTCATTTTTTGGAAAAGGATTTGACAAAAATATTATTCCAAAATGCAAAGCTAACCATGTTATTATTCCTCATTGTCATAACTTCCAATTTAGCCAACAAAAATAAAAATAAAAAAATCTTTAATCTACTGTATTAGGCTTTAACTCTTAATCAATTCACTCTAAAGTCTCAACTTGAAATAAAACATCTGAAATTAAAGTTACTCAACTCAGATTCTGATCCATTGTACAAAAAGGTATATAAATTCATCAAAAATCCAACATTGTGTGTGCGCGGTGTGAATATTGTATTTAATAAAACATCAATGACCGACCCCATTAAGTTGACTCGGAGATGAACACTAAGTTCACTGAACAACTCATACATCTGACCTAGATCAACAGCGTTGCTATTGCAGTAGAGCACCATGAGGATTAAATTAATTTCATTATATGATTTTTTTCAATTATCAAAAACCCATAATCGCATTATTTGATTTTTTTTCAAATATCAAAAATCTTAATAGAGGTATACCTAGTGTTTGGGAAGGAAACAGTGGTGGAGGCAAGGTAACAGGCACCAGCAGCAGGTTAGGGCAACTTCATCATTGAGAAAGCAGGAATAAATGTTTTCTTTATGGTGTTGGTCTATTCAAAGCATATAAGCAGTGGAAATCAGACCCAAATCATGGAAATTAGACCATATCAGAGTAAATCGTAGGATGGATTGAAAACGGTGTGTTGTGCACCTCCATCATAATTTTATACTTCAAGTCAGAATCGTTAGGAACACAAAGTCTGGAGTTGACTCGAAGTATTCCTTCTTCATCGATTCTTGCTTCCGGAATAACACCTTCTTGCACTTTATTCTTCATACGCATTAGTTCCAGGTCTGTAGCTTGAGCAGCTTTAACTTTATCGATTAAAGTCAGTTCTACTCGTATATTTGTTATCTTCACGTAGGTTATTGGAGTCTTTAACTCTATCTCCATCTTTTATAAGTCGTACGAAATGGTTCTTTGTGTTAACAACGTCACACTCGTAACCGCATACGATCTTCTACTCAACTCGTCAGCTACCATGTTCGTTCTTCCACAATGATATTAAATGGTATGGTCATAATCTTCAACAGCTCGAGCCAACGTATTCGGCGCATGTTATGTTCGTTTTAGGAGAAGAAATATTTGAGGGTTTTATATCGGGTTCAAGTTCGATACAAAATTCAATTTTACGCTCTGAGGGTAGGTTAGAAAGTTCTTCAAGGAATACGTCAGGAAATTTATTAACAATAGAAATATCATTCAAATCTGACGTATTTTTGTTTAAATCCGTGGCATGAGCTACGAAAGCTTGACATCCATTTTTCAATAAACGAATAGCTTTATGGCTTGAGATGACAGTGATTGACTTTAATGGTTTAGTTGTTTGGATTCGCATAATAGGTTGGTTAGGAATATGAAAGCTAACAACCTTACGAAAAAAATCAATTTTAGCATGATGAGTAGTCAACCAATCAATTCCTAAAATCACATCGAATGCAAGTATTTTTAAAGAAATAAGATCGATAGGTAACATGTAGTTACCAATTTGAATCAAACAAGACTTATAGACAGTGGATGTTATGAAGGTTTCTCCCAGCGGAGTTTCAACAAATAAATCAAAGTCTAATCTCTCCTGAGTCAAATTTAAACGTTGAGCGCAAGTAGGAGAAATAAAGGAATGGGTAGAACCGGTATCAAATAAGGTATAAGCTTCGCAAGAGTTTATGATTAGCTTACCCGTGATCACCTCGTTCGGATTCCTCGCTTTTTGGGAGGTTACGACAAACGTTCTCCCTTGAACTACAGGTTTTGTCTTGTCTGGGACGGCCTTTGATGCCTCCATCTCAGCTGGACTTGACTTTGGTACACGACAAAATCAGGCTAGGTGACCTTCTCTTCCATAATTGTAGCATGCTTTACACTGGTGCGTATAGTTTGGACTGATGTGTCCCTCTCCTCCGCATTTGTAACATACGACCGGTGGTCATTCTTTTTCGTTAACAACAAGTGCCGGTGCTGACGTCTTTCCATCATTACTGAATCTCCTCTTCTTGAAATTACCACTTCTATTATCTTGGCCATGATTACCACTGGAGTGGTTACCATTTCTTGCATGTTGATTCCCTCCACGTTTGTTGTCACCACTTCGATGAATGCTACCACTGGTATTATCGACCTGCTGGCTGCTCTCTCTTGGTTGGGTTGACTCATTATCACGCTCCAATAACTGAGCCCTATTTACAACATCTGAATACAAACACAGTTTATGAGAAATGAGGTATTGACGTATTTCAGGTCTCAAAACTCGTAGAAACATTCGCATCATTCTCTCCTCATTATCAACCAAATGGAATGCGAATCGAGACAGCTCGGCAAACTTAGCCTCGTACTACGACACGGTCATATTGTTTTGCTCCAAATTGATAAACTCCACCTCCTTAATGTGACGAATACTTTCGGGAAAGTACTTGTCATTGAACAGCTCTTGGAACTTCTCCCAAGACATCTTGAAAGCGGTAGGTCGGGTAACGCTTTTATCGATTCCCACCAAGAATCGCTTCTCCTCTCAACATGAAGGTGGCAAAGAGAACCTTTTCCTCTGAGCATCCCAAGACATCAAATATCTTGGTGATCTGCTTTATCCATCGCCTCGCTTTTTAAGTAGTTTTGGCTCTCCCCAAAAACTCGATGGTCCCAGCTCCTTGAATTGTTTAGCGGTGACCATCTCGGAGTTGCCGCCAATGTGTCCTCCCGCATTTTGAATAGAGCCACTCTCTACCGATGTTGCATGAATTGCATGAAGCCTCTAAACATCCCATCGCTCATCATTTGACGGTGTTGTTGTTTACCCGAGGATTATTTTTTCCGTTGTACATTATCCAGGTATTCATCGTTGGTCACCAAGCGGTCTCATGTGCTTCATTGCTTATCTCGACATTTTCGATGCCATTTTCAAATCGCCACAAAACAAGGGTTAATTGACATGCCATATATTATCCCTATACTCGATGAAACCAATTAAATATCAAATAAACTTAGGTAGGTCATACTAGTGAAGGAATTCCCTGCTCTCCCTCCAAGTTCTTGTCTCACATCTCACCAGGATCATATCCCTAAGCTTTGATACTAACTGTGACGCCCCCAAAATTGGTATACATAACCCATCTTGGGTCGCCAAATACATGGTACAAAATTCAAATACAACTTAATTATACAACTTTCGTGTAACATATGACAAAACATAAGCTGGAAGTTTTAAAACGAATATTGTCTTCTAGACAATATCCACACTCAATGGAGTCCTCATTACAATTATTATCACACTATTTTATAGAATAGTGAGGACTACTAAAACACCATCTCGGGCCATCACTCCGTTCCCCGACTAGTTCCGGCTACGTTCTCATTTCCTGAAGAGAACAATGGAAGTAAAAGGGTGAGCTCAACTAGCCCAGTAAGAAATATTATGACTAAGATAATGCAGAATAAGTTATCACTAGCCTTCAACAATGTTAAACCGATAGAATATAATGATAACAAGTTTAATCAAGAATCTTGAACAAGCAATCCATTAGAAGAGTCAAGTAGAGCATGATATCTACTATCTTCTATGATTTAAAAAGTTGATCATTAACTTTATTGTTGGGACTCAGCTTAATAAATAGATCACATCATCGAATCATCACTACACTACGGGCCAAGAATATTCATTAGTATCACGTCCACAAATTATTCTAGCACTACGGGCCAAGAATTATTCGTGTAATCATCAATAGTCATGACTATACCGAATTATCCCTGGTCATAATCATACCAACCAACAGTCCATCTATGCACGTAAGCCAAAGATGACTTTCATCACAATATAAGCATGAGGATGATGACAATGATATAAGAATTCAATTAAAAGAAAGTAAAGGATAAATTTTTAAAGATTTATAATTTAATTTCTCCAGAATTCAATAATGTCCAAATTTTCAACATGATACTGCTTTGTAGAGTAAAATTCAAGAATAATATCCATGTATCAAAAATAATTTTGAGAGAAAAGAAATAAATTTTTTGGTGAATAGTACCCCGTGAATAGTACCCTGTGAATAGTACTTCAGGAATAGTACACCGTAAATAGTAATCTGACATGAAAAGTGTCCCAAATACCCGAGTGAACAATATTTGAGTGAATAATAATTGGGTGAATAGTAACTCGTGAATAGTAACTCATGAATAGTACCCTAGCATGAAAAGTGCCCCGAATACCCGAGTGAATAATATTATAGTAAATATTAATCGGGTGAATAGTAACCCGTGAATAGTACTTTGGTGAAAATATTGATTACAACTTGATTACTTTGCAAAATTTTCCAAATATTACCCACAACTATAACATTATATCATATCCACACCATAATATTGAAAAATATAATTCGAGAAAAATTATTCTTTATTCAAAAAAGTTGGGGTCTTACAACGTTGATTCAATTGTATATTGTTGTTATTCAATCTTTGACTAAATAATATTGTTCAATTCTATATTATCATGTTGAACCTTAAAATAGTAAGCAAACTCTGTTTCATTGGACTAATCTATAATTGAATAGTGTTATAAAATTCTTGAACCACTGATAAGCGAGTTCTAAACTAAACTTTCTTTAGTGCAGAAATTCTAAATTCAAACTGAGTCGAACAACCCTAATATAAGGGATTATGTACGTGCACAATACATGGTACGAAAGGTTAATCCCCCTAAGTACGAAAGTAAAAGTTTGTACAGTCTAATGACTGTTAAAGGTTGAAGTAGAAATACTTACTAACCTCAGGACATAGTTCAAGGTCTTAAAGACCCTCAGATACAAACCTCAAACTTGTTCATTAGTATTCTCTCGAAGAACAAGTTCTTGTTTATTCTGTATTCATGGTTTACTCTTAAATTATTGCTATTATCACTCTTTATTTCAGTGAGCAATTATTTGCTCACTCTTGTATTTAACACTGCAGCTAAGGTTGAGAAATTTGATGAGCCATGTTCCAACAAAGGAAAGGGCAAGATGTCCAAGTGATCAAGATTTATTTGAATTTGTTTAGATGAATTATGTTATAAGACTTAATTTATTTTGTGATGTATCCCGTAGACTTATGTAATAAATAAAGGTTAGATTACCTGGGAATGTTTAAATTTGATGTAACCCTTTAATGGGGAAGATTATTGTTTAAGTTATTTAAGTTATGTTTTTATCCTTGTTTATGGGTAGTTAGATGTAAATATGTTAGAAAGTGAGAACCAAATCCTGTGGAAATGAAGTACCTGGATTTGGGGGTGTCACAGGTTGGTATCAGAGCTTTAGGTTATGAACCTTAGGTGGGGAAACCTTAAGAAGTAACCTTTAAGGAGACAGAAAACATAGTGGTGATAAACTCATATCGAGTTCTAAGGAATGAATTAAGGAATTCAATGAAGATAAAAACAAAACAATAAAAGACTTTATGTGCTATGTGTTAATAACTTATGTACTCGTGAGTATCGAAAAGTGTCACGTAATAAATAAAACTTAAAAGTATTTTGTTGTCAGGATGTCTAATGATGGAGGATCCAGTCCAACTAGGGAAGTGATACCTCAGATACCTAGAGATGAGGAACCCCGAGATGTCCACGTTGTGCGGGAATAATTAATCCAGAGGGAGCCTGTGTCTGATCCTGAGGAGGAGAACTCTGAGGAGATAGAGGTGGAGGATGAGGAAGAGGATCCTGTGGAGTTTCCACCAAACTCCATATCAGCTGAGATGTATGATGAGCTATATGATCGAAACTTAGAACTACAGGATAAGATTGAGGAGCTGAAGGAGTTAGCTGAGATGCGTCAGGCTACTATAGAGTAGAAGGATGCAGAGATTCAGGAGCTCGACTCACGTCTTGGAATCACGGAGTGGAACCTAGTTCACACCGAGGGACATCAAGAGGAGCTGTTGACTAAGAATGAGAAGATGAAAACTAAAGTGGATAAGCTGAAAGATGACTTGAAGGAGGAGACAGCTAAGCGTGCGAGAGTAGAGGATGCTTGGATTAAGGCTACTCAGCGTGTAGACCGTGCTGAAGCCAAGGTTCAAACAAAGAAGGCTAAGATGAATGAAATGGATCATGCCTTTTATCCTGCGATTGATAGAGCCCAGGATCGAGTCTTTTACTACCCACCTCAGTTGGAAGACATGTTGTGGTTCATGATGGATCGTAGAACGACATATTATATTATGGAGGAAGAGCATAAAGAAGCCTCTCGGTGTCTTAATATGCCAAGATAGGAATAATAATAATAATATGAGACTAAGTATGTGAATAAATAAATTGTAAATCCCTTATTTTGAGATAAATAAAGGGGTAGCATGAGTATATAATCCTAAAACTTGTTTAGTTCAGGAAAGTGGATCTTGATGGCAGACATGCTATCCTTATGATGTTTTGGAAAATTATGAATGAATAAGAATATTAAAATTTATTGAAATATTATGTGTTATAACTTTAATCTTAGAATATTTAAGTTAAACTTCAAATATTCAAGAAGTTGAGTAATGAGCTAATAAACGTATATTTTAACAGAAAATGACTCCTAGAAGAAGACAACCACGCCAAAAACCACCTCCTGAGGGGTATACTAAAAATAATAATGAGGTCAACGCTATCCCGGTTCAACAGTTGGTGACTTTGTTAACGGGAGCACTTGCAAATCAGCTGTAAGCCCAAATCACGACCTTCAAGATCTTTAAAGTGGTTGGACCACCAGAGTTTCAAGGGTCTATGAATCCAGTTGAAGCGCAAACCTGGATCATGGAAATGGAGAGGGTGTTCGATGTTGCTAGAGTCAACGAGGATCAGAAGACCGATTTCACAAAGTTCATGTTGAAGTCTAAAGCTAGCTATTGGTGGTAGGAGAATAAGGTTCGTAAGGGACATGGAATAATAGCATTGGATAGGTTTAAAGAAATGTTTTTCGAGATGTATTTCTCGACGAGCTCTCAAAAATCAGATGGAAGTTCAATTCTTAGAATTGAAGCAAGGAACCATGACTGTACCAGAGTATGCTGCAAAGTTTAATAAGCTGGCAAGGTTTGCTCCATACCAAGTCAATACCGATGAGCATAAGGCGAGAAGGTTCGAACAAATATTGAAGCCCTGGTTGTATAGCAAGGTTTCGATGTTTCAGCTAAATACATTTGCGGCAGTGTTGGAAAAGGCAATTATCGAGGAAGGTGGAAGCGACGCCTTAACCAAGTATAATCAAGAACATAAGAAGAGAAAGAATGGGAATGAAAATAAGGATGGTGGAAGTAATAACCAGAAGAGAAAGTGGATTGAAAACTCAAATATTGGAGGACAACAAGGGAGTCAGCCAAAGAAAAAGTTTTAATCTTGTGCTACTTGCAGGAAGAACCATATTGGGGTATGTTTGAAGGGTAAGAGGGTGTGTTTCAATTGTGGCCATGAGGGTCACATAGCACCAAACTATTTTAGTCCAAAGAAGGGAGCATGTTTCACTTGCGGTTCGAAGTATCACATGGCTCATGATTGCCCTAAAAAGTCAACGTGAAGTGTAAGTGGAGGAAAAGGAAACAACGGTGGTGGTACTTTAACTATCACTGGACCAGCACAATCAAGCAGACCTACTACGAGGACTTTCAATATGACCGTACAAGATGTTGTGCAGTCAAAGGATGTGGTGTCAGGTATCATTTCGATTAATGGTATTAATGCTTATGTGTTATTTGATTCGGGTGGTACTTGTTCATTTATATCCGATGATTTTTCTCAGAAATTAGATTTGCCTCAGGAAGAATTAGATTTCCCTTTAAACATAGAAATTGCGAATAGGGAGGTGATTCCTGTTAGATTCATATATAAGAATTGTAGAGTGGTTATAAAGGGTCATGAGATAATGGTAGATTTAATAACAATTAAACTTGGGGAGTTTGATGTTATACTGGGAATAGATTGGTTATTCAATTACGGGGCAATAATTGATTGCCAAAAGAAGTGTGTTAACCTTATGACTCCGTCAAAGGTTGTGTTTTATGGTAGTAAGTCACCTCGACAAGCAAGTTGTCTGATGGTGATGCAAGACAAGAAGTTGCTGAGACAAGGATATGTAGGATACTTAGCCTACATAGTAGACACACAGAAGAAGAGTGCTAAGCTAAAAGAGATACCAGTCATTAGAGATTTTACAGACGTATTTCCTGACAATTTTCCTAGACTACCGCCGGATCGAGAAATTGAGTTCGTGATTGATTTGGTGCTAGGAACGACCCCAATATCAAAAGCCCTATACAGAATGGCCCCAGTAGAGATGAAAGAGTTGATGATGCAATTACAAGAATTACTCGACAAGAAGTATAATCAGCCGAGCGTATCGCCATGGGGAGCACCGGTGTTATTTGTTAAGAAGAAAGATGGATCAATGCGGCTCTGTATTGACTACCGAGAATTGAATAAGGTCACGATTAAAAATAAGTATCCGTTACTGAGAATTGATGACCTGTTCGATCAACTGAAAGGAGCGAGGTATTTCTCAAAGATAGACTTGATGAGTGGTTATCATCAGCTAAAGGTGAGGCCAGAAGATGTACCAAAGATAGCATTCAGAACTCGGTATAGTCATTACGAGTTTCTGGTTATGTCATTTGGTTTAAGCAATGCATTTGCAGCGTTCATGAATTTGATGAACAGGGTGTTTAAACCATTCTTAGATAAATTTATGGTGTTGTTTATTGATGATATATTGGTGTATTCCAAAACCAAGGAGGAACATGTTGAACACTTAAGAGTGACGTTGGAGACATTGAGAAAAGTGAAGTTGTACGCTAAATTCTCAAAATGTGAGTTTTGGTTAAAACGTGTACAGTTTCTTGGGCACGTTATTGACAAGGACGGAATTTCGGTAGATCCATCAAAAGTTGAAGCTGTAATAAGCTGGGATCAGCCGAAGACACCATCAGAAGTAAGAATTTTCTTGGGATTGGCAGGTTACTATAGGCGTTTTATTCAAGACTTTTCCAAGATTGCAACTTCGTTGACGAATTTAACTAGGAAGGTAGTTAAGTTTGTTTGGACGGAGAAGTGTGAGTAAAGTTTTCAAGAATTAAAGAAGAGATTGAGTTCAGCACCTGTGTTATCATTACCTGATGATACATGGAATTTTGTGGTGTATAGTGATGCAACACATAAAGGACTAGGCTGCGTGCTTATGCAAAACGACAAAGTTATTGCGTATGCATCACGTCAATTAAAAGATTACGAGAAAGGGTATCCGACTCATGACTTAAAGTTGGTTGCGGTGGTTTTTGCTCTAAAAATTTGGAGACATTATCTTTATGGAGAAAGGTGTGAGATATATACAAACCATAAAAGTCTAAAGTATATATTTACAAAGAAAGATTTTAATATGAGACAGAGAAGATGGTTGGAGTTGATTAAAGACTATGACTGCGAGATTTTCTATCATCCTGGGAAGGCGAATGTTGTTGCTGATGCCTTAAGTAGAAAGGGACGGAAAAAGTTAATGATGTTGACTGCTCATGAGAAGCTAGTATCGAAAAATGGTAAAGATTGAGTTAGAAATTAAATATCCGACAGAATCAGACGAAAAATTATTCCAGATGGGAAATAGTTCAATGCTGGTAGATAAAGTGAAGAATGCACAACTTCAGGATGAGAACTGTGAAGAGATAAGAAGAAAAGTATCTAAAGGTGAGGAAAAAAATTTTAAAATTGATTTGGAAAGGGTTACTTCGATTCGAAGGGAGAATTTGGGTTCTGCCAGTACTGGAAGTTAAAGAAGAAATTTTAAGCGAGGCCCATAACTCAAGATATTCGATTCACCCTGGAAGTACGAAAATGTACAAGGATATCAGAGACATAGCTGAGTGTGCAGCGAAATGTTTAACGTGTCAGAAAGTTAAAGCAGAACATCAAAGGCCAAGTGGATTATTGCAACCATTGGAAATACCAGAATGGAAATGGGAGCATATCACAATGGATTTTGTGGTAGATTTTCCAACAACTGAGCAAGGTTTCGACGCCATCTGGGTGATTGTCGATCAATTGACGAAATCAGCACACTTTTTGCCAATCAAGATTAGATTTAACCTAGATCGGTTGGCAAAACTGTACGTAAAGGTAATTATTTCTAGACACGGTGTTCCGGTGTCCATTGTGTCAGATAAAGATCCATGTTTTACATCAAATTTCTGGAAATGACTACAATAATGCTTGGGAAGCAGTTGAGAATGAGAACAATGTATCTCCCTCAAACTGACGGACAGAGTGAGAGAACCATCCTGACACTAGAGGATATGCTTAGAGCATGTATTATGGATTTCAAAGGGAATTGGGATAATCATCTACCATTGGTTGAATTTGCCTATAACAATAGTTATCACACCAAGATTGCATGCCGCTTTACGGGCGCTATCGACAGAGATGCAGAACTCAGATTATATGCCGACGAGGTAGGTGAATGACAGCTATTGGGTCCAGAATTGGTACAATAAACTGTTGAGATCATCAAGGTCATTCGAACAAGATTGATAGCTACACAAGATAGACAAAAGAAATATGTCGATCAACACCAACAAAATCGGGAATTTGATGTCGGTAGTTTTATTTTCTTGAAAGTGTCTCCCTGGAAAGGGAAAATTCGATTTGGCAAAAAGGGAAAATTAAGCCCTAGGTTTATAGGACCTTTTGAAGTGCTTCGAAGAGTTGGTGAAGTGGCGTATGAGATAGCTTTACCTCTGAAATTAGAACATATTCATAACATTTTCTATGTCTTAGTATTAAGGCCATATAAGCCTGACTATAAGCATGTTATAGAATATGAGCCATTACAGTTTGAGAAAGACTTATCATATGAAGAAGTCCCTCTTCAAATTATCGATAGGAAAGAGCAAGTACTAAGAAATAAAGTGATACCTTCTGTTAAGGTAATCTGGAGAAACCACAATGCTAAAAAAGCTACGTGGGAACTTGAAGATGTTATGATAAAAATTTATCCCCAATTATTTGCTTAATCGTGTATAGTGATTCTGGGGACAGAATCCTGTTAAGGAGGGAAGAATGTAACGAATAAGTTTATCGAGTCATGATTCTGGGGACAAAATCCTTTTAAGGAGGGAAGGATATAACGATCGAGAAATTTTATAATTAATTTAAATATTTATTGAATTAAATAAATATTTTTAACAAATTTATTTATTAAGAAAAATAAACAATTGATGAAATTGTGGTGCAATAATTTAGTTAAGTGTGTATGTTAACTAAATTAATGAATGATAATTTTATTATTTGAAGATTTAATTTAATGAAATAATTCAATTAAATGAATCATTTAATATTTATTAAAATAATTAAATTAAATAAAATAATGTTCTAGTCTAATTTAATAATTAATTTAGATATGTAATGATTTATTAAGTATAAGTATAATTATAATAAAAATTATAATTATTATAATTCTAAATGTAAGATATTTAAATTAACTAAATTAAAGTGTGACACAAGAAACTATATAATATAAGTGTTACAAAAATAATTTAGAAGGGGGGAATTTTGTGTAACAAAACAAAGCCTTCTTGCTTTTGGTTAATGTAACAGCCAAAGTCTTTTGGCTTAATAAACTGATAACCACGTTTATCAGTGTTAAAGCGCTCAGTTGGGGTTATATCACGTATTCTCCTAAAAAAAAATAAGAACAAAGAAAGAGAGAATTTGGTGAGGAAAGGGAAAACACAATGAAGTTGAGAGTGAGAGCAAGAGAGAATTCTCTGTAGTTTTGTAAGGAAGAAAGAGGAGGATTTCTAAACCTTGTTATTATCATCTTGTAAAATCAAGTATTTAAGGTATAAAAACCTAAATTTATGTTCTTAATTTCTAATATAGAATTGTGTGAATTTGAATTATAATTGTTAATTAGTTTATGTAAGCAATTGGTTATCATTTATAAATGGTTTTTTTAGTAAGAGAATTCATGAAAATCATGTTGGTGTTCTTGAGTTTTCTTGGGAAAAATGGGATAATTCGATTTATGAATTGTTAGAATAGTTGATGTTTGTTTTGATAATGGCTTATAATCTGATATATGTTGTTTTCATTTGGTTTTGGAGTATCAAATTCATGAAAATTGGTTTTGTATATATGTGTGGAAATGGCTTAAATAAGTCCAAAATTTGATGTCCAATACTTGATAGAATTTGAAAATTTGTTGTGGATTGTGATAGTACATTAAGAAATGAAAACAACGTAGTTGGAATGGTGTAATTTGATTAAGAAACAAGGATTTAGCGATTGAATTTGCTAAATGTATTAAAAATGCAGAAAACAACAAAAACATGGGTTAAATCCTTATAATTTGGGTGTTTTAGTGATTAGAAGTGTTATGTCTGTGCCTAGAGTTGTTGTAGTAAACTTATGTGGTTTTGGGTTTGTCTATGTTGCCATAGAATTGGGAAAATTGGGATTTTTGGCCAAGAAAAGAGTCTGATTTCGTGTTCTACAAAACTATTTTTGGTGTCGGCCTTGGTAGCGCCAGATACACAAAGGGTATCATGGAAGCGCCAGGCCAAAGGGTCAATCGACTCCAAGATTGAGTTGGTAACAACATAGCTTGGAGATGTTAACTTAACATAATTTGATGATTATAAAAGGACCTAAAACATGTTATAAGACATAATAACATATTGTAATCACAACGTTGAAACCAAAGTTACGAGTTAATAAGTTGTGAGAGATTGGAATGTGATGTTACTAGAATTGGTGTTTTTCCATAACCACCATGTTGGATACTATAATATAATTGAGAATTCAATTTCGTGTGAAATGAATGGATACGATAATGAAGTTAATATTAATATAACTAATTGGTATGGTGGTTCTAATGGTATATGTAGGATAATTGGCGAACATTTATTATACTTGTGTAGCTTACACACGAGGCAAGTTTCCTAACTTCATTCTCTTTATAATGAATGCATGTTTCATAACTACGTTATCTTTTAATTGTCAAGCAAGCTTTCTAATCCTAAATTATCATTATGAAGGTTCTCCAATCCTATATTTAAGTTGAGCAAGCTTATTAATTTAATCTTGTTATGATCATGGAAGCTCTTGTAATCTAATTCTTTACATTGAGCGAGTTTCACATACCGGACTCTTGTTCTTGTTATTCAAAGCATATACTGTTTAAATTCATTGATTCAAATGAGATTGTTCTAACTCTTTTAAACGTAGTACTTTGCATAAATACCATGTCTATTCAATTGTATATTGTTGTTATTCGATCTTTGACTTAAATAACATTGTTCAATTCTATATTATCATATTAAACCTTTAAATAGTAAGCAAACTCTTATTGATTGGACTAATCTATAATTGAATAGTGCTTTAAAATTCTAGAACCACTGATAATAGCGAGTTCCAAACTAAACTTTCTTTAGTGCAGAAATTCTAAATTCAAATTGAGACGAACAACCCTAATATAGAGGACTATGTACGTATTAACTTTTAGATGTTTGTGCACAATACATGGTATGAAGGGCTAATCCCCCTAAGTACGAAAGTAAAAGTCTATACAGTCTAATGACTGTTAAAGGTTGAAGTAGAAATACTTACTAACCTCAGGACATATTTCAAGGTCTTAAAGACCCTCAGATACAAACCTCAAACTTGTTCACTAGTTTTGTCTCAAAGAACAAGTTCTTGTTTATTCTGTATTCATGGTTTACACTTAAATTATTGCTATTATCACTCTTTATTTCAGTGAGAAATTGTTTACTCACTCTTGCATTTAACACTGTAGCTAAGGTTGAGAAATTTGATGACCCATCTTCCAGCAAAGGAAAGGGCAAGATGTCCAAGTGATGAAGATTTATTT
Organism: Panax ginseng; assembly: GCA_020205605.1. Taxonomy (NCBI): domain Eukaryota; kingdom Viridiplantae; phylum Streptophyta; class Magnoliopsida; order Apiales; family Araliaceae; genus Panax; species Panax ginseng. The sequence continues at coordinate 125,349,440 of CM035131.1, read as the reverse complement.
GAATTTGTTTAGATGAATTATGTTATAAGACTTAATTTATTTTATGATGTATTTCGCAGACTTATGTAATAATTAAAGGTTAGATTACCTGGGAATGTTTAAAGTTGATGTAACCTGTGACGCCCCCAAAATAGGTATTCATCACCCATTCTGAGTCGCCAAATACATGGTACAGAATACAAATACAACCTTAAATATACAACATGAGCTATGAGTTTTAATACAAATATTGTCTTCTAGACAGTATTTAAACTCAAAATAAGTCCTCAATACATTTATTATCACACTATTTCACAGAACAGTGAGGACTACTAATGCAACCATCTGGACCGTCAATCCATTCCCCGACTAGTCCCAGCTATATTCTCATTTCCTGAAGAGAACAGTGAAAGAAAGAGTGAGCTCAACTAGCCCAGTAAGAAATATTATGATTAAGATAATGCAGAATAAATTATCCTTAGCCTTCAACAGTATAACAACTGATAGAATATAATAGACAACAAGTTTTAGATCAACAACTGCAGCGGAATAAGCAATCCATTAGAAGAGTCAAGTAGAGCATAAAATCTACTATCTTCTATGATTTAAAAAGATTTATCATTAATTTTATCGCTGAGACTCAGTTTAATAAATAATCCACATCATCGAATCATCCCAGTACTATGGGCCAAGGATATTCTTTAGTATCACGACCACGAATTATCCATACACTACGGGCCAAAGATAATCGTGTTTTCATCAACGGTCATGATCATGCCATAAAACAATTCAACTTTGCGCCCTTGGCCGAAGAGAATCCATGGCCATAATCATACCAAAAACTGTCCATCAATGCACTATAGGCCAATAAAGACTTTTACCACATCATTTGTAACATTACGGTCATGATTATACCGAATAATCCCTGGTCATAATCATACCAAGTCGATCTATGCACTACAGGCCAAAGATGACTTTCATAACAATATAAGCATGAGGATGATGACAATGACATAATAATTCAATAAAAACAAGTTCAAGAATAATTTTTAAAGATTTATAATTTAATTTATCCAGAATTCAATAACGTTCAAATTGTCAACATGATACTGCTTTGTGGAGTAAAATTCAAGAATAATATTGTACCAAAAGTGATTTGGACCGAAAACGAATCAATTTTTATCATGAATAGTACCCCGAGTGAATAGTACTTGAGTGAATAGTACTTCGTGAATAGTAACCTGTGAATAGTACTCCGGCATGAAAAAGTTAAAACTTATCAAGAATGCTCAGAATAATATTTTCATGAAAAGATATTGGATGAAGCGCAAATATCAAAGATATTCTACTAATTTCATGGAGTATAGAAGCCAAAACTTTAACAAAATGAGTATAGAATTGGATCAAAACGAAATAATATTACTTACATACTATATAGAGTATGGAAGAAAATATTATTTCAAGCTTAATATTGAACAAAAATAACATCCCTTACTTAATATTAAACAAAAATAATATTCATTACTTAATATTAAACAAAAATAATATTCATTACTTAATATTAAACAAATATAATATTTCTTTCGAATATTGAACAAAATAAAATTTCTTATGAATATTGAACGGAAATAATATTCATACAAATACGAAAAATAATATCCCTTCAAAATGTGAAATAAATAATACCCTTTACGAGTATTGAAAGAAAATAATTCTCTTCATGAATACGAAAGAAATAATACCCCTTACGAATAAGAAATAAATAACATCCCTTACGAATATTGAACGAAAATAATATTCCTTATGAATATTAAACGAAGACAATGAATATTGAATGAAAATGATATTCCTTACGAATATTGAACGAAAATAATATTCTTACAAATACGAAAAATAATATCTCTTCAGACTATGAAATAAATAATACCCCTTATGAGTATTGAAAGAAAATAATTAATTCTCTTCATGAATACGAAAGAAATAATACCCCTTACCTTAAAAAGAAGAGTATTCTGACTGGTAGGGCGGCGATATTTTTGAAGAAACTTTCACTATTTTCTACACTCAAAGCTTCCTAAAACTCGAAAGAAATACACTCAATATTATAGAAGAAGAATTCTCTGATTCTGGTGTGATTTTCAATTCTAAATAAGCATCCTATTTATAGGAGAATAGAAAGGATACTATTTGGAAAATCACGAATGCAACAATTTTAAAAATTCATGGACGTCTGAAATTTTTCTTTTTCCAAGCAATCATCCAAGGCTATATATATATATATATATATATATATATATATATATATATATATATATATAATCACATGCTCTTTGAAAAATCTCCCACCCGTGAATGCTTCATTTTTCCTTTCCCAATGTCATTATCACCCACATGTTATATATATAGCATATATATAATACTAACTCCCTTTCTTCCAAGGCATCCAACCCCTCCCCCCTTTATAATTCACACACACACACACACACACACACATATATATATATATATATAATACACTCCACCTTTTCCACCATCTTCCACTAACTTTTATTTAATACATATATAATACTAACATTCCCTTCCAAACACATTTTCTCCCACCTTCAATTTTCTTCCCACATGTGGGCCCCACCTTTATTATACTGAATAACTTTCTACCGATTATTTTGAAAAATGGATAAATGGAGGTCCATATAATAAGCAAAATTTACATCAAATATTTAATAAAAATCCCCTCAATATTTTTAACAACATTAATCATCATTATTATAATTCACAATATTTAACAACCAGGTCGTTCCTAAGAAAGAGGGGGCTTTCCAATAAGGATTTCTCCCTATTGACGGGCAATTAGGTGACCAAACCTCTCCTTGACAGAACTTCTAGACATCGTCAATATTGTAAATAATAATATGAATAACTTGTCATCTCAATTATTGATTTAATAATATATAAAATATTGACAATAATTGAATCAAATAACGTGAGATACTATGCAAAGAATTATCAGAAAGCAATAATTAAACAAAATTGAGTGACTTCATCGTAAGCATCAATAATCAATTGTGTGCTACTATGCAACCATGCAGACATCGTTGTACTTTACTACTACGGGTAGTTCAACGGTTTTAACAAAGAAAACTTCCGCCATTATTTTCATAAAAAGATATTTCTATCATTTTCTCATTCCGACAATAATCCCGTTATGGGGTCCACCAATGATTGTGCAGTTATACGGATATTCACCGACAAAAATAATATTTCCCGACCAATTGAATATTTTATAACCACTTGCTTACTTTTCAAAATTTATAAATATTACCCACAACTATAATATTATCTCATATCCACACCATAATATTCAAAAAAAATATTTCGAGAAAATTAAATCTTTATTCATAAAATTTGGGGTCTCACAATCTTCCCTCCTTATGAAATTTCGCCCTCAAAATTTACTTACGTACCTGGTATACCGAACAGATGAGGACACTTTGTCAGATTCTAACTCTTGAGGTATAACCTTTGAACGTAGAATATATTCCTTCTTATCCAAGATTTTAGCAGGTACCTCTTCATACGTTAAATTTTCCGTTATCTCGTCCGGTTCTAAATCAATAATGTGGTTCGGGTCGTTGTAACATCGATACGTGAAAAACGTTATGAACACGCAACTTACTTGGCGGTAAAACGAGTCTATAGGTCACAGTTCCTACTCGATCAAGGATTTCAAATGGGCCAATTAAATCGAGGGTTGAGATTTCCTCTCTATATTGACTCTTACTTCTAGAATAACACCCTCTTGAACCTTCTTTTTCGTGTTCATCAGCTCCGGGTCTGTAGCTTGAGCGGCTTTAACATTATCGATTAACGTCGGTTCTAATCGTATATTCTCTATCTTTACGTAGGTTCATATATTCGTACTCATAAATACATACAATTTTCTACTCAACGCGTCAGCTACCACGTTCGCTTTTCTAGGATGGTATTGAATGGTATGGTCGTAATCTTCAACAGCTCGAGCCAACGTCTTCAGCGCATAATACGTTCATTTTGGGTGAAGAAATACTTGAGGTTTTAGAAATGGGTTTTGTACTGGGGTCAATACAAACTTCGCTTTCACGCTCTAGGGTAGGTCAAGAAGTCATTAGGGAAAATGTCAGGAAATTTATTAACAATAGAAATATCATTTAAAAAGTGTGACTCTCATCCAAGACTTGGATAACACATGAAATGAAGGTTTCTCCTAACGGAGTTTCAACAGATAAGTTAAAGTCTAATTTCTCTGGAGTCAAATTTAAACGTTGAGCGCAAGTAGGAGAAATAAAAGAATGGGTAGAACCGGTATCAAATAAGGTATATACTTCACTAAAGTTTATAGTTAACTTACCCGTGATAACTTCATTCGGGTTCCTCGATAAACACTCTCACTTAAACTACCGGCTTTGACTTGTCTGGGACATCCTTTAGCGTCACTATCCCAGCAGGACTTGACTTCACTACACGACAAAATTGAGCTAGGTGACCTTCTCTACCATAATTGAAACACGCTTTGGGTTGATGCATACAGTTTGGACGGATGTGTCTCTCCTATCTGCATTTGAAACATACGACCGATGGTCGTTCTTCTTCTTTGGAAACAGGTGCTGGTGTTGCTATCTTTCCATCATTATTGAACCTTCTCTTCTTGAAATTTCCACTTCTATTATCTTGACCATGATTACCACTGAAGTGGTTACCATTCTTGTCATGATAATTTTCCCCACAATTGTTATCATTGTTCTGATGGTCGTTGCCACCGATATAATTATTATCGTTTTGTTGGTCGTTGCCTTTTAGTTGTGATGACTCATTATCGCACTCCACTAACTGAGCCATATTCACAACATCTGAATATAAACAAAGTTTGTGAGAAATGAGGTATTGACGTATTTCGGGTTTCAAACCTCGCAGAAACATTCGCGTTATTCGCTCCTTATTATCAACTAAATGGGATGCAAACAGGGACAACTCTGCAAACTTAGCCTCGTACTGTGATACAGTCATATTGTTTTGCTCCAACTTGATAAATTCTACCTCCTTCATGTGACGAATACTTTCGGGAAAGTACTTGCCGTTGAACAAATTTTGGAACTTCTCCCAAGACATCTTGAGTGCGTCAAGCTGGGTACATTTTATAGATTCCCACTAATGATCTGCTTCTTCATGCAACATAAAGGTGGCAAATGGAACCTTTTGCTCCTCTGAGCATTCCAAGACATCAATTATCTTGGTGATCTGCTTAATCCACATCTCTGGCTTAAGTGGTTCTGGCTTCTTAGTGGTGACCAACCATGGGTTGCCATTGATTTTACCTGCATTATGAACATGAGTCTCTCTCTTTTGGTGTTGCATGAACTGTACAAAGCCTCTGAACATCCCATCGTTCATCATTTGATCAGTGTTGTTGTTTACCTGAGGATTAATGTCTTCCTGTTGCACATTATCCTAGGTATTGATCTGTGGTGACTTAATTGTCTCCTGTGCTCCATTGCTATTCTCAACATTCTCAGATGTCATTTTCAAATACTACCACAAAACAAGGGTTAATTGACATACCATATATTATCCCTCTACTATGACTGACCAATTAAATACCAATTAAACTTAGGTAGGTCATACTAGCAAAGGAATTCCCCGTCTTTCCCCTCCTAGTTCTTGTCTCACATCTTAGCCAGGGATCATATCTGTGACGCCCCCAAATTCAGGTACTTGAAACCCAAATTTAGTGCTTCACGATACGATTTCTTTGAGCGAAATAATAATAATTTTGTCATAAATATCAAACTTAATTTACATATCAGAGTTATCTAAATCCTAGGTACGCGGCCTTAAAACACCTCATTACATGATAGATAATAAATATCATCATCTTATTTAAGTCTAGCTATTACATAAGATAACACAAACTTAATCTGAAATCTTTCCTTTCCCTTTGTTCCTGGCAAAGCTCTCTGGTTGGTCATACTTAACTGAAAACATTTAATTTAAGCAAGAATGAGCATATGAGTGCCCAGCAAGTAATAACAATTATAAATATTAGCTGAAAGGATTAAATGTTTTCTTGGTACTACCCTTCTACAACAAATCAATGGTTCAGGAAGTAATCGAACCGATAATAATAACATAACAACTCTCTATCAAATTTTGAAACTACGATCGACTATAAATAGGGTTAAGGTGACATACTATGAACATTGTTCTCAATTTTGAATAGGTTTAGCGTAACTTCATCCAAGAAACCGTTATAACTTACTACGCACGGGGTGATTAACCCGTTATGCCCTCAGACGATCAATACTACACGCAAGAACGATATTATCGTTTCACTCGTCTCCGCCGGGCGATAAAAGTTTTCCTTGATCGGGATGTTCATACTTAGTTTGGAATCTGAACCAAAATAATTTGATTGGATACAAAAAGGTTTTATCATATTCAATAATATTTCTAAATCAGGTTCAGTTGGGTCAAATAGCTTAGACGGCTTTTTCTTAACGATATATACATACCGGGATCCATAGTTATATATATATATATATATATATATATATATATATATATATATCAACATGTGATTAAATACAATGTTTATCCAAGTTGGGACACTTCAATAACCATATTTAGAAATTAACGAACAAAATATATATATGAATTACCATATAGTACCATGTTGATAATCAATGATCGGATATAACATATATAACAACAGGGTTAATAATCTGGTACAATAATAATATAATTCTGAAACTTTCTTACTCATGTCCATTGCATAAAGAAAATGCAAAGATAGGATATTTGCCTGGTCTGCTGCTTACACAACTTAGTTCTATCTTTAATTCAATGACCTATCATTTATAAGATTGTTCTATTGATTAGAATAACATATCATAACACATCATACTATTATTTATAGTCAACACATAACCTAATCACATTATCACATAGATATATCAGTCTTTAAGACATAAACAAACACTTGTGCAGTCCAACTATATAGGTTCGGATCAATTTTGGTAACATTTTGGTGTACCGACGGCTTTATCGGGTAATTATCGAGTTTATCGTTGATAAAACTCTAATATGTAATTCAAATATTGATCTGGATAATTTAAATATCAATCATACTATTTATAAATGACTTATAATAATTTATAATTAATTATTATAATTTATCATAATTTTTCAAACTCTAGAATCATTATTAAATGATTTAAATATTAAATAATTCTATTATCATTAATAATATTAAAGTATAAATGCAACCCTTACTAAAATATCAAAGTTATTTTATAATAACTCCAAGTATTTTTAACGTATTAATTATTACCCTTAAATGATATTTAAAATATTTAAAATCATTTTTAAACTATTACCATTAATATTTAAATATTGGTATTATTCACTAAAATATTAAAAGTCATTTATAATAACTTCAAATATTTTTAAACCATTTATATAATTTTTAAATGATTTTTAAATCAATAAAATCATTTTTAATCTATTTATTTAATATTATTATTAAATAATTCTAATGTCATTAATATTAAATAATTATTGAAATTTATCTTAAAATATTAAAAATAATATTTTATAACTTAGAATATCTTTAAACTCTTTATTTGCATTTAAAATGATTTTTATATTATTAAAATCATTTTTAAACTAATTTATTTAATATAATTATTAAATAAAACTAATATCATTAATATTAAATAATTAATGAAATCTACATTAAAATATTGAAAGTTACATTTTATAACTTAAAATATTATTAAATACCTTATTATCATTTAAAATGATTTTTAATATAATAAAATAATTTTAGTTAATTTATTTAATGCATTTATTAAATAAATTAAATATCAATAATATTCAAATAAATACTAATATTTATGGAAAATATGTCAAATTATTAAAAGTTAATTTTTATAACTTAAAATAATTTTTAAAACTGATTTTGTAATTTTTAGAATTTATTTTCTATTTTTAAATAATTTTTAGAAATTTAATTAATTAAAATTAATAAGTCTGTCGTTATAGCTTTTAGCTTACGTAAACTGTCGCTTTAAAGTGTTCTTGAGCACCAAGAACATTGACAGTCAGTGTTCAAGGGTCTCACTTTGACCAAACATTAAACGTTGGTTCAGTGTGATTCTGGGCAAACTTATACCTTGATCTTGTAGTACTAGTGTAATACTATAAGATCCAACAATAATCATGAACAAACTGCATCACAATTAAAAGATCCAAGCCTTCAAAGTAGTCGTCAAAGTCGTTTCTTCATTTTCTCGGGTTACCCGTAAATGAAGAATGCTTTGATTAATTTACTTTGGGCTTCCACTACATGTTGTTAGTGTAATAATTTAGTGATCTAAGAGTTGTAGTGTGTAGCTAACATGTAGAGGTACATATCTATTACATAAAACACATAAAACAACAAATATATAAACAGATCTTGGTCGGTCAAACCTTGTCAGTCATCACGCTCTTGAGTTTTCTAGGTTACCCAGAAAACGCAAGTCGTGAACATTCTGCTTGGTTTGACCATCCAGAAAATCCAACCTATTTGACATTAAGGTGTTATAATAGCATGAAACTATAGTCCAAGCACCAAACTACAAACTAGATAAAACAACAAGAACAACACAACCAACACCTGCAAGATCAAGATGCACAAATACCTTGTCAGGCCTTTTTGGGATAGTTTCTAGGTTACCCAGAAATGTCCAGTTATGGCCGGTCAACGGCATTTGACCATCAATAACATGAAATCTGTGCATGATCTAAGCATGATTTCAAGTCTAGATCAAAGTCCTTCTAGCATACTACATGTTCCAATATCTAAACAACAAAAATGATAACCAAATAAAGATCTACATGGTCTGACATTCGGTTGTCATACCACTTTTGAAAATTTTCCAGATTTTGTAAAAACTTAAATTCGAGCATATAAATGTTATGGATCCACTATTTAGCAACCTAGATCTGACTTCTGATCTGCTATAAGTAATAGTGGGGCTTGATTGGGGACTGGTCTAGCAAGGTAATTTCGGAAGTTTGAAGTTGAGAGAGTCTTGGTTGAGTGTTGGTGTATAAATGAGCAAGTTAGTAACCTTTCTCTCTCTTTGATCTTATATAATATGGTGTAATGCTTATGGTTGATCATGTCTATCAAATTTTTATTGATTAAAGACTATTACTAGACCACATGGCTAGTTAGAGTTGGTCACCAACTAAAGCTATGGCGAGTTTTACAAGTTATCTATTAAATAATGAAAGAATGACAATTTGGTCATTTGGTACTTACTTTTAGTGGCAAAGTTGTCAATTTATTTCTAACCCTTAGGGTTTAACCCTAAGGTTTCTTAAACTCATTATCTAGGTTTGTGTAATAAGGGCAAAATAGGAATCTTAGTTTCTAAAAAGGTGAATTAGGGTTCCTTAATTAAATTAAGTTTCCTAATCACATAGGACTTATAAATTAGGCTTTATAATGTATTAATCACCATAAGCTTGCTAAATTAATAATTAGGGTATATAACTTAGCAATTAGGGTTTTGATTAAGTAATTAGGATTCCTAGATATTAATTAGGGTTTACCCAATTAACATTAAACATGATAATGGTCATTAGTTACATAACACATAACTTAACACACCTTACAGTCATAGTTGACTCTATACTATAGTTTATCAGTAATGCTAGGATTTTGTACTGTTTTACTATAACTGTTCCACATATTAACATTACACACATATTAGGCATGTTTATATTACTGAAATATAATTAATATTATATTATTATTCTCATTCCTTATTAAAAATTAAGACTTAGGATTTTGAATTCATATCTAACATAACCTTCATAGATATCATTATTAATTAAGTCAAAATAATTAACTTAATTAATATAATAAATACATATCATAATATCATATCATATATACAATAATCATTTTTTCATGGAAAATAAATAATAAATATTTTTATTACAACAAAATTTTATTATAAGAATATAATCTATAATGATCAATAGTTCTAAAAAAGAAATTTGTTACATCTAATAAATAATTTTATTTATCAGATATATACATATACTTTACTTTGCACATATTCCCACCATTATCTATATAAAACAAATATTATTCGCAAAAATTTTTATTGAAAATATTGGGTTATTACATCCACCTCCCTTATAAGGATTCCGCCCCTAATCACCTTTACACCTATGTATTACTTAGGCTTAATAGCATACGCAGTCATTTCAAGTAGATCTCGATCAGATTTGATCGAATTGATCTTTAACTACTCAACATAAAGTTTGTCTATCTAATTCTACGGAAATTTGATTTCTAACATAACCCAAATTTCTCCTTTAAAATTTCTTTATAACATAATTTACTTATATTTAAGAAAAATCATATATATGAAAATACAATTCATACAAATAATACCTGAAGTTCCATCCCCGGCTGCTACGGTATTCTGAACCGTCATGTTGAAGACTCTTGCGGTTGATTTTGTCGAAGTTGGTCCCGTTATCGCCATTGTTCCACTGCCTTTTCCCGCATTCACGCTTCCTATATCCATTCTCCTTTTTGGACAGTCCTTCACCTTATGCTCCGTGGATCCACACAAAAAACACCCATTGCTCATCCTAGGATTGGGGCAGTTAGGAGAGATATGTCCCTCCTGCCCACACTTGTAGCACACAAATTTACCTTTAAGACATGAATGACTCTTCCCACAATTCTTACACTGCACAGCCTGCTTTTTCACACCTTCCTGCTTGACTTGGACACTCCCAACATTGTTCCACTTTCTTTTTTCACCCATACTTCCACTACTTACTTCTACCTTCCCAACTCCCTCACCCTTATTCTTTCTCTCCTTATTGTAGAGACTCATGGCCTCACTTCCCCCTTCAGGTAATATAGCCTTTTCTAAGAGTGCGGAAAACGTATTGATCTGCAACACCACCACCTTATTATAGAGCTAGGATTTTAGGCCTAGCTCAAACCTTCTTGCCTTTCTAGCCTCCGTATCCACTTGGTGCAGAGCGAACCTAGCTAATTCATTGAACTTTGCGGCATACTCCGCAACTGTCAAGTTCTCCTGCTTTAATTCTAAAAACTTCACCTCCATCCTAGCCTGCACACTAGCCGAGAAATAGTTCTTGAAGAATAGCGTCTTAAACCTAGTCCATGTTATCACTCCTTCTCCTGCCCTAGCTTGATTTGCCTCCCACCAGAAACTCGCCTCTCCTTTCATCATATAGGTGGCAAAAGTTATCTTTTACCCCTCATCTACCCTAGCGACTAAAAATGCTTTTTCTATTTCCTTAACCTAAGTTTGGGCTTCTATCGGGTCAGTGGTACCTCTAAATTCAGACGGTCCTACTACCTTAAATTCCTTGAAGTTTGCAAATCATTGTCTGGTCGATTTCCCATGGGTTCAGCATTCCATTCGCGCATGGCTTGAGCTACCATGTTCATGTAAATTCGCAGATCGTCTCGGGTTGTTGTCCTCCGGCATTGTTGACAGATTCTTCTGCCCTTTGGTTTCGAGTTTGACGTCTTGGCGGCATTTTCTGGTTAAATAAAACAAAATCTATATTTTATTAACTTACATTCTAAGCCTTATCGTATATGTTTAATATTTCAAACTTATTCCATTAATCAAACATAGATTCATATTCATTCAACTAACTCATAGTACATAGCATAGCACATACTGCTTTAAACATCTGATATCCCTTTATGACCACAAAAGTCGGGAATTGCTACCACACACTACTACAAAACAATAAATAGATAACGCGTAAAAAACGTTGTGATTTCAGTCAGAAAAATGTCGTGGTTAAGAGTGTCATCTATTTGACACCCTTACACAACGTTTTTAAAACGTTGTAGTTAAGCACATTACACAACATTTTTTAAGAAAAAAACGTTGTAGATTTGTTTTCCATAAATTAGTAGATGCTTAAAAATGTTGTAGAAGGTATGATTCCACAACGTTTTCTGGATAAAAACGTTGTAGTTTAATATATCAGACAACATTTTTAACCAATTTATACAACGTTTAGAAGGTGTCATTTATTTATACAAATATACAACATTTTTAAAATGTTGTAGATAAAGGAAAAAAAGAAAAAAAAATGTTGTGATTCACCTATATTACCAATACACCTGCAATATGCTAATGCCACGATATATAGCTAAAAGGAATTCTCATTTAAATTTAAAGCTAAAATGTATCAACCATTCAAAATACATTCTAATAATATCATTCGTTTACAGTTTCAAATTACTACATCCACAAAATATATACCAAACTATCCATATATGCATCTCAAATTCACTTTTCAATATAAATTACTACTATATTGAATTGTGAATTTGATTACATGCATCCACAAAATAAACCAAACTATCCATAAAATTAAGCTAATACCTAAGCATGTATAAAAAAGCCTAGTTCTCCCAAAATACGTACATTCATCTAACATATTCATCGTTAACTCGAGGCTCTACATGTAGCTGCTCACATACATTGCCCACTCATCCCGTACTTCGTCAATTTGTTCTTATGTGTACGTTAATCCACATGCCTTATCTCACTGAAATAAAAGAACAACAAATTTAGTAGACATGAAGCTTGGAAATTACATATTTGTCGTCTCCTAGCAGTCTAGCATCTTGACATTTATGCATGAACAATATAAAAGTTATACTTAATATGGGAACCAAGCACCTGAACTACACTCAAAATCAACTGCATCTTATGGCACAAGGAAGAATTGGGCTAGCATACTGAAAATGAAAACTTTCAGACAATCAAGAAAATATATCCAAAGAAGTATAGTACCTATAGCTCTTGCCAGGTTTAGACTGCCATTGACTCGTCCTGCATGGATGAAACCGCCAGCTTTTAAAATTCTCTCTTTCTCAACTTCAAGCTCGGGTTTATGATCTCGGGAAAGATTGTATGCCTGCATAAAGAAGAGCCTCATGAAAGCTATGTATATTTAGAGTTGCTTCTAAATATTAATATATTTTCCATAACAGAACACATTTTTGACATCCTTGTGATTTAATTTAAATACCATGGGCAGAATTCATTTCTAATCCAAATTTGCATCTTAAACTGCTAGTGGCGCATGAGTCAACAATCAACTACATGAATTTAAGAGCACTAATTCTCTCCCGTGAAACATCTTCACCAGAAAACATGAGAACATTTCTTAAAATTTTTAAATTACCTGTCCCTTCCTAGATATTACACACCGAGAGTCACCGGCATTTGCAACAACTTGGTTATTTTTAATAATCACAACACAAGCTGTACTCCCAGAAGTTGGTCCAGAAAAATCAGTGTGTGGACCCTGATTACGATGCAGAAAAATAAGCAAATCAGAATACTGAGCAACAAAAAAAGTAACTCTAAAAGTAAACTAGCCACAATTATAATTCGTATGAGACCAAACATAGTAGCAGAAAAAAAGTATATATAACTTGAAGCTCAAGAAACTAGATGTCTATAAACCTTCAAAAGGATAATTACAGTGAACCAGCTACAAGAATATATTTTGAGCAACATATATTATTAGCAGCAGAACTGCAGTACATTAGAAGGAACCATTGTCGTGGTTTCAGATTACTTAATTTGAGATCAAAGCATTTAAAATAGTATTTTGTCCCACCCTACTTGTTATTCCCTTTCATTTTATGGCAGTCCTAAAACTGAACTTGTCTAACTTTTGTCTTTTGGGGACCATTGGGAGGGGAGATTTAAAACTTCATTTTAGTGTTACATAGTTCTCCAACTTCCTTGACTAACATATTTGTGGTACCTCTAGATCCATCTATCTCAGACTTGTGATAGTGAACCAATACCATTTTCACAAGTTACATCAGCCTGGGCCGTCTGACATGCCCTTTGAACAGTGTTTTCTGATTTTGTGCTTTGGCATGCGTACTGATTTATGTCAACAGCCCATTTCTATTATAAAATCAGGAATCAATTAGTAGAGAAATAAACCAATTATATTTTAAACAAAAACAGCCCAAAAGAATAAACAATGAAAGCAACTAAAGCATAGCATAATCCAATAAATAGCGTGACAAGATGAACACCAGATATGTTGGCTCCAAGGCAGAGTCCAGTGGACATGGCACCACAACCTGAGTATAGGTCCAACAACTTCATTTCCTTCACTTTCTTATCCTCCTCTTCATCTTGGGGGACATTAGTCTCACTTGAGATAGTGGAATCAGATTCATTTCCATCTCCCACATTATCTGCAATATAACAAACAGCGAGGATACTGTTAGCCCCTATAGCATATTAACATTTCTTCTGAATAGGAGAATTTGAAAGAATAACAAGTCGCAGCTTTCAATAATCAGAGGATTTTACCATGTTGTGAGTTCAGGAATGATGAAAAGGGCATATTGTATATCATGTCATAATAATAATCGGCATCAGAAAGGGCAGCCAATTTAGTATCCAAATCAACCTGAAATAATATACATGGAATCCATACTTAGACAAATAGCTGAGAAAATAATTAACTTCCCAATGAACCACTTTAGGCCTTACATTTAGTAGCAGTTGGACAATTTTGATCTTTTTAAGAAGACAATCCAGAGGATTATCGTCTTTGATTATAGACAGAAATACTTGTTTGTCATCAACAAGGTTAGAGCAGGTCTTAATGACCTGAAAGAAAAAAAAAAGGACTAGATAATCAAACAACTTCCACACAAACTAAGGAATAAAAATAATAGATGGACAAATTTTGAAATCTCTTACAGTATCATTGGCTCAACATTTTTTTAATACTTCAATTTGACCTCTTAACTGAGACAGTTCCTTATTGTGAAAATTTATTGTTTCCATAGAAGATGTCAAAAATTGAGGAAAATCCAGAAAACCACAAAACAAAAAAATAAACAAGGTATACACTAATAACTTAGCATCAAAATCCTTCATTTTTCAATAAGATAATAATAATGTGCACCAATTCAAAACAAAATTTAAATTTTACCTAAACTTCAGGAATTCTGTCCATCTACAACAGACTGAGTGCCAATGAACATAAAAAACTCACATTATAAAAAACACAATTCAAATTTCCTTCAAACTTTTCAGCACCAAAACACTTACAGAAAATGAAATAAACACAACTTAGATATTAAGGAAAAGGAAAGAAAATATATGATACCATGAAGAAATGATGCCATTGCGTTCAAAGCTGAAATGAGACCCCTATCGCAACCACCAGGAATTTTTGAACAAATCATACAAACCAATTCCAGCCCTCCATTTTTCGTAGCAATGGCTGCATTCCCTGATCCTTCAACACGGCACAAATTACTCAATTCATCTAATAGTCCAATAACATTTTCCACTTCATTTTCATTAACAATTGTACAATCATCTACAGTCCATTTAAAACTCAATTCTTTCAAATTATCCAAGGCCTCAACCACTGGATTACTCTCTCCTGGAACGCAAGTAACAATACCTGCAGCAAAAAAAAAATTATAATTGCCATGAAATTAAAGTGAAAGATGGAGGGTAATTGTGGGAAGAGGGTTTTGAAAGGGTCTTAAGTTATACCAGATAGATCGACGCCTTAGAGGCTAAGGGTTTCCATGGCGTCTTGTAGAGCTTCGGTGGGGTCCATTCCCAGATCTTCCATGTTTTCCCTCACCATTTCATTGAATGCTTGCTGCGATATTATACGGACGACACCAGATTTTGCTGGACCCATCTCTCTCTGCCGTCCTCTGATATGGCGAAATGAGTGAACACACTGAGCAAAGTGGGTGAGAGATGGTCGAGAATGCGCGAGATCTGTCGATTTGCAGTTTTGAAAAAAACAGATTCGGGTTGAAAATGCCCGAGATCTGTCGATGTGAGGGACTGAAAAGAGAGAGAAATAGTTCCTTATCAGTTGAGAAGAAAGCCCAATTTTCTAGGGTTACAACCAATAACTATGGGAAGAAAAGAGCATGGCTGAGAAATCCAACTGGAAAGAAAAAGATTAGAGTTACCGATTGGAAAGGGAAGAGGTTGCTACATTTGGGTGGACAGATCTGAATACGAGAAAGGAGAGATAAAATAATAGTCGGAGCTATTGTGAAAGCACGGACAAAACGTATCTTTTAATTTTAAGTTTTCCTTGAGCGCGTTTTTTGCTCCGTGATTTTTAGATACGCAACGTTTTAAAAAACAAAACATTATCTAATTAAAACTAAAAAATGTCCTTTTTAAATAAATAATATTTTTTCATATATATTTACAATTTTTTGTTAAAAAATGTTGTGGAAAAAAATACCACAACGTTTTTATAAAAAATGTTATGGTTTAAGTGTTGTCTATTTACTACTTTGTACTGGTGACAACTTATTCAAAAGTGAAAATATTACACCGACATACTTATCATAGAACATACATATTTAAACAGTACTTATACTACTTATTCACTACGCCTTTTCCTGATCCTGGACAACTTTTCGCTCGATGACCTTCCAATTCACAAACAAAACATACACCTAGCTTAAAGTCGGGACAATGATGAGAGATATGTCCCTTATGTCCGCAAATGTAACATATCTTTTTCCTTTCCTGCATACGCCTTCATGTTTCTTACTACAGTTTGTACATTTTTCTATTTTACTAGCGTTCTCTTAGTCATTATCGAAATTTCCTAAGTCGCGGTCTTTTATCTTCCTTTTCCCCTTCTTGCTCGGAGCTGCACACGATATGTTGCTTTTGGCTCCCATCTGATCAATTTGGATCTTAAGCATATCTTGTTCTTCCATTATTTCGATTAACGCCTTTCGTAATTGACTATTTAGTATCTTTTCTATCTCCCATAGCTTTTCCAGAGAGGAAACCTTGTTCCTCAGATCCTGCACCTCCATTGATGGTTGATCAGCTTCAACTTTAGTGTCTGAATCACTATTTCCGGATCTGGTACTATGTTTTCCAAAATGATCACCTCCTCAAGGTTACCTTCAATGTGAGCTTCTATTTCAGCTATTGGCTTGGTTATGGAGATTGGCTCCTTCTTTACGATCTTAGGGTATCCTAATCTTTTTCCTCCTGACATCTACACACATAATTTATCCTGATTAGCATATAGTGTATACACACAACAAATAATAGTTTTATATAAGTTATCTTTTATTTGATTTGACGACGAATTTACTCGATTCATCTCCTTTTAAACTCTATATGAGTTATTTGTACTTTCAACGTTTTCCTCTGCTCTAAGGTTATAGCCTAAGGTTTATCCCCACTTATGGTTTCTAACCCTAAAGCTCTGATACCAACTTGTGACGCCCCCAAATTTAGGTACTTGAAACCCGAATTCAGTGCTTCACGATACCATTTCTTTGAGCGAAATAATAATAATTTTGTCATAAATATCAAACTTAATTTACATATCAGAGTTATCTAAATCCTAGGTACGCGGCCTTAAAACACCTCATTACATGATAGATAATAAATATCATCATCTTATTTAAGTCTAGCTATTACATAAGATAACACAAACTTAATCTGAAAGCTTTCCTTTCCCTTTGTTCCTGGCAAAGCTCTCTGGTTGGTCATACTTAACTGAAAATATTTAATTTAAGCAAGAATGAGCATATGAGTGCCCAGCAAGTAATAACAATTATAAATATTAGCTGAAAGGATTAAATGTTTTCTTGGTACTACCCTTCTACAACAAATCAATGGTTGTGAAGTAATCTGAACCGATAATAATAACATAACAACTCTCTATCAAATTTTTGAAACTACGTACTGACTATAAATAGGGTTAAGGTGACATACTATGAACATTGTTCTCAATTTTTGAATAGGTTTAGCGAGAACTTCATCCGCAAACAAATCATAACTTACTAGTACACGGGGGTGATTAACCCGTTATGCCCTGTATTGATCAATACTACATGCAAGAACGATATTATCGTTCACTCTGTCCGCCTTGGGCGCATAAAAGTTTTCCCTTGATCGGGATGTTCATACTTAGTTTGGAATCTGAACCAAAATAATTTGATTGGATACAAAAAGGTTTTATCATATTCAATAATATTTCTAAATCTGTGTCTAGCTGGTCAAATAGCTTAGACGGCTTTTTCTTAACGTATACATACTGGGGATCCATAGTTATATATATATATATATATATATATATCAACATGTGATTAAATACAATGTTTATCCAAGTGGGGACACTTCAATAACCATATTTAGAAATTAACGAACAAAATATATATATGAATTACCATATAGTACCATGTTGATAATCAATGATCGGATATAACATATATAACAACAGGGTTAATAATCTGGTACAATAATAATATAATTCTGAAACTTTCTTACTCATGTCCATTGCATAAAGAAAATGCAAAGATAGGATATTGCCTGGTCTGCTGCTTACACAACTTAGTCCTATCTTTAATTCAACGACCTATCATTTATAAGATTGTTCTATTGATTAGAATAACATATCATAACACATCATACTATTATTTATAGTCAACACATAACCTAATCACATTATCACATAGATATATCAGTCTTTAAGACACAAACAAACACTTGTGCAGTCCAACTATATAGGTTCGGATCAATTTTGGTAACATTTTGGTGTACTGACGACTTTATCGGGTAATTATCGAGTTTATCGTTGATAAAACTCTAATATGTAATTCAAATATTGATCTGGATAATTTAAATATCAATCATACTATTTATAAATGACTTATAATAATTTATAATTAATTATTATAATTTATCATAATTTTTCAAACTCTAGAATAATTATTAAATAATTTAAATATTAAATAATTCTATTATCATTAATAATATTAAAGTATAAATGCAACCCTTACCAAAATATCAAAGTTATTTTATAATAACTCCAAGTATTTTTAACGTATTAATTATTACCCTTAAATGATATTTAAAATATTTAAAATCATTTTAAACTATTACCATTAATATTTAAATATTAAGGTATTATTCACTAAAATATTAAAAGTCATTTATAATAACTTAAAATATTTTTAAACCACTTATATAATTTTTAAATGGTTTTAAATCAATAAAATCATTTTAATCTATTTATTTAATATTATTATTAAATAATTCTAATGTCATTAATATTAAATAATTATTTAAATTTATCTTAAAATATTAAAAATAATATTTTATAACTTAGAATATCTTTAAACTCTTTATTTGCATTTAAAATGATTTTTATATTATTAAAATCATTTTTAAACTAATTTATTTAATATAATTATTAAATAAAACTAATATCATTAATATTAAATAATTAATAAAATCTACATTAAAATATTGAAAGTTACATTTTATAACTTAAAATATTATTAAATACCTTATTATCATTTAAAATGATTTTTAATATAATAAAATAATTTTTAGTTAATTTATTTAATGCATTTATTAAATAAATTAAATATCAATAATGTTCAAATAAATACTAATATTTATGGAAAATATGTCAAATTATTAAAAGTTAATTTTTATAACTTAAAATAATTTTTAAAACTGATTTTGTAATTTTTAGAATTTATTTTCTATTTTTAAATAATTTTTAGAAATTTAATTAATTAAAATTAATAAGTCTGTCGTTATAGCGTTTAGAGACAGAAACCGTCGCCTAAAGTGTTCTGAGCACCAAGAACACTGACAGTCAGTGTTCAAGGGTCTCACTTTGACCAAACATTAAACGTTGGTTCAGTGTGATTCTGGGCAAACTTATACCTTGATCTTGTAGTACTAGTGTAATACTATAAGATCCAACAATAATCATGAACAAACTGCATCACAATTAAAAGATCCAAGCCTTCAAAGTAGTCGTCAAAGTTGTTCTTCATTTTCTGGGTTACCCAGAAATGAAGAACAGTTTGACTAGCCTACTTTGGGCTTCCACTACATGTTGTTAGTGTAATAATTTAGTGATCTAAGAGTTGTAGTGTGTAGCTAACATGTAGGGGTACATGTAGGGCTTCCACTACATGGGCTTGGTTTGACCATCCAGAAAATTCAACCTGTTTGATGTTAAGGTGTTATAATAGCATGAAACTATAGTCCAAGCACCAAACTGCAAACTAGATACAACAACAAGAACAACACAACCAACACCTGCAATATTAAGATGCACAAATACCTTGTTAGGCCTTTCTGGGCAGTTTCTAGGTTACCCAGAAATGTCCAGTCATGGCCGGTCAACGGCATTTGACCATCAATAACGTGAAATCTGTGCATAATCTAAGCATGATTTCAAGTCTAGATCAAAGTCCTTCTAGCATACTACATGTTCCAACATCTAAACAACAAAAATGATAACCAGATAAAGATCTACATGGTCTGACATTCGGTTGTCAGACCACTTTTGAAAATTTCTCAGATTTTGTAAAAACTTAAATTCGAGCATATAAATGTTATGGATCCACTATTTAGCAACCCAGATCATTAAAAGGCACCCTCTAGCACATATCTAACTAATCATTAACAACATTTAACACCAGATCATAAGATTTTAAAGATTAGGGTTTATACCTCCTTTTTAACTTTGATCCTTGAATCTGACTTCTGATATGCTATAAGTAATAGTGGGGCTTGATTGGGGACTGGTCTAGCAAGGTAATTTCGAAGGTTTGAAGTTGAGAGAGTCTTGGTTGAGTGTTGGTGTATAAATGAGCAAGTTAGTAACATTTCTCTCTCTTTGATCTTATATAATATGTTGTAATGCTTATGGTTGTTCATGTCTATCAGATTTTTATTGATTAAAGGCTATTACTAGACCACATGGCTAGCTAGAGTTGGTCACCAACTAAAGCTATGACAAGTTTTACAAGTTATCTATTAAATAATGCAAGAAAGACAATTTGGTCATTTGGTACTTATTTTTAGTGGCAAAGTTGTCAATTCATTTCTAACTCTTAGGATTTGACCCTTAGGGTTTAACCCTAAGGTTTCTTAAACTCATTATCTAGGTTTGTGTAATAAAGGCAAAATAGGAATCTTATTTTTTAAAAAGGTGAATTAGGGTTCCTTAATTAAATTAAGTTTTCTAATCACATAGGACTTATAAATTAGGCTTTATAATGTATTAATCACCACAAGCTTGCTAAATTAATAATTAGGGTATATAACTTAGCAATTAGGATTTTGATTAAGTAATTAGGGTTCCTAGATATTAATTAGGGTTTACCCAATTAATATTAAACATGATAATGGTCATTAATTACATAACACATAACTTAACACACCTTATAGTCATAGTTGACTATGTACTATAGTTTATCAGTAATGCTAGGATTTTGTACTGTTTTACTATAACTGTTCCACATATTAACATTACACACATATTAGGCATGTTTATATTAAAGAAAAATAATTAATATTATATTATTATTCTCATTCCTTATTCAAAATCCAGACTTAGGGTTTTGAATTCATATCCGACATAACCTTCATAGATATCATTATTAATTAAGTTAAAATAATTAACTTAATTAATATAATAAATACATATCATAATATCATATCATATATACAATAATCATATTTTCATGAAAAATAAATAATAAATATTTTTATTACAACAAAATTTTATTATAAGAATATAATCTATAATTATCAATTGTTCTAAAAAAGAAATTTGTTACATCTAATAAATAATTTTATTTATCAGATATATACATATACTTTACTTTGCACATATTCCCACCCTTATCTACATTAAAAAAAATTATTCACAAAATTTTTTATTAAAAATATTGGGTTATTACAATACCCCTAAGCTTTGATA
Organism: Panax ginseng; assembly: GCA_020205605.1. Taxonomy (NCBI): domain Eukaryota; kingdom Viridiplantae; phylum Streptophyta; class Magnoliopsida; order Apiales; family Araliaceae; genus Panax; species Panax ginseng. The sequence goes on along the minus strand of CM035131.1, from coordinate 125,327,558 downwards.
CCAACTGTGACGCCCCCAAAATAAGTATACATCACCCATTCTGAGTCGCCAAATACATGGTACAGAATACAAATACAACCTTAAATATACAACATGAGTTGTCACTACAAAAAAATGGGCCTTTAGCAACGATTTTTCGGGCAACGACTTTATAAGTCGTTGCTAAAAGTATATGTTTAGCAACGATATTTGTCCTTCGTTGCAGATTGTGTTAGGCTTTCACTTTTTGCAACGAAATTCATAAGTCGTTGCAAAATTTCGTTGATAATTCATTGGCGGAAAAAAATTTCGTTAGAAATTCGTTGCAAAATTTTCGGCCACTTGATTTCTCATCATCGTGGGCAACGAAAGTTTTTTTATTGCTAAAAATGGGTCTTTAGCAACGCTTTTTCAGGCAATGACTTTATAAGTCGTTGCTAAAAGTGTATGTTTAGCAACGAAACTTGTCATTCATTGCAGATTGTGTCAGGCTTTCACTTTTTGCAACGAAATTCATAAGTCGTTGCAAAATTTAGAAATAAAATTCGTTAGAAATTCGTTGCAAAATTTCTATCAACTTGATTTCTCCTCATCGTGGGCAATGAAATTTTTTTTTGCTATATTTTGTTGCCTAATATGGACCACATTCATTAGCAACAATTTATATTTTTGTTGCATATTTTATACAACTTTTTGCAACGACTATTAAAATGTTGCCTTAAATTAAGATAATCCCAATAAGCATGTTTTTGTAAGACCATATTCGGTATTCAGAGAATTGTCAAAAAATATTCGTATTTAGTATTTAAAAATTTTGTCCAAATGCTAAACATATTCGTTTCCATTTTTTATTCGAATAAACAAATTATTCAAATATCCGAATTCGAATGTCAATCACCTAATAAACAATTTATTCAATTTATTTATAAAACATAACACTACTACAAAACAGTAAATAGACAACGTGAAAAAAATGTTGTGGTTTCAGTCAGAAAAATGTCGTGGTTAAAGGTGTCATCTATTTGACACCCTTACACAACGTTTTTAAAATGTTGTAGTTAAACACAATACACAACGTTTTTTAGGAAAAAAACGTTGTAGATTTATTTTTCAAAAATTAACAGATGCTTAAAAACGTTGTAGAAGGTATAATTCCACAATGTTTTTTGAATAAAAATGTTGTTTAGTATATCAGACAACGTTTAGGCACATTTACACAACGTTTTTAAAATGTTGCAAATTAAAAAAAAAAGAAAAAAAAATTATGGTTCACCTACATTACCAATGCACCTGCAATATGCTAACATTAAGTAAATGACAATGCTATGTTTCACTTGAGCAACAAAATTGCATACCAAAATAAGGCCAAATGCCGCGGAAATAACAGCCACCGCGTGTACATTCCAAGGAAAGCAAAATAGGTTACAATCTACAGTGTACATATAACAATCAAATTTGTACCTGAACAAGAATTTGTACATATAACAAGCAAATGTGATGTTCCACCAGTTCAGTGCCCAACTTTTAATAAGTTGCTTATGTAATGGTAGCAACAGAAACGCTCGCACCAACTGAACAATGAACCATCGGGCTGTCTACTTCCACAAATACTTTGCTGTACTTCTGAAAAGCGGACTGAGTCATCTTTGGCCATTGTAAATGGGGTTGGACAGAATCAGAATTTCCAGCTCCACCAGGAAATGCATTTGAACTTTGCACAGGAACTTGTTGGTTTTGATTCACTGATGACTGAACTTGCTGATTCTGACTGCCAATAGATTGCTGAGCAAGTGCACGTTGCAAAGGCCCAAGCGGACTTGGCCTGACTGTAGTTTGAGGTCCAGCAGAGGCAGTAACAATGGCTGATGAGATAGGTACACCACTAGCAGAAGAAGTAGGAATCTGGGAATTTTGTTTTCCTTGAACAGAGGTTGCAGAAAAGACATCCCCAAAAATTGGGTCCGGTGCAAAGTCATTTTCTGAAATTGCCGGTGCTTTAGAATCTTTAGCAAACCACTTGTCCCTCTTCCAAGCCAATCAGTGGAGAAACTTGAAGTCGGAGGAGGACGAGAAGCAGCCATAGTACCTCCCTCAGGCATTCCTTGACTTGCAACACCCTGCTGTGAATGGAACGCATTGCTAGGAGGTGGGGGCTGTCTGATAATGCTGTGGTCTTATTATGCCGTGGGCTTCAACTTCCTCCCACTCAAATTGTATTTCCACTCTTGAAATCAAAATCCAATACCAAGGAAATTGCAAATGACCAACAGTTATGTAGTGTAATAAAAGTTATTATCCAAAAAGCAGAATATTCAGAAAGAGAGAGAGAGAGAGAGAGAGAGAGAGAGAGAAAGGGAATATTTTAAACAACCAAACCAAGTTACCTAGTCTAATTGAATACACACCATTCAACAATGCAGCAATAGTAGTACAACATAAACTTGGAACACCAGCAATAGATAAGGGAAACAAAAAATAATTCAAAGGTAAGTAACTATTCTTAATTATAAAGCTGCACCAAACAGCAATGTGTCAATAAGTAAACATAAGTTAAAAACCTCAGCAAATAGATCAGACATATTTATAAAACATGAATAGAAAGGAATCATCAAATCAGTAATATCCATGAGAGCCGAAAGGGTAAAGATTGGACCTTGATAAATTCATATATTTGTCGGCGATATAATTTGTTGCAGGAGCTAGAGGAGGCATATTAGTCGGTGATATTATTTGTGCTTCAACTGGGTTGTCGGGTAAATCTGCATAGGCGATGCATAAGACATAACATGTAACAAGAAACAGTTTCAGCAATAACCATTAGACCTTTTTCAGTGCCCCTGCAATTCATATTGGAGAGGAAAGTTAAAAAGAAAATATAACAAAAAGCGTTCTACTAATAGTGAAAGTACAATAATAATCTTAAAAAATGTTAAGCTTAAGTAAACAAAAAGTGTTTTACAAAAAAGTGTTTAATAGTACAGGTGCCTAATCATTTGGCTTGTACTATTAAAGCCTTAAGGTTAAAAAGCCACTCGCAGCTCCCACTATCAGGTGCCTTATATTTGCTTTTTGTTGTATGTAATAATAAATATGGCAAGCCACTCGTAGCTCCCACATCCCCTCAAAAAATAGAAAAACTGAATTGCCAAAATCAACAGTCACTTATAGTTGACTGTTGTTAACTTTGCAATTGTGAACAGTTCCTTCTCCCACACAGCTGAAGCATTCCAACCCATATCAGCCTAAGCTTAGTACAAGTTAGAAGTTGAAGCCAAATGATAAGGCACCTGTACTATTAAATTTTTCCCACTGCTCCATGACACACTATTTAAACTAAGCTTGGGCTGATATGGGTTGGAATGCTTCAGCTGTGTGGGAGAAGGGACAGTGTTCACAATTGCAAAGTTAACAACAGTCAACTATAAGTGACTGTTGATTTTGGCAATTTAGTTTTTCTATTTTTTGAGGGGATGTGGGAGCTGCTAGTGGAAAGAAAAAGAAAATAGCTTACATATTCTATTTGTGAAGAACATATAGAGAACTGTGAGGCTTAAAACGGGTAACTACAACAACCAATGCAAAAAAATAAGATCCACTAAAAAAAATAACCAGGAATAATAACATAATGCTGGTGTATGGCCTACCATAACGTGCAATAGTGTTGCTCTCAAAGATAGGTCCATCAGGAGTTTCCAAAGATTGGTGTATTAGCAAGTCGGAATTTCGTCAAAAAAACAAGAAGCATCCATAGAGTCCCCCTCCCCTCTCAAACACTTAAAGCCCAAAAGAAAATACACTTATATGTATGAAAGTATATTTTACCAAGAGTTCTATCTTTAGTTTTTCTATCTTTTCCTTTTAAAAGTAATAGAGTTAAAATGGGAAATAGAGAGAAAAAAGTTTGGAATATTTTACCAACGGCCTTGAGAAAGCTGTGCTCTGAACTGGTGGCAAAAATAATAGTCTCTGGAAGAACTGCCAAATCACATCTTCAGCCAGCCAAGAGTTCTATAGCTCAGTTGGTTCTTCTGTAATTTCTCTGGGTCTGGATTCCTACAAATGTTCCTCTGCCTGCTCTCTCATTTGAATAAGTTAACAAAGAGACAACAGAAACAGAGTAGGAGTATTCCAGAATGCTATAACAACAAAAAGAGAAGTTTGTAAGCAGGGTTAGTTCTTGTTTTGTTTTCATTATGCTTTTACATTTGTAAGAGTATTGTGAAGATTTTCAAGAAGTACTTTTTATATTTGAAACTTAATTAAACAACACCTTCAAACGAATTACTTATAAACTCAATATCATATCTCTGTTTCCATTTCCGTAAATAATTCTCTCCTTGACCACCCTTCTTCAGCCTTCTGCCCAATCAATCGAGACTGAGCTATCCTCCACTGCTTTGGTGCATTTCGAGCTTCAACCTCATCAAACTCACCGCAATCCTCCAAATGAACAACATTCCGAAAAGATTTCGATACATGGACTACCCTCTTTAAATCATCATGTTCCACACCACATAATACCCTAATCTGCAATACAAAAATACCAAAAATTACCACTACTGCTCAATCAAACCTATAAATAAACATTTAACCAATGAATTTAGTAGTACTAACCAGAATGTCTTGCGACAGCATTTCAATCATAGATTTCTCAGACCCCAAATTCAAGTTCTCATTACAATGCTTCTTAATTGGTGTTATAACAGTGCAATCAAAATTAATCTCCGTATTATCCAACATAGCACCCCTCCTCCTCACAAATGACCGAGTATACCTCACAAACGCTAACCCTAATCCTTCATTTGAGCGCGACCTGCATTTCTTCCCCAACGCCATTTTTCCTCGCAATACCAACTCAAAATAACTCAACAATGCCTAATTTTACCATCAAACAACAACAAAAACAAACAAAATGATCAGAATTATTTAAAATTAAGCAGCCAAAATATTAAAAATTAGCTAAAAATAACAAACCATACAAAACAGAAAATCATTACCAACCAGAAATGTACGTAATTGTGCCTATCAAATCAATAAGGAAATCTCAAACTAATTATTAGGAGTATAAATTCAAAAGTAGAGAGAAAATCAGATTAGCACAAACCCTGATTCGTTGGAGCAACAAGCAAGTCCAGGTCTAGAAGGAACTTTTTTTAAAAATATTCCCCAACACAACTTTTTTTTTACCAGATTTTGTAAACAACCAAACAGTGAAGATTAGGGTACCTTCAAATCGAGCCGCTTTTCATACACAGAAGGAACTTGCAAGTCCAGGTCTAATTCTTTGGAATCAATGGTGGAACAACCACCCAGCAAATCCCGGGTAATCAGAGCCGATGATTTCGATTTCCCACTCCCTTGCTGCTGTTGTTCTTCCTTGTACCCATTCATTGACCGAACCAGTTCCTTAAACCCTAGATCGTCGAATTCAAAATTCTGAACAGTGAAATTGGAAAAACTAAATGCCGATTTGATGATAGTCGTGGATTTGAGAGAGAGTTGGGGAAATCGTGGAATTGAGAGAGAGTCGGGAAGTCGAAGAAAGAGAAAGTACAGAGAAGAGAGAACAAAATAGATCTGAAGCTTTTCAGTTTTGCGTTTTTAGTTTTTGCTCCGTGTTTTTTTCATGGACAACGTTTTAAAAAAAAAAAACGCTATCTAGTTAACACCAAAAAAATATCCTTTTAAATATATAACGTTTTTGCATATATATCTATAACCCTTTTTTTAAAATGTTATAAAAAAAAATATCACAATATTTTTATAAAAAACGTTGTGGTTTATGTGTTATCTATTTGGTATTTTATAGTAGTGTAAAAATAAAAAAATATTGACCAATTACTAACAAATCACAACCATTTAAAGTTGTAAAAATATATATCATAAATGAGAGACATGTCAAATACATCATCATTCATAATTGATCATAAAAATTAATTAAAATTTACTAATATAAATTGTACTCATAAGTTGTTTCATATTATTTAATTTATTTTTTGCTAAATTTAAATGTATATAAAAGAAAAGAGATAGATATACTTAGGGGCATTCCCCAGATCGATACAAAATGTCAAGAAAGGAAACTCAACATGACAAACAGTGAAACTCAGATTCTAGGATAATACAAGAGCATAAGGCCAAAACAGAGCAAATGAGCACTGCATTAGACTTCAAGAACACTGCAGAGCATCCGACCAACAAAACAATAAACAATACCATAGTCCAAATAAGTTTGCAAAGCAGTAGCACACCAAAAAACAAACGAGTTGCATAGCAGAAACACATAGCAGAAGCAACACAACATCGTTGCTAATAGCACCTTCATTCAACACTTTTCCCGCAAACGATGTTGCACAATATAACAAGAAACCATTTAGCAACATTCATTGGCAACCATTTTTTTTCGTTGCGCATTTAATACATTTTTTTGCAACGACTAGTAAATTGTTGTCCAAAATTAAGACAAACCCAATAAGCATGCCTCTTTTTTCCCCCAAAATGCATCATTTTTCATTAATTTTTTTTTATTTATTTGGACACAGTTTTATGCAGGGAAATGTTTCACTCCGTCCGTCTCAAAATAAATGCCCAGTTTTATTTTTTTTAAAGTTATAATTTTTGAAATTAAAATTGAGCACATATAGATATATTTTCTAATTTACAAAAATTAAAGTTTGTAGTTAATTGGATGTAGTTTATAATGATCATATTCGCACACTTATAATTTTTTTTTAAAAAAATTAATTACTTTCTAAAATAATTTATATGAATTTTTCTCGTAACTCATTTTTTTACATATATACTTTTTAACAAGGGATGGGCAAGGAATCGAAATCACTCCCGAAATTGCACCAAAAATCGACTAAATTGCACCGATTAAGTTGAGCCAATGGTTCTGGCATAGACCAATTAAGTTGCACCAATGGTGTGTAAGTGGGTTAAATGCAAAGTTGACCACTTAACTTTAGTGATTTTTGGGTTTTGAGTCCTTTTCTTCTGGTCAACACAAATTGAGCCCATTTCTATTAGAAAATTTGGACTTTGAACCCTCAGACGTTACATGTGTGTTGACCCGATGACGTGTCACACGTGGCAGATCTGACGTGGACATTTTATATTTGTAATTTTACTCGTGGCAGATCTGGCGTGGCTTCTTTCGATTTTTTTCCAAAAATTTGTCTCTCCACTGGTTCGAACTCACAACCTCAAGTTTAAAACCTTGGTCATATGACCACTAGAGAACCACAAGTCAACTGTTAACACCTTGCAAGGATTAATCTTTATATCAAAAGATTTCATTTTCCCCAAAAAATTAAAATACTACACAGAACCTATTGCATAAGATGGATCCAGTCGTATATATACCCATGTTTTTACAAATATTTTTAAAGGTTTTAGCTTCGTTTATTTTATAAAATGATAATCTTTACTTAAAATTTTATTTTTCCTTATTATTTTGTAATATTAATTAAAAATGTAATTACTTGATAATAAAAGTAAGGACATGTTAAAAATTTATAGTAATATAAAAATAAAAGAGTATTTTTAACATTTTTCAAAAAAATGATGGATAATTTATGATTATGGACTTAAATAAATATTTTTCAAGTAAATATTTTTATAAATAAATAATAACCACATACAATATTTTTTCAAATTAAATTTTTATCCAAAATAAATTTGAAATGTATTATTATTTTTTAATTTATAATAATTTAAGATGTGTAAATGAAACACACGACTATCATTACAGAACAAGAGTTTTTTTTATAACAATTCTCTCATTATATTTTATAATGAAAATAATTTATATTCAGTCCAGTCCCCCCATTACCCACCCGGCCACGCCACGATTTTCTTCCTAAAAGTAACCACTAACAAAATACTACTTGAAAACTAGAAACCAAAAAATAAAAATATATAAATAAATAAATAAAAAGAAATGGAGAAAAACTAAAGAGTAAAGAAATACCTATCTATATACCTAACATAACCACCATGTTTATTTATTAGAATTAAATTATTTGTTTAAATTTAATATTATTTTAAACTATTTAATTCTTTGAACAAGGATTTAGTAAGATTTTAATGTCGAAATAGATTTTTTTTCCTTATTCATTTGTTGTGCCACTAAGATCTTGATGGTGGAAATTGAGATCACCCACCCACCCCATCATTAAAATTAATAAAAAATTGTGAAATGTAGCAAAATTGTAGTAACAGTGTAGTATTTTAATTTTTTGGGGGGAAATAAAATGTTTTGATATAAAAATTAATCCTTGCAAGATATTAACAACTGACCCATGGTTCTCTAGTGGTCATATGGCTAAAGTTTCCAACTTAAGGTCACGAGTTCAAGTTAGTGGAGAGACGAAATTTTGGAAAAAATTCAAAAGAAGCCACGTCAGATACGTCAGATCTGCCATGTGTGCCACGTATGCGTCACGTGTGACATGAATTGGAACACACACATATATATATATATATATATATATATATATATATATATATAAAATAAATGTTAGGTTGAATTAATTTAGAATTAATGAACTATATTTTATTTTTTTTTCTTATTCTATTTATAATTGTAATTAGAGCATTCATTTTAAAATTAAAATTTAGAATTTCAAAAATGATGAAAAGTTATTTGAATTGTAATTTAGATTATTGATTATTTATTTTTTAAAAATAAATAAATTAACATTCATTCATTAATACTATACTTTTTAAAACATTCTATTTTTTTACTTATTCTAACTATAGTTGTAATTAAAGTATTCATTTTAAAATACTAAACAAATCTCAACATTAAACTAAATATATATAATGTAACTATGAATAAATATTATATATATATATATAAAAAATATTCATATAAATATTTATAAATTTTCTCTAAATATTCATATAAATTTTTATAAAAAATATTCATATTTCCAAATTTTATAAATTTTAAATGAAATATTTATAAATTTATAAATAAATATTCATTTATAAATTTTAAAGATAAATTTATATGAATATTTGTTTATAAATATATATATATATATATATATATATATATATATATATATATATATATATATATAAATTTATTTAATACACAAAAATATAACATAAGAAAAGCAAAAATATCATGCCTAAGTTTCAAACCTAAGACCTATGGGTTATTGGGCCATTAAGCTACCACTGAGCCATTCTAATTTATTAGTTAACTAAACTATCGCCATAACTTGTAGCGGTAGACAGTGTAGTACATGAGCAAATGAGGGGTAAATGAGTAATTTCTCATGTCGCTACAGCCTGTAGCGGAAGTGGAAATCCATTTCAATCCGTACCATCCAATGTTGTGATCAATGGTATAGATTATGGTTATTGAAATAGTACCTGTGACAACCGATTGCCAAGAATGGGGGCCCATATATATATATAGCCGTGTATATTTTATTTTTGCGCAGTCTGTCAAAATTGTGTCGTTTTGACATATTTGTTTTTGATTTCTGATTTGGGAGGATAGAAGCTGTTTTTTTAATAAATAAAAAAAAATCTGCCAAAAACATATAGTTTTGACATACTATGCACAAATAAATTATACATAACTGTGTATGACCATATTGCTCTATATATTAACTTACCAAACTATAATTATTAACTTGTTACAATTTCTTTACTTAAAAAACTTAATTACGATGTCGAGAGGTGGGAGCAATAGACAATATAACTTAATGATGGAAAAGATGATGGTTGCTGGAATAGTACTCCTAACAACCGGTTGTCATGAATTGGAATCCATATATATATATATATATATTAATAACTTATATTTAATAAGACATATCTATAAATTAATAACTTATATTTAATAAGTCACATATATATAAATTAATTATATATATAGGTATTAGTTTGTTACAAATTTTGTACTTTCAAAATTTACTTGCGATAAGATGAGACAATAATAATGGATAATATAATTTTATTATTAAAATATGTTAGGTTATAATTAAATAAAATCCACATGGAAATCAAATCGTTTCTTCTATTTTCCTATTTTCTCCTTTTGGATCGTAGATTGTCGACTAAGTTTGGGTTCTAATACTGGTCATGAATTGGTTGAGTATTTGCTTCGTGACTTCATCCGCTCTCTTCCTACCTATCTACCTACCTACGTTCTCGATCTTCAATCTCAAGATCTACCCTCTATCTAGATTCTAGATACAATCTGAGAAAGATATGGATGCTTTGGATTCGAGATTTGATCCACTTAGAGACTTCTCGAAGGACGACTATCGTATGGTCAGAGAGGTGCCACAAACCACGATCGCAAAGGTAAATCAGAACTCTCTTTCCTTCCAATTTATGCTATTTTTCCCTAAATTCAAATCGTCGTGATTATTGATTCCATTTTCTCGTGCGATTCACAAAATTCACGAAGGTCGCGTTTAGACGCTTGCGATTGGCTTCAGTAGTGATGGGATTCGTAGGGTTCTTCGTGAAGCTCATCTTCATCCCTATTAACAACATCATCGCGTCGGGTCCGCTGAGGTCCTATTTCTTCCCCGAATTTATATAAGTACAAAGGCATATTCATATCGATGTAATTTCTCTATAAATACTTACTTCTTGTTGTGTTGAATTATTTAGTTGATTGACTCCAGTTTTGATTGACTCAATTGTGGTTAATTTTGTATAAGTTGAAAGATGTTTATAGGCATAGGGTTTAGGTAATTCAAAAAGTGAAGGGCTAAAGATGTTTTGTATTGTGGGGTTAATTGGTTGGGTTACATTGCTATTAGTGATTGCAAGTAGATTATTGAAGTCATTTGTGGTTGCAACGTTGGCACCAATTGAAACTCTTGATATTGGGGACCTCGTTCGCCTAGTCTTTCCTGCTGAACGTGTTGATTTTGAAATAACATGTCGCTGCCGGCTACATGTTTCAAATCTAAGTCCTAAAACTTATATCCCCAATTTCTATCTCTAATCCAATCCCTAAACTGAAATCCCCAAATATTTTATCCCCAATTTCGGTGACTGATACAGAGAGATAAAGAGCAATTCAAGGCAATAGCAATTCAAAAATTATCTAGGATTGCTAATCGATCTACTGGAGCAAGATAAAAGAAGCAAGGAAGGGGCTTTTGATTAGCTAATTCATATTATTCATTCTGCCTTTGGGACCTTGATCATCCAATTACATTTATCGACTGTCAAGCTCCTGCAATTTCTACTCGATACATATATATTATAACTAGTGCAACTTCTTCTTCAAAATATAATAATTATGCATATGTTGTCGCCGGCGATATGAACGTATCAGAAGTGGAGGATTATTGCAAAGTCAGCAAGATGACTTGGGTGTCATCGGAATATTGGCCTCTTATCGACACCGCCACCTCTTCTAACTTCTCAGAAATTCACGACGGGATGATTTATGAGTTCAAGCTTTACTGGGATTTCCTCTTTTGTGTAAATTGTAACGCCAAATACGACAATTGCTACTTCAATTACGACGACGTCCAGGGTTTTGATTACAATTTCCAGTACTTTTGCAACTTCGCTGATCTAAGTTCATACCACCCTTCACTTTTGTGTGAGTAATAATTAAGTAGCTAATTTCGTCCCCATGCATTTATATTATTTTGATTACAGATTACCAGTGCTGAATTCAAAAATTTTGGTTAGGTGAGCAAATAATATTAAATACTCCATCCCTTCCCAAATATAATATTAACTTTCTTATTTTTAATTTAAAATTCAAGTTTTGAAAACTATCTTTTTCATAATTTGGATGAGTTTTAAACTATTTTTTTAATATTCATCATGTCAATGTTTTATTTAAATTGACTTTTCATTTGGATTGGATTAGAGTAAATATTTATTTTAAATCAACATTTTTCATTTTTCATTTGATTTTTTGTTTATGGTCTAACAAACAGTGCATCGTTCAGATATACTGGGATCTTTGGTAAGCTACTTTCTTTTATTCTTTCCTTTACTTTTCTCACCAAAGTTCAAAAATTAATTACGTATGTGTGAATGTGGTTTGATATTATTTTGAATTTCTATATTGTGAACTCGATACAAGTTTATTATGATAAAAGATGGTTTTTTTTTTGTTATACTAATTCTCTATGTTCCAAATATAAGAGCAAGTTTTATTACATTTTACCTTCATTCCAAATTAAATTTTAAAAAAATTCAAAATAACAACATAATAACCATTCCTAAGGGTGAATGTCAAACAAACTCAAGATACCCTTCTACACAGGGACGAAGCCACATTGTTATAAAAATTACTTTATAACCATTCTTATTATATTTTAGACTTTCTTTTGACATCCATTACGTGTCTAATTTAAAAAATTTGAGATACTTCATATACACTTCTTGGACTGTTAAAGCCTTCCAATATCAGTAATATGATTGAGTTATGCATTTATATCTATACTTATTGTGCTGATTGGAATATACTAACTATTGTAGTGGTTGATAACTTTTTGGTGTTGGTTCTTGGCTTATTTATATTTTTTTTGTCTTGTTGGTGGTTGCAGTTTATTTGCTTCTCTTTGTTTAGGAACAAAAATCTCTCATATGGTCCATATGTATCTGGCCTTCAATTCATTCTGAGTTGATTTATCATTTTCCTTTGCCGGTTAAAGTATTAGGTTGTGTCATTGAGAAGTAATGGCGCGTTAACCTTCTGTTTACCACAAAGTAATGTGTTCATAGACTTTTACAATGCTTTCACATTATTGTAACAATTCGTCTTTGTTGCACTCTCTTTATTGTTTTATTTTGTTTGTGTAATTATGAAAACTCTTATAAATATGGATAACTTTTTCACTGCAAAGATTTAGTTATCTATATCTATATCTATATTATAAAGCCTCCATGAGGTTTCTCCAACAAGTTTGGTGTATTTAGGTTAAACTTTTTCTTTTTTGGCTTTTACTCTTTTGCCCTATAAATTTATATATATTACTATTTTGTCCTTTTTAATATTAATTTTTTATATCCTTCTATTTACTCTAAATTTTATGAAATTTTTATTTTACTTCACATAATTTACACACGCATTGCGGTGACTAGTATAGATAGAATGTGGTTAGAATGCAAATTCATACATTTGGTATATTAAATGCTAATTTTTGTTCTCTTTTATAGGGACCATGGTGACATGTCCTCTAAAAAGTATCGGCATGATAAACGTGTGTATCTTGGAACTCTTAAATTTGTTCCACATGCAGTCTACAAACTTCTTGAAAACATGCCAATGCCTTGGGAGCAGTGTATGATCCTTGAATTTTATTCACTACGCTCATATTCATATTGGAATGGACATTCTTAATTTTGCCTTGATTAATCTCTTGATTTTTTTTGTGCAATTATAGGTTCGTGAGGTGAAGGTCTTATACCATATTACCGGAGCTATCACATTTATGAATGAAATTCCTTGGGTTGTTGAACCTATTTATCTAGCTCAGGTATGCCTTTGGAAATCATTGTCTATGAAGTTCTTTTATATATGATGGGTCTCCTTATGACAAGGATGATGTCAATTTGTTATTCAGTGTCATATTACAACTTACAAGTAGTGTCATTGTTATCAATTACTTTTGTCAGGATACTTTTTTTCCTTTCTCCAGTCTCTTGTATCTCATGTATTTCATATCTTTCTTTGATACACAAGATTACTAACTACTTTGTCAGGATAAACTGTTTTCCTACATCTGCATGTATCTTGCATGTGGTAGGTTATTGCGTGATAGTGGATTTCTTGAGGCAGGAAAAAGATGTTAATCGATTGATCATTTCAAGCTCGATTTTAGCGCGCTGATCAATGGTTACCAGTTTATTCTTGGTTAGAGTCGGTAAATACAGAGGAGGTAGTCAAATCAAAAGATATTTTGGATTGGCTCTCCGAGAACCTAGAGGTCAAAAATGATTTGTACTCGAGACATTCCCGTTACCATCTGATGCACTACATCAAAAAGTGTCATGTAAAAATTTTGAAGAGAAAGGAGAGGAATAAGGTAAAATTCAATTTTCATTGATGCTTGTAATCTCTGTTGTGTTGTAGTTGCAAGTTTTTTTAAAGTGTTGTTTTTAACTCGCTATAATTTGTTATACTTATGGTATATTTATTTGACTTAAAGGGGGATTTGAGATCACTAACAAAGCAAACGTTGCATTAACTTTCAAAATGAGGAAAGAAAAAGGCCGGCCCCTTCCATGTATGTAGCTAATTGTATTAATGATTTGGTTTATTTCATGTATAAAATTCAAAGAGAATGTTATTATTCCGTTGCCTTTCCCCCATATCATGCACCTTTGATATCTTGGCTTTTCCTAGTCCTTTGTGTTTTGGCATCGAAATAGATGGCTCATCTTTGTGAAGTCAGTTTCATTTCCATTTTATAATAGTTAAAGTTCCTCATATATTTGCTAATATTTTGCTTAAAATATCGCAGCTGGATGTTTCAAGAAATATACTATAATTTTGGTGGTTTTTAATTTTTCTGTGATTTAACATATGAAGTATGTGCAAAATAGCATATAATCTATTTATGTGTTTCATATGTTTTTCAATATAGTTGAGGTGAAGAGCAGTTTTGATGGTTTCATGATCAAAATGAGAGATGGCCGACATTTAAGATGTGACCATACCAACCTTCAGAGACTATTCTTCATCAGGGACTATTCTTGTAGGACCCAATTATGAAGGGGAGGAACTTATCTCATTGACACAGGTATGTTTCATCCTTACCACTTAAAAATTTCCAAGTTATCAATAAATGTGTCTTTCCAATGTCTACTGCAACATGTTGAATTCTTGGTAAATAAATCTATGATGTTTGTGATTATAGCTAGCATCTTTGGGGCATACACTGTATGGAAATTTGTCGTCTCAAAAAAAGTTTTTCCACATTGACTAATAGCCTCAACTTTTCCATAATTGTTGTCCTTTCTATATAGAAATCTAAACATTGTTATTTAAGATTGTGTGATGGTATTTAAGATTGTGTGATGCTTGTGGTTGTTGAATGTGACTAAATTTTGACTTGAGGTCAACATATAATAATAATCTACAAGTCTTGTAACAGAAAATATGTTTACCACTATTCTTACTAAAATTAATTCATGAAATGGCCGATTAAGATTCTAATTATTTCTTGTAACAGAGCAATCATATAGTCGCACTGAAGGTTCTTTTTCTATTTGGATTTGTAGCAAATGATATTATAATTGCCTATTTGTCTTTTTCTGCTTATGAGCAATAATGTGTACATTAGTACCACATAGCAACTCTATTGTCTTTGATTTGGCACTAAGTGTCTCTGGTGACCTATTTGCTTCATTTTCCTGATCACTTGCTATTATTTTTAAATATGTGCAGGAAGACTGCTTCTACGACCTGCCTTACAATACTGGGTATCAAATTTATGTGCTACGTTTACGGAAGACAAGGGACAAAATTATGAAGTGTACTCTCTCTATATATGTAGATATATACTTTGATTGAAGAACTGAGGTAGCTTTAGATGGTTAATTATAAAGATAATGAATGATTATGTAGTGGATGATTTTATTAAGTTAATAATATTTTAGTTTTTATATTTTTGTCATTATTTGCTATGGGGACATTGAGCCAGTCAGGTACACAAAAAGAATGTCAAATTTTGATTTGGCAACAATATAATTCGTTACCAAAGCTTTGAACAAGCTTTAATATAGCAATAATTTTTTATACATTTAACAACAAATTTTCGTTGCTAATGGCATTAAAAATATATTATTTGGCAACAAAAAATTAACCTAATAAGAACGGAGAGGATATTATTGCTAATACTAAAACAAAAGGCAACATTTTTTATCGTTGCAAATCATATCAACTTTCGTTGCACATATAAAGAAACAGTAACATATAATGTCATTGCTAATCGATAACTTTCGTTGCTATTGAAAAATAGTCAGCAACAAACATTTTCATTGCTAATTCAGCATAATGTAGTTGCCAAATAATATAATTAGCAACGAAAATCGTTGCTAAAAAGTTTACATTCGCAAAGAAAGCAAGCTTAGGCAATAATTTTCATAATTTACTGCAACGAAAAATGTCGTTGCAAAATGGTGTCAATTGCAATGAAAATGCATTGTCGTTGCAAAAAAAAGAGTTCCTTTCGTTGCCAATTACCAGACTTTTGCAACGAAATGGGGTTTTTAGCAACAAAATTTTAATTATTCTGTAACAATACATTTTGTTATTAAAGGATCGATGTCTCTGTACGAAAGCCAAATTTTGTTGCAAAATGTATTACTTTTGGCAACGAAAAAAAAACGTTCGTTGCGGAACAATTAGCAACGCTCATTGCACAACAAAAGACGCAACGACAG
Source organism: Panax ginseng (assembly GCA_020205605.1). Lineage (NCBI taxonomy): Eukaryota > Viridiplantae > Streptophyta > Magnoliopsida > Apiales > Araliaceae > Panax > Panax ginseng. The sequence continues at coordinate 125,311,181 of CM035131.1, read as the reverse complement.
TAAAGTCGTTGCCAAAACCCTTTTGCAATGAAATTTGACACCTTTAGCAACGAAAATCGGTTGTTGCTTAAGCCCCATTTTTTTTGTAGTGTGTGAGTTTTAATACAAATATTGTCTTCTAGACAGTATTCAAACTCAAAATAAGTCCTCAATACATTTAATATCACACTATTTCATAGAATAGTGAGGACTACTAATGCAACCATCTGGACCATCACTCCATTCCCTGACTAGTCCCAACTATATTCTCATTTCACAAGAGAACAAACGGTGAAAGAAAGGGTGAAGAAATATTATGACTAAGATAAAGCAGAATAAATTATCCTTAGCCTTCAACAATATAACAACTGATAGAATATAATAGACAACAAGTTTTAGATCAACAACTGCAGCGGAATAAGCAATCCATTAGAAGAGTCAAGTAGAGCATAAAATCTACTAACTTCTATGATTTAAAAAGATTTATCATTAATTTTATCGTTGAGACTCAGCTTAATAAATAATCCACATCATCAAATCATCTATGCACTACGGGCCAAGGATATTCTTTAGTATCACGATCACGAATTATCCATGTACTACGGGCTAAAGATAATCGTGTTTTCATCAACGGTCATGATCATGCCATAAAACGATTCAACTTTTCACCCTTGGCCGAAGAGAATCCATGGCCATAATCATACCAAAAACTGTCCATCAATACACTACGGGCCAATGAGGACTTTTATCACATCATTTGTAACATTACGGTCATGATTATACCGAATAATCCCTGGTCATAATCATACCAAGTCGATCTATGCACTACAGGCCAAAGATGACTTTCATAACAATATAAGCATGAGGATGATGACAATGACATAATAATTCAATAAAAACAAGTTCAAGGATAAATTTTAAAGATTTATAATTTAATTTATCCAAAATTCAAAGAACGCTCAAATTGTCAACATGATACTGCTTTGTGGAGTAAAATTCAAGAATAATATTGTACCAAAAATGATTTGGACCAAAAACGAATCAATTTTTATCATGAACATTACCCCGGGTGAATAGTACTTGAGTGAATAGTACCCCGTGAATAGTACTTCGTGAATAGTAACCCGTGAATAGTACTCTGGCATGAAAAATTTAAAACTTATCAAGAATGCTCAGAATAATATTTCCATGAAAAGATACTGGATGAAGCGCAAATATCAAGGATATTTTACTAATTTCATAGAGTATAGAAGCCAAAATTTTAACAAAATGAGTATAGAATTGAATCTGAAACAAAATAATATTACTTACATACTACAAGGTATGGAAAGAAAATATTATTTCAAGCTTAATATTGAACAAAAATAACATCCCTTACTTAATATTAAACAAAATAATATTCATTACTTAATATTAAAACGAAAATAATATTCATTACTTAATATTAAAGCTAATATAATATTTCTTGCGAATATTGAAATTAAATAAAATTTCTTATGAATATTGAATGGAAATAATATTCATACAAATACAAAAAATAATATCTTTTCAGAATGTGAAATAAATAATACCCTTTACGAGTATTGAAAAAAAATAATTCTCTTCATAAATACGAAAGAAATAATACCCCTTACGAATAAGAAATAAATAACATCCCTTACGAATATTGGATGAAAATAATATTCCATACGAATATTAAATGAAGACAATGAATATTGAATGAAAATGGTATTTCTTACGAATATTGAACGAAAATAATATTCTTACGAATACGAAAAATAATATCACTTCAGAATATGAAATAAATAATACCCCTTACGAGTATTGAAAGAAAATAATTCTCTTCATGAATACGAAAGAAATAATACCCCTTACCTTAAAAAGAAGAGTATTCCGACTGGTAGGGCGGGGATATTTTAGAAGAAAACATTCACTATTTTCTACACTGAAAGCTTCCTAAAACTCGAAAGAAATACACTCAATATTATAGAAGAAGAATTCTCTGATTCTGGTGTGATTTTCAATTCTAAATAAGCATCCTATTTATAGGAGAATAGAAAGGATACTATTTGGAAAATCACGGATGCAACAGTTTTAAAAATTCACGGACATCTGAAATTTTTCTTTTTCCAAGCAATCATCCAAGGCTATTGTAAGACCCCGAAATTTTTTTAAATAAAAAGGAATTTCCTTTATTTATTATTTTGAAATAGTAAGGGTTGATGTGATTAATGTGGATAGTTATGGGTAAAATGCGCAAATATTTCAAAATAAGCAAGTGGTTATAAAATATTCATTGTTGTCGGGGAATATTCGTTTGGTCGTGGAATATTCAGATCGCTTTGGGAATATTAAATGACTGCCAAGTAAATGACCATGTGTGGGCCCCATAACTGAAAGCGATTGGAGGAAGAAAACGACAAGAATAAGTTGTTTATAAATAACTGGTAGCAGATTATTACCAGTTATCTTTGTTGGAATACCAAAGGGTTAAAACACACTAATACGCGTTGTTGAGCAAAGAAGACACCAGTATTGCACAAATTATTGATTCTTACGTAAGAAGACACTACTCAATAATGGTTAGAGTAATTACCGCTCAAAGATTTTATTGATTCAAGAATTTCGCATTGATATTTTATATCATTGTTGTTTCAATAATTGTCATTACGGTATTTTCATTATTGAAGCAATAATTCATATTATCTGAATAATATTATTAGATAACATTATTGGCAATGTCTAGAAAGTTACATTCGAGAGGTTTGGTCACCTAATTGCGGCGTCGAGAAGGAGAAATTCTTATTGAAAGCCCTCTTCCTTGAAGGCGCTGGTTGTCAATATTGTGATTACGTAATATTATTTGTGAATAATTAATTATTGATTCATATGATGAGAAAAATATTGATTTTATGTGGATATAGATGGAGAAAATTTTTAATGTGACAATTGTTGAAAATTGAAATTTTATCTTTTTACGATAAAATAATTTATTTAAATATATATATATATTATTATATTTTAATAATATAATAATGGTGATATTTTTTACAACGAATGTGGGATATATGAGTATACGAGGAGGAAGAGTATTTTTGTTGCAATAAATGTTTAAAACATGTTAAACATGTGGTGAACCCCATTTATCGATTGAAATTTGATTATAGCCTCTAAAATCGCTTTGCTTATGGATTTTGGTCAATTTCATTTGGAATTTGGAAAAACTTCCTTCTGCAAAGTTGTAGAGAATTGAATTTCCTATAAAAAGTCACGAGATTCTAATTTTTTGATAAAAGGACTATTTATTATGAATTATTGAAGTTTCGGAGTTCCAAAATAATTGATTTTTGGAAGTTTTAATTATTTTTATTATGAAAAACGTTTTTATCATTAAAGGTGGGTCTTGCATGTGGTGTAAATGCTGAATTCAGATTCTTAGAAGTGGGCGTAGGAATTGTAATGTTAATATTAATATTTTATTAAATTTTTTACTTTGGTGTTCTAAGCATTTTCCTATAAATAGGGTGCTTAGGTTAGAATTGAAAATTACACCAGAAACTGAAGTTTTCTCTCTTTATATTATCGAGCGTATTCTTGTGAGTATTTTGAGTATACTTTGAGTATTTCTATACGATTGCAAGTTCAAGTCATAGCCTATATCCCAGGTGTTTCAACTGAAATAATTGTCTTTCGAGGTAAGGGATATTATTTTTTAAAAATGATATTATTTTTCAATATCATTATGCCAAAATATTGGTTGAAACTTTTTATCAAATTTGGAACTTTTTCATGCTCGGGGGTTACTTATTCATGAGTTACTATTTACGAGTTCTTATTCATGAGTTACTTATTCACGAAAGTTTCTTATTCATGAGTCTTATTCACTAAGCGTGAAGATGTTTTTTTGTAAAATTTCTATCTTTTGTGTGTGAGATTCTTTGTTCACGATACAACACTATTCACGATACGACATTATTCCCGAATCTAACCTTTATTCATCGAAAAATGAAAATTTTTCTTTTCGGTCAAAATATCTATTCGGATACTAGCTTTGATTGTATCCATGTTTTGATCATTCTTGAATTTTACACCACTATGATTATTTTGAGGTATTTTTGGACGTGGATAAAACAAAGTACGAATCCTTAATCCTTAATCCTTGTCATTTTGTTTCTTTGGATTTGTTTCTTTAAAATATTTTTCATCATCCTCGATCTTAAATGATGATAATATTGAATATCTTTGGCCCGTAGTCTAAAGATGAATGATTTATGATGAATATCTTTGGCACAGTAGTGCAAAGATGAATGATTTCGATGAATATCTTTGGCCCGTAGTGCAAAGATGAGCAGTGTTTAGATGAACATGACTAATCGATGAATATCTTTGGCTGTAGTGCAAAGATGAATATTTGATTTGAGATGAATATTGATTGATGTTACTGAGGATAAAATATTGATGATGGATCGTTAAATTCATAGATATTAGTAGATTTCATCCTCTACGTAACTCTTCTATGAATTAATATTTTCTGCTGCGAGTATTGATTTAAAACTTGTTGTCTATTGTATTCTATTAGATTTTTCCCTGTTGAAGACTAACGATAATTTTGTTGTATATTATCTTAGTCATAATATTCTTTACTGGGCTAGTTGAGCTCACCCTTTTCCTTTTTGTTCCATTTTTCTTCTCAGGAGACGAGAATATAATGATTACTAGTTGGGGTATGGAATGAAGGTTCTAGAGAGAGTTGTTTAGTAGTCCTCACCATTTTTGTAAAATAATGTATCAATAATTATGATGGGGATTTATTTGTATGTGGATATTGTTTAGATGGCAATATCTGTATTTAAACTTACAGTTTATATGTTGTAATAATAAAGTTGTAGTTATTTCTGTACCATGTATTTGGCGACTCAGAATGGGTTGGATGGAATGGACCTATTTTGGGGGCGTCACAGTTGGTATCAGAGCTTAGGGATATGATCTCTTGGCGGAGTCCGGGGAATAGAACTAGGAGGGGAGAGACGAGTAAATCCTTCGCTAGTGTGTCCTACCTAAGCTTATTTGTTAGTTGGTTAGTATATAGGGATATTATGTGATATATTGATTTCCTTAATTAACCCTTGTTTTATGACAGTATTTGAGAATGTCGACTGAGAATATTAATAGTGGAAATGAGACCGTGGAGACGCCTCAGACTCACCAACGAGGAGCGATGCAACAGTGGCAATGTTCCTCCTGTGAACAACACCATGGAGCAGATGATGAACGAGGGGATGTTTAGAAGTTTTTTGCAGTTCATGCAAAATCAGACGAGGGAGACTCATGTTCAAAACATAGGAGGAAATTATAGCAATTCACGGGTTGTCACTGAAAATGCAAGTTCAAAGAGTTGGGACCACCAGAATTTAAGGGAAAGCCTGATCCGATCATGGCGGAAACATGGGTCAAGCAAATTACCAAGATATTCGATGTCTTGGGATGCACGGAGGAATAGAAGGTTCCATTCGCCACCTTTATGTTCCGTGGCGAAAGGCGGATCATTGGTGGAGTCTCGCAGAAGGCGTACTCCATCCAAATTGCACTCAAGACATGTCAGCCGGAGACGCGTTTGAAGCAGTTCAATGACAAGTACTTCCACGAAAGTATTAAATCATATGAAGGAAGTGGAGTTTATTAGGATCGGAAGTAAGAATAACATGGCGGTGTCCCAAAGACGAGGCGAAGTTCGCGGAGTTATCCGAGTTTGCACCTCATTTGGCGGAGAATGAGGAACGATGATGCGGATGTTTACGAGAGGTTTGAAACTTCGGCGTACGTCAAGATCTCATTTCTCATAAATTTTCTCTCTATTGAGATGTTGTCAGCAGGCTCGATTGTTAGAAAGCGAGATAACGAGTACGTTCAACCGAGGGACCATAACTAGGATCATATCAAGATATATAGTCATCGAATAATGATAACCAAGCAGAGAAAGAAGAATACGGACAAAGGCAGTAAACCACTCTGGTGGTAATCGTGGCCATGAAAATAGAAGAAGCGAGTCGGGAGGAGATTTTAAAAAGAGGAGATTCAACAACGACCATGTGAAGACGTCAGTAGCAACTGGTTCCAAGGGAGGAGAAAGACCACCGGTCGTATGTTACAAATGCGGGAAAGAGGGACATATAAGTCCAAACTGTTCACAGCCTTACAAGGTATGTTATAATTGTGGAAAAGAAGGTCATATCGCTCGAGAGTGTACGGTAGCGAAACCCAGTCCAGCGGGGATGGTGACTCAAAAGGATGTCCCAGAAAAGTCAAAGTCAACGGTTCCTGGAAGAGCGTTTGTCGTGGACTCCATTAAAATGCGAGGAACCCGAACGGTTAGCACGCAAGTTAGTTAATTATAAATTCTTGCGAAGTTTATATCTTATTAGATACCGGTTCTACCCATCCTTTTATCTCTCTTGCTTGCGCTCAACGTTTGAACTTGATCTACGGAGAAATTAGACTTTGACCTATTTGTGGAGACTCAGATTGGGAGAAATTTTCATTACATCGATTGTTTAGAAATCTTGCTTGATTCAAAGTTGGCACCCTTATCTTAATTGTTGACTTTATCTCTTTAAAGATACTTGCTTTTGATGTGATTTTAGGGATTGATTGGTTAACTACTCATCATGCCAAAATTGATTGTTTTCGTAATAAGTTGTTAGTTTTCATATTCCTAATCAACATGTTGTTGAATTCGTGCAACTAAACCATTAAAATCAATCACCATCATATCTAATCATAAAGCGATTCGTTTATTGAAAAACGGATGTCAAGCTTTCTTAGTCCATGTTATGGATTTGAATAAAGACACGTCGATTTGAATAATATTCCGTTGTTATTGATTTTCCGACGTATTTCAAGAAGAATTTCTTGGCCTACTCCCGAGGCGTGATATTGAATTTGTATCGACTTTAAATCCCAGTACAAAACCCATTTCTAAAATCTCATATCGAATGGCTCCTATTGAACTTCAGGAGTTAAAACCCAACTGTAGAAGTTGATACCCGAGCCTCTATCTGGTGACTTCCTTGTGGAATGCACCAAAGCCAGATTCTCCGTAGGGGACGCCATATTCGTGCGGTAGTAAACTGATAGGTGTCATTGTGACGTGCTATCCAAGATTGGGATATGAGTCACAGTTGAGAGCAACCTAAGTCGGTAATCAAAATACATAGCTTTCAAGACTTAATTGGTTATTATCGGAGATTCATTGAAGGATATTCTCGAATCGCTATTCCATTAACGCAGCTGACTCGTAGAGATACAAAATTCGAATGGAGCAAGGAATGTGGGAAGAGCTTCGAAGAACTCAAGAGGAGACTCATTTTAGCACATGTTCTGACCATGACATCCTGGAAAAAACGAACGTGGTAGCTGACGTGTTGAGTAGAAGATCGTATACAAGTACGAGTACGATATTGTCAAAGACTCATTTCGTATAATTTATAAATAATAGAGATGGAGATGAAAACTTTAGGTACCCACGTGATGATATACGTGTATAATCGACTTTAATCGATAAAGTTAAAGCTGTTCAAGCTACACACCGGAGCTGATGAATTTGAAGAAGGAGGTGCAAGAAGTTGTTATTTCAAAAGCGAGAATCGGTGAGGTGAGGAAAGCTCAAACCTTCGATTTATTAATCCATTTAAAATTCTCGATCGAATAGGAACTGTGGTCTATAGACTCGTTTTATCGCCAAGTACGGCGCGTGTTCATAACGCTTTTCACGTATCGATGTTACGTAAATATGTGGACAACCCGAACCACGTCATTGAGTTAGAACCGGACGAGATAGCCGAAGACTTAACGTACGAGGAGGTACCTGTCAAGATCTTGGATAGGAAAGAACATGTCCTATGTACCGAGGTTATACCACAAGTTAAAGTTTTGTGGAGAAACCATGCTATTGAGGAAATGACCTGGGAGTTGGAAACGGAAATGAAAGCGAGGTATTCTCATCTTTTCGAAACACCAGGTACGTACGTCAATTTCGAGGATGAAATTTCATAAGGAGGGGAGGTTGTAAGACCCCGAAATTTTTTTAAATAAAAAGGAATTTCCTTTATTTATTATTTTGAAATAGTAAGGGTTGATGTGATTAATGTGGATAGTTATGGGTAAAATGCACAAATATTTCAAAATAAGCAAGTGGTTATAAAATATTCATTGTTGTCGGGGAATATTCGTTTGGTCGTGGAATATTCGTAAATCTCTGTGGGAATATTAATTTACATGCAGCAGCGACCATGTGTGTGTGGGCCCCATAACTGAAAGCGATTGGAGGAAGAAAACGACAAGAATAAGTTGTTTATAAATAACGGCGTTAGATTGTTACCAATTATCATTGGAATACCCGATGGTTAAAAAACACACTAATACGTGTTGTTGAACAGTAGCACACGGTATTGCACCAATTATTAATTCTTACGTAAGAAGACACTACTCAATAATGGTTACAGTAATTACTGTTCAGTATTTTATTGATTCAAGAATTCTGCATTGATATTTTATATTCTTTGTTGTTTCAATAATTGTCATTACACAAGATATTTTCAATATCGGAAGCAATAATTCATATTATCTGAATAATATTATTAGATAACATTATTGGCAATGTCTAGAAAGTTACATTCGAGAGGTTTGGTCACCTAATTGCGGCATGATGAGGAGAAATTCTTATTGGAAAGCCCCTCTTTCCCGAGAACCGCTGGTTGTCGATATTGTGATTCTCGTAATATTATTTGTGAATAATTAATTATTGATTCATATGATGAGGAAAATATTGATTTTATGTGGATATAGATGGAGAAAATTTTTAATATGACAATTGTTGAAAATTGAAATTTTATCTTTTTTTGATAAAATAATTCATTTAAATATATATATATTATTATATTTTAATAATATAATAATGGTGATATTTTTACAACGAATGTGGGATATATGAGTATACGAGGAGGAAGAGTATTTTTGTTGCAATAAATGTTTAAAACATGTTAAACATGTCGGTGGACCCCATTTATTGACTGAAATTTGATTATAGCCTGTAAAATCGCCTTCGCTTATGGATTTGATTACAATTTTCATTTGGAATTTGGAAAACTTCCTTCTGCAAAGTTGTATAGAATTGAATTTCCTATAAAAAGTCACGAGATTCTAATTTTTTGATAAAAGGGCTATTTATTATGAATTATTGAAGTTTCGGATTTCCAAAATAATTGATTTTTGGAAGTTTTAATTATTTTTATTATGAAAAACGTTTTTATCATTAAAGGTGGGTCTTGCATGTGGTGTAAATGCTTTGATTCAGATTCTTAGAAGTGGGCGAGGAATTGTAATGTTAATATTAATATTTTATTAAATTTTTACTTTGGTGTTCTAAGCATTTTCCTATAAATAGGGTGCTTGGGTTAGAATTGAAAATTACAAGGTAAAGTTTTTTCTCTTTATATTATCGAAAGCGTATTCTTGTGAATATTTTGAGTATACTTTGAGTATTTCTATACGGTGCAAGTTCAAGTCATAGCCTATATCCGGTGTTTCAACTAGAAGTACTGTCTTTCGAGGTAAGGGATATTATTTTTTTAAAAATGATATTATTTTTTCAATATCATTATGCCAAAATATTGGTTGAAACTTTTTATCAAATTTGGGACTTTTTCATGTCGGGGTTACTATTCATGAGTTACTATTCATGAGTACTATTCACGAAGCGTGAAGATATTTTTTTTTGTGAAATTTCTATCTTTTGGTGTAGAGTTATCGTTCACGATATTTCGACTTTATTCACGATACTGACATTATTCCGAATACGACACTATTCATCGAAAATGAAATTTCTTCTTTTCGTCCAAAATATCTATTCGGATACTAGCTTTGATTGTATCCATGTTTTGATCATTCTTGAATTTTACACCACTATGATTATTTTTGAGGTATTTTTTGACGCGTGGATAAAACGAAGTACGAATCCTTAATCCTTAATCCTTGTCATTTTGTTTCTTTGGATTCGTTTCTTTAAAATATTTTTCATCATCCTCGCCTTAAATGATGATAATATTGAATATCTTTGGCTTTGTAGTAAAGATGAATGATTTATGATGAATATCTTTGGCAGTAGTGCAAAGATGAATGATTTCTGATGAATATCTTTGGCCCGTAGTGCAAAGATGAACAGGTGTTTAGATGAACATGACCAACTGATGAATATCTTTGGCCTGTAGTGCAAAGATGAATATTTGATTTGAGATGAATATTGATTGATGTTACAGGGATAAAATATTGATGATGGACTGTTAAATTCATAGATATTAGTAGATTTCATCCTCTACGTAACTCTTCTATGAATTAATATTTTTCGCTGCGAGTATTGATTTAAAACTTGTTGTCTATTGTATTCTATTAGATTTTTCCCTGTTGAAGACTAACGATAATTTTGTTGTATATTATCTTAGTCATAATATTCTTTACTGGGCTAGTTGAGCTCACCCTTTTCCTTTTTGTTCCATTTTTCTTCTCAGGAGACGAGAATGTAGCGATTACTAGTCGGGGTATGGAATGAAGGTTCTAGATAGAGTTGTTTAGTAGTCCTCACCATTTTTGTAAAATAATGTATCAATAATTATGATGGGGATTTATTTGTATGTGGATATTGTTTAGATGGCAATAACTGTATTTAAACTCACAGTTTATATGTTGTAATAATAAAGTTGTAGTTATTTCTGTACCATGTATTTGGCGACTCAGAATGGGTTGGATGGAATGGACCTATTTTGGGGGCGTCACAGCTATAATATATATATATATATAATCACATGCTCTTTGAAAAATCTCCCACCCGTGAATGCTTCATTTTTCTTCCCCCAATGTCATTATCACCCACATGTTATATATAGCATATATATAATACTAACTCCCGTTCTTCCAAGGCATCCAACCCCTCCCCCCTTTCTAATTCACACACACATATTATATATATATATATATATATATATATATATAATACACTCCACCTTTTTCACCATCTTCCCCCAACTTTTATTTAATACATATATAATACTAACATTCCCTTCCAAACACATTTTCTCCCACCTTCAATTTTTTTCCCACATGTGGGCCCCACCTTTATTATACTGAATAACTTTCTACCGATTATTTTGAAAAAATGGGTAAATGGAGGTCCATATAATAAGCAAAATTTACATCAAATATTTCATAAAAATCCCTTTAATATTTTTAACAACATTAATCATCATTATTATAATTCGCAATATTTAACAACCAGGTCGTTCCCAGGAAAGAGGGTGCTTTCCAATAAGGATTTCTCCCTATTGGCGCACAATTAGGTGACCAAACCTCTCCTTGACAGAACTTCTAGACATCGTCAATATTGTAAATAGTAAAATGAATAACTTGTCATCTCAATTATTGATTTAATAATATATAAAATATTGACAATAATTGAATCAAATAACGTGAGATACTATGCAACAACCATTTGTAGCAATAATTGAACAAAATCGAGTGACTTCTCACGTAAGTATCAATAATCAATACAGTGTCTTACTACTAAAACCACGCAGATTATTCATTGTCTTTACTATCGGGTAATTCAACAGTTTAACAGTAAAACTTCCGCTGTTATTTTCATAAAAAGATATTTCTGTCGTTTTCTCATTCCGACAATAATTCTGTTGTGGGGTCCACCAATGATTGTACCGTCGTACAGATATTCCCCTATAAAAAGAATATTCCTCGACCAATCGAATATTATATAACCACTTGCTTACTTTTCAAAATTTATAAATATTACCCACAACTATAATATTATCTCAAATCCACACCATAATATTCAAAAAAAATATTTCGAGAAAAGTAAATTTTTATTCATAAAATTTGGGGTCTCATAATCTTCCCTCCTTATAAAATTTTGCCCTCAAAATTTACTTATGTACCTGGTGTAGGCACTCGAAATTTTCTGCATGCCTGTTAATAACATTGCAGGAGGGCAGATTTGTCTTTCGGAGATAACCCTGAAAGACAGCTTACATCCATTCTGGATACTACCGGAAGTTCAGTTCCAACCCGGAACACAAACCGGGAATTTCATATCAAACCCGGAACACACACCGGGAATGTACTTTCCAATTTCGGAGATAACACTGAGGTACGCAGATCAAAAGACCGGCAACAACACTGGAGAGGACAGTTCTATCTCGGCGATAACACCGCGACGCTCAGTTCCAGTCCTAGAAACAACACTGGGAGTAGCGACTCCATCCATGGTGATAGCCCCAAGAGATGCCATTGCAGTTTCGGCGATAACTTCGGAGATGCTTGTTTCAAATACATGCAATCAGCTTCAAGCTCAGACCTCCTGCCGAGGCACTCATACCTCAGATCCGGAGCTAACAACGGGCAGATAGGCACATCCACAAGATGACCTTGCGGCATTCAAACACTTGCAGTAGTCCAATCTCAGATGTAACCCTGAGCAACGTCTACTTTCAGCTCAAGCCAGGTGATAATCCCGGTGAGGAGTCAAACATCATCTTGCCACCTCAACATTTCCTCTCACAAGATGACATTGTGGTATACAAACAAGCAGTCCAATCTCAGATGTAACCTTGAGCAATGTCTGCTTTCAACTCAAATCGACGATAACCCCGGCGAAGAGTCAATCATCTTTCCCCTTCAACACTTGCGCGTCGTCTCAACACTTCATACATACATACATCCAACGATGTCCCATAAGAAACGAGGAGTAACAATCCCGAGTGACTATTACGCATGACAACACTTGGATAAAATTTGAAGCTTGAAGACCATGGGCATGGACCTCTTTTCCTGACTTCGTACAACCTCTAATCCATGTCATTGCGTAACTCTCGACACAAGCGGTCCGAAGAAGGTCAGATATATCTCATTCGGATACTCGGATTGAAGTTCTGCAAGTTCGAGAGGACATTACAGTGCACGAGTGCACGTACTTTGAGACGACAAGACCCGCGAGGCTCGGATGTATCACCGACCACCGCAGGTATAATCATGCCGCCAGTAGTGTACCTGCGACCATCAGTCTATAAATATGAGCCTTGGGGTCAACCATTTGAGGAAGAGAAGGAGAGAAAAAGTCGAGGAAGCCCTATCCATTTTACTCTGTATACACCCCTATTGAGTGTTTCTTCTTCTATAAACACCTGTTAGCTCACATATAGCTATCTTTTTATCCGATGGGAGCTGAGTGTTTATCCATATAAAGTCATAGAAGTCTACTTTGGTAGCCCACTGTAAGCCTTCTCACATTTTATAAAGTCTTCTTCTCATATTAGCATACACTATTATACACATTGAGAGTCGTGTTGTGTGCGTTTGCCTAGACTTCGGTCCGTGGTTTTCATTTATGTCTGTATATATATACTTATATATGTATATATTTCATATATGGACTAACATTATCGAGTTATGCCTTGATTGAGCCTAGACTTTTGATGCCTCGAGCGTTTATTACGCTTTATATATATATATATATATATACTTATATATATAATCGTATGTATATATATATATATATCGATGAGCTCGGAGCTTTTTACATCCCATATATTACTTCGCATTATATATATATATATATATACTTATATATATAGTTGTTGTCGGATTATATTCGATGAGCCTGGATTCACATCCAAAGTATGCGATCATTTCGTATATATATATATTATCGCTTATATATATATATTTACATTTCGTATCACTTGGATTTTACTTACATTGGCGATTGATTTCTTTTATGACTTTATTTACATTTCATTTCTTGCTCGAGTTTACTTCGTGGCGAGTTGATTGCTTTTACGCTTTTATTTACATTTCGTCCCACTTGGAGTTTACGTGGTGGTTGATTATGTCCATATATATATATATATATATTTACCGCTATTTTATATATTTACATTTAGATCCCCATGGAGTTGCTTTCGTGGTGGTTAATCAAGTCTGTATATATATATTTCTGACTTTTATATATATAACTCGCATCGCTTTTCATACAAACTATGCAGATCATGTGAGCTCTAGGAATCATGCGATCATAGATTCAGTCTCCTAAATCTAGATTCGGTTCCCATGATGGACATTTTTCAGTCATGAAGCGACTTGTACATTATTTTCTGTTGTCTCGAATTTCCTTGGATGGTCACATGTGCATACATGAGGAGTTTAACATCATGTATATTATTTTCTCGAGAATGCTTCGTGATCTCGAAAATAAAAGCAAACAAGCCAAACATTTAATAATAAAATGGAAGTATCAAAGGCCTCAATTGCTATTGAGCACAGGGTTTGAAAAACCTCTTTTTATAAAACTTTATTGCTATATCTTGTTTAAAACTTAATTTTTATATAAATTCAAACCCTATGTATATAGGTGCGAACGAGGTACAACACTATTTCCAAATAATTGCACATTAATCCACACACACACACACACACACACACATTCATATAACAGTTTCTTTAAAAGTGGCGGTCACCGTGGCAACACGGATGTCGGGGGGTGCCTAGCACCTTCCCTCCTCATAATCAAGCCCCCGGACCCAAAATGAATCTCGGTTTCACAGACCCGTTTAGCAGTGTCAAATCACTAGGTCAATGTGTAAACTTTTTTCGGTTGTGTTGGTGCAACCAGTTAAATACACCAGCTGGCGACTCTTAAAGTCAAATCGTCGACATTATACATGTTGGACCTTTTTCACTTATTTTTTCAAACAAATCTCACATTAACATGAGAACACCAAAGAACAAGTAACGAAAAGGGACACTCAAAAAATCCCGACGTCGACAGGAGGCGACTCTGCTGGGGACTTCAGTAAGAGGGCTTAAGCCACTATTACAAGCTTTTTAAACTGCTATATGCTCGTGTGTGAATGTTGCATTTACATTTCTGATAAATGTGTACGAATGCATTTTACTTACTGCACTATACTATATCTATCTGTGATATTAGTGCTTGGCACATGTCATTATTTTCATAAATGGTGAGACACGTTGTATGTGAATGTATGTTGTGTGGTTCCTCCACCAGAAGGCTATCCTGTCGGTGTTTGATTACTGGACTCGTAGGAAGAATAATTCTAGCGAGGCTCAGGAAAGGCACCACCCAGATTCGCTCCAGTTGAAAGGCCGAATTAACTTCCTGTCAAGTAAATTGCGATGATCTGGGAACCTTTATGCCAAAAAGCCGCGAGAGTAACCCTAAGATAGGTCAACCTCTAATAAACCAAACGTGGAGGAAAGTCTCTTCATACTTTCCATTTTCAATTACTTGTAAAAGCATTTACTTGTAATTTTATTCCATGTTCATCCATATGTAATGGAAAATATGAAGAATATCTGTGCATGCATGACATGTTATCAATTAACACCCAGTTTTGCAGGACAAAATTCCTAAAAACGGATATGTTATGATAACATTTACATTACCCTAAGACTAAAATACGTAAGTCTTTTGTAGGGAAGCAATTGGGCCTGTTACCCGCTCAAAATCCAAAAAGGCCACGAGCCTACAGCCACTCATGTCTTCTTCTGACCAGTCTAATTCTGTTTCCTGAGAAGAATTTGATGGATTGAGTAAAAAAATTACAGACTTGGCTATTCTACTAAAAGAATTGCACCAGTCCACTCAGGGTACAAAGATGCCTCCACATACAGAATCCTCTACACAAGGAGGAGTTCAAGGTTTGGAAAAATAATTCCAGAACCTCAGTTGGATATGACCAACAAAGACCCTGAAAACACCCATCTCAGAGGAGATCTAGACACCGGTGATATCAGGAAGAAGGTCCTTCAAATGGAGGAAACTATCCGTGTTCTCAAAGGGATCGGAACACATGGCAGTGTTTCATATGCAGACCTTTGCATATTTCCTGGTGTTCATTATCCAAAGAAATTCAAAACCCCTGATTTTGAAAAGTATGATGGATTAGGGGATCCTTATACACATTTAAAAGTGTTCATTGGAGAACTTGGATCTTATGCGAAAAATGAAAAGTTTGAATGCAATTTATTTCGTAAAAATCCGATTTGGAGAAGCCCGTTCATGGTATACCAGATTAGAAAACTCAAAGATGCATAGCTGAGAAGAACTGGATCACGCCTTCCTCACTCAATACAGTTTTCAATCTCAGATGGCTCCTGACCGGTACCAAATTACCAAGGTCAAGAAACAGTCTAATGAGTCTTTCAAAGAGTACGCTCAAAGGTGGAGGTTCCTTGCTGTTCAAGTTATTCCTTCCATGATTTTAATCGAAATGGTTATGACATTCATAGATGTCAAGAAGCTCCTTTCTATGAAAGAGTCTTAAGTGGTATTGGCAAACCAATCTCCGAAATGATTAAGCACGGAGAAATGACCGAAATGGGATTGAAGTTCCGGTAAAATTCAAGATCTAGCCGCTCTTAAAGTCATTATCGAAGCACATCCAAATCCGGATCTTATGGAAACAACCCGGAGGGTCCATAAAAGAAAGAGGAGGATGTTTCCTTGATACTACAAGGTCAAAAAGGCAATCAAAGCATGCCTATGCAGAGGAGAAACTACTCCCCTTTTCAATCACAATCTTCAAATCCTCCATTTCCTAAAGGTGGAGATGCAAAGCGTCCCTGAACGTTCACACCCTTAGGGGATTCACTTGAGAATATTCTTGCTCTTCTGATTGCTCAGAAGAAAATTACACATCTTCTTCCACCAGCCAACCCTAATGGGAGGGGTTTTAATGCTGCTCCGAAATGTGCTTATCATGCTAGAGCACCTGGACATGATACTCAAGATTATTGGGCCTTGAAACACAAGATCCAAGATTTAATAGACAACGTTGAGATCGTGGTTACAAAACTAGATCAACCTCACATGCAAGACAACCCTCTTCCTCAACACAAAGAAGAAGAGGTCAACATGATCAGTTGGAGCACTGGATAGGGTTCCAATTCTAATGGCGAGTCATCCCAAACCATCAAAGACGGTGTTGATAGATGGGATTATACAAAGTTCTAATTTACAATGGAACGAAAGATGAAAGCTCTTTGCAAACAAATTGAGAAACTGGCAGAACTGGTGACCCACCATCATCAAGTCACACGCCAATTAATCAGGCAGGTGCCTGCTTATCTCCTTCCTTTTGTCATGAATGCCTCCTCACCACCTTCAGAAAGCGAAGCTATGGAAGATAAGGTTGCGAAGAGAGCAAATGCTAAAGTCCATCGGGATTTTGCCAATCAGAGGGAATTTACCTATTTGGGCCAATCTATGGAGGAGATACTGCAGATGTTGATCAACGAAGGAAGAATTACTTTCCTTCTCCCTCCAATCAATCCCCACTCAGGACGTTTCACTTCTGATGAAGTGTGTCAATATCATTCACATTCTCGTGGTCACAGCACAGAAGAATGCTGGGCACTTCGCCATCTCATTCAGAATCTTATTGATAACAGTGACCTGCAAATAGCAGATGATTACACTGTGCAACTTAAGGGTGGGAATGCATGTCCTACCAAATGGAAGGGATCAGTATCAGTTATATCCGAAGGGGATGATGAGACTGTCAAAGTATTTCCCATACAACCAATTCAACTCAAAGGAGCTGACAATCCTTTGAAAGTGGTCGCACTAGAGCCAATTTCTTTACCTTTCAGATCACAATATCCTGTTTTCAGCTTACACAAAGTTCCATGGAATTATGGAGAAGCTGAAGGATCCATGTCTCATACTACTGCTACAGTGTCGAAGGATAATCCACTGTATCTTCCTCAACGGGTTATGAAACCTATCTGCGAAGCAAGGGGGAAGATTCCCATGGAGAAAATTGAAAAATTCCTCCGCACTATGGGCCACAATGAAGCCAAAGTGGTTTTAAGCTTGCGAGAAGCTCCACACCAGATATCTATATTGGACTTGGTTTTCTCTTCCGAGGATCATCGAAAGATCTTACTGAAGGTTTTGGAAGAAGCCTACTTGCCAATATCAGTGGATGTGGGAAAATTTTAACATTTGGTTGATCACATTTTCAACAACAATGTGATATCCTTCACTGATGACGACATTTTGCCCGAAGGGACCGGTCATTGCAAGCCATTGCATATTACAGTTTTGTCTTCTGAGTACATGCTAGCTGGAGTTTTAATAGATGGAGGCTCATCTCTAAATATTTGTCCTTATGCCACCTTGGTAAAGATGAATGTCAATCTCAAGCGGATCTAAAGCAGCCATACGGTTATCAGAGCTTTTGACGGATCCCGACGAAATGCCGTCGGAAAGATTGAGTTGCCAATTGAGATTGGTCCAAATACATTCAATGTATCCTTCCACGTCCTCAAGATATATTCAGGATGCAACTTGCTATTGGGGAGACCATGAACATACATGGCTGGAGCCGTTCCCTCCACGCTACATCAACAACTCAAATACATTATCAATAGCCTAGTCATCACATCGCCGAGCGGAATTATCCGAACAAGGAACTCTACCAGTCATCAGCTTCAATTCAGAAGTTGAACCAGCCAGTTTTCATACTCTGGAAGTGAGTACCACGCAATACCATTCTATTGGAGCACCACTTCCCATACCCAAGATTTCTGCCGAGGTTATGTCGGCCACTCAAGAAATGATGTCATTGGGTCATCAACCTGGACAAGGGCTTGGTAAAGATAAACATGGTATTAAGCACCCTATCCAAGTGTCCAGTCAAATTGGAACAGCTGGACTAGGCTATTCTGCCAGTTTTAGTCACAAGAATCCTCATAAACACAAGCAGGTTCCTCAAGCTTCTACCGCACGATAATTTTCTATACCGCCGCACGACAATTTTCTATTCTGGCCAGCCCATGTTGTGGCCATGCTGTTTCCTAAACCAATACCAATCAAAGCAAAAGAGGCGCTGATTCCTGATCCCGAAGTGGAAGAAAAGGAATGGAAATGTAAACATGACACTGCCTTGATGATGGCAGGCATACGCGTCATTGTTCATGATGAACATACAAATAGATACACCCAAGACGATGATTTCCTAGATGTTATGGTTATCATTCAGAAAAAGGAGGACAATGATGATCCTTCCATCACTGCAGTCCATCAGGACTTTGCCCTCGACAATTAGAGCAGCACTCTATGCATTGGTCGACGAGGGTAAAATGGGAAGAAAAATCCCTCTGCCCTGTAGATAACTTTAATTGCTTGCTTTCCTTTACAGTACTAGCAGTTATTTTATCAAGTACATGCTAACACTTTTGTATGATCGAACAGTTTCATATATTAAGTGAAAGCATATTTTGTTTCAGGACTCTGAATTTAGATGTGCCTGTACTTGCTGATGAGGTGCCTTCTCTCCACAAGGGCTATAACTTTGATGCAAAGTTGGACTCAGACTTGATGGAAATCCAAGAGGACATTGAGACACCTCAGGAGATTAAGGAATGGGTCGTAGACAAACCCAAACCCAATCTTGATCAAACCACTTCTTTCAATCTTGGAACCTTAGACAACCCTAAGCTTATCCAGATTGGTTCAGACCTTACCAAAAATCAGCGGAATGACATGGTTGCACTATTAACCCAATTCCAGGATGTGTTTGCATGGTCTCATGAAGACATGGTGGGTTTGTCCACTAACATTGTTCTTCATCGCCTTCCCATTAAAGAAGGATTCAAGCCAGTTAGGCAAAAGCTCAGGCGATTGAAACCTGAGTGGAGTTTAAAGGTTAAAGAAGAAATTGTGAAACAATTTCAAGCTACCATTATCATGGTGTCTACATATCCGGAGTGGATATCCAACATTGTTCCCATGCCTAAACCAGGAGGAAAGGTGCGAGTCTGCGTGGATTACCGGGATTTGAACAAAGCTTGCCTTAAAGATAGCTTTCCCGTGCCATTTATCCACATTCTTATTGAAAATACTGCTCAATACGGCATGTACTCCTTTACTGATTGCTTTGCGGGGTACCATCAAATTATGGTTGCTGAGGAAGATTGTGAGAAAACTGCTTTCATCATGCCTTGGGGAACCTTTTGCTACAGATGGTTGTCATTCGGCCTCATCAATGCCGGGGCAACCTATCAGCGAACTATGATGGCTCTTTTCCACGATTTAATGCACAACGAGATAGAGATCTACGTGGATGACATCATTGTCAAATCCCGAAAGGAGGAGGACCACTTAGATCATCTCAAAAAGCTTTTCAACAGGTTGTATAAGTACAACTTGAAGTTGAATCCAGCCAAATGCGCCTTTGGTGTCAAGTCATGAAAGTTGCTAGGTTTCCTAGTCAGCCACAAAGGGATTGAACTGGATCCTACCAAAATCCAGGCCATCAAGGAAATGCCCATTCCTCAGATAGAGAAGGAAAAACGGGTATTTTTGGGAAGAATCAACTTCATTAGCAGATTTATTTCTCAACTCACAGCAACTTGTGAGCCTATCTTCAAGCTGTTAAGGAAGAACTCCTCCATGAAATGGAACGATGAGTGTCAGAAAGCCTTCCTTATAATCAAAGAGCAACTGATTAACGCTCCTATTTTGGTACCTCCCAGGGATGATGTTCCCCTGTTCATGTACATGTCTATAAATGACAATACCATGGGCTGTATGCTGGGGCAAAAAGATGATAGAGGCCAAGAATGAGCTATCTATTACCTCAGCAAAAGATTCAGCATCAGTGAACACAAGTACACTCTTATTGAGAAGACTTGTTGTGCTTTAGCATGGGCTTCCATGAGGTTACAACATTACCTCCATGGTCATACAACCCATCTCATATCCCGCGTGGATCATCTCAAGTATGTATTCAAGAAGCCCATATCGAATTGTCGATCGTCCAGATGGAAGTTGATCCTACAACAATTTGACATCATCTACGTGATGCAAAAAGTCATCACAAAGGTCAAGGAATTGAGGATCAACTAGTCGCCGCACCGCAGGGACTACAAACCTTGAAACATACTTCCTCGATGAAGGGGTAATGACAATTCAACAACAACATCAAGACAATACATGCCACGTGGAGAATGTATTTTGATGGAGTCATAACACGTAATGCTCTAGAGTCGGAGCAGCTTTAATATCCTCAGACGGGAGCAGATATCCGTTCTTGGCCAAATTGCGACTTATCAAAGACCAACAACACAACCGAGTATGAAGGCTATATCATGGGGCTAAAACTTGCCCGCTCAATGGGCATCAAAGTGAGTTAATCTGCCTTTGGGGATTCCAAATTGGTAATCAGACAATCCACAGGAATCTATCAAACCAAAGAATTACATTTGCTGCCTTACCATCGACAAGTTTTACAGATGGATTTGGAGTTCGAAGAAATCTCTTTTCTACACATTCCTCATAATAGAAATGATTTTGCAGATGCATTAGCAATGTTGGCCTCCTTGGTTTACATACCTGATAAAGAAAACATGCCAAGCATCACGTTTGCTCTGTAAAAGTCCCCAATCTATAGGAATTATGTTGGAGAAGTATCAGATGAACTACCTCCCATCTATAACCCTTGGTATCAATGCATCAAGGAGTATCTACGAGATGGATCTACACCCGCTGAGGCGAGCCTAACTGAGAAGTGGTTGATTCATCAACTTGCTATGAAATTCTACTTGAGCGGAGATGCACTCTACAAAAGAGATGCTGGATTAGGTCTCTTCAGATGTCTAGATAAAGACCAAGCTCAGAGACTCATGGATGAGATCTATGGTGGAGTATGTGGCCCTCACATGAGCGGACCCCTACTTGTTAAGAAGATCCTTAGAACAGGGCATTATTGGCTTACACTCAAAGTCGATCGTGATGATCACGTCAAGGGGTGCTATCAATGCCGATTCATGGGAATGCTATCCACGCCCTCAAGGAACTCCATAATATGAGTTCGCCATGGTCCTTCTCAATGTGGGGAATGGACGTTATCAGGCCCATCGAGCCCAAAGCCGAAGAATGGACATCGATTCATATTCACCATGATCGACTACTTCACCAAATGGGTAGAAGCGCCTTCCTTCCCTGTGGTTACTAAAGAAGTTATCATTGCTTTCATCAAAACAATGTGTTTGTCGATATGGACAACCTAGAGGTCATTGTGTCGACAATGCTAAGAACCTCAATAATAAAATGATGGAGGAGTTATGCAAAAGAAAATTCCACATCAAACACCTCAACTCCGTCATCTACCATCCAAAGATGAATGGTGTCATTAGTAGCTAATAAAAACATCAAGAAGATCATATGTAAAATGTCCGCCAATCACAAAGGATGGCACGACCTCTTGCCTCGATTTTATTAGCCTCACGTAACTTCCCATGCGAACTTCCACTAGGGCAACCCCCACTATTAGTTGCTTCTATGGGATGGAAGCAAAGTGTTCTTATAGAGGTGGAAATGGAATCCCTCAGTATTGATGGATGCTCGGTTAGATGAAGACCAATGGGTACAAGAAGTATCACCAATTATCTCTAACAGACGAAAAAGCGATCCGCGCCTATCTTCCATGGTCATTATATCAAAGAAAGGATCGCATGCGATCCTATAAAAAAAAAGTCCGACTATGGCAATTCAAACAACATGACTTGGTTTTAAAGAAGATCATTGACAACCAAGATCAATCTAAGGAAAATTCTTCCTAACTAGGGAGGGCCCATTTGGTTGTCAAGGAGGTATGAAGAGGTGCTCTAAGATTACAGTGAAATGGATGGCAATAAATTTCCACAACTTATCAACTCCTGGACACCGTGAAATGGTACTATGTCTAAAGTTACCATCAAACAAACATCCCGGTTTTGATCATCAAATCGCCATCATTCCATTTTGAACCCTTTCCTTTTACATACTCTCCCGCCCGCCTCGTGGAAACATCAAGCCAAACCAGTGACTGGTTTTACCTCATTTCAAACCTTTCACAATTTTGATTTATCCGAAAGATTTGAGATTGAACCTTTCACATTTTAGTTTATCTAAAGATGGGATAAACTTTTTCACAGACCCCAACTTATTATTAATGAAATTTAATTTTCTATTTATTATTTTGAAATTTAATTAAGGGTTGATTTGATTAATGTGGATTAATAGATAGTTGGGTAAAATACGCAAATATTTCAAAAATAAGCAAGTGGTTATAAAATATTCATTGTCATTTTGAGAATATTCGTTTGGTCGTGGAATATTCAGCTTTGCTTGGGAATATTCAGAATAATTTGCGCAGCCCATGTGTGGGCCCCATAACTAAAAAGCGATTGGATGAAGAAAACGACAAATATAAGTTGTTTAAAAATAACGGCATGTAGTTGTTACCAAGTAATATCGTTAAAATACCTTTATGGGTTAAAACACAAGAAGACACCAGATTGCACCAATTATTGATTCTTACGTAAGAAGGCACTACTCAATAATGGTTACAAGAATTATCGCTCAAGATTTTATTTTATTGATTTAATAATTGTTGCGTTGATATTTTTATATTGTTGTTGTTTCAATAATTGTCATTACACAAGATTTTCATTATCGAAGCAATAATTCATATTATCCGAATAATATTATTAGATAACATTATTGGCAATGTCTAGAAAGTTCTATCTAAGGAGAGGTTTGGTCACCTAATTGCGCTACCAAGAAGGAGAAATTTTTATCGAAAGCCCTCTTCCCTGAACCGCTCGTGTCAATATTGTGATTCTCGTAATATTATTTGTGAATAATTAATTATTGATTCATATGATGAGGAAAATATTGATTTTATGTGGATATAGATGGAGAAAATTTTTAATGTGACAATTGTTGAAAATTGAAATTTTATCTTTTCTCGATAAAATAATTATTTAAATATATTATTATATTTTAATAATATAATAATGATGATATTTTTACGATAAATGTGGGATATATGAGTATATGTGGAGGAGGAGTATTTTGTTACAAAAAATATTTAAAGCATGTTTTATGTGTTTGGTGGACCCCATTTCTCGATCAAATTTGATTATAACTGTAAAATCGCCTGCTTGTGGATTTTTGGCCAATTTTGTTTTGAATTTGGAAAAACTTTCTTCTACAAAGTTGTAGAGAATTGAATTTCCTATAAAAACTTCGCGAGATTCAATTTTTTTCCGATAAAAGGGCTATTTATTATGAATTATTGAAGTTCAAGCTCAAATAATTGATTTTTGGAAGTTTAAAATATTTTAAATTAGAAAAACGTTTTTTTGATATTTGTGTGTATTTTGGTGTGGTTTGAAATGAGCTGAATTTCAGTTTTAATAAAGTAAGAGATATAGGAAAATTTTATATATATTAATATTATATTAAATTTTCTACTTTTGGTGTTCTAAGCATTTTCCTATAAATAGGTGCTTAGGTTAGAATTGAAAATCACACCGTAAATCAAGTTTTCTCTCTATATTATCGAGTGTATTCTTGTGAGTATTTTGAGTATATTTTGAGTATTGCTATACTGCAAGTTCAAGTCATAGCCTATATCCTGTTTCAAATGTAAGTACCGATCTTTCGAGGTAAGTGGATATTATTTTTTTCAGAATGATATTATTTCTTCAATATCATTATGTCAAATATTGATCCAAGTTTTTATCAAATTTGGAACTTTTGGTGTCTGAGTTACTATTCACGATATAAGACTATTCACGATATAATATATTACATTATTCATTTAATACAAGACTATTCATCAAAAATGAAAAATTTTCCTTTTCGTCTAAAATATCTATTGTGGATACTAGCTTTGATTGTATCCATGTTTTGATCATTCTTGAATTTTACACCACTATGATTATTTTTGAGGTATTTTTGGACATGGATAAAACAAAGTACTAATCCTTAATCCTTAATCCTTGTCATTTTGTTTCAATCGGATTCGCTTTTTTTAAAATATTTTTCATCATCCTCGCCTTAAATGATGATATTATTGAATATCTTTGGCCTCAGAAAGTAAAAAGATGAATGATTTTCGATGAATATCTTTGGCCCGTAGAGCAAAAGATGAATGTGTGTTTAGATGAACATGATTAATCGATGAATATCTTTGGCCTCAGAAAAAGTGCAAAGATGAATATTTGATTCCGTATATATATTGATTGATGTTACAGGATAAAAGATAGACGATGAACTTTTAAATTCATACATGTAAGATAGTAGTTTGCATTCTCTACTTAACTCTTCTAATGAATTATTATTTTCGCCATGTAATATTGATTTAAAACTTGTTGTCTATTGTATTCTATTAGATTTTTTCCTCGTTGAAGACTAATGATAATTTGTTGTATATTATCTTAGTCATAATATTCTTTATCGGGCTAGTTGAGCTCACCTTTTCCTTTTTGTTCCATTTTTCTTCTCAGGAGGGCGAGAATATAATGTAGTATTTAGCCTGGGTGGGTATGGAATGAAGGTTCTAGAGAGAGTTGTTTAGTAGTCCTCACCATTTTTGTAAAATAATGTATCAATAAATGTGATGAGGATTTATTTGAGTATAGATATTGTCTGTAAGATAATATTTGTATTCAAACTCACGCTTTATCTTGTTGTAATAATAAAGTTGTAGTTGTTTCGCATATCATGTATTGACAACTCGTAATGGGTGATGTATACCTATTTTGGGGGCGCCACGCTTGGTATCGTAGCTTAGGATATGATCTCCATGAGATCGGGAATAGAACTAGAGGGGAGAGACGAGTAAATCCTTCGCTAAAGGTGTCCTACCTAAGCTTATTTTTGTTAGTTGGTCAAGATATAGGATATTATGTGATATATTGATTTCTTAATTAACCCTTGTTTTATGACAAGATTTGAGAATGTCGATCGAGAATATTAATAAAGTGGAAATGAGACCGTGGAGACGCTCGTACTCACCAACGAGGAGAACGTGCAACAGTCGGGCAATGTTCCTCCCGTGAACAACACCACCGAAAGCGATGATGAACGAGGGATGTTTAGAAGCTTTTTGCAGCTCATGCAAAAATCGCATTTAGGAGACTCGTGTTCAAAATACAGGAGGAAATGATAGCAATTCACAAGTTGTCACAAACCAAGCAGCTTCAAAGAGTGGGACCACCGTAATTTAAGGAAAGCCGATCCGATCATGGCGAAACATGGGTCAAGCAAATTACCAAGATATTCGATGTCTTGGGATGCACGGAGGAATGAAGGTTCCATTCGCCACCTTTATGTTCCGTAGTGGCGAGGCAGATCATCGGTGGAGTCTCGTGAAGCGCACTCCATCCACCAAGACTCAAAGATGTCTGGGAGACATTTCAGAAACTATTTAATGACAAATACTTTCCGAAAGTGTTCGGCATATATATGAAGGAAGTGGAGTTCATCGATTAGAACAAAACAACATGATTTTGTCTCAAAGACGAGGCAAAGTTTGCAGAGTTATCCGTGTTTGCACCTCATTTGGTGGAGAATGAGGAACGATGACGCGGATGTTTACGAGAGGTTTGAAACCCAAGATACGACAATATCTCATTTCTCATAAATTTTCTCTCTATTCAGATGTTGTAAATAGGCTCAATTATTAGAGCGAGATAACGAGTACGGCCAACCGAGGGACCACAATCGAGGATCATACCGAGATAGCAAACAACAACAAAACAACGATAACCAAACGGAGAAAGAAAAAGACGGACAAAAATGGTAACCACTCCGGTGGTAATCATGGCCATGAAAATAGAAGAAGCGAGTCAGAGGAGATTTTAAAAGAGGAGATTTAACAACGATTATGTGAAGACGACAAAGACCAAAGAAAGAATCGGTTCTAAGGGAGGAGAACGACCACCCATTATATGCTATAAATGCGGAAAGAGGGACATATCACCAAACCGCCCACAACAGTTCAAGGTATGCTATAATTGTGGAAAGGAAGGACATATCGCTTCGAGATTGTACGCAGAATAAACCTAGTTCAATGGGGGATCTGGTGACTCAAAAGATCTATCCCCGTAAAAGTCAAAGTCAATCTGCCTCGGAAGAGCGCTTTGTCAGGATCGGTCAAAATGCGAGGAACCCAAACGAGGTGATCATGGGTAAGCTATTTATAAATTCTTGCAAAGTTTATACCTTACTTGATACCGGTATACCCATTCATTTATCTCTCCCGCTTGTGCTCAACGCTTAAACTTGACTCCGAGAAATTAGACTTTGACCTATCTCGTGGAAACTCCGTTAGAGAAACTTTCATCACATCCATCGCTTATAAATCTTGTTTGATTCAAGTTGGCACCATCACCTTACTACCGTTGACCTTATCTCTTTAAAGATACTTGCTTTTGATGTGATTTTAGGATTGATTGGTTAACTACTCATCATGCCAAAATTGATTGTTTTCGTAAGGTTGTTAGTTTTCATATTCCTAACCAACCCGTTGTATTTAATTCAAGCAACTAAACCATTAAAATCAATCACCGTCATATCTAATCATAAAGCTATTCGCTTATTGAAAAACGGATGTCAAGCTTTCTTAGCCCATGTTATGGATTTGAATAAAGACACGCCAAATTTGAATAATATTCCCGTTGTTATCGATTTTCCCCGACGATTTCAAGAACTTCCTGCCTCACCCCCGTAACGTGAAGTTGAATTTTTATTGATCTTGAACCGTACAAAGCCCATTTCTAAAACCCCATATCGAATGGCTCCTATTGAACTTCAGAGTTAAAGGTCCAACTACAGGAGTTGTTGGACATCGGTTTCATTGGCCCCAGTACATCTCCTCGGGGTGCCTCCTATTTTATTCAGAAAGAAGAAAGACTCGGAGTATGCGACTTTGTATCGACTATCGAGAATTGAACCATGTCACCATCAAGAATAGGTATCCTCTACCTCGTATTGATGACTTGTTTGACCAAATTGCAAGGAGCACAATTTTTTTCAAAGATCGATCTTCGCTCGGATATCATCACCAAGATTAGAATCGAGGATATTCCAAAGATCGCCTTTCGTAACTCTAAGACGGCATTATGAATTCTTAGTCATGTCTTTTTGATCGACTAATGCTCTCCCGCGGCTTTCATGGATATGATGAACCGAGTATTCAAGGAATATTTGGATCATTCGTTGTTGTTTTTATTGATGACATCCTCATATATTCCAAAAGTCGTGAAGATCATGAGCACCATTTGAAGTCGGTACTCCAAAGGCTTCGTGAAAACAAACTATATGCCAAATTGAAGAAATGCGAAGTTCGCTTCGAGGAAGTAGCATTCCTTGGGCACGTGGTGTCAAACATGGAGTATCTCGTTGATCCCGCCAAGATTGAAGCAATACAAAGTTGGGAGCAACCAAGTTCCAGGATCAAGTACGAGATTTTTGGGCTTAGCCGGTTATTATCTGAGATTCGTGGAAGGGTTTTTTCTAATCGCTACTCCATTAACTCACTAACTCTAAAGATATAAAAATTCGTTTGGAGCGAAGAATGCGAGAAGAGTTTCCAAGAGCTCAAGAGGAGACTTATTTCTAAGACTGTTTCTAACAATACCATCCGTACGGATGGATTTGTTATCTATGCCGATGCTTCGTGCAAAGGGTTAGGATGTGTTCTCATGCAACGTGGGAAAGTCATAGCCTATGCCTCATGATAACTTAAAGAGTATGAGAGGAATTATCCTACTCATGATCTAGAGTCAAGTAGTCATTTCGCGCTTAAAGATATGGAGGCACTATCTATATGGGGAGAAAGTGGAGATATATTCGCACCATAAAAGCCTTAAATATTTCTTCACTCAAAAAAGAACTCAACACGCGGCAACGACGCTGGCTCGAGCTATTGAAAGATTATGACCACACTATTCAATACCATCCCGAAAAGCGAACGTAGTAGCCGACGCACGTTGAGTAGAAGATCATATGCGTGAATGAGTGCGATGATGTCAAGTATACGACAGAGCCAACTTTAATAGAAAAAGTTAAGGTTGCTCAAGCCACCAACCCTTGAGTCGATGCGTATGAAGAAGAAAGTACAAGAAGGTGCTATTCCTAAGCGAGAATTGATGAAGAAGGAATACTTTGAGTCCACTCTAGACTTTGTGTTCCTAACGACTGATTTGAAGTACAAGATTATGATGGAGGCACACAATACACCATTTGCAATCCATCCTCGAAGTACTAAAATGTATCGTGATCTTCGACATACATTTTGGTGGAACAATATGAAGAGAGAGATTGCAAAGTTTATCTCGATGTGTTTAACTTGTCAACGTAAAGCGTGAGCATCTAGTACCTAAGGGTCCATTGCAACCACTTGAGATTCCAAATGGAAGTGGGAACACATTACCATGGATTTCATTACATGGGTCTTCCTACGGCTTTCAAGGCATCAATGCCATTTGGGTTATTGTTGATAGATTAACCAAGTCTCGCTTCATTTCTTGCCGACACGGAGACTTATTCCCTGAACGCCTTGCTAGTATATATGTAAATGAGATTGTGAGGTTGCATGGCATGCCAAGATCCATAGTTTTGGATCGTGACCCAAGATTCACTTCAAGATTTTTGGGTTAGCTTGCAAAAAGCTATGGGCACGGATTTACGATTGGGATTCAAGCATACCATCCTCAAATGGACGGACAATCGAGAGGACTATTCAAACTCTTGAAGATCTATTATTAAGACTCGTGTGTCCTAGACTTTCAAGGCTTGGGATAAGTATTTACCATTGGTGGAATTCTCCAACAACAACAGCTTATCGTGCAAGTATAAGTGTGGCTCCATTGAAGCATTATATGGACGAAAGTGTCGCTCTCCAATATGTTGGGATGAGGTGGGTGAAGCAACATTGTTGGGACCCCAAAGTTAGTACGATGACTCACCTAAAAGATCCAAATGATTCGACAACGATATACAACCAAGCACAAGATCGATAAAAGAGTTATGTGGATCTTCATCGAAAGGACGTGGAATTTAGTATAGGGGATCATGTATTGTCATGAGTTGCTCCATGGAAGGGAGTTACAAGATTTGGGAAGAGAGGAAAGCTCAATCCACGATTTATTGGTCCATTTCAAATTCTCGACCGAGTAGGAAATGTAGCCTATAGACTCGCTATTACCTCCGAGTATGTCTCGTGTTCATAATGTGTTTCACATATTTGTACTTCGTAAATATGTGAAAGACCCCAACCACGTTATAGAGTTAGAAACCGACGAGATAGTCAAGACTTAACGTATTTAAGAGGTACCTGCCAAGATTTGGATAGAAGGAGCATGTCCCACGACAAAGGTCATACCACAAGTTAAAGTTCTGTGGAGGAATCATGCTATAGAGGAAATGACCTGGGAATTGGAAACGAAATGAAAGCGAGGTATCCTCACCTTTTCGAAACACCAGGTACGTACGTCAATTTCGAGGATGAAATTTCATAAGGAGGGGAGGTTGTAAGACCCCAACTTATTATTAATGAAATTTAATTTTCTCTATTTATTATTTTGAAATAGTAAGGGTTGATTTGATTAATGTGGATAGTTATGGGTAAAATATGTAAATATTTCAAAATAAGCAAGTGGTTATAAAATATTCATTTGTTGTTGGGAATATTCGTTTGGTCGTGGAATATTCAGATCGTTTGGGAATATTCAGACGACTACGCAAAACCATGTGTGGGCCCCATAACGAAAAAGCGATTGGATGAAGAAAAACGACAAATATAAGTTGTTTAAAAATAACTACAGTAGTTGTTATCAAGTTATATATCGTTAAAATACTTGGTTAAAAACACAAGAAGATTATTACAAGTATCTGATTGCACCAATTATTGATTCTTACGTAAGAAGGCACTACTCAATAATGGTTACAAAGAATTATCGCTCAAAGATTTTATTTTATTGATTTAATAATTTCACGCGTTGATATTTTATATTGTCGTTGTTTCAATAATTGTCATTACACAAGATTTTTCATTATCGGCTAATAATTCATATTATTGAATAATATTATTAGATAACATTATTGGCAATGTCTAGAAAGTTCTGTCTAAGGAGAGGTTTGGTCACCTAATTGCGCGCCAGTAAGGAGAAATTTTTATGGAAAGCCCTCTTTCCTAGGAACTGCCTGGTTGTCAATATTGTGATTCTATAATATTATTTGTGAATAATTAATTATTGATTCATATGATGAGGAAAATATTGATTTTATGTGGATATAGATGGAGAAAATTTTAATGTGACAATTGTTGAAAATTGAAATTTTATCTTTTTCTCGATAAAATAATTCATTTAAATATATTATTATATTTTAATAATATAATAATGATGATATTTTTTACAATGAATGTGGGATATATGAGTATATGTGAGGAGGAGTATTTTTGTTACAAAAAATATTTAAAAAGCATGTTTTATATGTCTATGGACCCCATTTTTCGATCGAAATTTGATTATATTGTAAAATCGCCTGCTTGTGGATTTTGGCCAATTTTTGTTTGGAATTTGGAAAAACTTTCTTTCGCAAAGTTGTAGAGAATTGAATTTCCTATAAAAACTTGCGAGATTCGAATTTTTCTGATAAAAGGGCTATTTATTATGAATTATTGAAGTTCAAGTTCAAATAATTTGATTTTGGAAGTTTAAAATATTTTAAATAAGAAAAACGTTTTTTTTTTTTTGATGTTTGGTGGGCTGGGTGGTTGTTGTTGAACATGAGCTGAATTTAGTTTATAAAAGTGTGTATAGAAAAATATATATATATATTATATTATATTAAATTTTCTACTTTTGTGTTCTAAAGCATTTTCCTATAAATAGGTGCTTAGGTTAGAATTGAAAATCACACCGTAAATCAAGTTTTTCTCTCTATATTATCGAGTGTATTCTTGTGAGTATTTTGAGTATATTTTGAGTATTGCTATACTATGCAAGTTCAAGTCATAGCCTATATCCTGTTTCAAATTAGAAGATCGATCTTCGAGGTAAGTGGATATATTTTTTTTTCAGAATGATATTATTTCTTCAATATCATTATGTCAAATATTGATCTCAAGTTTTTATCAAATTTGGAACTTTTGGTGCTCTGAGTTACTATTCACGATATCAAGACTATTCACGATATATACATTATTCACTTAATATTAAGACTATTCATCTAAAAATAAAAATTTTCCTTTTCGCTCTAAAATATCTATTGTGGATACTAGCTTTGATTGTATCCATGTTTTGATCATTCTTGAATTTTACACCACTATGATTATTTTTGAGGTATTTTGGATGGATAAAACAAAGTACTTAATCCTTAATCCTTAATCCTTGTCATTTTGTTTCATCGGATTCGCTTTTTTAAAATATTTTTCATCATCCTCGCCTTTAAATGATGATATTATTGAATATCTTTGGCCCAGTAGGCAAAGATGAATGATTGATGAATATCTTTGGCCCGTAGTAAGCAAAAAGATGAACAGTGTTTAGATGAACATGACTAATCGATGAATATCTTTGGCCTCAGAGTGCAAAAAGATGAATATTTGATTCCGTATATATATTGATTGATGTTACAGGATAAAAGATAGACGATGAACTTTTAAATTCATACATGTAAGATAGTAGTTTGCATTCTCTACTTAACTCTTCTAATGAATTATTATTTTCACGCGTAATATTGATTTAAAACTTGTTGTCTATTTATTCTATTAGATTTTTCCCTGTTGAAGACTAATGATAATTTGTTGTATATTATCTTAGTCATAATATTTTTATCGGGCTAGTTGAGCTCACCCTTTTCCTTTTTGTTCCATTTTTCTTCTCTCAGAGGCTAGAATATAACGAAAGTATTTAGCTCTGGGTATGGAATGAAGGTTCTAGAGAGAGTTGTTTAGTAGTCCTCACCATTTTTTGTAAAATAATGTATCAATAAATGTGATGAGGATTTATTTGAGTATAGATATTGTCTAGAAGATAATATTTGTATTCAAACTCACGCGCTTAATTAGTTCGTTGTAATAATAAATGTATACCAATTTTGTAGATCAAACTTTCTTCTCCCCGCATCGCACATGGTATTGATAATGATTCGTCCGTAATCACGGGTGATGTATACCATATTTTGGGGAGAGAGGAAGAAACCACCCTCCTCTCCACTTTTCCATACAGATACCAGTCCCAAGACACCAAAGATGGTAGGGATATACATAAATCAATGATCCATTCTGAGAGATCTTGCGACATCTCAATGTCCATCTATCTAGGATAAGTTCAGAATGCATCATGATCACAAGGCCCTGAAGAAACAGGCAAATATCAAACAAGTAGCAAGGCATAACTAAAAGGGAAGTGAATCAAAATATATTTCCTTGCCATACATAATACTGTTTGATATATACATATGTGTTGTACATGACAAAATGACTAAGATAGTTTGTGCAGGAAAATACAAAGCTATCTACAGATCAGTGTGTATGCGGACTATCAGATCTAACATAGCATCCCTCTCTAAAGACGGAGATAGCACTGCAAGCTCCTACCCAAGGGTATCTACACGAGCTAGCAGATCAGAGGCTAACTGCATGGTGGTGTAATGCTCATCAATGTAAGCACTCATGTCGGCAAGACTGACAATAATCTAGGATCTAACTAAAGTACTATCTACAATGGCCATATCCCTAGCAGATAAGGCGGCATCCCGCTCCGCAATTAATGCATCCCTGGCTGATCTAGCCTCATCCCTCTCTAACAGAGCGGCGTCTCTCTCATCAAGAGCTGTCAACATCGCGGCCCTAGCCTGATCTTTATCATAGGTCATCAGATGCAAGCTCTGCTTCCAAATCTTGTGTCGAATCTTTGGAGTAAATGGCACTCGAGGTGGGAGAATCCATCACAAATCTTTGGCAAGTACCAACAAATAAGTCATCGATGGGAATGTTAGCCTCCTCTATAGGCTCCTCATCATCAGAATCAGTCCCCTGCACTGTGGATACTATCGCAACCGATGTAGTCTCTGTCTCCATCCATGCGGAATGCTCAGCAAAACAACCTGGATGACTGACAAAAAATCCAGCCAGCTCTCGCTGATCCCAACAGGCATACAACCTGGATCTATCCTCCGCTGATAAACGATGTGAAGCGAAGGGTCGACTCATCGCCCCTCAAAA
This sequence comes from Panax ginseng, assembly GCA_020205605.1. NCBI lineage: Eukaryota > Viridiplantae > Streptophyta > Magnoliopsida > Apiales > Araliaceae > Panax > Panax ginseng. Next base: position 125,277,048 of record CM035131.1, on the reverse strand, counting down.
GGATGAAAATCTGGAAATCGGTCAAACTGACACATAACGGCCAGTGGGTGGTAAGAAATCATGCCCCTCAATCCAGCCAGAGGGAGATAATCCATGCCCGGAGCATGAGTAATGAAGTTGTAGGGTGAGCTAAGCCCTAAACACGACAATATGGCAAACGGATCTCTAATCCTGCGCCAAAAAGTCGACCATGATGCAAACATTCAGACTCTCATGCAGTTGAAAGGAGTATGACATGGCTATCTCATGGGTGAAACAAAACCCCTGCTGTCTAAATGTGCTAATCGGTCTCAACTGTGACATAAACCACACATATAGCATGACCGAGCTACCTGTGAACACTCCTATTGGATAAGTACAACAATATGTAACTGACCTCAGAGTCTCTGCAATGATCATCGGAACGATGCTATGACCCTCCCTGAGAGCTCTCACTGCCATAATGACGCCGATATCCAGCTTATCCATGTACCATGGCATGAAGACGTATGACAAAACGCATAAAAGTAGTACATCCACCCTGGCTGAACGCCAATGGTCCTCCAGTGTGGTGAAATCCCCAGAATGCCGTGCATAACTATCCTCATAGCCAAATCTGTCAAATAGGAAAACGCTGGGATATCACATGGCTGGATCTCTACGCCTCAATTCGGTGAGGGTCATGAACTGCCTTCTCATGTCTCCGATAGCCATATGCACGCAAGGTCTGTCCAGCGGCAGCATTGTCGACCGTGCATACTCCTCCAAAGTAGGAGTCAACTCATGGGTCCCGAATCGGAATACCTGTCTATCCGGCACCCAATGCTCTAGCATACCCTCTACAAATCCTGTGGGAACCTAAAACATCAACAGGGGTTATAGTATGTCGCAAAGAATCATCATCTGCGATCACCATGTCGATGGTGATATAATATCATACCATGAGCATATACGAGATACCACCAAAATGGTGGGGTATGATCAATACTGGCTAATCGTCAAGAAGACATCTCAGATAATGCGGTAGGTCATAAGACCATCCAGGTCAATCTTTGAATATCTCTGGGCATACATACATATGCATAACAATAACATGCATGATATAATAGATGACAATATGATATAGGAATGCAAAAGCTGTATATACATTCTAAGTATATCATCATCTAATACATCTCAGATAGCTAAAATAGCAGTTAAATAAAAACTAACAGGAAAAGGGGCGGCTACCCAATGATATGCTAAGAGAGGCCTATCAAAAGAGGTAACGAGAAATGCATCGAAAAAGTCAATGGTGTCGATGTTCACATCATCGACATCGGCTCCACTGATGTAACTCCTCCCGAGTCAATGGATCTCTATCTCTGTGGATGTCCGCCGATACAAGGAGGATCTGCACTTGACCGACAAAGTCATATGGGTCACCGAGGGGCCAAAGGCCAGAGCCGAAGGATCAAAAGAATCTACCTCTCAAGGATCTCGCCCAAATGCCGAATGAAAAGATGTGTCCGCCCCCACCGCCGTCAATCATTAATCAGGTCACATCATTTCACATATTTGGGATCTCGACACAAAGCTAGCCAATCCGTCATCATTACGGATCTCGGAACCATATCCCCCATAAACTATGTGTGGCGCGTGGTCTCGAGCTCCAATAGTACGAAGGATCCACTAATGCTGGAACATCTCCTGACACCAGGGGGCCCCTCGAAAATGTAAATCGTTAATCCCCAACAATGGGATGTCAATGATGGTGATCGCGAAAAATACCCAATAACGCCTCACAGAGCAAAAGATCGGATCTGGATCTCTCAGTAGTTCTCTGATAAAGACGCTCTCCTAAATAGAGCTCCCATCCTCCATCTCAGAAGAGAGGAACTCTCAGGTGGAAATGACGACTCTACTCCAGTCGGTACCCATCCTCAAATCCAACTCCCAAATGCTCTCCAGAGTAGGGAGCCCATGTGATGACATCGGCTGTCAACAACTCCAGTTGTAGGCGACAATGAGTGAAAACTTCAGCAACAGGGACCTCTGCCAGTATGGAATGATGCCATCTCCGTCTTTATGGATAGGTGTCAAAACCTAACACGCTCACAGGAAGCTAACATGGAAGCCTCTCATAGGCCAAAAACTACCAACACAAAGGCAACATCTGCTGTTAGTTAACACTCTTAACCTATACATGGGAAAAGACAAGAGAAACACTCACCAACAGAAATAGGTAGAACCTTAACCACGCCTCGGTCAAGCCCTGCTATCGCATGAGCATTCCTCTGAAGAAGTAGGCAAAGGTGTAGGAACCCTAATCATACTCTTCTATACGGTCCACGTGTCGAGTGGCACTGATCAAAGAGAAGGACACTGTAGAGGAATTATCTGCTATGAAGCAGCCCCTAATGATCATCAGGAACAATCGCCGAAGAATGTGATCCCTGACTCTCACATCATTGGGTATGGGCTCACTCAACAGCCCGCTCATAGCATCTACGCTCAAAGGACTCGTATGAACAGTCATGCCCTTGAGCGCCTCTACCGGAACTCCCAACAAGGATATGACGGTAGTAGGGGTGATATCCGCCTTTCAAGGCACCGACGCCCCTCCAAACTCCATACCTGTGATAAACCGCCAATCCATTAGAGTCATCATTACCTCACAATCTAGCAAATGGAGTGACTGAGTCTGGTGAAACCGCCGCTCAGACAATGCCTTGAGGTTACCCCAGGGACAGTGATGGGGTAGAATGGAGAAGAACATCCCAAATCCCCAACCATGGACGATCGCTTTGTAGTCATCATGCAAAGCCTGATACATAGAGTGGATGCTAAACCAGTTCCCTCGAGGCTGTGTGAATCCGGGAACCTACATCAAATGCAGATCAACATCAGAATCTTTGACTCCTCATCAATAGGAAATAAGGAAGATTAAAGATCTAACTTCATACCTCGTTTGCGTGCAGGTATACTGAAGGATGCCTACTCAAGTCACCTAGAAGATCTGGGTTCATCACTTGAATACCTGGCAATTCCTTATGGGGAACACGTACAGAAGGAGCATGAACCTCGATCGGTACATCCTCCTCCTTGTCCTCAACATTTAACACTTCAACCCAAATAAGACGTATCACCGCCTCCATTAAACGACGAGGTTTTCTGACGGAACGACGTTGAGGCTCTTCAAAAGCTCTCCTCCGTACACCAGAAGTGGTCCTGCGGGAATTGCTTGGTTGATCCGGATCAATAATATCTGGACAACAAATCTCCAAATCACCTCAGAAAGGGTGTGGTAAATTCTTACCTGGAGCTTTTCAAAATGCATTATTTTAACATACATCCATAGTAGAGTTAAAAATGCATGAATACCCAATACCTACATTTTGGGAAAATTTTGCCATAGCCCCCCTTTGTAAATGGGACTATCCACATGCACATAGGCATGACTAGGTGGCCATTCAGTAGCACACCTATACACAGTCATATACATCCTACATGCATTAATCACATCACAGTAAAAAAATCTATAAGTGTAGTCTAATTACTAGGATTATTTTGCTTTTCTACCTTTACTCATTTGTTCTCATATAGGATAAGAAATGACAGTAAAAGGTGCCAATTTGACTGTTTCAAAAGTCAATTTTTTTTCACATCATTATGTTCAGCATGGTTTAATACTAACATTTGCTATGTTGAATATTTTTTATCAAGTCATATCAGCATGCATATTCACTACTATGTGTCTAAATGCATTTCATGTGATAAGTCATTTTCTAACGGATAGAAACTGGAAAAAAAATACATGCATACCTTATAAGGACAGTGAAGAACGCTTGTACGGTGGCAGAATATGCAGAAAGTTGCTCGAATTCAGCAGATCTGAAGAAGAGCTCACAGATTTCCTTTGTTGCACAACTTGAAAATGACTTATGAAAGCAACCATTCGCCTATACATAGGCACGGTTGGCCGCAGGCTCACCTACGACTCCTGCAGGTGTACCTGCGGCATTTTTACATGGGTCCCACACCTCTGGCTCGCTCCAATTAGAGTTGCAAAGGAGGTCTCACAAGCTGAAAAGGCCAAATCAGGAATAAAAGTGCTACGCGATTGAGCGGAATAGCCGAAAATCTTGGTTTCTTGTCGGTCAGAGTTAAACTCCCGTCGTCTCAATGGTATTTGCCTGAATGTAGGGTATACTATACCAATGAGCTCAGCTTTCACAAATCATGCTCGATAATACCCCACAAAGGTCTGATGCCATCATTTGCAAGGTCATAACCCTAGACATCCCCGGCGGGGGTTATAACGCAAAACCACATAATATCAAACCTCCCCGGCGGGGGTTACAACACTGAAGTTATCAACTGATAAAGTATCCCCGACGGGGGTTACAATGCAATGCAACTATTGATACACACATCAATGGAAGGTCAAACAACCTTAACGTCATGTCAGCCGATGGCAAGTAAACCCATCGAAGCAACACATCCACGTATCCCCGGCGGGGGTTACAACGCAATGCAACCGTTGATACACACATCAATGAAGGTCAAGCAACCTTGATGTCATGTTAGCCGATGGCAAGTAAACCCATAAAAGCAACTCATCCACGTATCCCCGGCGGGGGTTACAAACGCAATGGACCATTGACACATACATCAATGAAGGTCAAGCAACCTTGACAATGCACCCAACAGGGATCTATCCGGTGATACACACATCAACGAAGGTCGGGAAACCCTGACAGCGACAAAACTATTGGCAGTAACTCCGACAGAATGAGGGAATATGCTATACACATCCTCAAACAGACAAAGCTTTATCCCCATAGATCTCTTACACACAAGAGGTACCTCTATAGAATATAAGCCAATGTTTAGGATTCAAGACTTTGGTGATAGCCCCAATGTCAACATCCTTGAAGACTTGGATCGCATGTCCAAGCCATCACTGATTGTCATCTCAGCATGATTACCTGGCAATCATGCTATATACATTCGCATCATGTTGCTGCATAGAGCATCATGTTTATCTTGCTTACATTTCAAGTGTCTAGGATTCTTTATCCTATCCATGCCTTGCATTGCATGAATATGATAAAGAGGGGCATCTGTAGACACTCAAAATTTTCTGCATGCCTATTACTAACATTGCAGGAGGGTAGATTCGTCTTTCGGAGATAACCCTGGAAGATAACTTTCATCCATTCCGGATACTACTAGAAGTTCAGTTCCAACCCGGAACACAAACCAAGAATTTTATCTCAAACCCGAAACACACACCGGGAATGTCATTTCCAAACTCGGAGATAACCCCGAGGTACGCAGATCAAAAAACCGGCAACAACACCGAAGAGGATAGTTCTATCTCAGCGATAACACCGCAACACTCAGTTCGAGTCCTAGGAACAACACTGGGAGTAGCGACTCCATCCTTGGTGATAACCCCAAGAGATGCCATTGCAGTTTCGGCGATAACTCCAGAAATACTTGTTTAAAATACATGCGATCAGCTTCAAGCTCAGACCTCCTGCCGAGGCACTCATACCTCAGACCCAGAGCTAACATCGGGCAGACAGGCACATCCACAAGATGACCTTATGGCATTCAAACACTTACAGTAGTCTAATCTCAGATGTAACCCTGAGCAACGTCTACTTTCAGCTCAAGCCAGGCGATAACCCCAGTGAGGAGTCAAACATCATCTTTCCACCTCAACATTTCCTCTCACAAGATGACATTGCGGTATACAAACAAGTAGTCCAATCTCAGATGTAACCCTGAGCAACGTCTGCTTTCAACTCAAAGCGACGATAACCCCGGCGAAGAGTCAATCATCTTGCCCCTTCAACACTTGCGCGTCGTCTCAACACTTCATACATACATACATCCAATGATGTCCCACAAGAACCGAGGAGTAACAATCCCGAGTGACTATTATGCGTGGCAAGATGCTTTGGATATAATTTGAAGCTTGAAGACCATGAGCATGGACCCTCTTCCCGACTTTGTAGACAACCTCTAATGCATGTCATCACGTAACTCTCAACACAAGCTGCATCAGAAGAAGGTCGATATACCTCGCTCGGATGCTCGAATTAAAGTTCTGCAAGTTCGAGCGGACATTATAGTGCACGATTGCACGTACTTCGAGACGATGGGACCCACGATGCTCGGATGCACCACAACCAACTCAGCAGTACAACCGCATTCTTTACCGCAGTATTAACCATGGCTATTGCAGTGTATCTACTACCATTAGTCTATAAATATGAGCCTTGGGAATTGACCCATTTGAGGAAGAGAAGAGAGAAAAAGGCGAGGAAGCCCGCCCATTTACTCTCAGATACACCCCTATTGAGTGTTTCCTCTTCTATAAACATCTTGTTAGCTCACATATAGCTATCTTTTATCTCAAGCGGAGTTGAGTGTTTATCCATATAAAGTCATAGAAGTCTACTTTAGCGTTTCACCGTCAGTAAGCCTTCTCACATTTTATAAAGCCTTCTTCTCATATTAGCACAATTGTTATACACATTGAGAGTCGTGTTGTAATGGTTTGCAGGACTTCTATTCTGTGGTTTTCATTTTTTGTCTCTGTATATATATACTTATATATGTATATATTTCATATATGGACTAACATTATCGAGTTATGCCTCGATTGAGCCTAGACTTTGGTCTGGAGCATTTATCTGCTTTTGTATATATATATATATATACTTATATATATAATTAATCTATCATTATATATCGATGAGCCCGGATTTTACATAAGTTGCATTTACTTTTATATATATATATATATATATATATAATTGTTGTTTCGATTATATTCGATGAGCCTGGATTCACATCTGTGGTGTTTATTGCATTATATATATATATATTTACATTTTGTCTCGCTCAAGTTTACTTCGTGGCGAGTTGATCACTTTTATAATTTTATTTATATTTCGTCTCGCTTTGGGAGTTTACTTGTAGTAGTTGATTGCTTTTATATACTTTTATTTACATTTTCGTCCCCACCGAGTTTTTACATCGTGGTGGTTGATTATGTCCATATATATATATATATTTACCATTTTATATATTTCTGACTTTTATATATATAATCGCCATCGCTTTTCATACAAAATCGCAGATTCATGTGAGCCTAGGAATTATGTGATCACTGATTCGGTCTCTGAATCTATATTTGGTTCCCATGATGGACATTTTTCAGTGTAAGCGTTTTGTACATTATTTTACAATGTCCGAATTTCCTTGGATTTCATTACATGCCCGTGAGGAGTTTGGCATCGCTATATATTATTTTCTAGAATGCTTCGTGATCTCGAAAAAAAAAGCAAACAATAGAACATTTAATAATAAAATGGAAGTATCAAAGGCCTCAATCGCTATTGAGCACAGGGTTTGAAAAACCTCTTTTTATAAAAATTCATTGCTATATCTTGTTTAAAACTGAATTTTTATATAAATTCAAACCCTATGTATATAGGTACGAACGAGGTACAAAATTACTTCCAAATAATTCCACATTGATCCACACATACACACACACACATTCATATAATAGATTCTTTAAAAAGTGGCGGTCACTGTGGCAACACGGATGTCGGGGGGTGCCTAACACCTTCCCTCTGCATAATCAAGCCTCCGAACCCAAAATGAATCTCAATTTCACAGACCTGTTTAGCAGTGTCAAATCACTGGGTTAATGTGCAAACCTTTTTTGGTTGCGTTGGTGTAACCAATTAAATACACCAATTGGCGACTCTTAAAGTCAAATCATCGACATTATACATGTCAGAATTTTTTCACTTGTTTTTTCAAACAAATCTCACATTAACATGAGAACACCAAAGAACAAGTAACGAAAAGGGACACTCAAAAAATCCCGACGTCGACACCTGGTATGCCGAACAGATGAGGACACTTCGTCAGATTCTAACTCTTGAGGTATAACCTTTGAGCGTAGAATATATTCCTTCTTATCCAAGATTTTAGCAGGTACCTCTTCATATGTTTAATCTTTCGTTATCTCGTCCGGTTCTAAATCAATAATGTAGTTAGGGTCGTTGTAACATCGATACGTGAAAAACATTATGAACACGCAACATACTTGGCGGTAAAACGAGTCTATAGGCCATATTTCCTACTCGATCGAGGATTTCAATTGGGCCAATTAAATCGAGGGTTGAGATTTCCTCTCTACATTGACTCTTACTTCTAGAATAACGCCCTCTTGAACCTTCTTTTTTGTGTTCATCAGCTCCGGGTCTGTAGCTTGAGCGGCTTTAACATTATCGATTAACGTCAGTTCTAATCGTATATTCACTATCTTTACGTAGGTTCATATATTCGTACTCGTAAATGCATACGATTTTCTACTCAACGCGTCAGCTTCCACGTTCACTTTTCTAGGATGGTATTGAATGGTATGGTCGTAATCTTCAACAGCACGAGCCAACGTCTTCAGCACATAATACATTCATTTTGGGTGAAGAAATACTTGAGGTTTTAGAAATGGGTTTTGTACTGGGGTCAATACAAAATTCACTTTCATGCTCTAGGGTAGGTCAATAAGTCATCAGGGAAAACATCAGGAAATTTATTAACGATAGAAATATCATTTAAAAACTGTGACTCTCATCCAAGACTTGTATAACACATGAAATGAAGGTTTCTCCTAACGGAGTTTCAACAGATAAGTTAAAGTCTAATTTCTCTGGAGTCAAATTTAAACGTTGAGCGCAAGTAGGAGAAATAAAAGAATGGGTAGAACCGGTATCAATTAAGGTATATACTTCACTAAAGTTTATAGTTAACTTACCCGTGATAACTTCGTTCGGGTTCCTCGATAAACACTCTCACTTAAACTACCGACTTTGACTTGTCTGGGACATCCTTTAGCGTCACTATCCCAGCAGGACTTGACTTCACTACACGACAAAATCGAGATAGGTGACCTTCTCTTCTGCAATTGAAACACGCTTTGGGTTCATGCATCACATTTGACGGATGTGTCCCTCCCGCAAGTATTTGAAACATACTGACCCGGTGGTCATTCTTCTTCTTTGGAAACAGTCTTTGGTGTTCTTTGTCTTTCCATCATTATTGAACCTTCTCTTCTTGAAATTTCCACTTCTATTATCTTGACCATGATTACCACTAAAGTGGTTACCATTCTTGGCATGATAATTTCCCCCATGATGGTTATCATTTTTCTGATGGTCGTTGCCACCGATATGATTATTATCATTTTGTTGGTCATTGCCTTTTGGTTGTGCTGACTCATTATCACACTCCACTAACTGAGCCCTATTCACAACATCTAAATATAAACAAAGTTTTTGAGAAATAAGGTATTGATGTATTTCGGGTTTCAAACCTCACAGAAACATTCGCGTCATTCGCTCCTCATTATCAACCAAATGGGATGCATACCAGGACAACTCTGCAAACTTAGCCTCGTACTGTGATATGGTCATATTGTGTTGCTCCAGCTTAATAAATTCCACCTCCTTCATATGACAAATACTTTCAGGAAAGTACTTGTCATTGAACAAATCTTGGAACTTCTCCCAAGACATCTTGAGTGCGTCAGGCTGGGTACGTTTTACAGATTCCCACTAATGATCTGCTTTTTCACGCAATATAAAGGTGGCGAATAGAACCTTTTGCTCCTCTGAGCATTCCAAGACATCAAATATCTTGGTGATCTGCTTAATCCATGTCTCTGCCTTAAGTGGTTCTAGCTTTCCCAAAAACTCGGGTGGTCCCAGCTCCTTGAACTGCATAGCGGTGACCAACCGTGGGTTGCCATTGATTTCACCTGCATTATGAATAGGAGTCTCTCTCGTTTGGTGTTGCATGAATTGCACAAAGCCTCTGAACATCCCATCGTTCATCATTTGATCGATGTTGTTGTTTACATGAGGATTATTATCTTCCTATTGCACATTATCCTAGGTATTGATCTGTGGTGACTCAACTGTTTCCTGTGCTCCATTGCTATTCTCAATATTCTTAGATGTCATTTTCAAATACTGCCACAAAACAAGGGTTAATTGACATACTACATATTATCCCTCTACTATGACCGACCAATTAAATACCAATTAAACTTAGGTAGATCATACTAGCGAAGGATTTTCCCGTCTCTCCCCTCCTAGTTCTTGTCTCACATCTCAGCCAGGGATCATATCTGTGATGCCCCCAAATTTAGGTACTTAAAAATTGAATTCAGTGTTTCACGATACCATTTCTTTGAGCGGAATAATAATAATTTTGTCATAAATATCAAACTTAATTTACATATCAGAGTTGTCTAAATCCCAGGTACGCGACCTTAAAACATCTCATTATATGATAGATAATAAATATCATCTTATTTAAGTCTAGCTATTACATAAGATAACACAAACTTAATCTGAAAGCTTTCCTTTCCCTTTGTTCCTAGCAGAGCCCTCTGGTTAGTCACACTTAACTGAAAATATTTAATTTGAGCAAGGATGAGCATTTGAGTGCCCAACAAGTAATAACAATTATAAATATTAGCTGAAAGGATTAAATGTTTTCTTGGTACTACCCTTTCACAACAAATCAATGGTTGTAAAGTAATCTGAACCGATAATAATAACATAACAACTCTCTATCAAATTTTTAAAACTACGTACTGACTATAAATAGGGTTAAGGTTACATACTATGAACATTGTTCTCAATTTTTGAATAGGTTTAGCAGAACTTCATCCGTAAACCGTCATAACTTACGGGCACAAGGGGTGATCAGCCCGTTATGCCCTGTATTGATCAATAGTACATGCAAAAATGATATTAATGTTCACTCTGTCTCATACTAGGCGATAAAAGTTTTCCTTGATCGGGGATGTTCATACTTAGATGCGGAATCAGAACCAAAACAATTTAATTGGATACAAAAGGTTTTATCATATTCAACAATATTTCTAAATCATTGTTCAGTTGGTCAAATAAGCTTAGGCGACTTTTTCTTAACGTATACATCTTTGGGGATCAATATGTATGTATATATATATATATATATATATATATATATATATATATATATATATATATATCAACATGTGATTAAATACAATGATTATCTAAGTGGGGTTACTTGAATAACCATATTTAGAAATTAACAAACAAAATATATATCCGAATTACCATATAGTACCATGTTCATAATCAATGATCAGATATAACATATATAACAACAGGGTTAATAATTTGGTACAATAATAATATAATTCTGAAACTTTCTTACTCATGTCCATTGCATAAAAAAATGCAAAGGTAGGATACTTGCCTGGTCTGCTGCTTACACAACTTAGTTCTATCCTTAATTCAACGACCTATCATTTATAAGATTGTTCTATTGATTAGAATAATATATCATAACACATCATACTGTTATTTATAGTCAACACATAACCTAATCACATTGTCACATAGATATATCAGTCTTTAAGACACAAACAAACAATTATACAGTCAAACTATATAGGTTTGGATCAATTTTGGTAACATTTTGGTGTACAGACGGCTTTATCGGGTAATTATCGAGTTTATCGTTGATAAAACACTAATCTGTAATTCAAATATTAATCTGCATAATTTAAATATCAATCATACTATTTATAAATGACTTATAATAATTTATAATTAATTTTTATAATTTATCATAATTTTTCAAACTCTGGAATCATTATTAAATGATTTAAATATTAAATAATTCTATTATCGCTATTAATAATATTAAATTATAAATGCAACCTTTACCAAAATATCAAAGTTATTTTATAATAACTCCAAATATTTTTAACGTATTAATTATTACCCTTAAATGATCTTTAAAACATTTAAAATCATTTTTAAACAATTACCATTAATATTTAAATATTAAGGTATTATTCACTAAAATATTAAAAGTCATTTATAATAACTTAAAATATTTTTAAACCACTTATTTCATTTTTAAATGATTTTTAAATCAATAAAATCATTTTTAATCTTTTTATTTAATATTATTATTAAATAAATCTAATATCATAAATATTAAATAATTAATGAAATCTACATTAAAATATTGAAAGTTACATTTTATAACTTAAAATATTATTAAATACCTTATTATCATTTAAAATATTATTAAATACCTTATGCCTTTTCACGCATTCACTCATTCACGCTTCCTATATCCATGCTCCGTGGATCCACACAGAAAACACCCATTGCTCATCCTTGGATTGGGGCAGTTAGGAGAGATATGTCCCTCCTGCCCACACTTGTAGCACAAAAATTTGCCTTTAAGACACTCACCTGGATAACTCTTCCCATAATTCTTACACTGCACAGCTTGCTTTTTCACACTTTCCTGCTTGACTTGGACACTCCCAACATTGTTCCAGCTTTCTTTTCTCACCCCCACATCCACTACCTACTTCTACCTTCCCGCCTCCCTCACCCTTATTCTTTCTCTCCTTATCAGAGACTCATGGCCTCACTTCCCTTCAATTTATGATAGCTTTTTCTAAGAGTCATGACAAACGATTGATCTCGCAACACCGCCACCTTATTGTAGAGCCAGGTTTTAGGCCTAGCTCAAACCTCCTTGCCTTTCTAGCCTCAGTATCCACTCAAAGTGAGCGAACCTAGCTAATTCATTGAACTTTCAAGATACTCCGCAATCAAGTTCTCTTGCTTTAATTCTAAAAACATCACCTCCATCCTAGCCTGCACACTAGCTGAGAAATTGTTTACGAAGAATATCGTCTTAAACCTAGTCCATGCTATCACACCTTTTCCTGCCCTAGCTTGATTTGCCTCCCACCAGAAATTCGCCTCTCCTTTCATCATATAGGTGGCAAAAGCTATCTTTTGCCCCTCATCTACCTTAGCGACTACAAATGCTTCTTCTATTTCCTTAACCCAAGTTTGGGCTTCAATCGGGTCAGTGGTACCTCTAAATTCGGGCGGTCCTACGACCTTAAAATCCTTGAAGTTTGTAAATCGGTTGTCTGGCTGATTTCCCACGTCGACATTCCATTCCGCATGGCTTGAGCTATAATGTTCGCAAAATTTTGCATCAGGTCTGGTTGTTGTCCTCCAGCATTGTTGATAGATTCTTCTGCGCTTTAGTTTCGAGTTTGACGTCTTGGCGGCATTTTCTGGTAAAATAAAACAAAATCTATATTTTATTAATTTACATTCTACGCCTTATCGTATAAGTTTAATATTTCAAACTTATTCCATTAATCAAACATAGATTCATATTCATTCAACTAACTCATAGTACATAGCATAACACATACTGCTTTAAACATCCGATATCCCTTTATGACCACAAAAGTCGGGAATTGCTACCACAACTTATTCAAAAGTGAAAATATTACACCGAAATACTTATCATAGAACATACATATTTGAACAGTACTTATACTACTTATTCACTACGCCTTTTCCTGATCCTGGACAACTTTTCGCTCGATGACCTTCCAATCCACAAACAAAACATGCACCTAGCTTAAATTCAAGACAATGATGAGAGATATGTCCCTCATGTCTGCAAATATAACATATCTTTTTCCCTTTCCTGCATACGCCTTCATGTTTCTTGCTACAGTTTGTACACTTTTCTATTTTAATAGCGTTCTCTTAGTCATTATCGGAATTTCCTAAGTCGCGGTCTTTTATCTTCCTTTTCCCTTTCTTGCTCGGAGCTGCACACGATAAGTTTCTTTTGGCTCCCATCTGATCAATTTGGATCTTAAGCTTATCTTTTTCTTCCATCGTTTCGATTAACGCCTTTTGTAATTGAGTATTTAGTATCTTTTCTATCTCCCATAGCTTTTCCAGAGAGGAAACCTTGTTCCTCAGATCCTGCACCTCCGTTGATGCTTTATCAGCTTCAACTTTAGTGTCTGAATCACTATCTGTCAGCTCCACCATTTCCGGATATGGTACTATGTTTTCCAAAATGATCACCTCCTTAAGGTTACCTTCAATGTGAGCTTCTATTTCAGCTATTGGCTTAGTTATGGAGATTGGCTCATTCTTTACGATCTTAAGGTATCCTAATCTTTTTCCACCTGACATCTACACACATAATTTATCCTGATTAGCATATAGTGTATACACACAGCAAATAATAGTTTTATATAAGTTATCTTTTATTTGTTTTGACAACGAATTTACTCGATTCATCTCCTTTTAAACTCTATATGAGTTATTTTTACTTTCAACGTTTTCCTCTGCTCTAAGGTTATAGCCTAAGGTATATCCCCACCTATGGTTTCTAACCCTAAAGCTCTGATACCAACCTGTGACGCCCCCAAATTCAGGTACTTGAAACCCGAATTCAGTGCTTCACGATACCATTTCTTTGAGCGGAATAATAATAATTTGGTCATAAATATCAAACTTAATTTACATATCAGAGTTATCTAAATCTCAGGTACGCGACCTTAAAACATCTCATTACATGATATATAATAAATATCATTATCTTATTTAAGTCTAGCAATTACATAAGATAACACAAATTTAATCTGAAAGCTTTCCTTTCCCTTTGTTCCTGGCAGAGCCCTCTGGTTGGTCATACTTAACTGAAAACATTTAATTTAAGCAAGGATGAGCATTTGAGTGCCCAGCAAGTAATAACAATTATAAATATTAGCTGAAAGGATTAAATGTTTTCTTGGTACTACCCTTCTACAACAAATAAATGGTTGTGAAGTAATCTGAACCGATAATAATAACATAACAACTCTCTATCAAATTTTTGAAACTACGTACTGACTATAAATAGGGTTAAAGTGACATACTATGAACATTGTTCTTAATTTTTGAATAGATTTAGCAGAACTTCATCCACAAACTGTCATAACTTACGAGCACAAGGGGTGATCAGCCCGTTATGCCCTGTATTGATCAATACTACATGCAAGAACGATATTATTGTTCACTCTATCCGCCCTGGGCGCATAAAAGTTTTCTCTTGATCGGGATGTTTATACTTAGTCTGGAATCCGAACCAAAATAATTTGATTGTATACAAAAAAGTTTTATCATATTCAACAATATTTCTAAATCTGTGTCTAGCTGGTCAAATAGCTTAGACGACTTTTTCTTAACGTATACATACTGAGGATCAATAGGTGTGTATATATATATATATCAACATGTGATTAAATATAATGATTATCCAAGTGGGGACACTTGAATAACCATATTTAGAAATTAACGAACAAAATATATATCTGAATTCACATATAGTACCATGTTGATAATCAATGATCGGATATAACATATATAACAACATGGTTAATATTCTGGTACAATAATTATATAATTCTAAAACTTTCTTACTCATGTCCATTGCATAAAAAAAATACAAAGGTAGGATACTTGCCTGGTCTGCTGCTTACACAACTTAGTTCTATCCTTAATTCAATGACCTATCATTTATAAGATTATTCTATTGATTAGAATAACATATCATAACATATCATACTGTTATTTATAGTCAACACATAACCTAATCACATTGTCACATAGATATATCAGTCTTTAAGACACAAACAAACACTTATACAGTCAAACTATATAGGTTCAGATCAATTTTGGAAATATTTTGGTGTACAGACGGCTTTATCGGGTAATTATCGAGTTTATCATTGATAAAACTCTAATATATAATTCAAATATTAATCTGGATAATTTAAATATCAATCATACTATTTATAAATGACTTATAATAATTTATAATTAATTTTTATAATTTATCATAATTTTTCAAACTCGGAATCATTATTAAATAATTTAAATATTAAATAATTCTATTATCATTAATAATATTAAAGTATAAATGCACCCTTACCAAAATATCAAAGTTATTTTATAATAACTCCAAATATTTTTTAACGTATTAATTATTACCCTTAAATGATCTTTAAAATATTTAAAATTATTTTTAAATAATTACCATTAATATTTAAATATTAAGGTATTATTCACTAAAATATTAAAAGTCATTTATAATAACTTAAAATATTTTTAAACCACTTATATCATTTTTAAATCAATAAAATTATTTTTAATCTATTTATTTAATATTATTATTAAATAAATCTAATATAAATAATATTAAATAATTAATGAAATTTATCTTAAAATATTAAAAGTAATATTTTATAACTTAGAATATTTTTAAACTCTTTATTTACATTTAAAATTATTTTTATATTATTAAAATCATTTTTAAACTAATTTATTTAATATAATTATTAAATAAAATAATATCATTAATATTAAATAATTAATGAAATCTACATTAAAATATGTAAAATTATATTTATTAACTTAAAATATTATTAAATACCTAATTATCATTTAAAATGATTTTTAATATAATAAAATCATTTTTAATTGATTTATTTAATGCATTTATTAAATAAATTAAATATCAATAATATTCAAATAATTACTAATATTTATGAAAAATATTTCAAATTATTAAAAGTTAATTTTATAACTTAAAATAATTTTTAAAAGCGATTTTGTAATTTTAGAATTTATTTTCTATTTTAAATAATTTTAGAAATTTAATTAATTAAAATTAATAAGTCTGTCGCTATAGCTTTTAGCGACAGAAACCGTCGCCTAAAGTGTTCTTGAGCACCAAGAACACTGACAGTCAGTGTTCAAGGGTCTCCCACTTTGACCAAACATTAGACATTGTTTCAGTGTGATTCTGGGCAAGCTAATACCTTGATCTTGTAGTACTAGTGTAATACTACAAGATCCAACAATAATCATGAAAAAACTGCATCACAATTAAAAGATCCAAGCCTTCAAAGTAGTCGTCAAAGCTGTTCTTCATTTTCTAGGTTACCCAGAAATGAAGAATAGTTTGACTAGCCTACTTTGGGCTTCCACTACATATTTTAGTGTAATAATTTAGTGATCTAAGAGTTGTAGTGCGTAGCTAACATGTAGGGGTACAGATCTATTACATAAAACACAGAAAACAACAAATATATAAACAGATCTTGGTTGGTCAAACCTTGTCAGTCGTCACGCTCTTGAGTTTTCTGGGTTACCCAGAAAACGCTAGTCGTGAACATTCTGCTTGGTTTGACCATCCAGAAAATCCAACCTGTTTGACGTTAAGGTGTTATAATAGCATGAAACTATAGTCCAAGCACCAAACTACAAACTAGATATAACAACAAGAATAACACAACCAACACCTGCAAGATCAAGATGCACAAATACCTTGTCAGGCCTTTCTGGGTTACCCAGAAATGTCCAGTCATGACCGGTCAACGGCATTTGACCATCAATAACATGAAATATGTGCATGATCTAAGCATGATTTCAAGTCTACATCAAAGTCCTTCTAGCACACTACATGTTCCAACATCTAAACAACAAAAATGATAACCAGATAAAGATCTACATGGCCAGACATTCGGTTGTCAGACCACTTTTGAAAATTTCCTAGATTTTGTAAAAACTTAAATTCGAGCATATAAATGTTATGGATCCACTATTTAGCAACCCAGATCATTAAAAGGCACTCTCTAGCACTTATCTAACTAATCATTAACAACATTTAACACTAGATCATAAGATTTTAAAGATTAGGGTTTATACCTCCTTTTTAGCTTTGATCCTTGAATCTGACTTCTGATCTGCTATAAGTAATAGTGGGGCTTGATTGGGGACTGGTCTAGCAAGGTAATTTCGGAGATTTGAAGTTGAGAGAGTCTTGGTTGAGTGTTGGTGTAACGACCCCAAAATAGGTCCATTCAATCCAACCCATTTTGAGTCATCAAATACATGGTACAGAAAACAACTACAACTTTATTACAACAATTATCGTGCAAAATACAACAACACATATCTTTGTGAGTTTGGATACAAATATATATCAATGTGACTCATGTCCCAATGAAGTGGACAACACCTTATAATGACACCTTACATAAAGGTATAGTCGAAAAACCATTTTAGAAATTAGAATCTTTAGGAAGTGCTCAAGGAAACCTTCGTATACATGGGAGGCCATGCGTCCAGGTTATTATAGATATCATATGGCCACATAATTATCCTTGGTTGACCTAATAGACCCCAAAGAAAAACGAGAAGATTACTATCATATTCTTCCCAATGGCAGTCTTCTCTTGACATATCATTATCTCCTTTGTCTCTAATTGGGAATTATACTCCAAACAAACACCAAGATTATATAGGTAGTGCTTGTAAATATACTAAAGAAGTGGATGAGCACAACCCTGTCTTATGATGACACGAGGTTGTATGTCATTAGACATCTTGTATGATAGTGGCAAAACACCCTTCAAAGTTAAATTCACCTCACCCTCAACATCTATAGACCACCGATTCTATTCCCTTGTTATCCCCGCGCATTGACTATACTTTTTATTACCTGAAAGGAATTGTAAAGCAAAAGGGTGAGCACAACTAGCTCAGTAAAGAATATCATGACTAAAGATAAATAAATTATCAATAGCCTTCAACAGTAATAAATCAGAGATTCAGAACATATGGTAGATGATAAAACTTTTCAACCATAGTTGCAGCGGAACGAGCAATCCATTAGAAGAGTCAAATAGACCATAAAATCTATTTATCTTCTCCATTTTAAAAGTCCACCAATAATGTTTTATCCCTGTAATATCAATCAACAATTCCTGTCCACAATCACGTGTATAACTCATAATCGTAATTGTTGTTCTAAATTCTTTTCCTCATCCAGGACAAAGATAGTTTTCATCACCTGAAACATCAAAGATCATGGTTATACCAAATCACAGTTCATGTTCATAATCATACTAATAAATTCATCTTTGCACTACGGGCCAAAGATATTCATCAATGCACCATCTTTGCACTACATGCCAAAATATTCATCGAAATCATTCATCTTTTGCACTACGGCCAAAGATATTCATCAATAATTCATCTTTGCACTCTGAAGCTAAAGATATTCAACAACAGTCATCTTTGCATTACGAGCAAAAGATATTCATCAATAATTCATCTTTGCACTACTGAAGCTAAGATATTCATCAACAAGTCATCTTTGTACTACGAGCCAAAGATATTCATATATCAAAGAAATACATAATCATTTCGAAGTTATATAACAATAATTATAACCATGTTGATCAATTCACCTTTGCACTTAAGCTAAAATATTCAATTGTAAATTCAATGGTCATGATCATACCGATCAACAATTCAACTTCAGACCATCTTGGCCAAAGAGAACCTATAGTCGCGATCATACCAATAATTTACCCATCTTTACACTCAAGTCAAAGAGAAATATCATCATTAGGGTTATAAGAATGTTATATAAAATAATATAATCAAAACATGGTTTTAATTTCAAGAGTAAGATTCATAAATCAACGATAATTTGGTCGAGAAGAAACCAATTTGTCGTGAATAAGACCCAAAGATTCGTACATAGTACCGTATACGTGCATAGTAACCTCGACACGAAAAGATAAAGTTTCATAATAAAATTCATATCCATATTTATAACACCTTAATCCAAATGTTATAAATCACTTAGAAATCTCATAATCTAATATTATTAATATTACAATAATATTTTAATCATTTCTTAAACTTATAAATAATTTAATCCAATTATTTACACTTTAATAATTAATGCATTTAATCATCTAAAAATGCCAAACTCATAAGATTTCATCATCATTAACCAAAACCCTCATAAAAAATTTGCATATACCTCATATATGATTCTCAAGCCAATAAATCATATTTTCCAATTTTCTTACTTCACATAACATATTTAATTCATTTACTCATAACTAGAACATTTTTATGAAAATACCAAATCAGTTCCAAAAATATTTATTTTCTGGGATTTAGAAGAATATAGTTCCATATTGAATATATATTTTCTCGAAATTTTAAAATTCATTTACTATTTTCCATATGGCCAAAACTACCGAATATTTAGACATTTATCATAAATTGTAATTTTGTCCAAAAATTCCGAAATTAATATGGTATACTGATATTATATAGATGTACTCCCAATAAAAATTTCATCAATTTTAGAGTTAACCACAAGGAGTTATATGCGGTTACTTTTAAAATAGTCTTTTCTCATAAAATCCATAACTCCTAATCTATACATCCAAAAATCGTCATTTTTGGACACAATATACAAAACTCATCAAAATATCATTTCAAATTTTTCCAGAATTTTTGAATTTCTGAAAAAAATACAAAACTTAACATAATCACCCTTAAAAATCCCTTACTATCCCTTACCTCAAAAGAGCAGTACTTCTGACTGGAATAATGCTGAACGAACTTGCACCGTATAGAAACACTAAAGATATCAAAATACTCACAAGAATACACTCGATAATAATATAGAGAAAAGAGAGAAAACTTGAGTTTTCGGTGTGATTTTCAATTCTAACCTAAGCACCCTATTTATAGGAAAATGCTTAGAACACCAAAGCAGAAAATTTAATAAAAATATTAATATATATATAATTGTCAAGCCCACTTTTACCAACTGATTTCAGATCATTAAAAACACATGTGAGCCACTCAATTTCAACAAAAAAAACGTTTTTCTTATAAAAAACATTTTAAACTCCAAAAATCAATTATTTCGGTACTCCAAAACTTCAATAATTCATAATAAATAGCCCTTTTATCAGAAAAATTCAAAATTCGCGACTTTCCATAGGAAATTCCATTATCTACAACTTTACAGAAGAAAGTTTTTCCAAATTCCAAACAAAAATGGACCGAAATCCATAAACGGACGATTTTACAGGCTATAATAAATTTTAAGTCAAGAAATAGGTCTACCGACACACAAAACCTGTTTTTAATATTTATTGCAACAAAAATACTCTTTTTTCTCGTATACTCATATATCCCACATTTATTGTAAAAATATCACCATTATTATATTATTAAAATATAATAATATATTTAAATGAATTATTTTATCAGAAAAAGATAAAATATCAATTTTCAACAATTGTCACTTTAAAATTTTTTTCCATCTATATCCACATAAAATCAATATTTTCCTCATCATATAAATCAATAATTAATTATTCACAAATAATATTACAGAATCATAAGTCTTGGCAACCAGTAGCTCCTGTGAGAAAGAGGGGGCTTTCCAATAAGGATTTCTCTTCTTGGTAGCGCAATTAGATGACCAAACCTCTCCTCGATGAGAACTTTCTAGACATTGCTAATAATGCTATCTAATAATATTATCCAAATAATATGAATTATTGATCCGATAATGGAAAAATATCGTACGTGACAATTATTGAAACAACAATAATATAAAATATCAACGTAGCAATTATTGAATCAATAAAATAAAATATTGAACAAATAATTATCGTAACAATTATTGAGTAATGCCTTCTTACGAATAATTTTTATCATGCTTC
The DNA here is from genome assembly GCA_020205605.1 of Panax ginseng. Lineage (NCBI taxonomy): Eukaryota > Viridiplantae > Streptophyta > Magnoliopsida > Apiales > Araliaceae > Panax > Panax ginseng. Next base: position 125,255,546 of record CM035131.1, on the reverse strand, counting down.
ATGAATAGTACTCGTGAACAGTAACTCATGAATAGTAACTCGTGAATAGTAACTCATGAATAGTAACTCGTGAATAGTAACTCATGAATAGTAACTCATGAATAGTAATTATAAGAAAAATTAAATACTTTTATTTCATAAAATTCGGGGTCTTACAATCTCCCCTCCTTATGAAATTTCGTCCCCGAAATTTACGTACCTGGTATTTCAAAGAGTTGAGAATACCTTGCTTTCATTTCAGATTCCATCTTCCTGTCATTATGATTTCTACATTGCTCATCTCCTGTAATTCAGATATCATTCTAGAATACAGCTTCAAAACAAGGGTTAATTAAACAAATTAACTTGTCACATAATATCCCTATATTATGACCGACCAACAAAGAAGCTTAGGTAAAACACACTAGCAAAGGGTTTACTCATCTCTCCCCTCCTAGTTCTATTCCCCGATCTCCGCCAGAGATCATATCCCTAAGCTCTGATACCAAATATAACGCCCCCAAAATAGGTCCATTCCATCCAACCCATTTTGAGTCGTCAAATACATGGTACAGAAAACAACTACAACTTTATTACAACAATTATCGTGCAAAATACAACAACACATATACTGTGAGTTTGGATACAAATATATATCAACTGTGACTCATGTCCCAACCGTGGACATCACCTTATAATGACACCTTACATAAAGGTATAGTCGAAAACTGTTTTAGAAATTAGAATCTTTGGGAAGTGCTCAAGGAAACCTTCGTACATGGGAGGCCATGCGTCTAGGTTATTATAGATATCATATGGTCACGAAATTATCCTTGGTTGATCTAATAGACCCCAAAAAGAAAACGAGAAGATTACTATCATATTCTTCCCAATGACGCGAGTCTTCTCTCGACATATCATTATCTCTCTTGTCTCTAATCGGGAATTATACTCCAAACAAACACCAAGATTATATAGGTAGTGCTTGTAAATATACTCAAAGAAGTGGATGAGCACAAATCTCGTCTTATGATGACACGAGGTTGTATGTCATTAGACATCTTGTATGATAGTGGCAAAACATCCTTCCAAGTTAAATTCACCTCACCTCAACATCTATAGACCCAGATTCTATTCCTTCATATCCCCCCTCCACCCAACTATACTTTTATTACCCGAAAGAAATTGTAAAGCAAAGGGTGAGCACAACTAGCTCAAGAAAGAATATCATGACTAAAGATAAATAAATTATCAATAGCCTTCAACAAAGAATAAATCGAGATTAGAACATATGGTAGATGATAAAACTTTTCAACCATAGTCATAATTGAACGAAGCAATCCATTAGAAGAGTCAAATAGACCATAAAATCTATTATCTTCTCCATTTTAAAAGTCCACCAATAATGTTTTATCCCGTAATATCAATCAACAATTTCGCCCACAATCACGTGTATAACTCATAATCGTAATTGTTGTTCTAAATTCTTTTCCTCATCCAGACAAAGATAGTTTTCATCACCGAAACATCAAAGATCATGGTTATACCAAATCACGTTCATGTTCATAATCATACTAATAAATTCATCTTTGCATTACGGCCAAAGATATTCATCAATGACCATCATCTGCACTACATGCCAAAAATATTCATCGAAATCATTCATCTTTGCACTACGGGACAAAGATATTCATCAATAATTCATCTTTGCACTCACAAAGCTAAAGATATTCAACAACAGTCATCTTTGCATTACGAGCAAAAAGATATTCATCAATAATTCATCTTTACACTACAAAAAGCTAAGATATTCATCAACAAGTCATCTTTGTACTACGAGCCAAAGATATTCATATATCAAAGAAATACATAATCATTTCGGAAGTTATATAACAATAATTATAACCATGTTGATCAATTCACCTTTGCACTTAAGCTAAAATATTCAATTGTAAATTCAATGGTCATGATCATACAACCAACAATTCAACTTTTTTGCACCATCGCCAAAAGAGAACCTATAGTCACGATCATACCAATAATTTACCCATCTTTACACTCAAGTCAAAGAGAAATATCATCATTAGGGTTATAAGAATGTTATATAAAATAATATAATCAAAACATGGTTTTAATTTCAAGAGTAAGATTCATAAATCAACGATAATTTGGTCGGAGAAGAAACCAATTTGTCGTGAATAAGACTCGTATTAAATACATAGTATCGTATATAATGCGCATAGAATCCCATATACCTAAAAAGATAAAGTTTCATAATAAAATTCATATCCATATTTATAACACCTTAATCCAAATGTTATAAATCACTTAGAAATCTCATAATCTAATATTATTAATATTACAATAATATTTTAATCATTTCTTAAACTTATAAATAATTTAATCCAATTATTTACACTTTAATAATTAATGCATTTAATCATCTAAAATGCCAAACTCATAAGATTTCATCATCATTAACCAAAACCCTCATAAAAATTTGCATATACCTCATATATGATTCTCAAGCCAATAAATCATATTTTCCAATTTTCTTACTTCACATAACATATTTAATTCATTTACTCATAACTAGAACATTTTATGAAAATACCAAATCAGTTCCAAAATATTTATTTTCTGGGATTTAGAAGAATATAGTTCCATATTGAATATATATTTTTCTAGAATTTTTAAAATTCATTTACTATTTTCCATATGGCCAAAACTACCGAATATTTAGACATTTATCATAAATTGTAATTTTGTCCAAAAATTCGAAATTAATATGGTATATTGATATTATATAGATGTACTCCCAATAAAAATTTCATCAATTTTAGAGTTAACCACAAGGAGTTATGTTTGTTACTTTTAAAATAGTCTTTTCTCATAAAATCCATAACTCCTAATCTATACATCCAAAAATCGTCATTTTGGACACAATCTACAAAAACTCATCAAAATATCATTTCAAATTTTTCCAAAATTTTTGAATTTCCGAAAAAATACAAAACTTAACATAATCACCCTTAAAAATCCCTTACTATCCCTTACCTCCTCAAAAAAAGATTTTCGATGGAATAACTTATTTGAACGAACTTGCACCGTATAGAAACACTAAAGATATCAAAATACTCACAAGAATACACTCGATAATATAGAGAGAGAAATAGAGAGAAAACTTCAGTTTCTGGTGTGATTTTCAATTCTAACCTAAGCACCCTATTTATAGGAAAATGCTTAGAACACCAAAGCAGAAAATTTAATAAAAATATTAATATATATATAATTGTCAAGCCCACTTTTACCAACTGATTTCAGATCATTAAAAACACATGTGAGCCACTCAATTTCAACAAAAAAACGTTTTTCTTATAAAAAACATTTTAAACTCCAAAAATCAATTATTTCGGTACTCCAAAACTTCAATAATTCATAATAAATAGCCCTTTTATCAGAAAAATTCAAAATTCGCGACTTTCCATAGGAAATTCCATTATCTACAACTTTACAGAAGAAAGTTTTTCAAATTCCAAACAAAATGGACCGAAATCCATAAAGCAGACGATTTTCTACAGCTATAATAAATTTTCAGTCAAGAAATAGGTCTACCACACACAAAACCTGGTTTTTAATATTTATTGCAACAAAAATACTCTTTTTTCTCGTATACTCATATATCCCACATTCATTGTAAAAATATCACCATTATTATATTATTAAAATATAATAATATATTTAAATGAATTATTTTATCAGAAAAAGATAAAATATCAATTTTCAACAATTGTCACTTTAAAATTTTTTTCCATCTATATCCACATAAAATCAATATTTTCCTCATCATATAAATTAATAATTAATTATTCACAAATAATATTACAGAATCATAAGATCGGGCAACCGTGCCGCTTCCCAGAAAGAGGGGCTTTCAATAAGGATTTCTCCTCATCTACAAGCGCAATTAGATGACCAAACCTCTCCTCGATGTAACTTTCTAGACATTGCCAATAATGCTATCTAATAATATTATCCAAATAATATGAATTATTGATCAGATAATGGAAAAAAATATCTTGGTACGTGACAATTATTGAAACAACAATAATATAAAATATCAACGTAGCAATTATTGAATCAATAAAATAAAATATTGAGCAATAAATCTTTGTAACAATTATTGAGTAATGCCTTCTTGAATAATTTTTTATCATGCTTCAGAATAATAAGAATTCGTGAATAAGAACTCATTGAAATAGAATCGTGAATAGTAACTCATGAATAGTAACTCGTGAATAGTAACTCATGAATAGTAACTCATGAATAGTAATTATAAGAAAAATTAAATACTTTTATTTCATAAAATTCGGGGTCTTACAGTTGGTGTATAAATGAGCAAGTTAGTAACCTTTCTCTCTCTTTGATCTTATATAATATGGTGTAATGCTCATGGTTGATCATGTTTATCAGATTTTTATTGATTAAAGGCTATTACTAGACCACATGGCTAGCTAGAGTTGGTCACCAACTAAAGCTATGACATGTTTTACAAGTTATCTATTAAATAATTTTAGAATGACAATTTGGTCATTTGGTACTTACTTTTAGTGGCAAAGTTGTCAATTCATTTCTAATCTTTAGGGTTGGACCCTTAGGGTTTAACCCTAAGGTTTCTTAAACTCATTATCTAGGTTTGTGTAATAAGGAAAAAATAAGAATCTTACTTTCTAAAAAGGTGAATTAGGGTTCCTTAATTAAATTAAGTTTCCTAATCACATAGGACTTATAAATTAGGCTTTATAATGTACTAATCACTATAAGCTTGCTATATTAATAATTAGGGTATACAACTTAGCAATTAGGGTTTTGATTAAGTAATTAGGGTTCCTAGATATTAATTAGCGTTTACCCAATTAACATTAAACATGATAATGGTCATTAATTACATAACACATAACTTAACACACCTTATAGTCATAGTTGATCTGCATCATATAGTTTATCAAGAATGCTTGGATTTTGTCTGCTGTTTTACTATAACTTTCCACATATTAATATTACACACATATCGGGCATGTTTATATTATCGAAATATAATTAATATTATATTATATTCTCATTCCTTATTCAAAATATATGTAGGGTTTTGAATTCATATTTGACATAACTTCATAGATATCATTATTAATTAAGTCAAAATAAGTAACTTAATTAAAATAATAAATACATATCATAATATCATATCATATATACAATAATCATATTTTCATGAAAAATAAATAATAAATATTTTAATTACAACAAATTATTATTATAAGAATATAATGTATAATGATCAATAGTTCTAAAAAAGAAATTTGTTATATCTAATAAATAATTTTATTTATCAGATATATACATATACTTTACTTTGCACATATTCCCACCCTTATCTATATATAAAAAAAATTATTCGCAACATTTCTTATTGAAAATATTGTGTTATTACATCCACCCTCCCTTATAAGGGTTCCATCCCCGGATTTATCGCTTTAACACCTATAGACACTAGAGGCGAATAGCATACACAGTCATTTCAAGTAGATCTCGATCAGATTTGATCGAACTAATCTTTAACTACACAACATAAAGCTTATCTATCTAATTATACGGAACTTTGATTTCTAACAGAACCTAAATTTCTCCTTCAAAATTTCTTTATAACATAATTTACATATATTTAAGAAAAATCATATATATGAAAATACAATTCATACGAATAATACCTGAAGTTCCATCCCCGGCTGCTACAGTATCTTGAACCATCATGTTGAAGACTCTTGTGGTTGATTTCGTCGATGTTGGTTCCGTTATCGCCATTGTTCCACTGCCTTTTCCCGCATTCACGCTTCCTATATCCATTCTCCTTTTTGGATAGTCCTTCACCTTATGCTCCCTGGATCCACACAGAAAACACCCATTGCTCATCCTAGGATTGGGGCAGTTAGGAGAGATATGTCCCTCCTGCCCACACATGTAGCACACAAATTTGCCTTTAAGACACTCACCTGAATGACTCTTCCCACAATTCTTACACTGCACAACCTGCTTTTTCACACCTTCCTGCTTGACTTGGACACTCCCAACATCGTTCCACTTTCTTTTCTCGCACCTACTTCCACTACCTACTTCTACCTTCCCAGCTCCCTCACCCTTATTCTTTCTCTCCTTATTGTAGAGAGTCATGGCCTCACTTCCCCCTTCAGCTATGATAGCCTTTTCTAAGAGTGCGACAAATGTATTGATCTGCAACACCGCCACCTTATTGTAGGGCTAGGGTTTTAGGCCTAGCTCAAACCTCCTTGCCTTTCTAGCCTCCGTATCCACTTGGTGCGGAGCGAACCTAGCTAATTCATTGAACTTTGTGGCATACTCCGCAACTATCAAGTTCTCCTTCTTTAATTCTAAAATTTCACCTCCATCCTAGCCTGCACACTAGCCGAGAAATAATTCTCGAAGAATAGCGTCTTAAACCTAGTCCATGTTATCACTCCTTCTCCTGCCCTAGCTTGATTTTCCTCCCACTAGAAATTCGCCTCTCCTTTCATCATATAGGTGGCAAAAGCTGTCTTTTGCCCCTCATCTACCCTAGCGACTACAAATGCCTTTTCTATTTCCTTAACCCAAGTTTGGGCTTCTATCGCGTCAGTGGTACCTCTAAATTTGGGCGGTCCTACGGCCTTAAAATCCTTGAAGTTCGCAAATCGGTTGTCTGTCTGATTTCGCACGGCCGACATTCCATTCCGCATGGCTTGAGCTACCATGTTCGTGAAATTCTGCATCAGGTCTGGTTGTTGTCCTCCAGCATTGTTGATAGATTCTTCTGCCCTTTGGTTTCGAGTTTGACGTCTTGACGGCATTTTCTGGTTAAATAAAACAAAATCTATATTTTATTATCTTACATTCTAAGCCTTATCGTATAAGTTTAATATTTCAAACTTATTCCATTAATCAAACATAGATTCATATTCATTCAACTAACTCATATTACATAGCATAACACATACTGCTTTAAACATCTGATATCCCTTTATGACCACAAAAGTTGGGAATTGCTACCACAACTTATTCAAAAGTGAAAATATTACACCGACATACTTATCATATAACATACATATTTGAACAGTAATTATACTACTTATTCACTATGTCTTTTCCTGATCCTGGACAATTTTTCGCTCGATGACCTTCCAATCCACAAACAAAACATGCACCTAGCTTAAAGTCGGGACAATGATGAGAGATATGTCCCTTGTTGGTTGATTTCACAATCAAACCAAACGTGCAAGTATACACGGTCAACAAGTAATAGAGTGATAAGATAAAGTGTCGATCCCACAGAGAATTCTAATTAATAAATTCCAACTACTAGCACTATATCAATTCAATTTTATTTAAACAACCAATAATTGTGATTTTTCGGATTAAGAAAAATTAAATTAAACAATTGGAAGAGATTAGTCTAAAAGAAAGCAAATAAATAAAACTAAGATTTGATTAAATTCAGATAAATAAGGACTAAGATTCCAATATCCCCAATTATGAACTATAAATCAATTATCCCAATGATCCCAATTATTATGTCTACTGAATTGTTAACAAGAATTCTCAAATGCCAAAAGTCCTTTTCCAAGTGATCAATTGCCTTCTATTTAATCCAGATTAATCTTGCTATATTCCTATTCAAAACAATTGAATTAAACTCTTTTCAATCCCAATTCCATATGTGTTACATGCGGTGAACACATATTTCCATTCAATTCACAAACCTAATTATTCACTTTGCAAATAACTAAGTCACATGTCATCATGCCCAGTTCTAACCCTAGAATTCCTCCTTCAATTCCTTCTAGAGTAACAAGGTAATTATTGGCCAGATAATTAATCAATAAACGCAAGGCAAGATGAACAATTCACTTCAACATAAATAATTGGAAGAAATTGAATAACTAATTTAAAGCCATAAAAGGTTCAATTGAAATCCTAATTAAAGAAATTAGTTCATAACGGAAATTAAAACCAACAATCTTTGGAAAATAATCCTTAAAGAATTACACCAATCTAAAGAATGAAGAAGAAGAAAAACTCTAAGTAAAATCTTCAAATTCTCCTATTGACTCCTTGATCAACCTCTAATTCTATAGATTCGTCCCCTACTTCAATGGAAATAACCATTATATACTTCACTTGTCCAACCACAATCCATTTCCAACTCAAATTGCCAAATAACCACCACTTTAATGAAAGTCATTTGCACTTTCGCACGGTCCACGCATCTCTCGGGTCAAACAATATTCCAAATAGCCGCTATTTTGAAATGAACTAAGTGTAGCACCCCGGCACTGGGGTCCAGAACTTCCACAACAAGCCTTTGTTTAGCCTAAAATGCCCCTGTTGATCCTACAGCTCCCACATCTGCGAAACAACACCTAAACACAGTAAATAATTCTAATATGACCTGAGAATGCATAAATTTAAGCTCAAATATATCCAATTCATGGGTATATCACCCAATCATCAAATACCCCCAAACTTAAATCGTTACGTGTCCTCAAGCAACATAACACCAGACACAAAAACAACTAAACAACCATGCAAATGCAAACTATCTAAATGATCGTAGCTCCAGCAATTGAATAACACACCTTATATCCATAGGCCTCAGAAAAATCACAAAAACATGCTAATATATCATGTAAAAGAAGATTAATAATATCCCAACAATCAATGAATCTAAATCTGTTATTACTAATATTGTGAGTGTGTGTTCAACAACCATGCTAAACAATGAAAAGAAAAATATGAAAGATAACAAATTTCTTAATAGGCATCATACAGTGCAAAATCGAAAACTCATCAAATAAACTTGATTCGGCTGAAATCAAAAACTACCAAAGTTCAAGGGTCAAAATGGAATACTTATGCCTTTTTTTTATAACGGGGGCTTCTTGCACTTTTCCCGCTTTATTATATTTTTTTCTTTTTTTTCTCATGACTATGCATTGTCTTATTCCCTTAGGCTTTTTAGTGTTACCTTAACGAGCTTTCGACCAACGACTCCCAAGCCATTAAGACCTTAGGGCGATAGGTGTAGAGACAATCCCTTCGGGCTTACTTACTCAAGTAACAAAGGCTACAAAACTAGAGAAGCATGCCACGGTTTTTATTTTTTATTTTTTTTCATTTTTTTTTATTAAATTTGTTTTTTAAAGCTTATATACTCCAAATATTTTTCCCCAAAACTTGAGTTTATGTCTAAATTTAGTCTTCACTAGCTATTCAAATTGTTCCTTCTTTTCACTAGCATTCATCCTTTAGAACTCTATTATCTATCCATTTAAACTATCATAGCCAATATAGTCATTTTTCAAAACGTGCTATCCTTATAATATTAGTGTCAAACAGATGCAGATTTAAATCATGTCACGAAAAACATATCACTATCTTAACAATCCTTACTAGACTTGTTCATGCAATTTTAATTTCATCATTGGCCCCAAACATACGTACTATCAACAGCTGGAATTAACATGTAATCCTAAAATGCAACACTTAATCACAATAAAGATCCAAATTAAAACCATTAACAATCTAATAATTCAAAATAAAAATTAACTACCCCCAAACTTAACAGAGCAATGTCCTCATGCGAAAGATAAAACAATATAAAACAGAGGACTTCCCTGATGAGCTTATTCCTCGGGTGGAGCATCCTCATCCTCGCTCATCTCTTGATTAGAAGGGGGAAACACAGGCAGAACGAGAGCAGCAGGGAAGTGGCTAAGAGTAACGCCCGGGTACAGTTGGGCATACATGGCATTCTGAGTAGTAAATTGGTCGACCATATATTTGTAGATGACATCTTGACGTTCTAAAAGACGGACATTCTGAGATTCAATATTGTAAAACCATCCGTCTATTTTGCGCTGGACCGCTTCAGGAACCATACCATGGTGAGCTATGGAGGAAGGGCCATAAGTAGGTAGAGCTTGAGGTGGTGGAGCTTGAGAAGCTTCAACTTGGGGAATTATGAAACCCAATCCCCTAGGGTGGTTTGCCCCACCTGTCCACACTTTATACCTACTTATCAACTTATGGTCCAAAACTGGCATAGGCGTTTGAATCATCTCGTCTGATTTCCATTTCACCCAAAACTTAGCACATAGAACACAAATTAACGATGGATGGGGTAAACCTCTTGTGGTCCCTCCTCGTGACGCTCTGAGAATAGACTGCTGGATAAGGTGGCCAACATCAATTTTTAGGCCTTGAATAATTGAATATAGCAAAACAGCCCTCTTTTTGGTGACATGGCTCACATGTGTGCATGACATGAGTATAGCGCAAATGAAGGCATACCATGCCTTTCCATATAGACTGAGGTTAGAGAGTGGAAAGGTCATGCTGCCACATTCATACAATGTCCATGTTGTGCACGGTTGACAAAGCTCGCGAATTATCTTCTCATAGTCCAGCCCATCACTCACAAGACTTGCATACTCGTTGTTCAGTCCCTCTAATGGCAGTTGATAGCACCCGTTTATGTCCTCGGCGCCAATTTCAACAGTTTTATCCCTCACAAACACCCCATAGTGGAAGTGCTCGGGCACGTTGGCATAGAACTCCTTGACAACTGCAATCACGGCTGGATCAGGCTGGGCGGTGAGTGTGAACCAATTCCTCTCGGCTATCATAACCGCCAAGTCCCCATCCTTTGATTGATTGGGTCTAAAACCGCATTCTGGGACTAGTGAGCGTGTAGCCATGCGGTTATAGCGTTCTTGAGCCGCGACACTAACAAAGCGTCGGCTGTCGAATTTTGGAGGTGGAGTTGAAGCGGTCCCTGAACCTTCGCCGCGTTGTCTCTTGGATGCCATTATAAAATTTTGCAAAAATTTGCGTCAATAAGTATTAGAATTGGGCATAAATCGAAGAGGAACATATGTACAAATATCACATACCCCCAAACTTCCACATAGGTGCACTGTGAGTACATGGTTGGTGTTAATAGGAGACATATATTCGCAGGGAAGTTGTATCAAGTAGCCATATTGCAGAGCATAATTGGTCAAATAAATTCATGATATGCCCAAAAACAAAGAATTTGACTTGTAATAATTATATGGGAATCGAAGGCATACAATCATGACATGAATAACGCAACACATTGATACCTTAGACTCGGAGGAGCATGTAAATTACTAAACAGAGATCGCCCCAGGAGTAGAGAAAGAGATATACATGCCTTAAGAAGGGAAATATAAATTAAAGTTCATTGAGGCAATACGCCGAACACCTTGTAGGCGTGGTGTAAATCTCTATATATTCACACATAGGGGTAAATCATATACGCACTCAAAATATAGAAACCATAATAACATCCGTAATTCACTTTAGCAGACAATAGACTCAATGGTCATCTCATAGTATGCATGCTCCATAGGATGAAAACAGAGTAGGGGCAATATATGCAATTTGGTTCTCCCATATCAAACTTTCAAGGCATACAAACCTTGAATCAAGAATTTTGTATAAACTGTGCAAGGAGATTGTGAGTACCACATACCTTTCACCGTGAAGTAAGTCTAAATGCAAGGAGAATAAGAGATGTGAAAGTAAATGGTATGTCCAGAATTTAACGTGCCAAAGTAGTGTGGAGAAGGTAGAAGTGGAATATAAGTTGGTTTTATTGGAGATGGGAAGTTCAAGCATTAAAAACCGTTCAAATACTGCTCCCAGCGCTGGGGCGCTGGAGTATAGTGATTCTAGAGAGTCGGGGCTCTTAGCATCAGTATCTGGTAATGAGGCTCGCTCAATCAGGGCGCCAGAAGCGAAGTATTTCAGAGGCCTTGCGCTGGGCTCTGAAGGTGATCCATTGGTCTAGCGCCGGACGCCGCAGTAATGTGTTTTGAAATATTTGCTGGCGCTGGAGTGTATTGTAGACACTGCTACTCAGCGCCGGGGCCCTACTTTCTTTGTGGTGTGGAGCGCCGGGGTGCTATGGTTCCTTGTCAAGTAACATTGAGTCCTATTAAGTCCGTGTCTTGCCATTTTGTGCAACTGTTGCTCTTGCATGACCTTTATGCACTAGTAGGCACTGAAAAATTAAGAAGAGTATGAGGAATATTAGTGTAGTGTAGTATACTATGGAATATGAGTACTGCAATTGTTAAACAGAAAAATAATTGAAATGAACAAAATAAAATAAAAGAAATGGGGTTGCCTCCCCATAGTGCTTGGTTTCAAGTCGTCAGCCCGACTTTTCTGTGTTGTTCAAGTGGTCATCGAATCAGAGAGGTACATGATCATGGTTTGACGTTCAATGGGTCCACTCTAGTAATGTTTAAGTCGTTGACCATTCACTTTAAATTTGTGTTTTGAATTCGGTTCCTCGACTTCAATGTTTCTGTGTGGTGTGACAGATACAACCTTGAAAGGTCCTGACCAATGAGATTTCAGTTTCCCAGGAAATAAACGCAATCTTGAGTTGAAAAGAAATACTTGTTGGCCCAGTTCAAATTCATTTGGGGATGATACGCGGCAGCAATTTTATGACGAACCCCATAGTTTATAAGCAATTTAGTGAATTTCTTATTACAGAAATGAGTTCCCTCATCACTTATTATCACCCTTGGCGTCCCAAATCGTGTGAAGATGTTTTTCTTTAAGAATTGAAGGACAACGTTGGCATCATTCATGGGTAAAGCTACGGCCTCTACCCATCTGGAAACATAATCGACCGCCAACAGAATGTATTAATTATTAAAGAAAGATGAGAAAGGTCCTATAAAGTCGATTCCCCACACATCGAATAGTTCAACCTCCAAAATTGTGTTGAGTGGCATTTCATTGCGCTTGGAGATATATTACCTACGCGTTGGCACCGATCACACTTCAGCACATAGAGATACGCATCCTTGAATAGCGAAGGCCTGAAAAATCCTGATTGTAACACCTTGACTGTTGTTCGATCACCGGAATAATGGCCTCCATAATCTGATGAGTGGCAATGATCCAGTATGATGTCCATCTCTTCATGTGGCACACAATGTCTAATCATTTGATCCACGCAGGCCTTAAACAGAAATGGTTCATCCCAATAATACTGCTTAACATCGTGGAGGAATTTCTTTCGTTGTTGTGAGTTCAAATCTGGTGGTAATACCTTAGCAACCACGTAATTCACGTAATCTGCGTACCATGGTAATATTGGGGTTACTCAGAGAAGTTGTTCATCCAGAAATTTCTCAATAATCATGACGTTGTCTTTCTTCTGTACCTCCGCGTTTTCCAACGGAGAAAGATGATCCGCCACCTGATTTTCGGTACCTTTTCTATCCCGGATTTCCAAATCAAATTCTTGTAATAACAGTACCCACCGTATTAACCACGGTTTGGAATCCTTCTTCTCAATCAGATATTTAATGGCAGAATGATCAGTATAAACGATTACCTCGGTCCCAATGAGATATGCTCTGAATTTGTCGAAGGCAAACACAACTGCAAGTAATTCTTTTTTGGTGGTTATGTAGTTTAATTGGGCATCCGTCAACGTCTTGCTGGAATAGTAGATTGTGTGAAAAATCTTATCGTGACGTTGTCCTAATACTGCTCCAACTACGTAGTCACTGGCGTCACACATCAATTCGAATGGTACAGACCAATCGGGTGCCACAATAATTGGAGCAGATACCAACTTCTTCTTTAATACCTCAAATGCCTCAATACATGCCGGATCCATCTTGAAAGGTACGTCTTTCTCCACTAGGGAGCATAAGGGTTTCAAAATTTTCTAAAAGTCTTTAATGAAGCATCTGTAGAAACCCGCATGTCCCAAAAAACTCCGTATTCCTTTCACCGATGATGTAGGAGGTAGTTTCTCAATCGTCTCAATCTTCGCTTTTTCCACCTCTAACCCTGCTATCGAAACTTTATGCCCCAAAATAATCCCTTCTTTCACCATAAAGTGACATTTTTCTCAGTTAAGGACCAGATTAGTCTCCACGCACCGCTTCAACACTAAAATTAGATTTTTCAAACATAAATCAAATCTATCACCGAACACGAAAAAGTCATCCATAAATACCTCCAAATTCTGTTCGACCATATCGGATAAGATCGCCATCATGCACCGTTGAAAGGTTGCTGATGCATTACATAACCCAAAAGACATACGCCGGAATGTAAACGTACCGTAGGGGCATGTGAATGTAGTTTTCTCTTGATCCTCCGGTGCTATGGCAATTTGATTATACCCAAAATATCCATCCAAGAGACAGTAAAACTGATGTCCCACTAGCCTATCCAACATTTGATCAATGAACGACAAGGGGAAGTGATCCTTGCTAGTGGCTTTATTTAGCTTGCGGTAGTCCATACACACTCTCCATCCTCAGAATCGCTTCTAGTAGGGATGAGCTCATTAGTTTCATTCTTCACCATCGTCATACCCCCTTTCTTTGGTACGACTGCATGTGACTCACCCATGAATCGCGCCCGAGATTGGGTAAATAATTCCCAGATCCAACCATTTTATGATCTCCTTTTTCACCACATCCTTCATAATGGGATTTAGCCTTCTTTGCATCTCAATGGTTGGTTTTGCCCCCTCTTCCATTAAAATCTTATGCATACAATATGATGGACTAATTCCCCTAATATCTGCTATAGTCCACCTAATTGTTGTTTTGAACTCCCGCAGGACCCGTAGCAGTTTCTCCTTTTGCGTGTCAGTTAACTCCGTCGAAACAATAACTGGTAGGGTAACATCTTTTCCCAAGTAGGCATACTGCAGATGGGATGGTAGCGGTTTTAGTTCCAACATCGGTGGCTTTTCTATCGAGGGTTTGAACTTTTTACCTTCCGTTTCGGGCCTATCAAGGGCGTTGAATGATTGATTGCTTTTCCAGAAGACAGATGATGTATCTAACCATTTGGCATACTCAATATCCTCTTCAATGCTGCAGTCGTCTATCCCGAGCAAAATGGATTCAAGCGAGTCCTCTGAATAATTTCCATTGAACTTGTGATTAACCAATTCCTCCATTATATCCAACCGCATGAACTTACCTTTTTCTTTCGGATAAGACATTGACTTGAATACATTAAAGGTGACCTGTTGATCTTCAACTCGCATTGTCAATTTTCCTTTTTGCACATCAATCATAGTTCTTCCCGTTGCTAAGAATGGTCGCCCGAGAATAATTGGGATTTCGCTATCTACTTCATAGTCCAAGATAAAGAAATCCGCGGGGAAGATGAATTTATTCACTTTAACTAAAACATCCTCAACAATACCTCGTGGATATGTAACCAATCGATCCGTTAACTGCAAACTGATATTTGTCGGTCGTGGAGCCTGAAGTCCAAACTGACTGTAGACGGATAATGTCATCAAATTTATACTGGCCCCCAAATCACACAATGCTCGTCCCGAAAAACTGATTTCCAATTTCACATGGTATATTAAAACTACCTGGATCCTTAAGCTTCGGTGGTAACTTATTTTGAATGATCGCGCTGCATTCTTCGATCAATGCCACTGTCTCGAACTCACCCAATTTCCTCTTTCTTGACAAAACCTCGTTCATAAACTTGGCGTAACTCGGCATTTGTTCCAAGGCTTCGATAAAGGGAATGTTGATATGCAGTTTTTTGAAAATATCCAAGAATCGTGAAAGCTGCTTATCCAACTTGGATTTCTGAAACCTCTCCGGATACGGTATGGGAGGCATTGTGATGGTTGGTTCCGGTTCTTTCTGCTCTAAAGTCTTATCTTGACATTTTTCGGTGTCCACCACTTCCTCTGTTTCACTTGTTGTGTTGTCCCTCTTTTCCCTATCCTTGTCTGTCTCTTGCAAATCCTTTCCACTTCGTAGAGTTACGGCCTTACAATGCTCATCTCTGCCCGAATTTTTCTCTGTGTCACTCGAAAGTGTTCCAAGTGGTCGGTTATTCAGTTCATGTGCTATCCGCCCCACTTGATTTTCCAGATTCTTTATCGACGCACCTTGGCTTTTCATATTCAGCTCTAGTTGATTCAATACTTTGTCTTGTTCCTCGTTTTTTTAGAAGCTCTAATAAATTTATCCAAGGCTTCTTCCCAACTTGATTTCCTCTCTGGTTGTTGTTGAGTCTAATTTTGAAATCCGGATGTGTTTTGCTGTCTAGGCGCTTTAGCTTGAGCTTGATTATTACTCCACAAAAATCCTGAATGATTTCTTTAACCCAGATTATATGCGTTTTGATTCAGATAAGGTTGAGTAGATCGATTATAACTCCCTACAAACTGTGCTGATTCAGAATTTATGGCACATTGATCCGTAGCATGACCCCCAACACATAATTCACAAACCATTGCTACCTGCTGTGTGGATGGTGGACGCCATGTTTCCATTTGCTTAGCTATGGCGGTCACTTCAGGCCGCTAATAATCGCCATCGCATCTACGCCAAACTTTCCTTGTTTTTGGAGGGTTAGACCTAGTCATGGGCCACTGATAGTTGTTGGTGGCCATTGTCTCTAACAACTGATATGCCTCATCAAAACTCTTAGACATGATCGTTCCCCTTGCTGTTGCATCAATACAGGCCCTCGTGGACGCGTGCAAACAATCACAAAATATCCCTAACTGCATCCACTGCGGAATTTCGTGATGTGGGCACTTACGGAGCATATCCTTAAATCTTTCCCACACCTCATATAACGATTCTGAATCAAACTGCGTGAAGGTGTGAATATCATTCCGTAGTTTTGCCGACTTCGCGGGTGGGAAAAATTTAGCTAGAAATTTTTGAGCTAAGTTGTCCCAAGTGGTGATTGAGCCAGGAGGCAAAGAATGTAGCCAACTTCGCGCTTTATCTTTCAAGGTAAATGGGAACATCCTCAACCTTATAGCATCTTCTGATACATTGTTGAATTTGAAGGTGTCGCAAACTTCCAAGAAACTTAAGATGTGCTCATTAGGATCATCTATCGAACTACCCCCAAACTGACATGTATTCTGTAACATCTAAATTATTCCGAGTTTGATCTCGAAACTGTTCGCATTGATTGCCGATCTCCTAATACTCGACTGTATATCCGTGACATTCGGCATGGCATAGTCCCTAAGCGATTTCTGTTCGTTCCCTGCCATGTTCACTAGAATTTCTTGTTCTGCCAGTTCTTCTTCCACAGGTGACTCCGCACTATTCAAATGAAATTTCCGGAACTTCCTTTTGATATCGTCTGCATAAGGAAAAAGTTCCTTTTTTGCCCTTGATCTAGTGTGCATACACTCGCAAAGAATTCATACAAATACAAGAAGAAAACTAAGTAACGTTTAAATTAAGACCGAATTGATTATAACTAATATGGAATTAATACTAATAAAAAAAGTCCCCGGCGACGGTGCCAAAACTTGTTGGTTGATTTCACAATCAAAGAAAACGTGCAAGTATACACGGTCAACAAGTAATAGAGTGATAAGATAGAGTGTCGATCCCACAAAGAATTCTAATTAATAAATTCCAACTACTAGCATTATATCAATTCAATTTTATTTAAACAACCAATAATTGTGATTTTTCGGATTAAGAAAAATTAAATTAAATAATTGGAAGAGATTAGTCTAAAAGAAAGTAAAAAATAAAACTAAGATTTGATTAAATTCAGATAAATAAGGACTAAGATCCAAATATCCCCAATTATGAACTATAAATCAATTATCTAATTATCCCAATTATTATGTCTACTGAATTGTTAACAGGAATTCTCAAATGCCAAAAGTACTTTTCCAAGTGATCAATTGCCTTCTATTTAATCCAGATTAATCTTGTTATATTCCTATGCAAAATAATTGAATTAAACTCTTTTCAATCCCAATTCCTTATGTGTTACATGCGGTGAACAGATATTTCCATTCAATTCACAAACCTAATTATTCACTTTGCAAATAACTAAGTCACATGTCATCATGCCCAGTTCTAACCCTAGAATTCCTCTTTCAATTCCTTCTAGAGTAACAAGGTAATTATTGGCCAGATAATTAATCAATAAACGCAAGGCATGATGAACAATTCACTTCAACATAAATAATTGGAAGAAATTGAATAACTAATTTAAAGCCATAAAAGGTTCAATTGAAATCTTAATTAAAGAAATTAGTTTATAACAGAAATTAAAACCAACAATCTTTGGAAAATCATCCTTAAAGAATTACACCAATCGAAAGAATGAAGAAGATGAAAAACTCTAAGTAAAATCTTCAAATTCTCCTCTTGACAACTTGATCAGCCTCCAATTCTGTAGATTCGTCCCCTACTTCAATGGAAATAACCATTATATACTTCACTTGTCCAACCACAATCCATTTCCAACTAAAATTGCCAAATAACCACCACTTTAATAAAAGTCAGCTGCCTGGTCCACATGCGCGTCTCTGGTCAACCAATATTCTGGCCCAGCGCCCCGGCGCTGGGAAATGAACTAAGTGTAGCGCCCCGGCGCTGGGGTCCAGAACTTCCACAACAAGCCTTTGTTCAGCCAAAAATGCCCATGTTGATCCTACAACTCCCACATCTGCGAAACAACACCTAAACATAGTAAAATAATTCTAATATGACCTGAGAATGCATAAATTTAAGCTCAAATATATCCAATTCATGGGTATATCACCCAATCATCATCCCTCATGTCCGCAAATGTAACATATCTTTTTCCCTTTCCTGCATACGCCTTCATGTTTCTTGCTACAGTTTGTACACTTTTCTATTTTACTAGCGTTCTCTTGGTCATTATCGGAATTTCCTAAGTTGCAGTCTTTTATCTTCTTTTTCCCCTTCTTGCTCGGAGCTGCACACGATATGTTACTTTTGGCTCCCATCTGATAAATTTGGATCTTAAGCTTATCTTGTTCTTCCATCGTTTCGATTAACGCCTTTCGTAATTGACTATTTAGTATCTTTTCTATCTCCCATAGCTTTTCCAGAGAGGAAACCTTGTTCCTCAGATCCTACACCTCCGTTGATGGTTGATCAGCTTCAACTTTAGTGTCTGAATCACTATCTGTTAGCAACAAATCAATGGTTGTGAAGTAATCTGAACCAATAATAATAACATAACAACTCTCTATCAAATTTTTGAAACTACGTACTGACTATAAATAGGGTTAAGGTGACATACTATGAACATTATTCTAAGTTTTCGAATAGGTTTAGCAGAACTTCATCCGCAAACCGTCATAACTTACGAGCACGGGGGGTGATCAGCCCGTTATGCCCTGTATTGATCAATACTACATGCAAGAACGATATTATTGTTCACTCATTCGCCTTGGTAGATAAAAGTTTTCCTTGATCGGGATGTTCATATTTTAGTCCGAATCCAACCAAAACAATTTGATTGGATACAAAAGGTTTTATCATATTCAACAATATTTCAAAATCTGTGTCTCAGTTTGGTCAAATAAGCTTAAAGCGGATTTTTCTTAACGTATACATACTGAGGATAAGTAGGTATATATATATATATATATATATATATATATATATATATATACATGTGATTAAATACAATGATTATCTAAGTGGGGACACTTGAATAACCATATTTAGAAATTAACGAACAAAATTTATATCTGAATTACCATATAGTACCATGTTTATAATCAATGATCAGATATAACATATATAACAACAGGGTTAATAATTTGGTACAATAATAATATAATTCTGAAACTTTCTTACTCATGTCCATTGCATAAAGAAAATGCAAAGGTAGGATACTTGCTTGGTCTGCTGCTTACACAACTTAGTTCTATCCTTAATTCAACGACCTATCATTTATAAGATTGTTCTATTGATTAGAATAACATATCATAATACATCATACTGTTATTTATAGTCAACACATAACCTAATCATATTGTCACATAGATATATCAGTCTTTAAGACACAAATAAACACTTATACAGTCAAACTATATAGTTCCGGATCAATTTTGGTAACATTTTGGTGTACCGACGGCTTTATCAGGTAATTATCGTGTTTATCATTGATAAAACTCTAATATGTAATTCAAATATTAATCTGGATAATTTAAATATCAATCATACTATTTATAAATGACTTATAATAATTTATAATTAATTATTATAATTTATCATAATTTTTCAAACTCTTGGAATCATTATTAAATGATTTAAATATTAAATAATTATATTATCATTAATAATATTAAAGTATAAATATAACCCTTACCAAAATATCAAAGTTATTTTATAATAACTCCAAATATTTTTAACGTATTAATTATTACCCTTAAATGATCTTTAAAACATTTAAAATCATTTTAAACAATTACCATTAATATTTAAATATTAAGGTATTATTCACTAAAATATTAAAAGTCATTTATAATAACTTAAAATATTTTTAAGCCACTTATATCATTTTTAAATTAATAAAATCATTTTTAATCTATTTATTTAATATTATTATTAAATAAATCTAATATCATTAATATTAAATAATTAATGAAATCTACATTAAAATATTGAAAGTTACATTTTATAACTTAAAAATATTATTAAATACCTTATTATCATTTAAAATGATTTTTAATATAATAAAATCATTTTTAGTTAATTTATTTAATTCATTTATTAAATAACTTAAATATTAATAATATTCAAATAATTACTAATATTTATGGAAAATATGTCAAATTATTAAAAGTTAATTTTTATAACTTAAAATAATTTTTAAAACCGATTTTGTAATTTTAGAATTTATTTTCTATTTTTAAATGATTTTAGAAATTTAATTAATTAAAATTAATAAAGTCTGTCAGCTATAGCTTTTTAGCGAAGAAACCGTCGCTTAAAGTGTTCTTGAGCACCAAGAACATCGATATCAAAGCTGTTCAAGGGTCTCACTTTGACCAAACATTAAACACTCGATTCATCAGGATTCGGGCAAGTTTAATACCTTGATCTTGTAGTACTAGTGTAATACTATAAGATCCAACAATAATCATGAACAAACTGCATCACAATTAAAAGATCCAAGCCTTCAAAGTAGTCGTCAGAGCTATTCTTCATTTTCTAGGTTACCCAGAAATGAAGAACAGTTTGACTAGCCTACTTTGGGCTTCCACTACATGTTGTTAGTGTAATAATTTAGTGATCTAAGAGTTGTAGTGTGTAGCTAACATGTAGGGGTACAAATCTATTACATAAAACAACAAATATATAAACAGATCTTGGT
The DNA here is from genome assembly GCA_020205605.1 of Panax ginseng. NCBI lineage: Eukaryota > Viridiplantae > Streptophyta > Magnoliopsida > Apiales > Araliaceae > Panax > Panax ginseng. The sequence goes on along the minus strand of CM035131.1, from coordinate 125,234,276 downwards.
CGGTCAAACCTTGTCAGTCGTCACGCTCTTGAGTTTTCTAGGTTACCCAAAAAACGCAAGTCGTGAACATTCTGCTTGATTTGACCATCCAGAAAATCCAACCTGTTTGACGTTAAGGTGTTATAATAGCATGAAACTATAGTCCAAGCACCAAACTACAAACTAGATACAACAACATGAACAACACAACCAACACCTGCGAGATCAAGATGCACATATACCTTGTCAGGCCTTTATGGGCAGTTTCTGGGTTATCCATAAATGTCCAATCATGGCCGGTCAACGACATTTGACCATCAATAACATGAAATCTATGCATGATCTAAGCATGATTTCAAGTGTAGATCAAAGTCCTTCTAGCATACTAAATGTTCCAACATCTAAACAACAAAAATGATAACTAGATAGAGATCTACATGGTCTGACATTCGGTTGTCAGACCACTTTTGAAAATTTCCTAAATTTTGGAAAAACTTAAATTCGAGCATATAAATGTTATGGATCCACTATTTAGTAACCCAGATCATTAAAAGGCACCCTCTAGCACATATTTAACTAATCACTAACAACATTTAACACCAGATCATAAGATTTTAAAGATTAGGGTTTATACCTCCTTTTTAGCTTTGATACGTGAATCTAACTTCTGCTCTGCTATAAGTAATAGTGGGGCTTGATTGGGGACTGTTCTAGCAAGGTAATTTCGGAGGTTTAAAGTTGAGAGAGTCTTGGTTGAGTGTTGGTGTATAATTGAGCAAGTTAGTAACCTTTCTCTATCTTTGATCTTATATAATATGGTGTAATGCTTATGGTTGATCATGTCTATCAGATTTTTATTGATTAAATGCTATTAATAGACCACATGGTTAACTAGAGTTGGTCACCAACTAAAGCTATGGCAATTTTTACAAGTTATCTATTAAATAATGTAAAAAAGACAATTTGGTCATTTGGTACTTTCTTTTAGTGGCAAAGTTGTCAATTCATTTCTAACCCTTAGGGTTTGACCCTTAGGGTTTAACCCTAAGGTTTCTTAAACTCATTATCTAGGTTTGTGTAATAAGGGCAAAATAGGAATCTTAGTTTCTAAAAAGGTGAATTAGGGTTCCTTAATTAAATTAAGTTTCCCAATCACATAGGACTTATAAATTAGGCTTTATAATGTACTAATCACCATAAGCTTGCTAAATTAATAATTAGGGTATATAACATAGCAATTAGGGTTTTGATTAAGTAATTAGGGTTCCTAGATATTAATTAGGGTTTACCCAATTAACATTAAACATGATAATGATCATTAATTACATAACACAGAACTTAACACACCTTATAGTCATAGTTGACTGTGTACTATAGGTTATCAGTAATGCTAGGATTTTGTACTGTTTTACTATAACTGTTCAACATATTAACATTACACACATATCAAGCATGTTTATATTACTGAAATATAATTAATATTATATTATTATTCTCATTCCTTATTCAAAATTCAGACTTAGGGTTTTGAATTCATATCTGACATAACCTTCATAGATATCATTATTAATTAAGTCAAAATAATTAACTTAATTAATATAATAAATACTTATCATAATATCATATCATATATACAATAATCATATTTTCATGGAAAAAATAATAAATATTTTTATTACAAACAAAATTTTATTATAAGAATATAATCTATAATGGTCAATAGTTCTAAAAAAGAAATTTGTTACATCTAATAAATAATTTTATTTATTAGATATATACATATACTTTACTTTGCACATATTCCCACCCTTATCTATATATAAAAAAAATTATTCACAAAATTTTTTATTGAAAATATTGGGTTATTACAATATCCCTAAGTTTTGATACCAACTGTGACGACCCCAAAATAGGTATACATCACCCATTCTGAGTTGCCAAATACATGGTACAGAATATAAATACAACCTTAAATATACAACATGAGCTGTGAGTTTTAATACAAATATTGTCTTCTAGACAGTATTCAAACTAAAAATAAGTCCTCAATACATTTATTATCACACTATTTCATAGAATAGTGAGGACTACTAATGCAACCATCTGGACCGTCAATCCATTCCCCGACTAGTCCCTCCTATATTCTCATTTCCTGAAGAGAACAGTGAAAGAAAGGGTGAGCTCAACTAGCCTAGTAAGAAATATTATGACTAAGATAATGCAGAATAAATTATGCTTAGGCTTCAACAGTATAACAGCTGATAGAATATAATAGACAACAAGTTTTAGATCAACAACTGCAACGGAATAAGCAATCCATTAGAAGAGTCAAGTAGAGCATAAAATCTACTATCTTCTATGATTTAAAAAGATTTATCATTAATTTTATCGCTAAGACTCAGCTTAATAAATAATCCACATCATCGAATCTTCCATGCACTACGGGCCAAGGATATTCTTTAGTATCACGACCACGAATTATCCATGCACTACGGGCCAAAGATAATCGTGTTTTCATCAACGGTCATGATTATGCCATAAAATAATTCAACTTTGCACCCTTGGCCGAAGAGAATCCATGACCATAATCATACCAAAAACTGTCCATCAATGCACTACGGGCCAATGAGGACTTTTACCACATCATTTGTAACATTACGGTCATGATTATACCGAATAATCCCTGGTCGTAATCATACCAAGTCGATATATGCACTACAGGCCAAAGATGACTTTCATAACAATATAAGCATGAGGATGATGACAATGACATAATAATTCAATAAAAACAAGTTCAAGGATAAATTTTAATGAATTATAATTTAATTTATCCAGAATTCAATAACGTTCAAATTGTCAACATGATACTGCTTTGTAGAGTAAAATTCAAGAATAATATTGTACCAAAAATGATTTGGACCGAAAACGAATCAATTTTTATCATGAATATTACCCCAGGTGAATAGTACTTGAGTGAATTACCCCGTTAATAGTACTTCGTGAATTGTAACCCGTGAATAGTACTCTGGCATGAAAAAGTTAACACTTATCAAGAATGCTCAGAATAATATTTCCTTGAAAAGATACTGGATGAAGCGCAAATATCAAGGATATTCTACTAATTTCATGGAGTATAGAAGCCAAAACTTTAACAAAATGAGTATAGAATTCAGAATCTGAAACAAAATAATATTACTTACATACTACATAGTATGGAAGAAATATATTATTTCAAGCGAATATTGAACAAAAATGATATTTCTTATGAATATTGAACGGAAATAATATTCATACAAGTACGAAAAATAATATCTCTTCAAAATGTGAAATAAATAATACCCTTTACGAGTATTGAAAGAAAATAATTCTCTTCATGAATACGAAAGAAATAATACCCCTTACTAATAAGAAATAAATAACATCCCTTACGAATATTGAACGAAAATAATATTCCTTACGAATATTGAACAAAAATAATATTCTTACAAATACAAAAAATAATATCTCTTCAGAATATGAAATAAATAATACACCTTACGAGCATTGAAAGAAATAATACCCCTTACCTTAAAAAGAAGAGTATTCCGACTGGTAGGGCGGAGATATTTTTGAAGAAAACTTTTACTATTTTCTACACTCAAAGCTTCCTAAAACTCGAAAGAAATACACTCAATATTATAGAAGAAGAATTCTCTGATTCTGGTGTGATTTTCAATTCTAAATAAGCATCCTATTTATTGGAGAATAGAAAGGATACTATTTGGAAAATCACGGATGCAACGGTTTTAAAAATTCACGGACGTCTGAAATTTTTCTTTTTCCAAGCAATCATCCAAGGCTATAATATATATATATATATATATGTACATAATCACATGCTCTTTGAAAAATCTCCCACCCATGAATGCTTCAATTTTCCTCCCCCAATGTCATTATCACCCACATGTTATATATATAGCATCTATATAATACTAACTCCCTTTCTTCCAAGGCATCCAACCCCTCCCCCCTTTCTAATTCACACACACACATATATATATATATATATATATATATATATATATATATATATATATATATTCCACCATCTTCCACTAACTTTTATTTAATACATATATAATACTAACATTCCCTTCCAAACACATTTTCTCCCACCATCAATTTTCTTCCTACATGTGGGCCCCACCTTTATTATACTGAATAACTTTCACCGATTATTTTGAAAAATGAGTAAATGGAGGTCCATATAATAAGTAAAATTTACATCAAATATTTTATAAATATTCCCTCAATATTTTTAACAACATTAATCATCATTATTATAATTCGCAATATTTAACAACTGTGTCGTTCCTGGAAGAGGGGGCTTTTCAATAAGGATTTCTCCCTATCATGCCGCAATTTGGTGACCAAACCTCTCATCGATGTAACTTCTAGACATCGTCAATATTGCAAATAATAATATGAATAACTTGTCATCTCAATTATTGATTTAATAATATATAAAATATTGACAATAATTTAATCAAATAACGTGAGATACTATGCAGCAATTACTGTAGCAATAATTGAACAAATCTGAGTGACTTCTCACGTAAGCATCAATAATCAATACCGTGTGCTACTATGCAACCATGCGTATTACTGTACTTTTACTACTGGGTAGTTTAACAGTTTAACGGTAAAACTTCCGCCGTTATTTTGATAAAAAGATATTTCTGTCGTTTTCTCATTCTGACAATAATTCCGTTGTGGGTTCCACCAATGATTGTGCCGTCGTACAGATATTCCCTGATAAAAAGAATATTCCCCGACCTATTGAATATTTTTTAACCACTTGCTTACTTTTAAAAATTTATAAATATTACCCACTACTATAATATTATCACAAATCCACACCATAATATTAAAAAAAAATATTTCGAGAAAATTAAATCTTTATTCATAAAATTTGGGGTCTCACATAACCCTTTAATGGGGAAGATTATTGTTTAAGTTATTTAAGTTATGTCTTTATCATTTTTTATGGGTAGTTAGATGTAAATATGTTGGAAAGTGAGCACCAAATCCTGTAGAAATGAAGTACCTGGATTTGGAGGTGTCACATTTGTGGCTTGTGATGGGTCACAAAATGGGTCAACCGGTTTGGGGTTACTGGCTAGAATTGAACTATAAGGCTTGGGAATAGTCCCAATAAGCTGATGTCTATTAACTGGGTTTACTGAGGGGACTTGGTTAACCGGATGCGGAACCAAGGTTCCTTTGGGTTGATTATGTGACGACCCGAGAATTTAGACAATTTATTAAAATCTTAAAATATTGAATTAAGGTTAAATAATAAACCTAGACAGAAAATAAGTGAATGGATTTGAGATTTCAGGGAAGGAATTTTGTGAGTTTAAAAAAAATTTGGTAAAGGCTTATAGTATAAAGTGTAGAAAAGGTATATGTTTTGTGTGTATGTGGTTGTATGTGTGCAGAATGTGGTTAAGGGTCAAGGGTTGACCAGATAAATTATATCAGTGTCCAAACCCTAATATTATGTTAAGAACATCGACGTTCAGTTGGAAAACCCTAACGACTGATAAGAAACCCTAGATACCGGCTCTGGAAACCCTAATTTCAATTCTAGGAAATTTGAAACCCTAATTCGGAATATTATAACCCTAATTTGGGAATTCAAATGCTAAGTATAAGGCTTAAGTGTAAATAATTGCAGTCTTAATTAGGGTAAAAACTAACGAATTAGTTAGAAAACCCTAATTTCAAAATTTGAAACCCTAATTGTTCCGTTAAAAACCCTAATGTACAATTATGGGACCTAATTGCTAAATTAGCAATTTAAATTAGGAAATATTAATCCAAATTAGCAAGCTTGCATTATGATTAGGAAATCTTAGTATAATTAGAAAATCTTAATTTTAATTTGGAAATATTAATTTTCTATTTTGAAAACCTAAATTGGAAATCCTAGAAAATTAATTTATAAAACCTTAGGGTTAAACCCTAAGGATTGGATCAAATGTCAATTTTTCCATTAAAATGGCGAGGAAAAAGACCAAAATGCCATTTTTACATTCTTTAATTAGGAAGTGTGTAGATCTTGCCATATTTTGCGTAGTTCACCAACTCAATATACACCATGTGCCATACATTAGATATATCAGCCATCAATTACCAGTAAAATACATTGAATCAAAATAAAAGTCAAAAAGTAAGAAGAAATCTCTTACTTTACTTAGCCAACTAGACAAGCCATACTCTCTCTCCAAATTCAAAAATATAGAGTGAGAGTGAGTGATCAGTTGAGATAATATCAAACTTTAACTCTCATTGATCAGCAATAAAGGATCAGATCAAAGGATCAATTTTTTATAGAGGTATGAACCCTAGCTTGCTAGATCTTTAATATTGATGTTATTGTTGTTATTTGTTGGTTAGATATGTGTTAGAGGGTGTCATATAGTGATCTGGGTTGTTATAAATTTGATCCATAACATCTTGATGCACGAAATCAAATTTTTTGAACTGACTCGTGAACCCTAATAAATTGTCTGACAGCCTAATGTCAGAGCCTCTAGATCTGTCTATGTTAAGTGTTATGTTAGTTTTAAGTTATAGACTTTCTCTTTGCCATGTGTACTATGATCTGAAACTGGAATCAGGGTCAGATCATGTCTAAATTTCAAGTTATAAGCAGTCAAACATGGTTGACCGACCATGACCAACTGGTTTCTGGGTAACCCAGATTTCCAAAAATGGTCTAACAACGACTTTCAAGGCCTCTGATCTTGCTACTGACAAGTTATTTAGACATGTTTGTGTAATGTATTGGTAGTCTGGTATAAGGACTACACAAGAAAGACTTTAGATCACTTATATCTTACCAGGAATCAAAACTATTGCTGGTCAAAGTAGGGTTGACCTTCCGTTTTCTTGCATTTCTGGAAAACCCAGAAACCTTCAAGAGCCTTATTTCTGTCAAGGTTTGACCAGCTTTAATCTTTCATATATGATGTTGTTAGATGGATCTAGTGCTATGTTATTGTACCCTGACATCTCTACTACAAGTGTGAACTCTTAGATCACACAAACAATGCCTAGAATCAAAGTTACAGAGCACCAAAGTAGGTACCCTGCAACTGTTCTTCATTTCTGGAAAACCCATAAATGAAGAACAGCTCTGACAAGAATTTCTGGAGCCTATATCTCATTGATGTGTTGTTGTATGGACCTGAAATTGGTTTCTTATTGTAGTATTACATTAATACTACATGTATAACACATCAAACAACCCATAAACTTAAGGATCTAAGAATTATGGGTGGTCAAACTAGCTACCCTGCACTCTGTCGATGAAGATCTGGGCAGGCTAAAGAACACTCAAGAACACCTATAGCGACGGTTCTGTCGCTATAGGGCCCTTTAGTGACACTTAATTTCTGAAAATTATTATTTTATTAAATAAATAGAAAAAAATAATTTTAAATTATTACAAAAACAAAATAAATTCCTAAAAATTATTTTAAAGCCTAAAAATGGGTTTTAAATATTTTTCAATATATTTCATTAATATTTAATATTTTTGGAATATTAAATGTATTTAATTTATTTAATTATAATATTAAATAAATTACTTAAAAATAATTTTAATAATGAAAATCATTTAAAAATATATTATGGTGTTAGAAAATATTTTAAGTTATTTCCTAAAGAATTTTAATATTATGTAATGAATTTCACTAATTAATTAATATTAATGGTAATTAATTTATTTAATAAATATATTAAATAAGTTATGGAAAAATAGAATTAATGTTTTAAAAATCATATAAAATGATTTAAGTGTTATAAAAATATTTTAAGTTATAAAATATAACTTTTGAAATTTTGTCATGAAAATATTAATATTTTAATATTAATAGCAATTATCGGATAATGGATTTAACTATTTAAAAATCATATAAATATGATTTTAAAGTATTAAAAATACTTTATAATATTATAAATATATTATAAATTATGGTATATTTTTCATTAATATTTAATATTAAATAAATATTAATGATAAAGGAATTATGTGGTATTTAATTCTTATAAATATGATATTAATGATTGAAAAATCATGATAAATGGTAATAATTATTCGAAAATTATTACGTGTATATTTTGACTGAAAATAAAATTATTTAAGATAATTGTGAACCAGTTTAGACCGAGTCTTTGTGATATTAGGCTCACGAATTTTCTGACTAGACCGTCGGGATGTTAGAATTATACCGGATACAACTCAGACTGAAATAGTTTGACTTGATACCGAGTCTTAAGTAGTTTATGGATTGATAGGATTATGTGTTTATGTGTTAGGTTATTATATATATAATAACAATAATATTATACTGTGATGATATTATTCTAATATTTGGAGATCGGTATTATTTATATTAGGTTTTAAGTCAAAGCTAAATAAGTTGCGTAACGATAATCAACGGATCAAGCAAGATTTCTTGAACTATTCTTTTAACTTGTGGTTAATCATTATTGATTGCCATATCTAAGAATTACTGAATAGTACTATGTGCATATTACATGTAATCATCAGGTATGAAAGGCTGATCACCTTTATTACCATTCGGTCCAGATATAATTGATATGTTCATGTACAATGTTCGTCCAGCTATGAAAATTTGTTCATGCTAGTTCACAACTATATTGTTGAATGTTAGCAAGCTTTTATTCAATTCTTTCAATCATGATATATCCTCAATTAAATTTATACTTGATGGGAAAACTTGTTGCTCACCCTTGCTATATCATGATAAATATTGTAGATTAAGGAGAATACATCGAATACAAGGAAAAGTCAAAGCCATGTTCAACTTGGGACTATGTGTGCAACTGGATTTGTAATAGTATTGTATGATAATAACAATGTATGTTATATAGGATATTGATTCAAATATTATGTGAAGGTTCTCGACCTTGGGGATATTGTATAAAGTTTTAATGTATAACCAATTTATGTTTATATCTTCCGCAATAGTTATAGAAATAATATACCAGATCCTTGGTGATTAGGACCGGAAATCTGGGGATGCTACAGTTGGTATCAAAGCTGTTGGTTATGAACCTAGGGTAGGATTACCTTAGTCTAATAACCGCAGTGATTAGGATTAGTTCTAACTCAAATAGAGTTAGTGTGTCGATAAGATTCAAAGACGAATCTTGGCGGGTTATAAAAACACGGAGTTCCCTAACTCTAATAATAAAGGTGAATAATAGTGGTGAATAGATAGAGTCTAAAAGACTAAAGGTACAAGGATAGGAGATCGTAAAATAAAACGATCATAGTATAAAAATGAATTGTAATATATGTGATGAGATCACCCCGTGATCTGATAAAGTTATAACAGGGAATAAAATCAATCAAATGATTGAAAAGTTTATGGCAAGAATGTTGTGTGTAAGTTGTACTATGAATTGGTACAGATTCAGGAAATGATTATGAATATGAGTTGAATGAAATTCGTATTGAGAAGGGAGTTAGTATTAAGTGGGGATTTCAATTGAGGACTCATGTCAGCAGCTGAGTTGTATGATTCCTTTTATGTGCGGGGAATTGTACTTAGTGTAAAAACCACTTAGTTTCTAGCACTGATAATCATTGAAATGTCTGTGTCGTGCTATTTACTATATACCTGTTGAGAAGGTGATTTTTTTCTCAGGTGTATAACAGATAGATAGGTTATAGGTAGAGAATACAAGGTTAAGTACGAGGTCTTAAAACTCATACTTATGGTAAGTTCGTGACTCATGATTAAATGAAATGTTTATGAATCCCTCAACGAATGGATGCCAAAGGTCTGATTAGGATAAGTTTTTAAACTCATATGATTGTGAAAAGTTCTTGAACTCATAAGTGTGGTAAGTTTGATGAACTAGGTATAGTTTGTGTGAATGGAGTATTGAGGATAATAGGAATAGATAGACTGTTTAAGCAATTGATCATTAGTGGAGACATAGGTTTTCCAAAACTCCTAGCTATGCTAGACTTCGAAATTTTTGGACATCAAGCTAAATATGCACTATGTGCTTTTGAAAATGAATTTTGTTCTCAACTTTTGGTGACCATTGTGTATGTATGGACTTCGGGACACTGACACGTCGTTACCTATTGAGATGATAAAACTGATTTGCAATGATTTTTGAAATGGTTTAAAAAATAGTCTATGCTAATTGTTTCGGCTAGACGAAAATGATTTTAAATTATCAAAATGTGTTTTATTTATCATTAATGTACCATGTAACCTGGTGCAAGAATGATAAAAAATGATGGAGTTGTAAATACATGAATAATTAGTGTTGAATTCGATCTAAAAATCGTTGTTCCACTATTGTATGATGTGTTATGACAAAGTTATACATTGACGACATCCTCAAAAGAGCTGTTAATACAGTACGACATCATGACGTCATTTTAAAATTATTTTCAAAATTTTAATTTGCCAACGAGGTTTGGCTATACCTTAATATTTCGTTTGAAATTGATTATCGATATAAGTCTAAGTTATTCGATTCGGCTAGACGAATGTTTTTTAAAACTCTAAGCGTTCTTTAAAAATTTTCCCGAACCAAATTGTTTTGGTGTGGAATTCTATGATAAGACTGAAGTGAACTGTGCAGATTGGATAAAATTATTATAATAGCGAGAATATTCGTGAGAAATGATTAAAGTATACGTACTAGTAACGGTAGTTTACCTTCTTCGTGATTGTAAACATACTGTTAACCTTTGTAAGGGGTAGAGTCAAGGGTAGTAATACCTGTAAACTTTAGTAGTTCATGGTGTATATGACTCCTTAGCACAATTTCAAAATTTTAACTCTGGTGAGTGGTGTATTGGGTAGCATGTCATGATGAGAATGAATGGTGAACGGTGTAAGGTGTAAGTTGAATTCGGGGACGAAATTCTTAGAAGAAGGGGTGAATGTGACGACCCGAGAATTTAGACAATTTATTAAAATCTTAAAAGATTGAATTAAGGTTAAATAATAAACCTAGGCAGAAAATAAGTGAATGGATTTGAGATTTCTGGGAAGGAATTTTGTGAGTTTAAAAAAAATTTGGTAAAGGCTTACAATATAAAGTGTAGAAAAGGTATATGTTCTGTGTGTATGTGGTTGTATGTGTGCAGAATGTGGTTAAGGGTCAAGGGTTGACCAAATAAATTATATCAGTGTCCAAACCCTAATATTATGTTAAGAACATCGACGTTCAGTTGGAAAACCCTAATGATTGATAAGAAACCCTAGATACTGGCTCTGGAAACCCTAATTTCAGTTCTGGGAAATTCAAAACCCTATTTTGGAATACTAAAACTCTAATTTGGGAATTCAAATGCTAAGTATAAGGCTTAAGTGTTAATGATTACAGTCTTAATTAGGGTAAAACCTAACGAATTAGTTAGAAACCCTAATTTCAAATTTTAAAACCCTAATTATTCCGTTAGAAACCCTAATGTACAATTATGGGACCTAATTATTAAATTAGCAATTTTAATTAGGAAATATTAATCCTAATTAGCAAGCTTGAATTAAGATTAGGAAACTTAGTATAATTAGAGAATCCTAATTATAATTTAGAAATATTAATTTTTTATTTTGAAAACCTAAATTGGAAATCCTAAAAAATTAATTTATAAAACCTTAGGGTTAAACCCTAAGGGTCAAATCCCAAGGGTTGGACCAAATGTCAATTTTGCCATTAAAATGGTGAGGAAAAAGGCCAAAATACCTTTTTTACATTCTTTAATTAGGAAGTGTGTAGATCTTGCTATATCTTGGGTAGTTCACCAACTCAATATACACCATGTGCCATATATTAGATATATCAGCCATCAATTGCCAGCAAAATACATTGAATCAAAATAAAAGTCAAAAAGTAAGAAGAAATCTCTTACTTTACTTAGCCAACTAGACAAGCCATTCTCTCTCTCCAAATTCGAAAATATAGAGTGAGAGTGAGTGATCAGTTGAGATAATATCAAACTTTAACTCTCTATGATCAGCAACAAAGGATCAGATCAAAGGATCAATGTTTTATAAAGGTATGACCCTAGCTTGCTAGATCTTTAAGATTGATGTTATTGTTGTTATTTGTTGGTTAGATATGTGTTAGAGGGTGTCATATAGTGATCTGGGTTGTTATAACTTTGATCCATAACATCTTGATGCACGAAATCAAATTTTTTGAACTGACTCGTGAACCCTAAAAAGTTGTCTGACAGCATAATGTCAGAGCCTCTAGATCTGTCTATGTTAAGTGTTATGTTAGTTTTGAGTTATAGACTTGCTCTTTGCCTTGTGTACTATGATCTGAACCTGGAAATGAAGAACAACTCTGACAAGAATTTATGGAGCCTATATCTCACTGATGTGTTGTTGTATGGACCTGAAATTGGTTTGTTATTGTAGTATTACATTAATACTACATGTATAACATATTAAACATCCTAGAAACTTAAGGATCTAATAATTATGGGTGGTCAAAGTAGCTACCCTGCACTCTGTCGATGACGATCTGGGTAGGCTCAAGAACACTCAAGAACACCTATAGAGATAGTTCTGTCGCTATATGGCCCTTTAGTGACACTTAATTTCAAAAAATTATTATTTTATTAAATAAAGAGAAAAAAATAGTTTTAAATTATTAAAAATACAAAATAAATTCTAAAAATTATTTTAAAGCCTAAAATGGGTTTTAATAATTTTAAATATATTTCATTAATATTTAATATTTTTGGAATATTAAAGGTATTTAATTCATTTAATTATAATATTAAATAAATTACTTAAAATGATTTTAATAAATAAAAATCATTTAAAAATATACTATGGTGTTAGAAAATATTATAAGTTATTTCTAATGACTTTTAATATTATGTGATGAATTTCACTAATTAATTAATATTAATGGTAATTAATTTATTTAATAAATATATTAAATAAATTATGAAAAAATAGAATTAATGTTTTAAAATCATATAAAAATGATTTAAGTGTTATAAAAATATTTGAAGTTATAAAATATAACTTTTGATATTTTGTCATGAAAATATTAATATTTTAATATTAATATCAATTATCGAATAATGAATTTAATCTATTTTAAAATCATATAAATATGATTTTAAAGTATTAAAATACTTTTAATATTATAAATATATTATAATATTATGGTATGATTTTCATTAATATTTAATATTAAATAAATATTAATAAAAAAAAATTATGTGGTAATTAATTCTTATAAATATGATATTAATGATTGAAAAATCATGATAAATGGTAATAATTATCTGAAAATTATAATGTGCATATTTTGACTGAAAATAAAATTATTTAAGATAATTGTGAACTTGTTTAGACCGAGTCTTAGTGATATTAGGCTCAAGAATTGTCCTACTAGACCGTCGGGATGTTAGAATTGTACAGGATACAACTCAGACTGAAATAGTTTGACTTGATACCCAATCTTAAGTAGTTTGTGGACTAATAGGATTATGTGTTTATGTGTTAGGTTGTTTTGTATATATATATATAACAATATTATACTATGATGATATTATTCTAATATTTGGAGATCAGTATTATTTATATTAGGTTTTCAGTCAAAGCTAAATAAGTTGCGTAATGATAATCAACGGATCATGCAAGTTTTCTTGAACTATTCTTTTAACTTGTGGTTAATCATTATTGATTGCCATGTCTAAGAATTATTGAATCATACTATGTGCATATTGCATGTAATCATCAGGTATGAAAGGCTGATTACCTTCATTACCAGACGGTCCAGATATAATTGACATGTTCATGTACAATGTTCGTCCAGCTATGAAAATTTGTTCATGCTAGTTCACAACTATATTGTTGAATGTTAGCCAGATTTTATTTAATTCTTTCAATCATGATACATCCTCAATTAAATTTATACTTGCTGGGTAAACTTGTTGCTCACCCTTGCTATATCATGATAAACATTGCAGATTAAGGTGAATACGTCAGATACAAGGAAAAGTCAAAGCCATGTTCAGCTTGGGACTATGTGTGCAGCTAGATTTGTAACAATATTGTATGATAATAACAATGTATGTTAAATAAGATATTGATTCAGATATTATGTGAAGGTTCTCGACCTTGGGGATAATGTATAAAGTTTTAATGTATAAAAAATTAAGTTTATATCTTCCACAATAGTTATAAAAATAATATACCAGATCCTTGGTGATTAGGACCGGAAATCTGGGGATGCTACAGATTACTTGGGCCTGAAGGGCAGCTCGATGTATGAGAAGTAGAGCCTCCTCGTACACTCATTATGACTGTAGGGTACCTAAATTGATGAATTAACAAATGAGAAAATCAAAAATTGAATTGTTACTTCCTTTAATGTATTCAACTTTGAAATCGAAAATGCCAAATAAGGCTTGCCATCTAGCAAAGGTTTATTTAGAGGCAATATTTTTAACATCCTTTTCTAAAACATATTTTGCATATTTTCAATCAATTTTAACTAAAAACTTTTGATTTAATAAGTCACTTTGAAATTAATTAATACATAGTACTAATGAAAGAATTTCCTTTTTTATAGTACTATAATTTAACTACGTAGGATTCCATGTGTTACGCCCCCAAATCCGGGTACTTGAAACCCGTACTTGGTGCTCCACGATAACATTCATTCAAAATACTTAATGTATTAATTAAATAAAAGTGTTATATCAAAGTTGTCTACTTCTCCAGATTTGAGAACCTTTAAGTAATTCATTACATGATAATTAGTAACGTATCATACATACATTTATTACAAATAACATTATATATCCTAATCCTTCAGCTTTCCCTTCCCTTTATCCTTGCCAGAACCTTCAGGTCGATCTAGCTTAGCTAAAAACATTTAAATTTAAAACAAGAATGAGCATTTAATTGCCCAGCAAGTAACATCAATTATTAAATATTAGCTGAAAAAAATAAATGTCTTCTTTGAACTACACTTCTACAACGAGGCAATAGTTGTGAAGTAACCTGAAATAATACTGCATAACATATCAAATCAATTACATTTTTGAAACAATGTACTGACTATGAATGATGAGTGGTCGATAGACTATGAACTTTTATTTTTAATTTTTGAAAAGGTTATAAATAAATTCATTCGCAAACCGTCATGACTTACGGGCACGGAGGGTGATTAGCCCGTTATGCCCTGTAATGATCAATAATACGTGTTAAAATGATATTTTTGCTCATCATATCTGCCTTGTGTGCACAAAAGTTTCCCGGATTCGGGATGTTCATACTCAGTCTGGAATCCTAACAAAAACAATTCAGTTGGACGACAATAATGTTCTATTATGTTTAACGATATATTTTATTCCATGTATAGCCGAGTCAAATAGCTTAGATGACTTCTAATTAATGTATACATACCAGAATTTAATAAGTATGTATCAACAAGTATTCAAATACAACAATTGTCCAAGTGAAGAAACTTACATAACCAAACTTAGCCATTAATAAACAGAATATATCTTGATCAATGAAAGTAGAGTTAAGAAACTTGTACAATAAGAATATAATTCAATAACTTACTTACACATGTTTATTGTAAGACCCACATTTTTTATAAATAAAATTGAATTTCCTCTATTCATTATTTTCAAATAGTAAATGGTGGATTTGATTAATTTGGTTACTTATGGATAAAATGTGCAAATTTTGCAAAATAAGCGAGTGGTTATAAAATATTCATTGTTGTCGGAGAATATTTGTTTGGTCGTGGAATATTCTTGTTGTCAGGGAATATTCGTACGACGATGCAGCTATTTGTGGGCCCCATTACAGAAAAATGTTGGATGAAAAAAATGACAAGAATGAGTTTTTTTTTGTAAATAACGACGTAGTTGTTACCGTTAAAACTGTTGGAATACCTGGTGGTTAAAGTACAGTAATACATGGTGTTGCACAGTAGCACACGATATTGGACCAATTATTGATTCTTACGAAAGAATTCACTACTCAATAATTGTTCAATATTTTATTTTATTAATTTAATAATTGCTATGTTGATATTTTATATTATTGTTGATTCAATAATTGTCAATGCACAATGTTTCCCATTATCGGATCAATACTTCATATTATTTGAATAATGTTATTAGATAACATTATTGGCAATTACTAAGGAAGTTCTGTCTAGGAAAGGGGTTTGGTCACCTAATTGCGCGCTAGTAAGGAGAAATCCTTATCGGAAAGTCCCCTTCTTTCTTGGGAACGACATGGTTGTCATTATTGTGATTCTGTAATATTATTTGTGAATAATTAATTATTTATTTATATGATAAGAAAATATTTATTTTATGTGATTATAAATGAAGGAATTAATGCTGAGGTGTTTTATCAGTATTTTGTCAGAATGGGGGTGTTTTATCAGTATTTTGTCGGAATAGAGGTATTAAAAATAATCCGTATGTTGATTTCAGTCATTTTTTGTTTGGAATTTGGAAAAACTTTCTTCTACAAAGTTGTAGAGAATTAAATTTCCTATGTAATGGACATATAATTCATATTTTTCTAATAAAGGGCTATTCATTATGAATTATTGAAGTTTCGGAAATAAATGTTTTTATTAAAAACATGGGTGGGCCCCACTTTGGGTTATTATGGAAAAATGCTGAATTGGTGGGCCCTACTAGTGTGTGTTAAAATTGGGCAAAGATGGTGTGCGTAGAAATTTTATAAAATATTATTTTATTAAATATAGTCTGATTTGACGTTCTGGCATTTTTCTATAAATAGGGTGCTTAGTTAGAATTGAAAATCACACCAGAATCTGAAGCTTTCTCTCTCTATAATATCGAGTGTATTTTTGTGAGTATTTAGATACTTTGAGAGTTGCTATTTAGTGCAAGTTTTCTTCAGCATTATATCCGATATTTCAACCAGAAATACTATTCTTTTGAGGTAAAGGATGTTATTTTCTTTGTAAATGATGTTATTCTTTCAATATCATTATACCGAAATATTGGTATGAATTTTATTATGAAATTTTTACCTTTTTATGTCGAGGTTACTATTTATGTATACGACATTATTCACGAATACAGTACAATTCACGAGTACTATTCATGAAGTATGATTTTTCTTGTGGAATTTCGACCTTTTCATGTCAGGGTTACTATTCACATATACGACACTATTCACGTATATCTATTCACGAATACAACACTAATCATAGAAAAATTAAATTTTCTTTTCTTTGTCCAAGTTGTCTATTATGGTTACTATATTTGATTGTATCCATGTTTTGATCTTCATTCTTGAATTTTGCTCCACAATTGATTATTATGGAGTATTTTTGAACTTGGATAAACTAAAGTACGAATCCCTAATCTTTGATGTTTTATCTCACTGGATTCGTTTTCCTTAAGATATTTTTCATCATCCTCAGTCCTAAATGGTGATATAACTGAATATCTTTCGCCTGTAGTGCAAAGATGAATGATTACATGATGAATATCTTTGGCCCATAGTGCAAAGATGAACAAGTGTTGAGATGAACATGACCAACTAGTGATACAAATGAATATCTTTAGCATGTACTGCAAAGATGAATATTTGATTCAAGATATATATTGATTGATGTTATAGGGATAAAATATTGATGATGGACTTTTAAATTCATAGATGATAGTAGATTTCATTCTCTACTTAACTCTTCTAATGAATTGTTATTTCCGCTGCAGTTGTTGATCTAAAACTCTTTGTCTATTATATTCTATCAGATTTTTCCCTGTTGAGGACTAAGGATAATTTGTTCTGCATTATCTTAGTCATAATATTCTTTACTGGGCTAATTAAGCTCACCCTTTTCCTTTTTGTTCTATTTTTCTTCTCAGGAGGCGAGAATATAGCGGAAACTAGTCGGGGTATGGAGTGATGGTTCAAGACAGTTATTTTAGTAGTCCTCACTATTTTGTGCAATAGTGTATCAATAATTGTAAAGAGGACTTATTTGAGTGTGGATATTGTCTAGAAGACAATATTTGTATTTAAACTCACAGTATATGTGTTGTCGTATTTTGCACGACAATTGTAATAATGAAGTTGTAGTTATTTTTTGTACCATGTATTTGGCGACTCAGAATAGGTTGTGTATACTGTAAGACCCCAACTTATTATAAATAAAATTGAATTTTCTCTATTCATTATTCTAAATTAATAAGGTGTTAATTTGATATAATGCTTTGGTTATGGGTAAAATTTACAAATTTTACAAAATAAGCAAGTGGTTATAAAATATTCATTTTTTCAGGGAATATTCTTTTGGTCGTGGAATATTCTTTTTGTCGGGGAATATTCATACGACGGCGCAGCCATTTGTGGGGCTTATAACAGAATAACTTTCGAATGAAGAAACGACAAAGTATGAGTTTTTATAAATAACTACAGTTATTCTGAATTAACACTTTGTTGGAATACACGGTGGTTAAAAATACGAATACGCGTGGTTTACACGATAGCACACCAGATTGCAGATATTGTTGAATTATTGATTAAATGCGTAAGAAGGCACTACTCAATAATTGTTACGATGAATTATTGTTCAATATTTTATTTTATTGTTTCAATAATTGCTGCATTGATAGTTTATATTATTGTTGTTTCAAAAATTGTCAATGCACAGTATTTTCTATTATCAGATCAATAATTCATATTATTTGAATAATATTATTAGATAACATTATTGGCAATGTCTAGAAAGTTCTATCAAGGAGAGGTTTGGTCACTAATTGCGCGCTAGTAAGGAGAAATCCTTATTGGAAAGCCCTCGCTTTCCTGGGAATGGCCTGGTTGTCATAATTGTGATTCTGTAATATTATTTGTGAATAATTAATTATTGATTTATATGATAAGAAAATATTTATTTGATGTGGATATAAATGATGGATTTATTTATGTGGTTATAAATGAAGGAATTAATGCTGAGGTGTTTTATCAGTATTTTGTCAGAATGGAGGAATTAAAAATCATCCGTTTGTGGATTTTAGATATTTTCGGTTTGGAATTTGGAAAAACTCAAAGCTACAAAGTTGTAGAGAATTTGATTTTGTGTGGAATGGACATAAAATTCGTATTTTTCTGATAAACATGCTATTTTCTATGAATTGTTGAAGTTTCAGAAAATAAAATAATTTTTATTAAAATTATGGGTGGGACCCACTTTTGTTTTACAACATGTGGGCTGCCAATTTGGTTCAAAGATGGCTGGCCTTGATTTTCAACAATGTGTGCGTAGAATGAAAGAAATGAAATAATAATATTTTATTATTTTAGTCTCCTTTGGTGTTCTAGCATTTTCCTATAAATAGACACTTAGGTTAGAATTAAAAATCACACCAGAAACAAGTTTTCTTTCTCTCTAGATTATCGAGCGTATTTTTGTGAGTATTTTGATACTTTGAGAGTTGCTGTTCGGTACAAGTTTTCTTTGACTTTCTATCCGATATTCCGATCAGAAGTACCGTTATTTTGAGGTAAGGGATGTTATTTTCTTCTTAAATGATATTATTTTCTTCAATATCATTATGCCGAAATATTGGTGAACTTTTTAATCTAATTTGGAACTTTTTATGTCGGGTTGCTATTCACGTATACGACACTATTCACGAATACGACATTATTCACCAAAAAATAAAATTTTCCTTTTTATCCAAGATGTCTATTTTGGCTACTATCTTTGATTGTATCCATGCTTTGATCGTTATTTTTGAATTCTGCTTCAAAATTTGTTATTATGAAGTATTAGTGATCTTGGATAAACTAAAATACGAATCCCTAATATTTGTCCTTCTGTTTCAATGGATTCGTTCTCTAAAATGTTTTTCATCATCCTCGGTTCTTAATGATGATATTATTGAATATTTTTGGCCTGTAGGGCAAAGATGAATGATATATTAACTGATGAATATCTTTGGCCCGTAGTGCAAAGATGAACAGGTGTTGAGATGAACATGACCAACTGGTGATACAAATGAATATCTTCGCTTTGTGAAGTGCAAAGATGAATATTCGATTAAAGATGTATATTGATTGTTGTTACAGTGATAAAATATTGATGATGGACTTTTAAATCTTAGAAGATAGTAGAACTCATTCTCTACTTAACTCTTCTAATGGATTGTTGTTTCCGCTGCAGAATATTGATCTAAAACTTGTTGTCTATTATATTCTATCAGATTTTTTCCTGTTCAGGACTAACGATAATTTGTTGTATATTATCTTAGTCATAATATTCTTTACTGGGCTTGTTGAGTTCACCCTTTTCCTTTTTGATCCATTTTTCTTCTTAGGAGGTGAGAACATAGCAGGATCTAGTCGGGGTATGGAGTGATGGTTCTAGAAAGATGTTTTAGAAGTCCTCACTATTTCTATAAAATAGTGTTTGAATAATTGTAATGAGGTCTTATTTGAGTCTAGATATTGTCTATAAGACAATATTTGTATTTAAACTCACAGTATGTGTTGTCGTATTTTGCACGATAATTGTATTATTGAAGTTGTAGTTTGTTTTCTATACCATGTATTTGGCGACTCAGAATGGGTGTTTTATACCTATTTTGGGGGCATCACAGTTGGTATCAAATCTTAGGGATATGGTCTCTGGCGGAGATCGGGGAATAGAACTAGGAGGGGAGAGATGAGTAAATCCTTCGCTAGTGTGTCCTATCTAAGATTATTTGTTGGTTGGTCATAATATAGGGATATTATGTGATACGTTAATTTGTTTAATTAACCCTTGTTTTATGGCAGTATTTAAGAATGGCTGCTGAGAACGTTAACAATGGAGTCTATGAGACTGTGGAACAACCTTTAGTCACAAAACGGGGAGAAGCGTGCAGCAGGAAGACAATATTCCTCCTGTAAACAACACTACACGAAGCAAGCGATGAATGATGGAATGTTTAGGAGCTTTTTGCAGTTCATGCAAAATCGGGACGAAAGCGAGACTCGTGTACAAAATACGGGTGGAAGTGATGGCAACGCTTGATGCATCATAGCAAGCGATTCAAGGAGTTGGGACCACCAGATTTCTGGGGAAAGCCCGATCCGATTAAGGCGGAAACATGGGTCAACCAAATCACCAAGATATTCGATGTTTTGGGATGCATAGAGGAACAGAAGGTTCCATTCGCCACCTTTATGTTCCGTGGTGAAGCGGATTACTAGTGGGAATCTGTTAAGCGTACCCAGCCAGCTGCACTCAACATGTCTTGGGAAAGATTTTAGAAACTTTTCAATAACAAGTACTTTCCTCAAAGTATTCGTCATATGAAGGAGGTAGAGTTTATTAGACTGGAACAGAACAACATGAAGGTATCTTAGTACGAGGCAAAGTTCACAGAGTTATCCAGGTTTGTAACTCATTTGGTGGAGAATGAGGAATGTATGACGCGGATGTTTCTGAGAGGTCTAAAACCCAAGATTCGTCAATACCTTATCTCTCATAAGTTTTCTCTGTATTCAGATGTTGTCAACAGGGCTCAATTATTAGAGAGAGATAATGAGTATACTCAATGAGGGACCACAACCGTGGTCATACCGGTGACAAATGATCATCGAGCGATGATAACCAATGAGGAGGAAAAATACGAACAAAGCGGTAACCACTCGGGTGGTAATTGTGGCCATGATAATAGGAGAGGTGAGTCAAGTGGAAATTTCAGAAAGAGGAGATTCAACAATGACGGGAAGACATTAACAGCAGCACCAGCACCAACAACCAATTCTAGGGGAAGAGAACGACCGCCAGTTAGATGTTACAAATGCGGGAAAGAGGGATATATTAGCCCAAACTGCCCACAACAATCCAAGTTATGTTATAATTGTGGAAAGGAAGGACATATCGTTCGAGATTGTACTATAGCGAAATCAAGTTCAGCGGGGATGGTGACTCCAAGGGCTGACCCGGATAAGTCGAAATCAGCAGTTCTTGGAAGAGCGTTTGTCGTGACTGGCCAAAACATGAGGAACCCAAACGAGGTGATCACAGGTAAGCTAATCTTGAATTCTTGCGAAGTTTATACCTTACTAGATACCGGTTCTACCCATTCTTTTATCTCTCCTGCTTGTGCTCAACGTTTAAACTTGACTCCGGAGAAATTGGACTTTGACTTATCTGTTGAAACTCCGTTGGGTGAAACCTTCGTTACATCTACAGTTTATAAATCTTGTTTAATCCAAGTTGGCACTATCACATTACCTGTTGATCTTATCTCTTTAAAGATACTTACTTTTGATGTGATTTTAGGAATTGATTGGTTAACCACTCATCATGCCAAAATTGATTATTTTCGTAAGGTTGTTAGTTTTCATATTCCTAACCAAACTGTCATACGAATTCAAACAACTAAACCACTAAAATCAGTCACTGTTATATCAAGTCACAAAGCTATTCGTTTATTGAAAAATGGATGTCAAGCTTTCTTAGCCCATATTATGGATTTGAATAAAGACAAGTCAGATTTGAATAATATTTTTGTTGCTAGAGAATTTCCTGATGTATTTCCTGAAGAACTTCCCGGTCTACCCCCAGAACGTGATGTTGAATTCTTTATTGACCTTAAACCGAGTACAAAGCCCATTTCCAAAACCCTATATCGAATGGCTCCTATTGAACTTCAGGAGTTAAAAGTCCAACTACAGGAATTATTAGACATCGACTTCATTCGTCCTAGTACATCTCCTTCGGGTGCTCCTATTTTATTCGTAAAGAAGAAAGATAGGAGTATGCGACTTTGTATTGACTACCGAGAATTAAACCATGTCACCATCAAGAATAGGTATCCGCTACCTCGCATTGATGACTGTTTGACCGATTCTAAGGAGCACAATTCTTTTCAAAGATCGACCTTCGATTCGGATACCATCATTTGAAGATTAAAAGCGAGGATATTCAAAGGCGCCTTGAACTCCCTCGGTATGGGCATTATGAATTCTTAGTCATGTCTTTTGGATTGACTAATGCTCCTGCTGCTTTCATGGATATGATGAACCGAGTATTCAAGGAATTTATAGATCAGTTCGTTGTTGTCTTTATTGATGACATCCTCATTTATTCCAAAACCCGTGAAGATCATGAGCACCATTTGAAGCTGATACTTGAAAGGCTTCGTGAAAACAAGCTTTATGCCAAGCTGAAGAAATGCGAGTTCTGGCTTGAGGAAGTAGCATTCCTTGGGCACGTGGTGTCAAAACATGGAGTATCTGTTGACCCGGCGAAGATTGAAGCAATACAAAGTTGGGAGCAACCGAAGTCGGAGACCAAAGTACGCAGCTTTCTGGGCTTAGTTGGTTATTATCGGAGATTAGTGGAAAGAGTTTCTCGAATCGCTACTCCGTTAACTCAGTTGACTCGAAAAGATACAAAATTTGTATGGAGTGAGGAATGCGAGAAGAGTTTCCAAGAGCTCAAGAGGAGACTCATTTCGACACCTGTTCTGGCAATACCATCTGGTTCGGATGGATTTGTTATCTACAGCGATGCTTCAAGCAAAGGGTTAGGATGTGTTCTCATGTAACATGGGAAAGTCATAGCCTATGCCTTGTGACAACTCAAAGACTATGAGAGGAATTATCCTACTCATGATTTAGAGTTGGCAGCAGTCGTATTCGCATTGAAAATTTGGAGACACTACCCGTATGGGGAGAAAGTGGAGATTTATACGGACCATAAAAGTCTCAAATATTTCTTCACCCAAAAAGAACTCAACATGCGGCAACGACGTTGGCTTGAGCTGTTGAAAGATTATGATCACACTATTCAATATCATCCCGAAAAGCTTAACGTAGTAGGCGGCGCATTGAGTAGAAGATCATATGCGAGTACGAGTACGATATTGTCAAAACAAAGGCCCATTTTGTATCACTTGCAAAGGATGGAGATAGAATTAAAGACTCCAGGGATCCACGTGATGATGGTGAATATACGAGTAGAACCGACTTTAATCGATAAAGTTAAAGCTGCTCAAGCTACGGACCTGGGGCTGATGCGTATGAAGAAGAAAGTGCAAGAAGGTACTATACCGGAAGCAAGAATCGATGAAGAAGGAATACTTAGAGTCAACTCTAGACTTTGCGTTCCTAACGAGTCTGACTTGAAGCATAGAATCATGATGGAGGCACACAACACACCATTTGCAATCCATCCTGAGAGTACCAAAATGTATCATGATATTCGACACACATTTTGGTGGAACAATATAAAGAGAGAGATCGCGGAGTTTATCTCGAGGTGTTTAACTTGTCAACATGTAAAGGCGGAGCATCAAGTACCAAAAGGTCCATTGCAACCACTTGAGATTCTGGAATGGAAGTGGGAACACATTACTATGGATTTCGTTACGGGTCTTCCCAAGGTTTCTCAAGGTATAGATGGGATTTGGGTTATTGTTGATAGATTAACCAAGTCTGCTCATTTCTTGCCTATACGTGAAACTTATTCCCTTGAACGTCTTGCTCGTATGTACGTGAACGAGATTATGAGATTGCATGGCATGCCAGTATCCATAGTTTCGGATCGTGACCTAAGATTCACTTCACAATCTTGGGTTAGCTTGCAGAAAGCTATGGGCACGGATTTACGATTCAGTTCGGCATACCATCCTCAAACGGACGGATAATCAGAGAGGACTATTCAAACCCTTGAAGATCTATTAAGACTCTGTGTTCTAGATTTCAAAGGAAGTTGGGATAAGTATTTTCCACTGGTAGAATTCTCCTACAACAACAGTTATCAAGCAAGTATAGGCATGGCTCCATTTGAGGCGTTGTATGGACGGAAGTGTCGTTCACCAGTATGTTGGGACGAGGTGGGTGAAGCAACTTTGTTGGGACCGGAATTGGTACGCATGACTACAGAAAAGATCCAAATGATTCGACAACGTATTCAAACCTCACAGGATCGAAAAAAGAGTTATGCTGATCTTCATCGAAAGGATGTGGAATTTAATATTGGAGATGATGTACTATTATGTATTGCTCCATGGAAGGGAGTTACAAGATTTGGGAAGAGAGGAAAGCTCAATCCACGATTTGTTGGTCCATTTGAGATTCTTGACCGAATAGGAAATGTGGCCAATAGACTCGCATTACCTCCAAGCATGTCTCGTGTTCATAATGTTTTTCACATATCTATGCTTCGTAAATATATAAAAGACCCAAACCACATTATTGCATTAGAACCAGACGAGATAGCCGAAGATTTAACATACGAGGAGGTACCTGTTAAGATCTTGGATAGGAAAGAGCATGTCTTATGCACCAAGGTTATACCACAAGTTAAGGTTTTGTGGAGGAACCATGCTATTGAGGAAATGACCCAGGAGTTGGAATCAGAAATTAAAGCGAGGTACCCTCACCTGTTCAAAACACCAGGTACGTACGTCAATTTCGAGGACGAAATTTTATAAGGAGGGGAGGTTGTAAGACCCCAACTTATTATAAATAAAATTGAATTTTCTCTATTCATTATTCTAAATTAATAAGGTGTTAATTTGATATAATGCTTTGGTTATAGGTAAAATGTGCAAATTTTGAAATATAAGCAAGTGGTTATAAAATATTTATTTTGTCGGGGAATATTCTTTTGGTCGTGGAATATTCTTTTTGTCGGGGAATATTAAATGCGAAGGCATGACCATTCATGGGGCTTATAATGTAAGAATAAGCGCCGGATGAAGAAAGCGACAAAGTATGAGTTTTTATAAATAACGACGTAGTTATTCTCAGATTAACACTTTGTTGGAATACACGGTGGTTAAAATACGATGATACGCGTGGTTGCTTGAAGTGGCATACGATATTGCAGACAATATTGTTGAATTATTGATTAAATGCGTAGAAGGCACTACTCAATAATTGTTACGAGAATTATTCTTATTCAATATTTTATTTTATTATTTCAATAATTGTTGTGTTGATATTTTATATTATTGTTGTTTTAATAATTGTCAACGCACAGTATTTCCCATTATCGGATCAATAGTTCATATTATTTGAATAATATTATTAGATAGCATTATTGGCAACGTCTAGAAAGTTCTGTCAAGGAGAGGTTTGGTCACCTAATTGCGCCCAGTAAGGAGAAATCCTTATTGGAAAGCCCTCGCTTTCCTGGGAACGGCCTGGTTGTCATAATTGTGATTTTGTAATATTATTTGTGAATAATTAATTATTGATTTATATGATAAGAAAATATTTATTTGATGTGGATATAAATGATGGATTTATTTATGTGGTTATAAATGAAGGAATTAATGATGAGGTGTTTTATCAATATTTTGTCAGAATGGAGGAATTAAAAATCATCCGTTTGTAGATTTCGGATATTTTTGGTTTGGAATTTGAAAAAACTCAAAGCTAAAAAGTTGTAGAGAATTCGATTTTGTGTGGAGTGGACATAAAATTCATATTTTTCTGATAAACGGCCTATTTTCTATAAATTATTGAAGTTTCGGAAAATAAAATGATTTTTATTAAAATTATAGGTGGGACCCACTTTTGTTTTAGAACATGTGGGCTACCAATTTGGTTCAAAGATGGCTGGCCTTGATTTTCAACAAAGTGTGCGTAGAATGAAAGAAATGAAATAATAATATTTTATTATTTTAGTCTCCTTTGACGTTCTTACATTTTCCTATAAATAGACACTTAGGTTAGAATTGAAAATCACACCAAAAACAAGTTTTCTTTCTCTCTAGATTATCGGGCGTATTTTTGTGAATATTTTGGTACATTGAGAGTTGCTGTTCGGTACAAGTTTTCTTCGACTTTCTATCCGATATTCCGATCAGAAGTACCATTATTTTGAGGTAAGGGATGTTATTTTCTTCTTAAATGATATTATTTTCTTCAATATCATTATACCGAAATATTGGTGAACTTTTTAATCAAATTTAGAACTTTTTATGTCGGGGTTACTATTCACGTATACGACACTATTCACGAATACGACACTATGCACCGAAAAATAAAAATTTTCCTTTTTGTCCAAGATGTCTATTTTGGCTACTATCTTTGATTGTATCTATACTTTGATCGTTATTTTTGAATTCTGCTTCAAAATTTGTTATTATGAAGTATTAGTGATCTTGGATAAACTGAAATACAAATCCCTAATATTTGTCCTTCTGTCTTACTGGATTCGTTCTCTAAAATGTTTTTCATCATCCTCGGTCCTTAATGATGATATTATTGAATATCTTTGGCCTGTAGTGCAAAGATGAATGATATATTAACTGATGAATATCTTTGGCCCGTAGTGCAAAGATGAACAGGTGTTGAGATGAACATAACCAACTGGTGATACAAATGAATATCTTTGGCTTTGTGGTGCAAAGATGAATATTCGATTAAAGATGTATATTGATTGTTGTTATGAGGATAAAATATTGATGATGGACTTTTAAATCTTAGAAGATAGTAGAACTCATTCTCTACTTAACTCTTCTAATGGATTGTTGTTTCCGCTGTAGAATATTGATCTAAAACTTGTTGTCTATTATATTCTATCAGATTTTTCCCTGTTCAGGACTAACGATAATTTGTTGTATATTATCTTAGTCATAATATTCTTTACTGGGCTATTTGAGCTCACCCTTTTCCTTTTTGTTCCGTTTTTCTTCTTAGGAGGTGAGAACATAGCAGGATCTAGTCGGGGTATGGAGTGATGGTTCTAGAAAGATGTTTTAGCAGTCCTCACTATTTCTATAAAATAGTGTTTGAATAATTATAATGAGGTTTTATTTGAGTGTGGATATTGTCTATAAGACAATATTTGTATTTAAACTCACAGTATGTGTTGTCGTATTTTGTACGACAATTGTATTATTGAAGTTGTAGTTTGCTTTCTATACCATGTATTTGGCGACTCAGAATGGGTGTTGTATACCTATTTTGGGGGCGTCACAGTTGGTATCAAATCTTAGGGATATGGTCTCTGGCGGAGATCGGGGAATAGAACTAGGAGGGGAGAGACGAGTAAATCCATTGCTAGTGTGTCCTACCTAAGCTTATTTGATATTTAATGGGTCAGTCGGAGCATAGGGTTAATAGTGTGATATGTTAATTTATTTAATTAACCATTGTTTTGTGACAATATTTTAGAATGACATCTGAAAATGTTGAGGTGAGCAATGGAGCACATGAGACCGTTGAGACATCGACAATCAACAACTAGGATAAGGTGCATCAGGAAGGCAATAATCCTCCTACAAATGATAACACCGACCAAATGTCGAACGATGGTATGTTTAGGAACTTTCTAGAATTTATGCAAAACCAAATGAGAGAGACTACTGTTCAAAATGCAGGTGGAAACAATGGTAACTCATGGCTTGTCACTGCCAAGCAATTTAAGGAGTTAGGACCGCCAGAGTTTTTGGGAAAGCCAGAACCACTTACGGCAGAGACGTGGATAAAGCAGATTACCAAGATATTTAATGTCTTGGGATGCTCTGAGGAGCAAAGGGTTTCCTTTGCCACCTTCATATTGCGAGGAGAGGAAGATTATTGGTGGGAATCCATAAAGCGTGCTCAGCCCGCCGCACTCAAGATGTCTTGGGAGAAGTTCAAATAATTTTTCAACGATAAGTACTTTTCCGAAAGTATTCGTCACAGGAAGGAGTTAGAGTTCATCAAGTTGGAGCAAAACAATATGATCGTGTCATAGTACGAAGCTAAGTTTGCCGAGTTGTCCCAGTTTGCATCCCATTTGGTTGATAATGAGGAGAGAATGACATGAATGTTTCTACGAGGTTTGAAACCCAAAATACGTCAATACCTCATTTCTCACAAACTGTGTTTGTATTCAGATGTAGTGAATATGACTCAGTTATTGGAGCGGGATTATGAGTCATCTCAACCAAAAGATAACGACCAACAACACGATAATAATCGTACCGGTGGCAACGATCATCGGAACAATGATAACCATTGTGGAGGAAATTATCATGCTAGAAATGGTAACCACTGTGAGATCCCAAATTTTATGAAATAAAAGTATTCAATTTTTCTATTTTGGTAAACAGTTAAATTGATAAAAGTTTAAAGTTAAGGGTGATATTTGAAAATTTTACAAAGTAAGCAAGTTGTTATAAAATATTCGTTGTGTCGGTGAATATTCGATTGGTTGGGGAATATTCGATTAGTCGGGGAATCTTCGTTTTAACAAAGAATATTCGTACGACGACATAATCATTGGTAGATCCCACAACGAAAGTATTGTCATAATTAGAAAATAACATAATTATCCCTTTATAAAAATAACAGTGAAAGTTTTACCGTTAAACTATTGAAGTACCTGGTAGTAAAAGTACAGTATTGCACGGGGTTGCATATTAGCACACGGTATTGATTATTGATGCTTACGAAGTCACTCAGTTTTATTCAATTATTGTCACAATATTTTATATTATTAAATCAATAATTGAGACGACAAAGTTATTCATATTATTATTTGCAATATTGACAATGTCTAGAAGTTCTGTTAAGGAGAGTTTTGGTCACCTAATTGCGAGCCAATAAGGAGAAATCCTTATCGAAAAGCCCCCTCTTTCCTGGGAACGACCTGTTAAATATTGTGAGTTATAATATTAACGATGAATAAGTTCATGTTGATTAAAGATGAAATTGGTAGTTCCATTGTGTTGGGATTATTAGTGTTAGTGAAAATCGACATTTATTTTAATAATAATTGATGTCTGGAAGTTATATTGACCAATCGGGTAATTAATCGGATAAGTGAGTAATTAATTGCTATTAATTCACATGCTTATAACTATTTGTTCACATGTGTGTACTATTGATTCACATGCATGTACTATTAGGGGAGGTGGTGCAAGATTAATAATACTTGCATGACTAAATTAAAAATGGAGGTATAGATAAAGGCAGTATACTGTAATTATTTTTTTCACATGTATAGAACTATTGAGTCACATGATTGTACTATTGATTCAGATGATGTACTATTAGGGAGGTGGTGCAAGTTTGATAATATTTGCAGGACTAAATTAAAAATGAAGGAAAAGATGAAGGTATTATCTTTGTAATATTTTGAGCCCCAAACGTGTAAATTATCGAAACTATATTTTCCTATAAATAGAAGTTCATTCTTCCTTCATTCTCACCAATTCACTAAGACTCACAAGAGCAATTATAGAGAGAAGCTATAGAGAGAAAGAAGAAGAGAAGTCCGCTTACTTCACTATTCTAGTATCCAAATCTTTCTTCCGAGGTAAGGGTATTATTTATTTCATATTCAAGAGATATTATTTTTCGTATTCGTATGAATATTATTTTCGTTCAATATTCATAAAGAATATTATCTTTGTTTAATATTCGTAAGAATATTATTTTCGTTAAATATTCGTTGGAATATTATTTTCGTTCAACAGTTGTAAGGGGTATTATTTATTTCATATTCTGAAGAGATATTATTTTCCGTATTAGTATGAATATTGTTTTTGTTCAATATTCGTAAGGAATATCATATTCGTTTAATATTCGTAGGAATATTATTTTCGTTCAACAGTCGTAAGAGATATTATTTATTTCATATTCTGAAGAGATATTATTTTTCATATTCGTATGAGTATTGTTCTCGTTCAATATTCATAAGGAATATAATCTTCGTTCAATATTCATAGGAATATTATTTTTCGTTCAACAGTCGTAAGGGGTATTATTTATTTCATATTCTCAAGAGAGATTATTTTTCATATTCGTATGAATATTATTTTCGTTCAATATTCTTAAAGAATATTATCTTCGTTCAATATTCGTAGGAATATTATCTTCGTTCAACAGTTGTAAGGGATGTTATTTTTGTTCAATATTCACTTAAAATAATATTTCTTCCATACTCTGAAGTATGTAAGTAATATTATTTCGTTTCAGATTTTGAATTCTATACTCATTTTGTTGAAGTTTTGGCTTCTATACTCTATGAAATTAGTAGAATATCATTGATATTTGTGCTTCATCCAGTATCTTTTCATAGAAATATTATTCTGAGCTTTCTTGATAATTATTGATCTTATCATGACGGAGTACTATTCATGAGTTACTATTCACGGGTTATTATTCACCCGGTTACTATTCACTCAAATATTATTCACTCGAGTATTCGGGGCACTTTTCATACCGGAGTACTATTCATGAGTTACTATTCACCCAATTACTATTCACCTAAATATTATTCACTCGGGTATTTGGGGTACTTTTCATGTCGGGGTACTATTCACGAGGTACTATTTCCGAAGTACTATTCACAGGGTACTATTTACCTAGAAAATATATTTCTTTTCTGTCCAAATTATTTTTGGTACATGAATATTGTTCTTGAATTTTACTCCACAAAGCAGTATCATGTTGACAATTTAGGTATTTTTAAACTCTGGATAAATTTAAAGTCTTTAATATTCATCCTTGATTTCGTTTGATTAATGCTTATATCATTGTCATCATCCTCATGCTTGTATTGTGATGAAAGTAATCTTTGGCTTACGTGCATAGATGGACTGTTGATTGGTATGATTATGACCAGGGATCATTCGGTATAATCATGACCCGTAATGTTATAAATGATGTGGTAAAGGTCCTCATTAGCCCGTAGTACATTGATGGACAGTTGTTGGTATGATTATGACCAGGGATTATTCGGTATAATCATGACCATTGGTGATTACATGAATATCCTTGGCCCGTAGTGCAAGGATGATTTGATGATGTGGTTTATTTGTTAAGCTGAGTCTCAATAATAAATTTGATGAAAAACTTTTTAAATCATAGAAGTTAGTAGATATCATGCTCTACTTCACTCTTCTAATGGATTGCGTGTTCCGCTGCAGTTGTTGATCTAAAACTTGTTGTCTATTATATTTAATCAGTTGTTATACTATTGAAGGCTAAGGATAATTTATTCTGCATTATCTTAGTCATAAGATTTCTTACTGGGCTAGTTGAGCTCACCCTTTTCTTTCATTGTTCTCTTCAAGAAATGAGAATATAGCTGGGATGAGTCGGGGAATGGAGTGATGGTCCAGGATAAGTGGCTTTAGTAGTCCTCACTATTCTGTGAAATAGTATGATAATAATTGTAATGAGGACTTCATTGAGTGTGGATATTGTCTAGAAGGCATTATTCTTGTTTAAACTCTTAGCTACATTTTATCGTATTTTACGCGACAGTTGTATTATTTAAGTTTGTAGTTGAGTTCTTTACCAAGTATCTCGCGACCCAAGATGGGTGACGTATACCTGTTTTAGGGGGCGCCACAGTTTGTATCAAAGCTTAGGGATATGATCCCTGGCTGAGATGTGAGACAAGAACTAGGAGGGGAGAGACGGAGAATTCCTTCGCTAGTATGACCTACCTAAGTTTATTTGGTATTTAATTGGTCGGTCAGAGTATAGAGATAATATGTGGTATGTTAATTAACCTTTGTTTTGAAGATATATTCTAGAGTGATATCTGAAATACAGTAGATGAGCAATGGGAAAATCATGATACATAGGAAATAACCGGGAAGGTACAAGCCGAAAAGAAAGCAAGGTATTCTCATCTCTTCGAACTACTGGGTACGTAAATTTCGAGGACGAAATTTCATAAGGAAGAGAGATTGTGAGATCCCGAATTTTATGAAATAAAAGTATTCAATTTTTCTATTTTGGTAAATAGTTACATTGATAAAAGTTAAAGTTAAGGGTGATATTTGAAAATTTTTCAAAGTAAGCAAGTTGTTATAAAATATTCGTTGTGTCGGGGAATATTCGATTGGTTGGAGAATATTCGTTTTAACAGGGAATATTCGTACGACGACATAATCATTGGTGGACCCCATAATAGAAGTATTATCGTAATTAGAAAACGACAGAATTATCTCTTTATAAAAATAACGGCGAAAGTTTTGCCGTTAAACTGTTGAACTACCCGGTAGTAAAAGTACAGTATTACGTGTTATTGCATAGTAGCACACGGTATTGATTATTGATGCTTACGAAGTCACTCAGTTTTATTCAATTATTGCCATAATATTTTATATTATTAAATCAATAATTGAGACGAAAAGGTTATTCATATTATTATTTGCAATATTGACAATGTCTAGAAGTTCTGTCAAGGAGAGGTTTGGTCACCTAATTGTGCGCCAATAAGGAGAAATCCTTATCGGAAAGCCCCCACTTTCCTGGGAACGACCTGGTTATTAAATATTGTGAGTTATATTATTAATGATGAATAAGTTCGTGTTGATTAAAGATGAAATTGATAGTTCCATTGTGTTGGGATTATTAGTGTTAGTGGAAATCGACATTTATTTCGATAATAATTGATGTCTGGAAGTTATATTAACCAATCGAGTAATTAATCGGATAAATAAACAATTAATTGCTATTAATTCATATGCTTATAACTATTTTTTCACATGTGTGTACTATTGATTCACATGCATGTACTATTAGGGGAGGTGGTGCAAGATTGATAATACTTGCATGACTAAATTAAAAATGGAGGTATAGATGAAGGTACTATACTGTAATTATTTTTTTCACATGTATAGAACTATTGAGTCACATGATTGTACTATTGATTCACATGATGTACTATTAGGGGAGGTGGTGCAAGTTTGATAATACTTGCAAGACTAAATTAATAATGGAGAAAAAGATGAAGGTATTATACTGTAATATTTCGAGCTCCAAAACGTGCAATTATGGAAACTATATTTTCCTATAAATAGAAGTTCATTCTTCCTTTATTCTCACCAATTCACTAAGACTCACAAGAGCAATTATAGAGACAGAAGCTATAGAGAGAAAGAAGAAGGGAAGTCTGCTACTTCACTATTCTAGTATCTAGTCTTCTTCTGAGGTAAGAGTTATTATTTATGTCATATTCTGAAGAGATATTATTTTTCGTATTCGTATGAATATTATTTTCGTTCAATATTCACAAAGAATATTATCTTCATTCAATATTCGTAGGAATATTATCTTCGTTAAATATTTGTTGGAATATTGTTTTCGTTCAACAGTTGTAAGGGGTATTA
Organism: Panax ginseng; assembly: GCA_020205605.1. Lineage (NCBI taxonomy): Eukaryota > Viridiplantae > Streptophyta > Magnoliopsida > Apiales > Araliaceae > Panax > Panax ginseng. The sequence goes on along the minus strand of CM035131.1, from coordinate 125,200,129 downwards.
TTTATTTCATATTCTGAAGAGATATTATTTTTCGTATTCGTATGAATATTGTTTTCATTCAATATTCGTAAGTAATATCATCTTCGTTCAATATTCGTAGGAATATTATTTTCGTTCAACAGTCGTAAGGGGTATTATTTGTTTCATATTCTGAAGATATATTATTTTTCGTATTCGTATGAATATTATTTTCGTTCAATATTCGTAAGGAATATCATCTTCGTTCAATATTCGTAGTAATATTATTTTTGTTCAACAGTCGTAAGGGGTATTATTTATTTCATATTCTGAAGAGATATTATTTTTCATATTCGTATGAATATTATTTTCGTTCAATATTCATAAAGAATATTATCTTCGTTCAATATTCGTTGGAATATTATTCTCGTTAAACATTTGTAAGGGATGTTGTTTTTGTTCACTATTCGCTTGAAATAATATTTCTTTCATACTCTGTAGTATGTAAGTAATATTATTTCGTTTCAGATTTTGAATTCTATACTCATTTTATTGAAGTTTTGGCTTCTATACTCTATGAAATTAGTAGAATATCCTTGATATTTGCGCTTCATCTAGTATTTTTTCATGGAAATATTATTCTGAGCTTTCTTGATAATTATTGATCTTTTCATGACGGAGTACTATTCATGAGTTACTATTCACGGGTTACTATTCACCTGGTTATAATTCCCTCAAATATTATTCACTCGGGTATTCGGGGCACTTTTCATGCCAGAGTACTATTCATGAGTTACTATTCACGGGTTACTATTCACCTGGTTATAATTCCCTCAAATATTATTCACTCGGGTATTCGGGGCACTTTTCATGCCAGAGTACTATTCACGGGTTACTATTCACCCAAATATTTTTCACTCGGGTATTTGGGGTACTTTTCATGCCGGGGTACTATTCACGAGGTACTATTCTCGAAGTACTATTCACAGGGTACTATTCACGGTGTACTATTTACCCGAAAAATATATTTCTTTTCTATCCAAATTATTTTTGGTACATGAATATTGTTCTTGAATTTTACTCCACAAAGCAGTATCATGTTGACAATTTAGATATTTTTAAACTCTGGATAAATTTAAAGTCTTTAATATTTATCCTTGATTTCGTTTGATTTGATTTCATTTGATTAATGCTTATATCATTGTCATCATCCTCATGCTTATATTGTGATGAAAGTCATCTTTGGCTTACATGCATAGATGGACTGTTGATTGGTATGATTATGACCAGGGATTATTCGGTATAATCATGACCCGTAATGTTATAAATGATATGGTAAAAGTCCTCATTGGCCCGTAGTGCATTGATGGACAGTTGATGGTATGATTATGACCAGAGATTATTCGGTATAATCATGACCATCGGTGATTACATGAATATCCTTGGCCCATAGTGCAAGGATGATTTGATGATGTGGTTTATTTATTAAGCTGAGTCTCAGCAATAAATTTGATGAAAAACTTTTTAAATCATAGAAGATAGTAAATATCATGCTTGTTCCGCTGCAGTTGTTGATCTAAAACTTGTTGTCTATTATATTCTATCAGTTTGTTATACTGTTGAAGGCTAAGGATAATTTATTCTGCATTATCTTAGTCATAATATTTCTTACTGGGCTAGTTGAGCTCACCCTTTTCTTTCATTGTTCTCTTCAGGAAATGAGAATATAGCTGGGACGAGTTGGGGAATGGAGTGATGGTCCAAGATAAGTGGCTTTAGTAGTCCTCACTATTCTGTGAAATAGTGTGATAATAATTGTAATGAGGGCTTCATTGAGTGTGGATATTATCTAGAAGGAAATATTCTTGTTTAAACTCTCAGATACGTTTTGTCGTATTTTACACGACAGTTGTATTATTTAAGTGTGTATTTGAGTTATGTACCATGTATTTGGCGACTCAGAATGGGTGATGTATACCTGTTTTGGGGGCGTCACAACCACTTCGGTGGTAATCATGGCCAAGATAATAGAAGAAATGATTCAAGTGGAAACTTTAAGAAGATAAGATTTAATGATGATGGGAAGACGTCGGCAGCAGAACCAACACCAACAACAAATTCTAAGGGAGGAGAACTACCGCCAGTTAGATGCTACAGATGCGGAGAGGAAGGACACATAAGTCCAAACTGTCCACAGCCTTCTAAGGAATGTTTTAGTTGTGGAAAAGACGGTCCCATAGCTCGATTTTATCCTGTAGCAATATCAAGTCCAGCTGGGACGGTGGCACCAAAGGCGACTACAGACAAAACAAAGTCTGTAGTTTTAGTTGTGGAAAAGACGATCCCATAGATCGTTTATTTCTCTTGCTTGAGCTCTGTGAAAACCCGAGAATTTAGACAATTTATTAAAATCTTAAAGGATGGATTTAAGGTCAAATAATAGACCTAGACAGAATATTAGTGTATGCGTTTTATATTTTTGGGAAGGAATTTTGAGGATTTCAAAATTCTGTGAAGGATTTAGGTGAATTATTTAGGATTAAGTGTATACGTGAATATGTTCTGTGTATATGGTCATTTATGTGTTCAAAATGTGATTAAGAGTCAAGGTTTGACCAGATAAATTTTATTAGTGTCAAACCCTAAGTATATATTAAGAACGTCAATGTTCAGTTAGAAAACCCTAGCAATGTATAAGAAACCCTAGAAATCGGTTCTGAAACCCTAATTTCGGTTCCAAGAATCTGAAACCCTAATTTGGAAATTGAAAACCCTAATCTGGGAAATAAAAGTATAATTATAATGCTCAAGTGCTATTAATTATAATATTAATTAGGGTAAAGCTTAATTAATTAGCAAACCCTAATTTTAAATTTTTAAACCCTAATTGTTTCATCAAAAACCCTAATGTACAATTGTGGATTTAATTGCTAAAATAGCAATTTTAATTAAGAAATACTAATCCTAATTATTAAACTTGAATTATGATTAGGAAATCTAAGTATAATTAGAGAATCCTAATTATAAATTAAAATATCTTAATTTTTCCATTTTTAAAACATAATTTAAAAACCCTAAATGTGATTTTTGCAAATCTTAGGTTTTAACCCTAAGGATCAAACCCTAAGGGTTTGCATCAAATGACAATTCTAGAATTAAAATTGTATGGAAATAACTATTTTACCCTTTTGTCACATTTTATAATATGTTGAGTGTAAATCTTGCCAAGATTGTGTTTGGTGACCAACCTTTGACTCCTCTTGAGCCTTAAATCTCAGCAAATCTAAGCTAACTTACAACATTAGATACATTATATCAAATTATAAGAGATTCAAGAGAGAGAAAATGTCTACTTTAATTTCATTTTCTCCTAGACTCTTCTCTCTCTAAAAATTCAGGAATGTAGAGTGAGAGAGAGAGAGAAAAAAAAAAGATTAGCCATGATCAGTCCATAACTATCAAAGAACAGATCTTCAAGGATCAGAATCAGAATTAAAGCCTCAAAGGTATAAGAACCCTAAATCTTGAAATCTTTGTATTTGATGTTAGATGTTGTAGGTTGTTGGTTAAAGTTGTGTATTAGGGTGTTAATAAGTGATCTAGGTTGTTAGATCAAGTATCTATAACATCTAGATGCACGATTTTGATGTTTTGAAAAATCTAGAAAAAAGTTCAAAAAGTGGCCTGACAGTCATATGTCAGAGGCCCTAGATCTTTCTCTGTTTTTGATATTTGTTGTTTTATGTTATAAATGTGTTCTATGTCATGAGGACTTTGATATGAAACTAGAAACAAGGCCAGATCATTAGTAGATTGAGAGATATGAGTTTCTGGGCATGGGAATTGGATTCTGGGCAACCCAGAAACCTAGATCTTGTCTGACAGTGTATTTGCAGGTCCTTGATCTTGCTTCTCTTTGATTTTTGGGTCATGTTATTGTTTTGATCTTGTAGCCTGGTATAAATACTACACATTCATGCTCTTAGATTACCCAGAAACAAAATAGGATCAAAGATGTGAACGATCAAACATAGGTTGACCAACTGCCTGGGTTCCATTTTTGGAAAATCCAGATTCGTGAAGAACATCTCCTGACATCATTTTGACTGGCCTTGATCTTTTATGGTTATGATGTTGTTAGGATGAACTATTGTATATAACGCTTTCACGACTACATAAGTACTACAATCTAGTATCATAAAATCACTTAGAGCATGATCATAGACCAGATTAATCAAGGTTCAAAGAACAACCCTGGTAACTGCTTGAGTTTCTAGGCAACCCAGAAACTCAAGAACATGTCTGACAATCTTTTCTGGAGCCTGGATCTTGCAGATTTGATATGTTTGGGCTATGAAACTTGCTGGAGATTATAGTATTACATAAGTACTATAATAGTAATGCACTAAATTTCCCAGAAAACCTTTAGAACTAAGATCAAATGATGGTCAAACCACCTATCTCGAACACTGACATGAAGATCTGGGCAGGCTCAAGAACAATCAAGAACACCTATAGCGACGGTTATGTCGCTATAGGGCACTTTTAGCAACACTTAATTTCAGAAATTAATTATTTTAATTAATAAATAGAGAAAAATGATTTTTAATTATTAAAAATACAAAATAAATTTCTAAAAATTATTTTAAAGCATAAAATTAGTTTTTAATTATTTTGAGTGTATTCCATAAATATTTAATATTTTTGGAATATAAAAGTATTTAATTTATTTAATTATAATATTAAATAAATTATTTAAAAATGATTTTAATAATTGAAAAATCATGTAAAATTATATTATATTATATTTTAAGTTATTTTTAATAACTTTTGATATTTTATGAGGAATTTCATTAATAATTTATTATTAATGATAATTAATTTATTTAATATATATATTAAATAAATTATGGAAAAAATTAATTAATGTTTTAAAAATCATATAAAAATTATTTAAGTGTTATAAAAATATTTTAATTTATAAAATATAACTTTTGATATTTTGTCATGAAAATATTAATATTTTAATATTAAAAGCAATTATCGGATAATGGATTTATATTTAAAAATCATATAAATATGATTTTAAGGTATTAAAATACTTTGTAATATTATAAATATATTATAATATTATGTAATGAATTTCATTAATATTTAATAATAAATAAATATTAATGATAAAGGAATATTGTGGTATTTAATTCATATAAATACGATATAAATGATTAAAAAATTATGATAAATGGTAATAATTATCTAAAAATTATTACAAGCCTATGAAAAATATTTTGACTGATAATAAAATTATCTCAGATAATTGTTAAGTGTTCAGGCAGAGTTTAATTAAACTTAAACTCGATATTTGTCCGATTAGACCGTCGGGATGTTAGATTTGTGTCGGGTTCAACTCAGACTGCAATAGTTTAACTTGAGGCTAGGTATTATATGTTGTATAGACTGATGGGGTTATATATTATGTGTTTAAGTTATTCTATGTTTGTATATATAATAGTATTATACTATGATGATATTATTCTAATATTGTAGATCTATATTACTAATATTAGGTTTTCGTATAAAGCAATATAAATTGTGTAGCGGTAATCAACGGTTCAGGCAAGTTTTTCTTAACTCTACTAAGAGTTTTTTTATTCAGATATGCTTATGGTTAATCATTGCTGATTGCCATTGTAGAATTGTACTTTGTACATATTGCATGTATAAGTCAGGTATGAAAGGCTGATCACCTTCATTACCGTCCGTTCCAGATATATTTGTTCATGTTCAATACTTGTTCAGTTAAAAGTTTGTTCGTGCTAATTCACAACTATATTGATGAATTATAGCCAACTTATTATTCAGACTCTTTCAATCATGATATATCTTTAAATAAATTTAAACTTGTTGGGCAACCTTCATGTTCACCCTTGTTATATCATGATAAACATTGCAGATTAAGACGAACGCGTTCGGATCTGAGGAAAGGTTATAATGCCAAGCCCAACTTAAAGGATAAAAGTGCGCGATTAGTTTTGTAATAGTATTGTATGATAATAATGTTATGTGTTAGTCAAGTTATGAATTGTGTATTAAGTGAAGGTTTTTAACCTTGGGGAAATGTGTAAAGTGTATTGTATAAAAAAATTTATATTTATATCTTCCGCAATAGTTATAGAATGATTGTACCAGATCTGCGGTGATTTGGGACCCGGATTTGGGGCTGTCACAGTTGGTATCAAAGTTGTTAGTTATGAATCTTAGGTAGAAATTCCTGAGACCAATAATCGCAGTGATTAGGATAAGTACTAACTCACATAGAGTTAGTTGGTCGGTAAGATTCAAAGACGAATCTCGGCGAGTTGTAAAGATACGGAGTTCCCTAACCCTGATAATTAAGGTGAACAGTAGTGATGAATAGATAGAGTCTAAAAGACTGAAAGTGCACGGATAGGAGATTGTAAAATAAAACAATCATAGTATAGAAATGAATCGTAATATATACGATGAGATCACCCCGTGATATGATAAGGACATAGCAGGGAAAAGAATCAATCTGATGATTGGACAGTTTATAGCAATATTGCTTTGTGAATTGGTACAGATTCAAGAAAGGATTATGAATATGGATTAAATGAAATTCGTATTAAGAAGGGAGTTAGTATTAGGTGGTGATTTCAATTGAGGACTCATGTCAGCAGCTGAGTTGTATGATTCCTTGTATGGGCGGGGAATTGTACTTGGTGTAAAAACCACTTAGTTTCTGGCACTGATAATCATTGAAATGTTTGTGTCGCACTATTTCTTATATGCATGTTAAGAGGGTGATTCCTTTCTCGTGTGTATAACAGATAGATAGGTTACAGTTAAAGAATATAAGGTTAAGTACGAGTTCTTAAAATTTATACTTATGTGACATCCTTGAGTCATAGTTATATGAAATGTTTATGAACCCCTCAGCGAATGGACGCCAAAGGTCTGACTAGGGTAAGTTCTTAAACTCATATGATTGTGACAAGTTTATGAACTCATAAGTGTGGTTTGACGAACTGGGTATAGTTGTGTGTGAATGGAGAATTGAGGATTATAGGAACAGATAGATTGTTAAGCAAATGATTATTAGTGAAGACATAAGTTTTTCCAAAACTCCTAGCTATGCTAGACTTTGAAATTTTGAAATCAAGCTAAATACGCACTATGTGCTTTTAAAAAAAATTGTAGACTCGTAATAATTTTTGGAACGGTTTAAAGTATAGTCTATGCTACTTGTTTCAGCTAGACGAAGATGATTTGAAATATCAAAATATATTTTTATTTATCACTCATGTACCATGTAACCTGGTGTAGAGATGATAAAAATTTGATGGAGTTATAAATACAGGAATACATAGTGTTGAATTCGATCCAAAAATCATTGTCCCACTAATGTATGATGTGTTTTGACAAAGTCATACAATGACGACATCCTCAAACGGACTGTTAATACAGTACGACATCATGATGTCATTCTTCAAAAATATTTTCAAGAATTTAATTTGCCAACGGGGTTTGGCTACACCTAAATAATTCAATTGAATTGAATTATTGATATGAGTCTATGCTATTCGATTCAGCTAGACTAATGTTTATGAAAAAAATTCTTAGCGTTATGTGAAAATTTTCCCGAACCAAATTATGTTGGTGTGGAAATTCTACCGAGGTAAATAAGACCGAGGTGAAATATATGCATTGAATAAAATTATTAATAGCGAGAATATTCGTTATAAGACATGATTAAAGTATGTCACCTAAAACTAGTAGTTTACCTTATTCGTGATTGTAAATATACCAAGTAATGTATTGTTTTGCGGTATGAATACCGTTAAAACTATGTGTTCATGGTCTATATGACCCCTCAACTTAATTTGAAAATTTTTAACTCTTGTGAGTGGTGTATTGGGTAGCATGCGATGATGTGTGAATTGTATAAGCAGTATGGTGTAAGGTGTAAAGTGAATTTCAGGGACGAAATTCTTAGAAGAAGGGGTGAATGTGACAACCCGAGAATTTAGACAATTTATTAAAATCTTAAATGATGGATTTAAGGTCAAATAATAGACCTAGACAGAATAGTAGTGTATGCGTTTGATATTTTTGGGAATGAATTTTGAGGATTTCAAAATTCTGTGAAGGATTTAGGTGAATTATTAAGGATTAAGTGTATACATGAATATGTTCTGTGTATATGGTCATTTATGTGTTCAGAATGTGGTTAAGGGTCAAGGTTTGACCAGATAAATTTTATTAGTGTCAAACCCTAAGTATATATTAAGAACGTCAACGTTCAGTTAGAAAATCCTAGCAATGTATAAGAAACCCTAGAAACCAGTTCTAAAACCTTAATTTCGGTTCCGGGAATCTGAAACCCTAATCTGGAAATTGAAAACCCTAATCTGGGAACTTAAAGTATAATTATAATGCTCAAGTGATATTAATTATAATATTAATTAGGGTAAAGCTTAATTAATTAACAAACCCTAATTTCAAATTTTTAAACCCTAATTATTCCGTCAGAAACCCTAATGTACAATTGTGGATTTAATTGCTAAATTAGCCATTTTAATTAGGAAATACTAATCCTAATTAGTAAACTTGAATTATGATTAGAAAATCTAAGTATAATTAGAGAATCCTAATTATAAATTGAAATATCTTAATTTTTCCATTTTTAAAACCTAATTTAGAAACCCTAAATGTGATTTTTGTAAACCTTAGGTTTTAACCCTAAGGGTTTGCATCAAATGACAATTTTAGAATTAAAATTGTATGGAAATGACTATTTTTCCCTTTTGTCACATTTTCTAATATGTTGAGTGTAAATCTTGCCAAGATTGTGTTTGGTGATCAACCTTTGACTCCTCTTGAGCCTTAAATCTCAGCAAATCTAAGCTAACTTACAACATAAGATACATTGTATCAAATTATAAGAGATTCAAGATAGAGAAAAGGTCTACTTTAATTTCATTTTCTCCTAGATTCTTCTTTCTCTAAAAATTCGGGAATGTAGAGTGAGAGAGAGAAAAGATAAGCCATGATTAGTCCATAACTATCAAAGATCAGATCTTCAAGGATCAGAATCAGAATCAAAGCCTAAAAGGTATAAGAACCCTAAATTTGGAAATCTTTGTATTTGATGTTAGATGTTGTAGGTTGTTGGTTAAAGTTATGTATTAGGGTGTTAATAAGTGATCTGGGTTGTTAGATCAATGATCTATAACATCTAGATGCACGATTTTGATGTTTTGAAAAATCTAGAAAAAAGTTCAAAAAGTGGCCTGATAGTCATATGTCAGAGGCCCTAGATCTTTCTCTGTTTTTGATATTTGTTGTTTTATGTTATAAATGTGTTCTATGTCATGAGGACTTTGATATGAAACTAGAAACAAGGCCAGATCATTAGTAGATTTAGAGATATGAGCAGTCAAACGGCGTTGACCGGTCATGAGAATGGGTTTCTGGGAAACTCAGAAATCCAGATCTTGTCTGACAGTGTATTTGGAGGTCCTTGATCTTGCTTCTCTTTGATTTTTTGGTCATGTTATTGTTTTGATCTTGTAGTCTGGTATAAATACTACACATTCATGCTCTTAGATTACCCAGAAACAAAATAGGATCAAAGTTATGAACGGTCAAACATAGGTTGACCAACTGCCTGGGTTCCATTTCTGGAAAACCCAGATTCATGAAGAATAGCTCCTGACATCATTTTGACTGGCCTTGATCTCTCACTTGTTATGTTGTTTGACTGAACTATTGTTATAATGTTTCTCTACGACATAAGTACTACCGTGTAGTATCATAAAATCACTTAGAGCATGATCATAGACCAGATTAATCAGGGTTCAAAAACGACCACAGTAGCTTGTTCTTGAGTTTCGGGCAACCCGAAACTCAAGAAGAACATATCGACAATCTTTTTTGAGCACGGATCTTGCGTGATTTGATATGTTTGGGTCATCGAAACGAATTCAAGATTATAGTATTACATAAGTACTATAATATTAATACACTAGACTTCCCAGAAAACCTTTAGAACTAAGATCAAATGATGGTCAAACCACCTACCTCGAACATTGACATGAAGATCTGGACAGGCTCAAGAACACTCAAGAACACCTATAGCGACGGTTCTGTCGCTATAGGGCACTTTTAGCAATACTTAATTTCAGAAATTAATTATTTTAATTAATAAATAGAGAAAAGTGATTTTTAATTATTAAAAATACAAAATAAATTTCTAAAAAATTATTTTAAAGCATAAAATTAGTTTTTAATTATTTTGAGTGTATTCCATAAATATTTAATATTTTTAGAATATTAATGGTATTTAATTTATTTAATTATAATATTAAATAAATTATTTAAAAATGATTTTAATAATTGAAAAATCATGAAGAATTATATTATATTTTAAGTTATTTTAAGTTATAACTAACTTTGATATTTTATGAGGAATCTCATTAATAATTTATTATTAATGATAATTAATTAATTTAATATATATATTAAATAAATTATGGAAAAATAGAATTAATGTTTTAAAAATCAAATAAAAATGATTTAAGTGTTATAAAAATATTTTAAGTTATAAAATATATCTTTTGATATTTTGTCATGAAAATATTAATATTTTAATATTAAAAGTAATTATCGGATAATGGATTTAAGTGTTTAAAAATCATATAAATATGATTTTAAGGTATTAAAATACTTTGTAATATTATAAGTATATTATAATATTATGTAATGATTTTCATTAATATTTAATAATAAATATATATTAATGATAAAGGAATATTATGGTATTTAATTCATATAAATACGATATAAATGATTGAAAAATCATGATAAATGGTAATAATTATTTGAAAATTATTACAAGCCTATGAAAAATATTTGGACTGATAATAAAATTATCTAAGATAATTTTTAAGTGTTCAGACACAGTTTAATTAAACTTAAACTCGATATTTGTTCGATTAGACCGTCGGGATGTTAGATTTGTGTCGGGTTCAACTCGCACTGCAATAGTTTGATTTGAGGCTAGGTATTATATGTTGTATAGACTGATGGGGTTATGTGTTATGTGTTTAAGTTATTCTATGTTTATATATATAATAGTATTATACTATGATGATATTATTCTAATATTGGACATCTATATTACTAATATTAGGTCTTCAGATAAAGCGATATAAATTGTGTAGCGGTAATCAACGGTTCAAGCAAGTTTTTCTTAACTATATTAAGAGTTGTTTCATTCAGATATGCTTATGGTTAATCATTGCTGATTGCCATTGTAGAATTGTACTTTGTACATATTGCATGTATAAGTTAGGTATGAAAGGCTGATCACCTTCATTACCGTTCGATCCAGATATATTTGTTCATGTTCAATACTTGTTCAGTCAAAAGTTTGTTTGTGCTAATTCAAAACTATATTGATGGATTATAGCCAGCTTATTGCTCAGACTCTTTCAATCATGATATATCTTTAAATAAATTTAAACTTGTTGGGAAACCTTCATGCTCACCCTTGCTATATCATGGTAAACATTGTAGATTAAGATGAATGCTTCAGATACAAGAAAAGGTTAAAGACAGTTCCAGCTTAAAGTTAGTGTGCACGATTAGTTTTGTAATAGTATTGTATGATAATAATGTTATGTGTTAGTCAAGTTATGAATTGTGTATTAAGTGAAGGTTTTCAACTTTGGGGTAATGTGTAAAGTGTATTGTATAAATAAATTATGTTTATATCTTACGCAATAGTTATAGAATGATTGTACCAGATCCGCGGTGATTTGGGACCCAGATTTGGGGCTGTCACATGCTCAACGTTTGAACTTGACCTTGAGGAATTAGACTTTGACTTATCTGTGAAAACTCCTTTGGGTGAAACTTTCATTACATCCACTGTTTATAAATCGTGCTTGATCCAAGTTGGCACCAACACATTACTAGTTGATCTTATCTCTTTAAAGATACTTGCATTTGATGTGATTTTAGGGATTAATGGGTTAACCATTCATCATGCTAAAATTGATTATTTTTGTAAGGTTATTAGTTTTCATATTCCTAACCAACCTGTTATGCGAATTAAAGCAACCAAACCACTAAAGTCAATCACTGTCATATCAAGCCATAAAGCCATTCATTTATTGAAAAACAGATGTCAAGCTTTCTTAGCCCATAAAGCCATTCGTTTAGTGAATTTCCTGACGTATTTCTTGAAGAAATTCCTAGCCTACCTGTGACGCCCCCAAAACAGGTATACATCACCTATCATGGGTCGCCAGATTCTTTGTACAAAATACAACTACGAACTGCTTTTATACAACTGTCGTGTAAAATACAACAAAACATAGCTAAGAGTTTTTACATGAATATTATCTTCTAGACAATATCCAAACTCAATGGAGTCCTCATTACATTTATTATCACACTATTTCATAAAATACTGAGGAGTTCTATAGCCACTTATCATAGACCATCACTCCATTCCCCGACTCGTCCCAACTATATTCTCATTTCCTGAAGAGAATAGTGAATGAAAAGGGTGAGCTCAACTAGCCCAGTAAGAAATATTATGACTAAGATAATGCAGAATAAATTATCGTTAGCCTTCAACAGTATAATAACTGATAGAATACAATAGAAAACAAGTTTTAGATCAACAACGACAGCGGAACAAGCAATCCATTAGAAGAGTCAAGTAAAGCATGATATCTACTATCTTCTATGATTTAAAAGTTTATCATCTATTTTATCCCTGTAATACCCAATAACAGTTCTTTATTATACCCAAGACAAAGAGAACTTTCATAACCTGTCTTCACCTGAACCACCAAAGATTTTAGTTAAATTCATAATTCATGTTTATAATAATGTGAATCAACAGTTTCTCCTTGCCATAAAGGCTTAATAGAACATTTACTCGATATCCTTACCCCAAAGGCTAAAGATATTCAAATGTAATAACAATGATCATACCAATCAGTTGTCTATCTTTGCACTACGGGCCAAAAATATTCAACTATAAAACCAATGGTCATGATCATACCAATCAATTGTCTATCAGTGCACTATGGCCAAAGACATTCAACTTTTAACTAATGGTCATGATCCTGCCAATCACATCATCGAATTATCCCTACACTACGACCAAGGATATTCGTTAGTATCACCAGTGGTAATGATCATGTCATACACCTGGCCATCTTTGCACTACGGGCCAAAGCTATCAATCAACAGTTCATCTTTGCATTACGACCAAAGATATCAATCAACAGTTCTTCTTTGCACTACATGCCAAAGATATACAACTGTAAAACCAATAACCAACAGTCCATTTATACACTACGGGCCAAAGATAACTTTTAACGCAATATAAGCATGAGGATCATGACAATGATATAAAGAATCAATCAAATGAGATAAAGGATAAATATTGAACAATTATAATACAATTTATCCAGAGTTCAAGAATATCTAAATTGTCAACATGATCACAAATTGTGGAATAATATTCATGTATCAAAAATTAATTTGGATAGAAAAGAATTAATTTTTCATCGTGAATAGTACCCCGAGAATAGTATTTCGTGAATAGTACCCCATGAATAATACTTTATGAATAGTACCCCATGAATAGTATCCCATGAATAGTACCTCGTGAATATTATTTTGTGAATAGTACTTTATGAATAGTATTTCCTGAATAGTACCCCAAGTGAATAATACCTGAGTGAATAGTATCTCGTAAATAATACTTTGAGTGAATAGTACCCCGTAAATAATACCCCGAGTGAATAGTAAAAAATAATAACCCTTACGAATAAGAAATAAATAACATCACTTACGAATATTGAACGAAAATAATATTCCTTACAAATATTAAACGAAGACAATGAATATTGAACAAAAACGATATTCCTTACGAATATTGAACGGAAATAATATTCATACGATTACAAAAAATAATATCTCTTCAGAATATGAAATAAATAATACCCCTTACCTTAGAACAAGACTGGATACTAGAATAGTGAAGTAACATAATACTCTTCTTCTTTCTCTCTATAGCTTCTCTCTCTATAATTGCTCTTGTGAGTCTTAGTGAATTGGCAAGAATGAAAGAAGAATGAGCTTCTATTTATAGAAAAACATAGTTTCGATAATTGCACATTTTGAGGCTTGAATTATTATAATATAGTACCTTCATCTTTACCTCTATTTTTAATTTAGTCCTGCAAGTATTATCAATCTTGCACCACTTCCCCTAATAGTACCACATGTGAATCAATAGTTCCATACATGTGAACAAATAGTTAAATGCATGTGAACTAATAGCAATTAATTGCTCATTTATCCGATTAATTACCCGTTTGGTCAATTTAACACCCAAAAACCAACTATTATCGAAATAAATATCGATTTCCACTAACACTAATAATCGCAACACAATGAAAATATTTTTATTAACAATTTCATTTTTTAAATTTTAAAAGTTTGACTTTTTCAAAAAAAAGTCAACTGTTAACTTTTTGACCAAAAAGTCAACCCCGACAAATTTTGTGTTTATAGTCTATTTTTACTAATTTCATCGTCCCGGACTCAAATATCACGTCCGTGTCTCCAAATTCAACTCCGAACTCAAATTCAATTTTTAATAACATTCATCATTAATATTATAACTCACAATATTTAACAACCAGATCATTCCCAGGAAAGAGGGGGCTTTCCGATAAGGATTTCTCCCTATTGGTGTGCTCTTAGGTGACCAAAACCCTTTCCTCGACAGAACTTTCTAGACATTGAGAATAATGCAAATAATAATATAAATAACTTTGTCATCTCAATTATTGATTTAATAATATAAAATATTGTGACAATAATTGAATAAAACTGAGTGACTTCTCACGTAAGCATCAATTGTAACGCCCGAGAAAATCGAATTTTTATGACAATTAAATTTTTATTTGATTATGTGAATTAAATGAATTTAATTGATTTAATTTGTGAGTAAGCTATGTGAAGGTCGTTCTATGACCTAGAATGTGCTAATTTGGTTAGTAATCTGGCTACGTGCTAGAATTAATTGTTTAAAATTTTCAAGACGAGAATAAATGTTTTCCTAGAAATTTTTGTAAAAACACTATTCATCCATTTCTGTTCGGGAAATTATTTTGAAATTCTGAGAAATGCGTAATGATAGAATATCGAGATGAGATGAAATATCTGATAATATTTCATTTATGAAAAACAAAGTTTTCGCCTGCGGACTTAAAACCTAAGGGTTGAGTATATTGATTTCCGAGAAGGAAATGAAACGCGTAGAAGGAATTGCGTTATTGTTAGAGCATGTGTTATACTAGGATGATACTATTTAGTATCTACGTATAATACGATGAGTTAATACAAAGTACAATACGATTATAGTACGAGTATTGTACGGAGAAAATACGTGAATTATAAGTATAGAATACGATTCGTATTATGGAATTAAGTTAAGACTTAATGTTAATTCATTTGGGTTGGATTATATTTAGTCCAATCAATTGAATGAGGAAGCCCAAGGGATTATTTAGTTAAGCCCAATTCAAGGCCCAATATTAGATTGGTTAAGTCCAATGCAAAAAAACCGAATCGTGGATCAAACCGGTGGGTCACCGAATGGGTAAAACCCATGGGACAACCCATGGGGATGAACCATGGGCAAGGTGGGCCGGCCCTTGGTGTGCAAGGCAAGAATAATGCTTGGTCACCAAGTATTTTACTTGGTGACAAACTAATGAATAGTAAGGAGGTGGGGTGTTTAGTCCATATTGTCCTCCATTTCATTTCCCTATAAATAGAAAGCAAGAGTTGGTCTTTTGTGAGTTTTTCAATTGCCAACCTAGATTATTGAGAGAGAAAGAGAGCTAGACTCAACAAAATCCTACACTTGGAAGCTTTGCCTTGTAGTTTTCCAAGAGTTTTTCTTAAGAGTTCTTAAGGTAATATTCCTTATTTCTCATTCCATCTCTTTTGATTTTCTTTTAGTATGGAAAATCACAAATGGGTGGTGTATGACTTGTATAGTGGAATAAGAATGAGTTATTAGAGATTCAATCTCTATAAGTTATGAAATCATAAAAATTATAAGGTTTGATATAGTTTTAAATCATGAAAATATTGATTATTGAGTTTGATTATTGATAAATAATTGAATTCCATCAATACGTAAATATGTGCATCTTGCTTGGTTAGGATGTAGATATGAAGTCCATGGAGTATTCCATGTGATTTGGCTTAGAGAACATTAGTAACGAAGTTATGGCGAATTTCATAGAAATGGACATTAAACGTCGAAAATGTTAAAATTCCGGATTGGTAGTCGAAAGTTGCTGTGAGACTTGAAAACATTGTTTTTCAATGTCAACACGTGAGATAGGGTATTTAAGAGTTATGGGTTCGTGAATCGTCGGATTCCAACTTAAAACGAAGAAAGCGAGCATTGAACGCTCATTAACATTTACGAATGCTTAGAAAATGAACTCAATAGTGAATTTTGAGTTAACAAGTTTAAAAGTGTCGAATTCTTATATGAACGCGTAGAGTATGTCATTTGTGATGTGTAGGCTTTTGAACGGACCAAATCAGACCTATAACGAAGAAGTTATGGCTCCGAGAATTTCACCAAAATTTTTATCTTTGAAAATTATCTGATGTCTTTGAGGTCCAAGCGTCGTGTGGCTCGAGAGAGTGTTAAATGCCGCCATCGCAAAGATGAAGCACCGTTGTAGTTAGCTCTTCGTTAAATGGTGTTGCAGCGCCACTGACAGAGTAAGAGTCTCTCGTGCTTGAGCTTGAGACGAGACAGCTACTCTTAAGCCGGCACCACCGGCGCCTTGGTGTTGAACTAGTGGGGTCACTGCATGGCCTGCAAAAGTGTGGTTTTAATAGATGACTTAGGTTTTGAACATCAATTGTTCAGGGACCTATAGGAGTAATGTTTGTGCACTTCATAAGTGTATTAAAACTATTTCTATACTACCTATACTAAGGTATATGGTATTGAACTTAGGAATTGATTGCATGTTAGTATGTTATGAATGGTGAACAAGAAGTGTTATCGATGAACCCTTATCGGTAAACAATGTTGGTACTTTGCCAATGATGATAGAGTCCGGTTAATGACGTAAATTGGTTAATAAGCCGGGATGAAGGGTAATAAGTCGAGTTGACTATATTATAGTTAATTAGTTAACAAAGACTTAGAAGAGAAAGAAGTTGGTAGGAACAATATGAATAATTGTTTGATAGCTAATTACAGTGTGCTATATGAATATATCATGTAGATTCTGTAAAGGATGTGGTCAATCGATTATGTTATTTGAAGATGCTGAAAGGCAAGTTTTCTTAACGCTTGTCTAACTTTCAAGTTAGCCAAGTTTTATGTGATTCATTGAACCGAATTGCAAGACTGGTTTTAAAGAAAGGGTCAATCCCAGATTTAACTCGGCTAGACTACTCGTAGTATATAGATTGATTGATATTCATATCTTTCTATATAGAAATGTTAACGCTATCCTTTGCCAAGTGATTGGTACGGATGTGAAGGTAAGGTTTGTCTATGAACAAACAAAAGTATTTTCATCGATTATTCGATGGGCACGCTGAAGTTTGCCAAATGTTAAACGTAAATACGTTTAACGAATGAGTGTCGATCAACATAGAGTACTATAGGTGATCACCTAGAAGTGCTCGTAAGTAATGCGGATGTACAACCTTAGTCTTTGTGATATCCTTTTCAAGTATGAAAAATGAAGCTATCGTTCATGGTCTATCGACCGGTTCAGAAATTCCTAATCTACTCTATACCTTGGGAATTGATGTTATGAACTGTTAGAGTATTATTGTTTGATAATACCTCATAACTATTTGTTCAGTTATGTATGAATTGTTATATAATTCACGAATGTGGTATTACTGTTATCCTTTGTTAAAACTTGTTGAGCTGTTATGCTCACTTTTTGCGTGAATTATATAATTGCAGTTAAGGATGAACGTACTGAGAATGCTAAGAGAGATAAGGGCAAAGCTAAGTTGGATGCTTAGCAATCGTGTAATAGATTAGTATGTTTGTATGTATTACACATTATGAACAACAAACGATGTAATAGTTTTATGAACCTGGGAAGGATTATACTTTGATTGGAATAAGAAGATAGTAATTACATTTATTTTGTTGTATTTCAATGGAATGGTTGTATGATTATAAGTACAGTGTATCACCATATGTCGGGTTGGAAGATACCTGGATTTGGGGGCGTCACAGGTTGGTATCAAAGCATTAGGTTATAAAACTTAAGGGGGAAGAACCTTAGGCTAATAACCTTGTAAGGAAGGTAAAGTCCGAAGAAAGAAATTTGAGTTGAATGAATTAATAAAGTATTGAAAAAACTCAGTACTGAAAGATTTAAAAGATGAAAACTAACCTTAAATAAATTAAATGTGGTTTGTGCTTATACTATTGTGTATTATGTACTAATCAACTTGTTATGTGCTATTATAGATGTCGATCGATAGCATGATGTATAGAGACATTCACGTTGTGAGTGAAGAGTCAGTGAACCAAGTTGAAATTGTACCAATGCCGGTAACGGCGGAGAGGTACCAATTAGTTGTACTAGAAGACTCAGACATTGAGGAGTACATCTCTGAGGAGGAATACTCTGAGGAGACGATGGGGTTAGCATCATATCTTAATGAGATGCTTGATGTGGAGGAGGAAATGGAGGTAACATCGATTAACACGGTGGTGCCTACTCAGGAGCCAACACCTTCGGATGCAATGAGATCATTGTATCTGGCTGTGTTGGATAGGAATGTGCAACTGCGCATTGTAGTGCAGACATAGAACGAGGAAATAACCGCCTTATATGAGGCGAAGGAATCTGCAAAGGCAGATTTTGAGTCAGAGCACGACAAGAAAGTGGTTATGACAGATAAGGCACGTGACTATAAGGAAGAGGCCGTAGAGCTTCGAAAAAAACTGGTTGAAAAAGACCAGAAAATAGCTAGGATGTTATACATCCACGAATGTGCCCATGAGGATTTCAATTTGAAAATTGATTGTTATTCCATTGAGTCCTGGCAGACTCGACATACCATAAGTCGAGATATTGTGTCGATACTGGAAAATCAGAAATATGAGAATGCCATTCGACAGTGTTAGTAGATCGTTAGATCTTTTTTGTATATGTGTAGTGACGTAAAACTCTCTTTTGTATAATTAAAGGGTAGTCTTTTTGTAAATCCCAATTTTTGTAGATCGCGGGATTGTATGTAATAGTTTTTTGGCTAAGGGAACATGATGTAAATAGTTTTGACTATGAAAGCATATTAATATAATGAAGTTTTTATTTAATGTGCTTGTTGTGGTATGAGTTGTTATTGTTTGAGAATGATAACCAAGTAGTTAAATAGATAATAATGAAAATTTATTTATTTAATAAGAATTATGCTGCTAAGAAGGAGACAACGTAACCAAGAGGCCGAGTCTCATAATGAGAATCATGGGGTCCCTAATAACCCTATGCAAGAGTTCGTTAATTTATTAACGGCTGCATTTAACCAAGTGGGGGGAGGGATTCCTATAGCTCCTAGGGTAGCAAGAACAACTACCTTCAAGGAATTTAAGAGTGTGGGTCCTCCTGAGTTCCGAGGAACGATGGACCCACTAAAGGCCCAGACATGGGTAAAAGAGATTGAAAAGGCGTTTATGATAACAAACTTAAGTGAGGCGTAAAAGACTTCTTTTGAGACTTACATGATGAAGGGGGAAGCTAACTACTGGTGAGAGGCTCACCAGGGTGGGGCTAGGACAGAAGCTGTTATGTGGGAACAGTTTAAGAAGGTGTTCTTCGAGAACTACTTCCCTACTAGCATGCAAGGTAGGATGGAGATTAAGTTCTTAGAACTTAAGGAGGGGGATATGACAGTTCCCCAGTATGCTGCCAAATTCAATGAATTGGCAAGGTTTGCTCCACATCAGGTGGATACGAAAGAGAGAAAGGCGCTCAGGTTTGAGCAGGGCTTAAAACCCTGGCTTTATAGTAAAATATTGGTTTTTCAGAGTGCTTCCTACGAGACCATTCTGGAAAAGGCAATAATAGATGAAGGTGGTGGTGAGGCTTTGTCTTAGTACCACAAAGAGCAAAAGAATAAGAGTAAGTTAGAAGGAGGTAGTAAGGCTGAAGTTTCCAGCGGAAGCAGTAACTTGCCTAGGAGGAAGAGTTTTAACCCTGGGAATACTGGGTTAAAGCAAGGAGATCCCAAGCAAAGGACGAAAGCATGTAAGACATGTGGAAAGACTCATATGGGAGTCTGCTTAAAGGGGAAAGCAGTATGCTACAACTATGGGCAGGAGGGGTATTTGTCACCTTGTTGCCCTAACCCTAAGAAACACAGGGTGTTTTATGTCGTGGGTCATTGGACCACATGGCAAGAAACCGCCTCAAGAAGGGTTTAGAGGAAATAAGGGTTACGATAGTGGTAAATTAGCCATTCTTCGACCAACACCATCGGTGGGTAGACCCTCATTTCAGACGTTTAATATAATCTGTCCAAGATGCGGTTGCATCAGCGGATGTGTAGCGGTATCATTCAATCAATGAGATAAATGCTTATGTGTTATTTGACTCAGGTGCTACTTGTTCTTTTATAGCATGTGAATTTGTTAAGCGATTAGGTTTAATCCCTGAGAAGTTACCAATACCTTTAGACGTTAAGGTAGCAAATGAAGAGATAATCCCCATTGAACATATTCATAAGGATTGTTGCGTAGATATTAGAGGGAATAAGTTATCGGTAGATTTGGTACCGATAAGGTTAAAAGAATTTGATGTAATTCTTGGTATGGATTGGTTGGATAACCATAAGGCGATAATAGATTGCCATAGGAAAAGTGTAAACCTTCTGCTTTCTAAGAAAACCAAGGTAGTGTTCTTCGGTAGTAAATCACCGAGACTCTCTTGTTGTCTGTCGATGACACAAGCTAGGAAGATATTGAGAAAAGGGTGTGTAGGTTATCTGTGCCATGTTGTGGATACCCAAAGAGTGGGAACATCCTTGGACCAGATACCGATAGTGCAAGAGTTCGCGAATGTATTTCCCGGGGAGTTGTCGGGTATTCCACCGGACAGGGAGGTAGAGTTTGTAAATGATCTATTACCGGGAACGACACAAGTTTCAAGGGCACCATATCAAATGGTGCCAGTTGAGATGAAGGAGTTGATGGTTCAATTACAAGAACTACTAGATAGAAAGTACATTCAACCAAGTGTGTCTCTTTGGGGTGCAACGGTATTGTTTGTAAAGAAAAAGGATGGGTCGTTAAGACTTTGTATCGACTATTGAGAGTTGAACAAGTTAACAATTAAGAATAAATACCCGTTGCCTAGGATCGATGATCTATTTGATTAGTTGAAAGGGGCAAAGTATTTTTTGAAGATAGATTTGTGCACAGGGTATCATCAGTTAAAGGTAAGGAAGGAGGATGTACCAAAGACGGCGCTCAGAACTCGTTATGGTTATTACGAGTTTCTGGTGATGTCGTTTGGGTTGACTAATGCGCCAGCCACATTTATGGATATGATGAACAGAGTGTTCAAACAATATTTGGACAAGTTAGTCGTGGTGTTCATTGATGATATTCTAGTCTATTCAAAGATGCCAGAAGATCATGCAGAACATTTACGGATAGTGTTGGAAACATTAAGGAAGGAGAAATTGTATGCGAAATTCACAAAGTATGAATTTTGGTTTGAACAAGGGCAGTTTCTAGGACATGTTATTGATACGGATGGCATTTTTGTAGATCCAACAAAAGTGGAAGTAGTTAATGAGTGGGAGCAACCAAAAAATGCCAACCGAGGTTCGGAGTTTTCTAGGGTTAGCGAGATACTATAGAAGGTTCATTCCGGACTTTTCTTAAATAGCTACTCCGCTGACAAATTTGACAAGAAAGTCGGTGAAGTATGTGTGGACTGAAAAATGTGAGAACAGTTTTCAGGAGTTGAAAAAGAGGTTAGGTGAGGCACCTGTATTGTCCTTACCAGACGATACAGGAAATTTTGTAGTGTATAGCGATGATTCGCATAAAGGACTGGGTTGCGTGCTCATGCAGCATGACAAAGTCATTGCGTATGCGTCACGTCAATTAAAGGATTATGAGAAGGTCTATCCTACTCATGATCCGGAATTAGCATTGTAGTTTTTTGCCTTGAAAATATGGAGGCATTATCTATATGGTGAGAAGTGTGAGATATACACGGACCATAAAAGTCGAAATATATCTTCACCACGTATGAGTTGAACATGAGGCAGAGAAGGTGGTTAGAGCTAATAAAAGATTACAACTGTGATATTTTATATCATCCAGGAAAGGCAAATGTAGTAGCCGACGCGCTAAGTAGGAAGGGTAGAGAGAAACTTTCAATGTTAACAACTCGAGAATGAGTTGATAACAAAATGATGACAAGAATGGAATTAGAAGTTAAGTTACAGGAGGAAGCGGTGGAAATGTTATTTTCCATGGAAACCCAACCAAACCATAGTGGAACCAAGTTAGGGAGTACAATTGAGTAACGAGGAATGCAAGCAAATATAGAAGAGGATAGAAGATGAAGAGAAGACTAAGTATAACCTCGATAAGGAGGGATTACTTCGTTTTGAAGGAAGAATTTGGGTTCCAAATGATTAGAATTAAAGAAAGAAATAATGAGGAGGCTCATAGTTCGAGGTACTCGATACATCCGAGTACTGAAGATATATCAAGACCTTCGTCGTAACTTTTGGTATTTGAACATGAAAAGGGAGATATCAGAATACTTTAGTAGGTGCTTAACTTGTCAAAAAGTTAAGGCTGAACACCAACGACCTAGCGGGTTGTTGCAACCGTTAGAAATTCCAGAGTGGAAATGGGAGCACATCACAATGGACTTTGTGGTGGGACTTCCAACAATAGGGAAAGGATACGATGCTATTTGGGTGATAGTGGATAAATTGACGAAATCAACTCATTTTCTACCAATAGGAGTTAGGTATAACCTAGATCAGTTAGCTAAGCTGTATGTCAAGGAAATTATTTCCAGACATGGAGTACCTATTTCGATTGTGTTAGATCGTGATCCACGATTCACATCAAACTTTTGGAGGAGTTTGCAAGAGCAAATGGGAACGCAATTAAGATTGAGTATGGCGTATCATCCTCAGACGGATGGTCAGAGTCGGATAATTCAAATGCTTGAAGATATGTTAAGATCTTGCGTTATGGATTTCAAAGGGAGTTGGGACGAATATCTACCATTGGTGGAATTTTCGTACAACAATAGTTTTCACGCTAGTATAGGCATGCCGCCTTACGAAACATTGTATGGGAAAAAGTGCCAAACTCCATTGTGTTGGGATGATGTGGGTGAACGTCGGATATTGGGACATGAGATGGTACAACAAACGGCGGACATGGTGGAGATAATACGTGCTCGAATTGTAGCGGCCCAAGATAGGCAGAAGAAGTATGCAGATCCTCACAGAGAGAAGAGAGAATTCGATGTAGGATCTTTTGTATTTCTAAAAGTATCGCCTTGGAAGGGGAAAACACATTTTGGAAAGAAAGGGAAGTTAAGTCCAAGGTTTGTAGGACCTTTTGAGATATTAAGAAGGGTAGGAGAGGTGGCTTATGAAGTACCCTTACCTCCAGAAATGGAATGCATTCATAATGTGTTTCATGTGTCAGTGTTGCGTCCTTATAAACTGACTATAAACATGTAATAGAGTATGAATCTATCCAGATAGAGAAAGACTTATCATATGAGGAACTTCCAATTCAAATTATTGATAGGAAGGAACAAGTATTAAGAAATAAGGTCATACCTTCAGTGAAGGTGTTATGGAGAAATCATAATGTTGAAGAAGCAACGTGGGAACTCGAGAGTAAAATGAAGGAAGATTTTCCTCATTTGTTTATGTAATTATAAGATAGATTCTGGGGACAGAATCCTTTTAAGGGGGAGAGAATGTAATGCCCGAGAAAATCAGATTTTTATGATAATTAAATTTTTATTTGATTATGTGAATTAAATGAATTTAATTGATTTAATTAGTGAGTAAGCTATATGAAGGTCGTTCTATGACCTAGAATGTGCTAATGTGGTTAGTAATCTGGCTACGTGCTAGAATTAATTGTTTAGAATTTCCAAGACGAGAATAAATGTTTTACGAGAAATTTTCTTAAAAACACTATTCATCCATTTCTGTTCGGGGAATTATTTTGAAATTCCGAGAAACGCGTAATGATAGAATATCGAGATGAGATGAAATATCTGATAATATTTCATTTATGGCAAACGAAGTTTTCGCCTATGGACTTAAAACCTAAGGGTTGAGTATATTGATTTCTGAGAAGGAAATGAAACGCGTAGAAGGAATTGCGTTATTGTTAGAGCGTGTGTTATACTAGGATGATACTATTTAGTATCTACGTATAATACGATGAGTTAATACGAAGTACAATACGATTATAGTACGAGTATTGTACGGAGAGAATACATGAATTATACGTATAGAATACGATTCGTATTATGGAATTAAGTTAAGACTTAATGTTAATTCATTTGGGTTGGATTATATTTAGTCCAATCAATTGAATGAGAAGGCCCAAAGGATTAGTTGGTTAAGCCCAATTCAAGGCCCAATATTAGATTGGTTAAGTCCAATGCAAGAAAACTGAATCATGGATCGAACCGGTGGGTCACCGAATGGGTAAAAACCATGGGGCAACCCATGGGGATGACCCATAGGCAAGGTGGGCCGGCCCTTGGTGTGCAAGGAAAGAATAATGCTTGGTCACCAAGTATTTTACTTGGTGACAAAGTGATGAATAGTAAGGAGGTGGGGTGTTTAGTCCATATTGCCCTCCATTTCATTTCCCTATAAATAGAAAGCAAGAGTTGGTCTTTTGTGAGTTTTTCAATTGCCAACCTAGATTATTGAGAGAGAAAGAGAGATAGACTCAATAAAATCCTACACTTGGAAGCTTTGCCTTGTAGTTTTCCAAGAGTTTTTCTTAAGAGTTCTTAAGGTAATATTCCTTATTTCTCATTCCATCTCTTTTGATTTTCTTTTAGTATGGAGAATCAAAAATGGGTGGTGTATGTCTTATATAGTGGAATAAGAATGACTTATTAGAGATTCAATCTCTATAAGTCATGAAATCATAGAAATCATAAGGTTTGATATAGTTTCAAATCATGAAAATATCGATTGTTGGGTTTGATTGTTGATAAACAATTGAACTCCATCAATACGTAAATATGTGCATCTTGCTTGGTTAGGATGTAGATATGAAGTCCATGAAGTATTCCATCCGATTTGGCTTAGAGAACATTAGTAACGAAGTTATGGCGAATTTCAAGGAAATAGACGTTAAACGTCGAAAACGTTGAAATTCTGGATTGGTAGTCAAAAGTTTCCGTGAGACTTGAAAACGTTGTTTTCCAATGTCAACATATGAGATAGGGTATTTAAGAGTTGTGGGTTCATGAATCGTCGGTTTTCGACTTAAAATGAAGAAAGCGAGCATTGAACGCTCATTAACATTTACGAACGCTTAGAAAATGAACTCAATAGTGAATTTTGAGTTAACGGATTCGAAAGTGTCGAATTCTTATATGAACGCGTAAAGTATGTCATTTATAACGTGTAGGCTTTTGAATGGACCAAATCGGACCTATAAAGAAGAAGTTCTGGCTCCGAGAATTTCACCAAAATTTTTATCTTTGAAAATTATCTCGGTCTTTGAGGTGCAGCGTCACTGGCCAAATCGAAGTGTTAAATACTGCATGGTGGCAATACGCAACCTGATGTAGTTGACTCTCTCGCTAAATGGCGCCGCAGTACCACTGATAGAGAAAATGTCTCATGTTGCAAAGACCCAAGAGACCGGGACGATTATCGAAACTTGAAATGGTATGCCGCTAATTGTTGAACTAGTTAGTCATGCATGGCCGCAGTGTGTGGTTTTTGATAGATGACTTAGGTTTTGAACTTTAATTGTTCAGGGACCTGTAGGAGTAATGTTTGTACACTTCATAAGTGTATTAAAACTATTCCTATAGTACCTATACTAAGGTATATGGTATTGAACTTATGAATTGATTGCATGTTAGTATGTTATGAATGGTGAACAAGAAGTGTTATCGATGAACCCTAATCGGTAAACAACGTTGGTACTTTGCCAATGATGATAGAGTCCGGTTAATAACGTAAGTTGGTTAATAAGCTGGGATGAAGGGTAATAAGTCGAGTTGACTATATTATAGTTAATTAGTTAACAAGGACTTAGAAGAGAAAGAAGTTGGTAGGAACAATATGAATAATTGTTTGATAGCTAATTACAGTGTGCTATGTGAATATATCATGTAGATTATGTAAAGGCTGTGGTCAATTGATTATGTTATTTGAAGACGCTGAAAGGCAAGTTTTCTTAACGCTTGTCTAACTTTCAAGTTAGCCAAGTTTTATGTGATTCATTGAACCGAATTGCAAGACTGGTTTTAAAGAAAGGGTCAATCCCAGATTTAACTCGGCTAGACTACTCGTAGTATATAGATTGATTGATATTCATATCTTTCTATATAGAAATGTTAACGCTATCCTATGCCAAGTGATTGGTACGGATGTGAAGGTAAGGTTTGTCTATGAACAAACAAAAGTATTTTTCATCGATTATTCGATGGGCACGCGAGTTTGCCAAATGTTAAATGTAAATACGTTTAACGAATGAGTGTTGATCAATATAGAGTACTATAGGCTTATTACCTAGAAGTGCTCGTAAGTAATGCGGATGTATAGCCTTAGTACTGTGATATCTTTTTCAAGTATGAAAACAGAAAGCTACTGTTCATGGTCTATCGACCGGTTCAGAAATTCCTAATCTACTCTATACCTTGGGAATTGATGTTATGAACTATTAGAGTATTATTGTTTGATAATACCTCATAACTATTTGTTCAGTTATGTATGAATTGTTAAGGATGAACGTGCAGTTAAGGATGAACGTACTGATAATGCTAAGAGAGATAAGGGTTGTCGACGTCGGGATTTTTTGAGTGTCCCTTTTCGTTACTTGTTCTTTGGTGTTCTCATGTTAATGTGAGATTTGTTTGAAAAAACAAGTGAAAAAGGTCTGACATGTGTAATGTCGATGATTTGACTTTAAGAGTCTCCAGTTGGTGTATTTAACTGGTTCCTCCAACGCAACCGAAAAGGTTTGCACATTGACCCAGTGTTTTGACACTACTAGACGGGTCTGTGAAACCGAGATTCATTTTGGGTCCGGGGGATTGATTATGCGGAGGGAAGGTGTTAGGCACCCCCCGACATCCGTGATACCACGGTGACCGCCACTTTTTAAAGAAATTGTTATATGAATGTGTGTTTGTGTGTGTGTGGATCAATATGCAGTTATTTGAAAGTAGTGCGAGGCCTCGTTCGCACCTATATACACGAGGTTTGAATTTTATAGAAAAATTCAGTTTTAACCAAGATATAGCAATGACGTTTTGTAAAAGAGGTTTTTCAAACCCTGTGCTCAATAGGAATTAAGACCTTTTCATACTTCTATTTTATTATTAAATGTTCGACTAGTTTGATTTTATTTTCGAGATGCGAAGCATTCTCGAGAAGATAATATCTACGATCTTAGAGCTCCTCGTGGGCATGACATGACCATCCAAGGAAATTCGATTAATTTGTAAAATAATATACAGTCGCCATAATTTGAAAAATGTCCATCATGGGAACCGAATCTAGATTCAGTGTTAAGGATGAACGTGCAGTTAAGGATGAACGTACTGATAATGCTAAGAGAGATAAGGGTTGTCGACGTCGGGATTTTTTGAGTGTCCCTTTTCGTTACTTGTTCTTTGGTGTTCTCATGTTAATGTGAGATTTGTTTGAAAAAACAAGTAAAAAAGGTCTGACATGTGTAATGTCGATGATTTGACTTTAAGAGTCGCCAGTTGGTGTATTTAACTGGTTCCTCCAACGCAACCGAAAAGGTTTGCACATTGACCCAGTGTTTTGACACTGCTAGACGGGTCTGTGAAACCGAGATTCATTTTGGGTCCGGGGGATTGATTATGCGGAGGGAAGGTGTTAGGCACCCCCCGACATCCGTGATACCACGGTGACCGCAACTTTTCAAAGAAATTGTTATATGAATGTGTGTTTGTGTGTGTAGTGCGAGGCCTCGTTTGCACCTACATACACGAGGTTTGAATTTTATAGAAAAATTCAGTTTTAACCAAGATATAGCAATGACGTTTTGTAAAAGAGGTTTTTCAAACCCTGTGCTCAATAGGAATTAAGACTTTTTCATACTTCCATTTTATTATTAAATGTTCGACTAGTTTGCTTTTATTTTTGAGATGCGAAGCATTCTCGAGAAGATAATATACATTAGTGTCGAGCTCCTCATAGGCATTACAGCCATCCAAGGAAATTCAGACACTGTAAAATAATATACAGGCTGCTTACAGCTGAAAAATGTCCATCATGGGAATCGAATCTAGATTTAGTAAACTGAACCTGTGATTACATGATTCCTAGGCTCACATGATATTGCAATTTGTATGGAAAGCAGTAGGCAGTTATATATATAAAAGCTGTAAATATATATATAAACATGATCAACCGCCACGAAGTAAACTCCAGGTGGGACAAAATGTAAATAAAACTGTAAAAGCGATCAAGCGCCACGTAAGTAAACTCAAAAGCGGTGACGAAATGTAAATAAAGTCGTAAATGGCCCATGTAAGTAAACTCAAGCTCGATAGAAATGTAAATATATATATATATATATATATATATATATATATATATATATGTATGATATATATATATATATATGCAGATATCTATAAATAAAAGCAAGAAACACATCGGATGTGAATCCGGGCTCATCGAGATATGTCCCTACAATATATATATATATATATATATATATATATATATATATATATATATATATATATATATATATATATATATAAAAGCGATTAAACGATTTGGATGTAAATCTAGGCTCATGGAGATATGTCCGAAAATAGTTATATATATATATATATATATATATAAAAGCAATTAAACGGACCAAATATAAAATTGGGCTCATCGCATGCAGTAAACCACGATTTATATATATATATATATATATATATATATATATATATATATATATATAAGCAATTAAATGCTCCGCATCAAGTTCATGCTCAATCGAGGCATAACTCGATAATGTTAGTCCATATATGAAATATATACATATATATAAGTATATATATACAGACAGAAATGAAAATTACGGACCGAAATTCGGGAAAACACACTCACACGACTCAACGTGTACAACAGTGTGTGCTAATATGAGAAGAAGGCTTTATAGAATATAAGAAGGCTTACAGTGGGCTGCCAAAGTAGACTTCTATGACTTTAAATGGATAAACACTCAGCTCTCACCGGATAAAAGATAGCTATATGTGAGCTAACTAGTGTTTAAAAGTGAGAAAACACTCAAAAGATGTGTATGCAGAGTAAAATGGACAGGGCTTCCTCGCCTTTTTTCCTCCCTCTTCTTCTCAAATGGCTGACCCCAAGTCTTATATATATAGACGGATGGCTGTAGGTACACCTACGGTAGCCACAGTTGTACCTGCGGTTGGTCGTGATGCATCCAAGCCTCGCGGGTCCCGTCTTCTCGTAGTACGTTCACTCATGCACTGTAATGTCCGCTCGAACTTATATAACTTCAATTCGAGCATCTGAACAAGATATATCTGACCTTCTTCAGACCGCTTGTGTCGAGAGTTACGCAATGACATGGATTAGAGGTTGTACGAAGTCAGGAAGAGGGGTCTATGCCCATGGTCTTCAAGCTTCAAATTCTATCCAAAGTACTGTCACACGTAATAGTCACTCGGGATTGTCAATCCTCGGCTCTTATGAGACATTGTTGGATGTATGTATGTATAAAGTGTTGAGACGACGTGCCATTGTCGAAGGAACAAGATGACATTTGACTCCTCGCCGGGGTTATCGCCGGTTTGAGTTAAAATTAGATGTTGCTTAGGGTTACAGCTGAGATTGGACTACTTATTGGTATGCTTTGATATCATCTTGTTGAGACAGTAAGATGACGTGTTGACTCCTCACCGGGGTTATCACCGGTTTAAGCGAAAAGCAGACGTTGCTCAGGGTTACATCTGAGATTGGATTGCTGCTTGTTTGTATGTCTCACTATCATCTATGGATGTTCCTGTCTGCGCGTTGTTATCTCCGGGTCTGAGGTGTGTGTGCCTCGACAGGATGTCTGTGGTTGAAGCTGATTGCATATGTTTAAAACAAGCATTTTTGGGGTTATCGCCGGAACTACAACGACATCTCTTGGGGCTATCACCAAGGATGGGGTTGCTACTCCCGGTGTTGTCTCTGGGGATCAGAATCGAGCATCGTACCGTTATCACCGAGACGTAATCGCCCTCTCCGGTGTTTGCTTGGGTCTTTTGATCTGCATATCTCGGGGTTATCTCCGAGATTGGAAATGACATTCTCGGTGTGTGTTCTGGGTTTGAGATGATGTTCCCGATTTGTGTTCCAGGTTGGAGCTGAACTTCCGATAGTATCCAGAATGGATTTAAGCTGTCTTTCAGGGTTATCTCCAAAAGACAAATCTACCCTCCTGCAATGTTAGTAATAGGAGTGCAGAAAATTTTGAGTGTCTATAGATGCCCCTCTTTATCATATTCATGCAATGCAAGGCATGGATAGGATAAAGAATACTAGACACTTGAAATGCAAACAAGATAAACATGATGCTATATGCAGCAACATGATGCAAATGCATGTAGAATGCATGAATGATTGTCAGGTAATCCTGTTGGGATGACAATCAGTGATGGCTTGGACATGCGATCCAAGTCTCCAAGGATGTTAACGTTGGGGCTATCACCAAAGTCCTGAATCCCAGACACTGGCTTATATTCCATAGAGGTACCTCTTGTGTGTAAGAGATCTGTGGGGATAAAACTTTGTCTGTTTGAGGATGTGTATAACATATTCCTCATTCTCGCCGAAAGATTCTTGCCAATAGTTTGTTGTTATCAGGGTTTTCTGATCTTCGTTGATGTGTGTATCACCGGATAAATCCCTGCTGGGTGCATTGTCAAGGCTGCTTGACCTTCATTGATGTATGTGTCAATAGTAGCATTGCGTTATGACCCCAGCCGGGGAAGGTTGCTTAGATGGGTTTACTTGCCATCGGCTAACATGACGTCAAGGCTGCTTGACCTTCATTGATGTGTGTATCAATGGTTGCATTGCGTTGTAACCCCCGCCGGGGATATGCAGAATTTTGAAGGATGTGAGTTGTGACCCCTTCCGGGGAGGTTTGATATGTCGTGGTTTTGCGTTGTAACCCCCGCCGGGGAGGTTTAGGGTTGTGACCCTGCAAATGATGGCATCAGACCTTTGTGGGGTATTATCGAGCATGATCTATGAAAGCTGAGCTCATTGGTATAGTATACCCTCCATTCAGGCGAATACCGTTGAGACGACAGGAGTTTAACTCTGACCGACGAGAAACTAGGATTTCAGGCTATTCCGCTCAATCGCGTAGCACTTTTATTCTTGATTTGGCCTTTTCAGCTTATGAGACCTCCTTTTCAACTCTAACTGGAGCAATACGGGGGTGTGGGACCCATGTATGAAAGTCCGTAAGTGTACACTGGGAGCCGCAGGTTAGCTCATGACCAACCGCGTTCTATGTATAAAGTTTGGTTACTTTATAAGTCATTTTCAAGTTCTGTGATGAAGGAAACCGAGAGCTCTTCTTCGACCTGCTTTGAGTTAAGGCAACTTTCTCGCATATTCTCGTAGAATCTGCAAGCGTTCTTCACTATCCTGGTAACACATGCATGTATTTTTTTCCAATTTCTGTCCGTTAGAAAATGACTTATCGCATAAAATGCATTTAGACACATAGTAGTGAATATGCATGCTGATATGACTTGATGAAAAATTTTCAACATAGTAAATGTTAGTATTAAACCATGCTGAACATAATGATGTGAAAAAATTTGACTTTTGAAACAGTCAAATTGGCACCTTTTACTATCATTTCTTATCCTATCTGAGGACAAATGAGTAAAGGTAGACAAGCAAAATAATCCTGGTAATTAGACTACACTTATAGATTTTTTACTGCAGTGTATTGATGCATACAGGATGTATATTACTGTGTTTAGGTGTGCTTTTGAATGGCCACCTAGTCATGCCTATGTGCATGTGGATAGTCCCATTTACAAAAGGGGCTATGGCAAAATTTTCCCAAAATGTAGGTATTGGGTAGTCATGCATTTTTAACTCTACTGTAGATGTATGTTAAAACAATGCATGCATGCATGTAATCGTAGAATGCATTTTGAAAAGACTCCAGATAAGAAATTACCACACCCTTTCTAAGATGATTTGGAGACTTGTTGTCCTGATATCATGGATCCGGATCAGCCGAGTAGTTCCCATGCAGACCACTTACGGTGTATGGAGGAGGCTTTTTTGAAGCCTCCTCGGCGCCATTCTGTTAGATAGCCTCGTCGTTTGGCGGAGGCGGTGATACATCCTATTCGGGTTGAAGTCTTAGAATGTCGAGGACGAGGAGGAGGATGCACCGATTGAGGTTCCCGCCTCTGCCAGACGTGTTCCCCAGTAAAGGGAATTGCAGTATTCAAGTGGCGAACCCAGATCTTCTAGGTGACTTGAGTAGGCATTCTTCAGTATACCTGCATGCAAACGAGGTATGAAGTTAGATCTTTAATCTTCCTTATTTCCTATTAATGAGGAGTTAAGGAGTCTCGATGTTGATCTCTGCATTTGATGTAGGTTCCCGACTTCACACTGACCTCTAGGGGCTGGTTTAGCATCCACTCTATGTATCAGGCCTTGCATGATAACTACAGAGCAATCGTCCATGGCTAGGGATTCGGGAGGTTCTTTTCCATTCTACCCGTCATTTGTCCACAGGGTTACCTCGAGGGCATTATGCGAGCAAATGGTTTCACGCACTCGATCACTCCATTTGCCGGATCATGAGGTGATGATAACACTGATGGATTTGCGGTTTATCACAGGTATGGAGTTTGGAGGGGAGCCGATGCCTTGGACGGCGGATATCACCCCTACTGCCATCAGATCCTTGTTGAGAGTTCCGACGGAGGCGCTCAAGGGCAGGACTGTTCGTACAGGTCCTTTGAGCGTAGATGCTATGAGTGGGCTGTTGAGTGAGCCCATACCCGATGATGTGAGAGTCAGGGATCGTATTCTCCGACGATTGTTCCTGATGATCATTAGGGGCTACTTCATAGCAGATAACTCTTCTACGGTGTCCTTCACTTTGATCAGTGCCACTCGACATGTGAACCATATAGGAGAGTATGATTGGGGTTCCTACACCTTTGCCTACTTCCTCAGGGGAATGGACATGCGATCGTAGGGCTTGACCGAGGCGTGGTTAGGATTCTACCCATTTCTGCTGGTGAGTGTTTCTCTTGTCTTTTCCCATGTATAGGTTAAGAGTGTTGACTGAAAGTAGATGTTTGCCTTTGTGATGGTAGTTTTGGGCCTGTGAGAGGCTTCCTTATTTGCGTCATATGAGTGTGTTAGGTTTAGACACCTATTCACGAGGACGGCGATGGCATCATTCCATCTTTGGCGGAGGTCCCCTGTTCTTTGAGGGTTTCACTCATTGTTGCCTACAGCTGGAGCTATTGACGGTAGATGTCATCACATGGATTCCCTACTACGGAGAGCATTTGGGAGTTGGTTTTGAGGATGGGTACCAAGTGGAATAGAGTACATCATTTCCACCGCAGGATTCCTCTCTTCACAGATGGAGGATGGGAGCTCTATTTAGGAGAGCGTGCTATTAGGAGCATTATAGGAGAGATCCATATGCCGATCTTGCCTCCTGCCAGGCGTTATTGGCCTATTTTGTAGTCACCCGTCATTGACATCCCATTGATGGGGATTAACGGTTTTACATTATCAAAGGGCCCCTGTTCTCGTGGGAGATGTTCCAAAGATTGGTGGATCCCTAAATGCACGATTGGAGCTCAGACCCGCGCCACATAGTTTATGGGGGATATGGTTCTAGGATCCGTGATGATGACGGATTGGCTAGCCTGTGTCAGAGATCCGACTCATGTGACACAGATTGATAGATTGACTCAGCAGCTAGACCGATCACATCTTTTCATTCGACATTTGGGCAGAGATCCTGCAGAGGTAGATACTTTTGATCCTTCCAGCTCTGGCGTTGGTCCCTCAGGTGACCCATATGGTTTTGCCAGCACAGATCCTCCTCTTGTATTACCGACATCCTCAGAGATAGAGATCCAAAGAACTCAAGAGGAGTTACATCAGGTGGACAGGATCAATGATGTAGACATCGACACTCTTGACTTTTTCTAATGTATTTCTCGCTATCTCTTTTGATAAGCCTTTGTTGTATGTTGGGTAGCTTCGCCCCATTTCCCTGTATTTTAGTTGTACAGAGATGTATTAGATGATGATATACTTAGGAATGTATGTATAGTTTTCCATTCCCTATATCATATTGCCATCTATTGTATCATGCATGTTATTATGTTATGCATATGTATGTATGTCCAGAGATATTCAGCATTGACCCCTAAATGGTTTTATGACATGGCCCGTACAGATGTCTTCTTCGACAGTTAGCCGTATTGATCATACCCCACCATTTTTGGTGGTAGCTGGTATGTGCTCATGGTATGATAGTATATCACCATCAGACATGGTGATTGTAGATGATTTGTTGCAGCATACTATGACCCTGTTGATGTTTCAGGTTCCCACAGGATTTGTAGAGGGTATGCTAGAGCACTGGGTATCGGAGAGGTAGGTTTTCCTATTTGGGACCCAGGATTTGACTCCTACTTTTGAGGAGTATGCATGGTTGATGATGCTGTTGTTGGATAGACCTTGCGTGCATATGGCTGTTGGAGACATGAGTAGATAGTTCATGATCCTCACCGGATTGAGGCGTAGAGTGGTCCAGGACGAGATTACATCTGGCCACGTGATATCCTAGCATTTTCTGTTTGACGGGTTTGGCTCTGAGGACAGCTATACACGACATTCTAGGGATTTCACCACACCGGAGGATCATTAGCGTTCAGCCAGAGTAGATGTACTGCTTCTATGCGTATTGTCATACGCCTTCATGTTGCGGTACATGGATGAGCTGGATATTGGTGTCATTATGGCAGTGAGAGCTCTCAGGGAGGGTCGTACCATTATATCGATGATTATCGCAGAGACACTGAGGTCGCCTACATCTTCTTGCACTTATCCTGGCGGGAGTGTTCTGTGTAGCTCTCGGCCATGCTTTGTATGTGGTTTATGTCACACTTGAGACCTATTGGCACATTTAGACGGCAGGGTTTTGTTTCACCCGTGAGATAGCCATGTCATACTCTCTTTCAAACTCAGAGAGTGCATGAGATCTTTGATCGTGGTCACTTTTCCGGCGAGGATTAGAAACCCGTTTGCCATATTGCCGTGTTCATAGCTTAATTCACCCTACAACTTCATTACTCATACTTCGGGCATGGATTATCTCCCTCTGGCTGGATTGAGGGGCATGATTACTTACCACCCACTGGCCATGATGTGTTAGTTTGACTAGTTTCAGGATTTTCATCCTTATGAGGGGGCAGTGAGTCAGCGCTTCGCGCCACACCATTTATCAGCGGAGGACAGATCCAGGTTGTATACCTGTTGGGATAAGCGAGAGTTGGCTGAGTTTTCTGTTAGTCATCCAGGTTGTTCTGCAGAGTATTCCACATGGATGGAGACAGAGATCGTGACGCATGGCAAGTAAAGATCCACAAAGGCAGGTGGGATTGATTCTGACGATGAGGAGCCTATAGAGGAGGCTGTTATTCCCACCGATGACTTGATTGCTGGGCTGCAAGCATTTGTGATAGATTCTCCCACCCCGAAGTGCCATGTTGTTTTCAAAGATTCTAAGACAAGATTTGGAGCGGAGCTTACATCTGATGACCTATGATAGAGATCAGGCTTGGGCTACGTTGTTGACAGCTCTTGATGAGAGAGACGCCGCTCTATTAAAGAGGGATGAGGCTAGATCAGCCAGGGATGCATTGATTGCGGAGCGGGATGCCGCCTTATCTGCTAGGGATGTAGCCATTGTAGATAGTACTTCCGTTATATCCCAGGTGACTGTCAGTCTTTCCGACATAAGTGCTTACATTGCTGAGCACTATGCCACCATGCAGTTAGCCTTTGATCTGCTAGCTCGTGTAGATACCCTTGGGTAGGAGCTTGCAGTGCTACCTCCATCTTCAGAGAGGGATGCTATGTTAGATCTGATAGTCCGTATGTATACAGATCTGTAGATAGCTTTGTATTTTCATGCACAGACTAGATTAGCCATTTTGTCATGTACATCACAGATGTATATATCAAACAGTATTATATATGGCAGGGAAATATATTTTGATTCGCTTCCCTTTTTGTTATGCCTTGATACTTGCTTGATGTTTGCCTGTTTCTCCAGGGCCTTGTGATCTTGATGCATTCTGAACTTATCCTTGATAAATGGACATTGAGACATCGCAAAATCTCTCAGAACAGATCACTGATTTCTATAAATCCCTACCATCTTTGGTGTCTTGGGACTGGTATCTGTTATGGAAAAGTGGAGAGGAGGGTGGTTTCTTCCTCTCTGAGATTCACCGCACCACAGATGGTCGCCAGTACTTCTATTTGTGAGAAGCCTAGTTAATTCCATCTCTTATGGGTTGGTATTGCTCTTTGAGGCATGATCGCAACTTAGATGGTCATCGAATCTTCTATTTGTGAGAAGAGGTTGGGTATTCCATCCCTTTGATCTGAAACCGATGAAATGGGGCAAATTGAAGGTAGATCCCAGAATGCAGTGTGACAAGTATGTTGTTCGGTAGGGTTAGATCAAGCACCATGAATGGTCGCCACGTACTCTATTGAAGAGGAGATCAAGTCTGCGTGAGTTCGGAACTTAGTGTAGGAGGTTCAATATTTGAATGCGGAAGGCGGATGGGTGTAGAAGTATTTTTGTTATTTTTGTTGTTTTGTAGAGAAAGGGCCGAAATGTTTTTGTTGTTTTTCTTTATTGCGACCGAGCCATATAGAATATGGTTGCCTACGTACCCACGGGTATCAGGGAGATCAGGTCGACGTAATTCGCCCCTCAGGACGAATTGAAGGCGAAGAGAAGTGTGAATCCCATGTGCAGGCTATACTGCAGGGAGAAGAAAGTTTGATCCCATAGTGGGGACAAACTGCAAGTGTGTAAAAAGTTTGATCCCATCCTCAGGACAAACTGCAGGCGTAGAAAAGTTTAATCTCGTCTTTAGGATAAACTGCAGGTGTAGAAAAGTTTAATCCCGTCTTTAGGATAAACTACAAGTGTGAAAGGTTCAATCCCGTCTTCAGGATAACCAAAATTGTGAAAGGTTAAATCCCGTCTTCAGGATAACCGAGATTATATGAAAGGTTTGAAATGAAGTAAAACAAGGCTGCTGGCTTGAAATGTATGTTTCCCTGAGGGGCAGAAGAGTATTCAAAAGGAAAGGGTTCAAAACCGGAATTACTGGTGATTTGATGATCAAAACCAGGATGTTTGTTTGATGGTAACTTCAGACATAGTACCGTTTCACGCTGTCCAAGTTGATAAGATGTGGAAATTCATAGCCATCCATTTCCTGCAATCTGAGGGCACCTCCTGTCAATACTTCCTTGACAACAAATGGGCCTTCCCAGTTAGGAGCGAACTTTCCCTTAGATTGATCTTGGTTGTCAATGATATTCTTCAAAACCAAGCCATATTGTTTGAATTGCCGTAGTCGGACTTTTCTGTTGTAGGATCGTACGATCCTTTGATGATATAACTGACCATGGAGGATAGCCGCGGATCGCCTTTCGTCTATTAGAGACAATTGGTTATACCTGTCTTGTACCCATTGGTCTTCATCCAACTGAGCATCCATCAATACTCTGAGGGATTCTATTTCCACTTCTATGGGGAGCACTGCTTCCATCCCATAGACTAATGAGTAGGGGGTTGCCCCAGTGGAAGCACGTATAGAAGTTCTGTAGCTAATAAAGTCAGAGGCAAGAGGTCAGGCCATCCCTTATGATTGGCGGACATTTTCTGCATGATCTTTTTGATGTTTTTATTAGCCGCTTCAACAACATCATTCATCTTTGGACGGTAGATGATGGAGTTGAGATGTTTGATGTGGAATTTTCTGCATAACTCCTCCATCATTTTGTTGTTGAGGTTCTTAGCATTGTCTGACACAATGACCTCTGGTTGTCCATATTGATAGGTGACATTGTTTCTGATGAAAACAATGATAACTTCTTTAGTAACCCTGGGGAAAGATGTTGCTTCTACCCATTTGGTGAAGTAGTCAATCGTGGTGAATATGAATCGATGTCCATTACAGGCTTTGGGCTCGATGGGCCCGATCACGTCCATTCCCCACATTGAGAAGGGCCATGGCGAACTCATATTGTGGAGTTCCCTTGGAGAGGCGTTGATAGCATTCTCATGAATCTGGCATTGATAGCACCTCTTGACGTGATCATCAAAGTTAGCTTTGAGTGTAAGCCAATAATGTCCTGTTATGAGAATTTTCTTGACAAGTAGGGGTCCGATCATGTGAGGGACGCATACTCTACCATGGATCTCATCCATAAGTCTCTGAGCTTGGTCTTTGTCCAGACATCTGAGGAGACCTAATCCTGCATCTTTTTTGTAGAGTGCATCTCCGCTCAGGTAGAAATTCATAGCAATTCGATGAATCCGCCTCTTCTCAGTTAGGCTCGCCTCAGCGGGTGTAGATCCATCTCGTAGATACTCCTTGATGTGCTGATACTAAGGGTTGTGGATGGGAGGTAGCTCATCCGATACTTCTCCAACGTAATTCCCATAGACTGGGGCTTTTTTCAGAGTAAACGTGATGCTTGGCATATTTTCCTTATCAGGTATATAAACCAAGGAGGCCAACGTTGCTAATGCATCTGTAAAATCATTCCTATTATGAGGAATGTGTAGAAAGGAGATTTCTTTGAACTCCAAAGCCATCTGTAGAACTTGTCGATGGTAAGGCAGCAAATGTAATTCTTTGGTCTGATAGATTCCTGTGGATTGCTGGATTACTAATTTGGAATCCCCAAAGGCGCTTAATGTACCGATGCCTATTGAACGGGCAAGTTTTAGCCCCATGATACTGACCTTCATACTCAAATTTGTGTTGTTGGTGCTGACAAACTACAATTTGACGGCGACGGGATATTGCTCCCCCGTACTGGATATTAAAATTGCTCCAGCTCTAGAG
The DNA here is from genome assembly GCA_020205605.1 of Panax ginseng. Classification (NCBI taxonomy): domain Eukaryota; kingdom Viridiplantae; phylum Streptophyta; class Magnoliopsida; order Apiales; family Araliaceae; genus Panax; species Panax ginseng. Next base: position 125,160,602 of record CM035131.1, on the reverse strand, counting down.
CCTTCTGTGTTAACAGCTCTATCAAAATACATTCTCCACGTACGGGATGTATCGTACTGATGTTGTAGCTGAATTATCATTACTCCTTCGTCGGGAAAGTATGTTTCTAAGGGTTTGTAATCCCCTGCAGGTGCGGCAGCCAGTTGATCCGCAATTCCTTGACCTTTGACAGACTTTTGCATCACATAGACGATGTCAAATTGCTATAGGATCAACTGCCATCTGGACAGTCGATAATTCAGTATGGGCTTGCTGAACACATACTTGAGAGGATCCATTCGAGATATGAGATGGGTTGTGTGACCATGGAGGTAATGTTGTAACCTCATGGAAGCCCATGCTAAAGCACAACAAGTCTTCTCAATCAGAGTGTACTTGTGTTCACTGATGTTGAATCTTTTACTGAGGTAATAAATAGCTCGTTCTTGGCCTCTATTGTCTTTTTTCCCCAGCATACAGCCCATGGAATTGTCATTTATGATCAGGTACATGAACAAGGGGACACCATCCCTGGGAGGTACCAAAACAGGAGCGTTAATCAGTTGCTCTTTAATGGTAAGGAAGGCTTTCTGACACTCATCGTTCTATTTCATGGAGGAGTTCTTCTTTAATAGCTTGAAGATAGGCTCACAAGTTGCTGTGAGTTGAGAAATGAATCTGCTAATGAAATTGATCCTTCCCAAAAATCCTTGTATTTCCTTCTCTGTCCGAGGAATGGGCATTTCCTTGATCGCCTGGATTTTGGTAGGATCCAGTTCAATCCCTTTGTGGCTGACTAGGAAACCTAGCAACTTGCCTGACTTAACACCAAAGTGGTGGGATTCAACTTCAAGTTGTACTTACCCAACCTGCTGAAAAGCTTTTTGAGATGATCTAAATGGTCATCCTCTTTCCGGGATTTGACGATGATGTCATCCACGTAGATCTCTATCTCTTTGTGCATTAAATCATGGAAAAGAGCCATCATAACTCGCTGATAGGTTGCCCCAGCATTACTGAGGCCAAATGACAACCGTCTGTAGCAAAAGGTTCCCCAAGGCGTGATGAAAGCAGCTTTCTCACGATCTTCCTCAACGACCATAATTTGATGGTACCCTGCAAAGGAATCAGCAAAGGAGTACATGTCGTATTGAGCAGTAATGTCAATAAGAATGTGGATAAAGGGCACGTGAAAGCTATCTTTAAGGCAAGCTTTGTTCAAATCTCGGTAATCCACGCAAACTCGCACCTTTCCCCCTGGTTTAGGCACGGGAACAATGTTGGATATCCACTTCGGATATGTAGACACCATGATGATGCCAGCTTGAAATTATTTCATAATTTCCTCTTTAACTTTTAAACTCCATTCAGGTTTCAATCGCCTGAGCTTTTGCCTAACTGGCTTGAATCCTTCTTTAATGGGAAGGCGATGAAGAACAATGTCAGTGGAAAAACCCACCATGTCTTCATGAGACCTTGCAAACACATCCTGGAATTGGGTTAATAGTGAAAACATGTCATTCCGTTGATTTGTGGTAAGGTCTTAACCAATCTGGATTAGCTTAGGGTTGTCTAAGGTTCTGAGATTGAAAGGAGTGGTTTGATTAAGATTGGGTTTGGGTTTGTCTGCGACCCATTCCTTAATCTCTTGAAGTGTCTCAATGTCCTCTTGGATGTCCATCAAGTCTGAGTCCAACTTTGCATCAAAGTTACCGCCCTTGTGGAGAGAAGGCATGTCATCAGCAAGGACAGGCACATCTAAATTCAGAGTCCTGAAACAAAAGATGCTTTCACTTAATATATGCAACTGTTCGATCATACAAAAGTGTTAGCATGTACTTGATAAAATAACTGCTAATGTTGTAAAGGAAAGCAAGAAATTAAAGTTATCTATAGGGCAGAGGGATTCTCTGCCCATTTTACCCTCATCGACTAATGAATGGAGTGCTGCTCCAATTGTCGAGGGCAAAGTCCTGATGGATTGCAGTGATGGAAGGATCGTCATTGTCCTCCTTCTCCCGAATGATAACCATAACATCTGGGTAATCATCGTCTGGGGTGTATCTATTTATATGTTCATCATGAACAATGACGCAAATGCCTGCCATCATCAAGGCAAGGTCATGTTTACGTTTTTGTTCCTTTTCTTCCACCTCGGGATCAGGAATCAACACCTCTTTTGCTTTGATTGGCACTGGTTTTGGAAACAGCATAACCACAACATGGGCTGGAACCTTTACTAGAGATTGCATCAACTCATGGGGTAAAGGTATAGAGAATCACCGTGCGGCGGAAGCTTGAGGAACCTGTTTGTGCTTATAAGGATTCCTATAACTGGAACTGGCAGAATAGCCTAGTCTGGCTGTTCCAATTTGACTGGATATTTGGATAGGGTGCTTAATACCCTGCTTATCATTACCAAGCCCTTGTCCAGGTTGATGACCCAATGACATCATTTCATGAGTGGCCGACATAACCTCGGCAGAAATCTTGGGTATAGGAAGTGGCGCTCCAATAGGATGGTATTGCGTGTTACTCACTTCCAAAGTATGGAAACTGGCCGGTTCAACTTCTAAATTAAAGCTGATAATTGGTAGAGTTCCTTGTTCAGGACAATCCGGCTCAGCATTGACAGTGACTAGACTGTTGTTGATAATGTATTTGAGTTGTTGATGTAGCGTGGAGGGAACAACTCCAGCCATGTGTGTCCATGGTCTCCCCAATAGCAGGTTGTATCCTAAGTCTATCTTGAGGATGTGGAAGGATATATTGAATGTATTGGGACCAATCTCAATTGGTAATTCAATCTTTTCAACGGGAATTTCACCGGGATCCAGCAAAAGCTCTGATGACCGTATGGCTGCTTTGGATCCACTTGAGATTGATATTCATCTTACCAAGGTGGCATAAGGACATATATTTAGAGATGAGCCTCCATCTATAAATACTCCTGCTAGCATATACCCGGAAGATAAAATTGCAATATGCAAAGGCTTGCAATGACCGGTCCCTTCGGGAGGTATGTCGTCATCAGTGAAGGATATCACATTGTTGTTGAAAATGTGATCAACCAAATGTTGAAATTTTTCCCCGTCCACTGATTTTGGCAAGTAGGCTTCTTCTAAAACCTTCAGTAAGATCTTTCGATGATCCTCGGAAGAGAAAACCAAGTCCAGTATTGAAATCTGGTGTGGAGCTTCTCGCAAGCTTAAAACCACTTTGGCTTCATTGTGGCCCATAGTGCGGAGGAATTTTTAAATCTTCTCCATGGGCAACTTCTCATTTGCTTTGCAAGTAGGTTTAATAACCCGTTGAGGAAGATACAATGGATTTTCCTTCGACACTGTAGCAGTGGTATGAGACGTGGATCCTTCAGCTTCTCCATAATTCCATGGAACGTTATGTAAGCTGACAACAGGATATTGTGGTCTACAAGAAAAAGAAATTTGCTCTGGTGCAGCCACTTTCAAAGGATTGTCAGCTCCTTTGAGTTGAATTGGTTGTATGGGAAATACTTTGACAGTCTCATCATCCACATCAGATATAACTGCTACTTATGCCTTCTATTTGGTAGGACATACATTCCCACCCTTGAGTTGTATAGTGTAATCATCTGCTATTTGCAGGACACCACTATCAATAAGATTTTGAATGAGATGGCGGAGTGCCCAGCATTCTTTTGTGTTGTGACCGCGAGAATGTGAATGATATTGACACATTTCATCAGGATTGAACCGCCTTGAGCGGGGATTGATGGGAGGGAGAAGGAAGGTAACTCTTCTTTCGTTGATCAACATCTGTAGTATCTCCTCCATGGATTGGCCCAAAAAGGTGAATTCCCTCTAATTAGCAAAATCCCGACGGGCCTTAGCATTTGCTCGCTTCACAACCTTATCCTCCATAGCTTCGCTTTCTGAAGATGGTGAGGAGGCATTCATAATAAAAGGAAGGAGATAGGCATGCTCCTGCCTGATTAATTGGCGTGTGACTTGATGCTGGTGGGTCACCCGTTCTTCCAATTGTTCAATTTGTTTGCAAAGAGCTTTCATTTTTCGTTCCATGGTAAACTGGAACTTTGCATAATCCCATTTGTCAACACCATCTTTGATGGGTTGGGATGATTCACCATTAGAATTGGAACCTTGTGCAGTGCTCCAACTGATCATGTTGACCCCTTCTTCTTTGTGTTGAAGAAGAGGGTTATCTTGCACATGAGGTTGATCTGGTTTGGTGACCACGATCTCACCATTGTCTATTAGATCTTGAATCTTATGCTTCAAGGCCCAACAATCTTGAGTATCATGCCCAGGTGTTCCGGCATGATAGGCACACTTTCGAGTAGCATTAAAACCCCTCCCATTAGGGTTGGCCGGTGGAAGAAGATGTGTAATTTTCTTCTAAGCAGACAGAAGAGCAAGAATATTCTCAAGTGAATCCCCTAAGGGTGTGACGTTCGAGGTCGCTTTACTTCTCCACTTTTAGGCAATGGAGGGTTTGAAGATTGTGTTGGAAAAGGGGATAGTTTCTCCTCTGCATAGGCATGCTTGGATTGCTTATTTGTCCTTGTAGTATCAAGGAAACATCCTCCTCTTTCTTTTTATGGACCCTCCAGGGGTTGTTTCCATAAGATCTGGATTTGATGTGCTCAAAGAATGACTTTTAAGAAATGCTAGGTCTTTAAATTTTACTGGGACTTCAATCCCATCTCAAACCATCTCGCCATGTTTGATCATTTCGGAAAATGGTTTGCTAATACCAACTAGAACTCTTTCATAGAAAGGAGCTTCTGTGCATACATATATGAAGGTCGTGACCATTTCGATTCGCCATGGAAGGAATAACTTGAGCAAAGAAGGTGCCTCCACCTTCGAAAGTGTACTCTCTAAATAACTCATTAGATCAAGCTTGACCTTGGTAATTTGGTACCGGCCAAGAGCCATCCGAGATTAAAAATCAGATTGAGTGAGGAAGGCATGAGCCAGCCTCTTCTGTACTATGGATCTTAGAGTTGTCTAACTGGTATACCATGAACCAAGCTTCCCAATGATTTTTTTCGAAATAGGCTGCATATGTAGCTTTTCATTTTTCGTAAGACCCAAGTTCTTCGATGAACACCTTTAAATGTGTATAAGGATCCCCTAATCCGTCATATTTCTCAAAATCAGGGGTCTTGAATTTCTCTGGATATTGAACACCATGAAAAAATACAAAGGTCTGTATATGAAACACTACCATGGGTTCCAATCCCTTTGAGAACGCGAATAGTTTCCTCAATTTGAAGGACCTTCTTCTTGATATCACCGGTGTCTGGATCTCCTTTAAGATGGGTATTTTTAGGGTCTTTGTTGGTTGTATCCAACTGATATTCTGGAATATTTTTTCCAGACCTTGAACTCCAACTTGTGTAGAGGATTCTGTATGTGTAGGTATCTTCATACCCTGAGTAGACTGGTGTAATTCTTTTAGTAGAACAGCCAAGTCTATGATTTGTTTACTCAATCCGTCAAATTCTTCTCGGGAGACAGTATTAGACTGGTCAGAAGAAGACTTGATTGGATGTAGACTCGCGGCCTTTTTTGATTTTGAGCGGGTAACAGGCCCAATTACTTCCCTACAAAAGACTTACGTAGTTTAGTCTTAGGGTAATATAAATGTTATCATAACATGTTCGTTTAGGAATTTTGTCCTGCAAAACCGGTTGTTAATTAATAACATGTCATGCATACACAGATATTCTTCATATTTTCCATTACATATGGATGAACATGGAATAGAATTACAAGTAAATGTTTTTACAGGTAATTTAAAATGGAAAGCATGGAGAGACTTCCCTCCGCGTTTGGTTTATCAGAGGCTGACCTATCTTAGGGTTACTCTCGTGGCTTTTTGGCATGAAGGTTCCCAGATCATCGCAATCTACTTGACGGGAAGTTAATCTGGTCGTTCAACTGGAGCGAATCTGAGTGGTGCCTTTCCTGAGCCCCGGGGAATCATTCTTCCCACGAGTCTAGTAATCAAACACCGACAGGATAGCCTCCTGGTGGAGGGACCACACAACATACATTCACATACAATGTGTCTCACCGTTTATGTAAAATGATGACATGTGCGAAGCACTAATATCACAGATAGATATTTAGCAGTGCAGTAATTAAGATGCATTCGTACACATTCATCAGAAATGTAAATGCAACATTCACACACAAGCATATAACTATTTTGAAAAACTTGAAATAACGGCTTAAGCCCTCTTACTGGATTCCCCAGCAGAGTCACCACCTGTCGACGCCGGGATTTTTTGAGTGTCCCTTTTCATTACTTGTTCTTTGGTGTTCTCATGTTAATGTGAGATTTATTTGAAAAAATAAGTGAAAAGGTCTGACATGTGTAATGTCGACCGAAAAGGTTTGCACATTGACCCAGTGTTTTGACACTGCTAGATGGGTCTGTGAAACCAAGATTCATTTTCGGTCCGGGGGCTTGATTATGCGAAGGAAAGGTGATAGGCACCCCCCGACATCCGTGTTACCACGGTGACCACCACTTTTCAAAGAAATTGTTATATGAATGTGTGTTTGTGTGTATGTGGATCAATGCGAAGTTATTTGAAAGTAGTGCGAGGCCTCGTTCGCACCTATATACACAAGGTTTGAATTTTATAGAAAAATTTAGTTTTAACCAAGATATAGAAATGACGTTTTGTAAAAGAGGTTTTTCAAACCTTGTGCTCAATAGGAATTAAGACTTTTTCATACTTCCATTTTATTATTAGATGTTCGGCTTGTTTGCTTTTATTTTTGAGATGCGAAGCATTCTTGAGAAAATAATATACAGCAGTGTCGAGCTCCTCATGGGCATGACAGCCATCCAAGGAAATTCGAGACACAGAAAAAATAATATACATGTGTCGCCATATTGAAAAATGTCCATCATGGAACAGAATCTAGATTCAAGAACTCGAACTCGTGATCACATGATTCCTAGGCTCACATGATACTGCAATTTGTATGGAAAGCAGTAAACAATTATATATATAAAAGCTATAAATATATATATAAACATGATCAACCGCCACGAAGTAAACTCCAGGAGGGACAAAATGTAAATAAAGTCAGAAGCGATCAATCGCCATGAAGTAAACTCCAGCGAGGGTGACGGAATGTAAATAAAGCTATAAAAGGCCACGTAAGTGAACTCTCGTCTGATGAAATGTAAATGTAAATATATGTATATATATATATATATATATATAAAGTAGCAAACGATCGGATGTGAATCCGTGCTCATCGGATATGTTCGATAAAGAATTATATATATGTATATATATATATATAAAGCAAAGAACGACTGGATGTGAATCTGTGCTCATCGGATATGTCCGACAAAGAATTATATATATGTATATATATATAAGCGATTAAATGCATCGGATGTAAATCCAGCTCATCGATATATCCGATAATAGTTTTTATATATATATATATATATATATATATATATATATATATATATAAGCAATTAAACGCACTGTAGATATAAAATTCAGCTCTCGTACGTAGAGTTCGACCACGATTTATATATATAAGTATATATATATAAAATCAATTAAACGCTCCAGACCAAAGTCTATGCTCAATCGAGGCATAACTCGATAATGTTAGTCCATATATGAAATATATACATATATATACAGACAGAAATGAAAACCACGGACCGAAATCCGGGCAAACACACTCACACGACTCTCAACGTGTACAACAGTGTGTGCTAATATGAGAAGAAGGCTTTATAGAATATAAGAAGGCTTACAGTAATGCCAAAGTAGACTTCTATGACTTTAAATGGATAAACACTACCATTACCGGATAAAAGATAGCTATATGTGAGCTAACTAGTGTTTAGAAGTGAGGAAACACTCAAAAGATGTATATGCAGAGTAAAATAGACAGGGCTTCCTCGCCTTTTTTCCTCCTCTTCTTCTCAAATGGTCAACCCCAAGGCTTATATATATAGACGGATGGGACGCAGTATACAGCTGCAGCATGATTGCAGCTTGTACTCAAGGTGGTCGTGGATGCATCCGAGCCTCTCATGGTCCCGTCGTCTCGTAAGACGTGCATTCATGCAATCGTAATGTCCCGCTCAAAGTTGCGTAACTTCATCCGAGCATCCAACGAGGTATATCCGACCTTCTTCGGACCGCTTGTGTTAAGAGTTACGCAATGACATGGATTAGAGGTTGTACGAAGTCAGGAAGAGGGGTCTATGCCCATGGTCTTCAAGCTTCAAATTATATCCAAAGTACTGTCACACGTAATAGTCACTCGGGATTGTTAGACCTCTGCTCTTATGGGACATTGTTGGATGTATGTATGTATGAAGTGTTGAGACGATGTGCCATTGTCGAAGGAACAAGATGACGTTTGACTCCTCGCCGGGGTTATCGCCGGTTTGAGTTGAAAGTAGACATTACTCAGGGTTACAGCTGAGATTGGACTACTTGTTGGTATGTTGCGATATCATCTTGTTGAGACAGTAAGATGACGTGTTGACTCCTCACCGGGGTTATCGCCGGTTTAAGCGGAAAGTAGACGTTGCTCAGGGTTACATCTGAGATTGGAATCTTCGCTTGTTTGTATGTCTCATCGTCATATGTGGATGTTCCGTCGCCTGCGTTGTTATCTCCGGTCTCGAGGTGTGTGTGCCTCGACGGTGATGTCTGTGGTCAAGCCGATCGCATATGTTTGAAACAAGAATTTCGGGGTTATCGCCGTAATCGCAATGACATCTCTTAGGGCTATCACCAAGGATGGGGTTGCTACTCACATGTTGTTGTCTCGGGATCACATCGAGCGTCATGGCAGTGTTATCACGAGACGTAACTGCTTTCTCCTGTTGTTGCCGATCTTTTGATCTCAGATATCTCGGGGTTATCTCCGAGATTGGAAATGACATTCCCGGTGTCTTTTTCGAGTTTGAGATGATGTTCCCGGTTTGTGTTCCGGGTTGGACCTGAACTTCCGGTAGTATCCGGAATGGATGTAAGCTGTCTTTCAGGGTTATCTCCAAAAGACAAATATACCCTCCTGCAATGTTAGTAATAGGAGTGCAGAAAATATCGAGTGTCTACAAGGGAAAAGCTAAGTTGGATGCTTAACCATCGTGTAATAGATTAGTATTTTTGTATGTATTATACATTATGAACAATAAACGATGTAATCGGTTTATGAACCTGGAAAGGATTATACTTTGATTGTAATAAGAAGATAGTAATTACATTCATTTTGTTGTATTTCAATGGAATGGTTGTATGGTTATGAGTACAGTGTAGCACCATATATCGGGTTGGAAGATACCCGGATTTGGGGGCGTCACATCAATAATAAAAAATATTGTACAATATCGTGTGTTACTATGCAACCACGCGTATTACTGTATTTTTATCACCGATTATTTTATGACAACTTGCTTACTTTGAAAAAATTTCAAATATCACCCTTAACTTTAACCTTTTATGAATTTAACCATTTACTAAATAGAATAATAATTATAAGAAAATTGAATACTTTCATTTCATAAAATTTAGGATCTCACAATCTCCCCTCCTTATGAAATTTTGCCCTCGAAATTTACGTACCTGGTAGTTTGAAGAGATGAGAATACCTTGATTTTTATTTGGATTATACCTTCCCGGTTATTTCCTATGTATCATGATTTTTCCATTGCTCATGTCCTGTATTTCAGATATCATTCTAGAATACATCTTCAAAACAAATGTTAATTAACATGCCACATATTATCCCTATATTCTGACCGAGCAATTAAATAACACATAAGCTTAGGTAGGTCATACTAGCGAAGGATTAACCCGTCTCTCCCCTCCTAGTTCTAGTCTCACATCTCAGCTAGGGATCATATCCCTAAGCTTTGATACCAACTGTGACGCCGCAAAAATAGGTATACATCACCCATCTTGGGTCGTCAGATACTTGGTACTGAATACAACTATGAACTTCTTTTATACAACTGTCGTGTAAAATATGACAAAACATAGCTGAGAGTTTTTATACGAATATTGTCTTCTAGATAATATCCAAACTCAATGGATTCCTCATTACATTTATTATCACACTATTTCATAGAATAGTGAGGATTGTTATAGCCACTTATCCTGGACCATCACTCCATTCCCTGATTCGTCCCAACTATATTCTCATTTTCTATTGTTGAATTGATGAAATAAATATTTTATTGATGTGATGGTTGTTAGTAAATATTTATGAATCTAAATTTATTAGATAATATTATAAATTAATTTAATTTATAATTTAGAGAATTATAGTATAACATGAGATGTTATATTGTTGTTTTGATTTAATAATTTAGATGGTATATTAAATTATTAAATAAAGTTATAATAAAAATTATAATTTTGGTGATATTTGCTAAAATGCTATATTTAATTAAAATATAGTATGTGATTAATTTAATGGGTTAATGTTGGATATGGAAATCCAAATAAATAATATGTGATTATAAATTATAAACTAAAGTGTTTATTAAATTAAATTAAAAAGGCTTTATTTTAGTTTTTGCCAAACAAGGCTTAATATATTAATTCTTTAAAAATTAAAGGGTTTTGCCAAACAAAGCCTTATGGCTTTTGGTTTTCTAATTTTTGAATTTAAAAAAAATAAATTAAATAAATTAAAATAATAAATATAATATATTTATGTTATATACGTTAGTAATTGAAATAGCAATTAGTATTATTAAGGGTTATCAGTTTTATTTCTTACGTTGTTTATCAGTTGGTTTTACGCATTCTATTTGCTAGCCTAGAGATTACAGAGAGTTGAGAGAATTTTGAGGAAACTTAAGCAATTTCCAGAGATTTTAGCAAAGATTACAAGAGTTAGCAAGGATTTCAAGCTATTTTAAGGTAATTTATCTAACCTTGATATTTCATATATATATATATATATATATATATATATGCGTATATGAATTCACGGCATAGTTGTTTGTGTTTTGTGAAATCAAATTTGATGAATTTTGGATATATACTTGGTAACTGTGATGATGCATGCTTATGATGCTAGAGTTTATGTTTACACAAGAGATTGCATGTTAATTTTCATTCTAACAGTAGAAAATTTTGATAGTTTATATATTTTCCATGTGGCTTATGTAAGTACCAATTTTGATGGTCAATTTGTATGTTAAACTGTAATTTGAGTCTTGTATATGTTAGATTATTAAGAAACAAGCATAACGTAATTTGAATGAAGTGATTTGGCCAAGTATTGAAACACAGTGATGATTTTTGGGATGAATATCAAAAATTGAGTTTTATATGAAAAACATGGAATTTGAGAAATTAGCCTAGCTTAAATTATTGTTAAAATGTTTTAATTGGTGGGATATGTTCACAAATATGTTTGTGATAGTTATATACCATTTTTACATGTTATTATCACTGTTTGGTGGGTGAAATTCGTGTTAGTTGGCTTAAGAAAAGTGTCGTAGTTCGCTTCGCAAAATCGAATCATAAGATGCGCGGCGCCACGCCACCTAAAAGATAAAATCATGGTAGCCGCCAAAGACTTCGTCACAGTATAATGAAGTCCGCTAATTATGCACTTTCATGCTCAATTTAACTTAGCTTAATGATAGGTTAATGTGAGAACCATGTAACAACAAAGTTAATCCGAGTCGTGTTGTGTGGATTATAAATTCAAAGTCGTAAAAGTTATTAGTATGTTACGAACACATTATGTGATAACTTAGTTTATACAATGAATGTTAGATAAGTGTTGTGATGTTAACACTTGGGAATTCTGAAATATACATGGTAGCATAGGACTGGTGCAAAAATATCAAGTTTAACTAGTAACGCATTTTATATTGAAAAGTGAATATTAGTATGTCTAATAGATGTTGTGGTTTTAATACTGTGTATAGGTGAACATGAGTTTTAATATTATAGCTTACGCCGAGGAAAGTTTCTAAACTTTTCTTTTTACATTGAGCAAGTTTTCTAACTCTACACTTTCGTTGAGTTAGTTCTATTATTACATTGTGTAACTTCATTTATTTGATTGAGCAAGTTCTTACTTTAAAGTTTCATTAAGCGAACTTTTGTGTTCCTAATCATTATTTGAGCAAGCTAGCTTTGACTTTAACTTTATTCGAACAAGTTTGAATTCCAATATTTATTGATGCATTCTAACTTGTTTATTGTTAGACAAGTTTCTTTATTGTCATTCGAATATTATGAATGCAGTTTTATTGAATCTTAATTTCTAATGTTGAGTTATCTTAGTTCATTTACTTAACACAAGTCCTTCTCATAATTAGTGAGCTTTATTTTCAGCTTGCTATTACTTATTGTTTATTCAATAATTCATAGTCCTAACTTAATTTTATTCAAGCAAGGTTCATTGTCATTCAATACTTGTGCTTTGTAGTTGTTTCTAAGCATGAGCTCAAAATATAGTTAGTCCGCTTACACTTATTCATTGTTTCATATTATGTTATTATTGATAAACGATTGTGTTATCAAACACTATTGATTCAACTAGTCCTCTAGTTGATGTTCATTAAAATTCAAATTACCCTTGAAAGGTTATCCAACCCAAACTTTCTTTGGTGCGGACTTGTACTCTAAATACTGAGATGAACAACCCTATTATTATTAGGGGATAATTTACGCTTAGCGTTGAAATAGTTGTGCACAATACATTGTACGAAGGGCTGATCCCCCTAAGTACGAGGAGTCCTTATAGTCTTATAACTGTTAAAGTTGGAGTTGAAAGATTACTCACAACTGTGGACATAGTTCATGGTCTTATGACCCGCAATTATATATATTCCATATTTTGGATTCCAATTTTTGATTATCATCGTTAGAGTACTATTCAGTTTTGATGAGCCTATTGTTGGCAATTATTATTATTATTCTTCTGTTAATTCATTGTTATATCCAGTGAGCAATTGTAATTGTTTTGCTCACTCTTGCATATTTATATACTCATTGCAGCTAAAGTTGAGAAGGTAGACGAGCCTTCAACTAGCAAAGGAAAGGGAAAAATGTACAAGTGATGCAGACTTGTAATTTTGTTTATTGTGATGGTCATAGACTTTTTAATAATGATGTAATGTAATAATTTTATTTCCGCACTTGAATGATGTTTAAAGGTTAGACAACCTGGGATGTTTTTGAATTTAATGATGTAACCCTATTTAAAGGGAGGATTATGGTTTAAATATTATTTATTTGGGTATATAGTGTGAATGTATGGATAGTGAGCACCAAATCTTGTAGGAATGAAGTACCTAGATTTGGGGGTGTCACAAATAGTACCCGAGTTAATAGTACCCTGTAAATAATACCCCGAGTGAATAGTAAGAAATAATAACCCTTACGAATAAGAAATAAATAACATCCCTTACGAATATTGAACAAAAATAATATTCCTTACGAATATTAAACGAAGACAATGAATATTGAACGAAAATGATATTCCTTACGAATATTGAACGAAAATAATATTCATACGAATACAAAATATAATATCTCTTCAGAATATGAAATAAATTGTAACGCCCGAGAAAATCTGATTTTTATGACAATTAAATTTTTATTTGATTATGTGAATTAAATAAATTTAATTGATTATTTTGTGAGTAAGCTATGTGAAGGTTGTTCTATGACCTAGAATGTGCTAACGTGGTTAGTATTCTGGCTTCGTGCTAGAATTATTTGTTTGGAATTTCCAAGATGAAAATAATTGTTTTTCGAGAAATTTTTGTAAAAACACTATTCATCCGTTTCTGTTCGGGAAATTATTTTAAAATTCCTAGAAACGCGTCATGATAGAATATTGAGATTAGATGGAATATCTGATAATATTTCATTTATGGCAAACACAGTTTTTGCCTGCGGACTTAAAACCTAAAGGTTGAGTATATTGATTTTCGAGAAGGAAATAATATGCGTATAAGGAATTGCGTTAGGGTTAATGCGAGTGTTATACATTTTATGGTGCTATTTAGTATCTATGTATAATATGATGAGTAAATACAAAGTACAATATGATTATTGTACGAGTAGTATACGGAGAGAATACGTGAATTGTACGTATGGGATACAATTTGTATTATAGAATTAAGTTAAGTCTTAATGTTAATTCATTTGAGTTGGATTATTAATTAGCCCAATTAATTGAACGAGCAAGCCCAAGGGATTAGTTGGTTAAGTCCAATTCAAGGCCCAATATTAGATTGGTTAAGCCCAATGCAAGAAAACCCAACTGCGTGGATCGAATCCGGTGGGAAGACCCCAACTTATTATAAATAAAATTGAAATTTTTTTCTATTCATTATTCTAAATTAATAAGGTGTTAATTTGATATAATGCTTTTGGTTGGGTGAAATGTGCAAAAAATTTTACAAAATAAGCAAGTGGTTATAAAATATTTCATTTTTGCATTTGGGAATATATTTTTGGTCGTGGAATATTCTTTTTTTTGAATATACGATTTACACAAGCAGCCAATTGTGGGGCCCCATAATAAAAAAATAGGCTTGGATGAAGAAAATGACAAAGTATGAGTTTTTATAAATAATTCACAGAATTGTTACCGCTACACATCGTTTTTTGAATACCGTGGTTAAAATACAAGAATACGTGGTTCAAAAAAAGAATAATAAGACAAAGAAAGACACAATTGCAGATTGTTGAATTATTGATTCTTACGTAAGAAGGCACTACTCAATAATTGTTACAAGAGAGTTATCGCTCAATATTTTATTTTATTGATTCAATAATTGTCGCGTTGATATTTTATATTATTGTTGTTTCAATAATTGTCATCGCACAAGATTTTCCATTATTATCGATCAATAATTCATATTATTTGAATAATATTATTAGATAGCATTATTGGCAATGTCTAGAAAGTTCACAAGGAGAGGTTTGGTCACCTAATCATGCGCGCCAAGAAGGAGAAATCCTTATTGAAAGCCCCCTCTTCCGGAACTACCGTTGTCATAATTGTGATTCTCGTAATATTATTTGTGAATAATTAATTATTGATTTATATGATAAGGAAATATTTATTTGATGTGGATATAAATGATGGATTTATTTATTTTATGTGGTTATAAATGAAGGAATTAATGCCGAGGTGTTTTATCAAGATTTTGTTCGAATGGAGGTATTAAAATCACCCGCTTGTGGATTTTGATATTTTCTGTTTGGAATTTGGAAAACTCAAAGCTACAAAGTTGTAGAGAATTTGATTTCGTGTGGAATGGACATAAAATTCAGTATTTTTTCGATAAAACGGCTATTTTCTATGAATTATCAAGTTTCAAAAATAAAATGATTTTTATTAAATTATGGGTGGGACCCACTTTTTGTTTTTAAAACATGTGGGTCGCTGAATTTTTTTTCAAAGGTGGCATGCTAGTTTTTCTTTGATGGCATAGCATGAGAGAAAAAAAAAATAAATAATATTATTTTATTATTTTAGTCTCCTATGCATGTTCTAAGCATTTTCCTATAAATAGACGCTTAGGTTAGAATTGAAAATCACACCGTAAACAAGTTTTCTTTCTCTCTAGATTATCGAGTTTATTTTTTGTGAGTATTTTGATACTTTGAGAGTTGTTGTTTAAGTATAAGTTTCCTTCGACTTTATATCCGATATTCATCGTAAGTACCGTTATTTTGAGGTAAGTGGATGTTATTTTCTTCTTAAATGATATTATTTTCTTCAATATCATTATGCCAAAATATTGGTTTGAACTTTTTAATCAAATTTGGAACTTTTTGTGTCTGGGGTTACTATTCACGATATACACTATTCACGATATTACTACATTATTATTCATAATACTACACTATTCACAAAAAAATAAAAATTTTCTTTTTGTCCAAGATGTCTATTATGGTTACTATCTTTGATTGTATCCATGTTTTGATCTTTATTTTTGAATTTCGCTTCACAATTGGTTATTATGAAGTATTATTGATCTTCGATAAACTGTTATACTAATCCCTAATATTTGTCCTTCCGTCTCACCGATCGCTTTCTTTTAAAATATTTTTCATCATCATCCTCGCCTTAAATGATGATATTATCGAATATCTTTGGCCCAGTAGTGCAAAAGATGAATGATTAATCGATGAATATCTTTGGCCCAGAAAGCAAAAGATGAACAAAGTGTTGAGATGAATATGACCAACTCGGTGATATAAATGAATATCTTTGGCCTCAGTAGCAAAAAGATGAATATTTGATTAAAGATGTATATGATTGTTGTTGTTACAGGATAAAATATTGATGATGACTTTTAAATCTTAGAAGATAGTAGAATTCATTCTCTACGTGACTCTTCTAATGGATTGTTGTTTTTCACCGCGCATTTGTTGATCTAAAACTTGTTGTCTATTATATTCTATCGATTTTTTCCCTCGTTGAAGACTAATGATAATTTGTTGTATATTATCTTAGTCATAATATTCTTTATCGGGCTAGTTGAGCTCACCCTTTTCCTTTTTGTTCCATTTTTCTTCTCGTGAGGTGAGAACAAAGCAGGATCTAGCCTGGGTATGGAGTGATGGTTCTAGAAAGATGTTTTAGTAATCCTCACTATTTCGTAAAATAGTGTATGAATAATTGTAATGAGGACTTATTTGAGTGTTGATATTGTCTAGAAGACAATATTTGTATTTAAACTCACAAGATGTGTTGTCGATTTTGCATTTACAATTGTATTATTGAAGTTGTAGTTTGCTTTCTCGTACTCATGTATTTGATGACTCGTAATGGGTGTTGTATACCTATTTTGGGGGCGCCACAGCTTGGTATCAAAGCTTAGGATATGGTCTCTCAAGTGAGATCGGAAATAGAACTAGAGGGAGAGATGAGTAAATCCTTCGCTAGTGTGTCCTATCTAAGCTTATTTGTTGGTCTCATCATAATATAGGATATTATGTGATATGTTAATTTGTTTAATTAACCCTTGTTTTATGGCAAGATTTAAGAATGGTCCGCCGAGAACGTTAACAATGGAGTGTATGAGATCGTGGAACAACCTTTAGTCACAAACCAGAGAACGGCAACAGAAGGCAATATTCCTCCCGTAAACAACACTACCGAGCAAACGATGAATGATGGAATGTTTAGAGCTTTTTTGTAGCTCATGCAAAATCGCACGAGGGAGACTCGTGTACAAAATACGGTGGGTGGAAATGATGGCAACGCGCGCCTCGTCACAAACCAAGCAGCTTCAAGGAGTTGGGACCACCAGATTTTGGGAAAGCCCGATCCGATAAGGCGAAAACATGGGTCAAGCAAATTACCAAGATATTCGATGTCTTGGGATGCACGGAGGAATGTAAGGTTCCATTCGCCACCTTTTTATGTTCCGTGGAGAGGCAGACATCGGTGGGATCTGTGAAGTTGCACTCACCAACCACCAAGACTCAACATGTCTTGGGAAAGATTTCAGAACTTTTCAATGACAAGTACTTTTCCGAAAGTATTCGCTATATGAAGGAGGTAGAGTTTATTAGATCGAATATAACAATGATGACGGTGTCTCAAAGACGAGGCAAAGTTCATGAGTTATCCGTGTTTGCACCTCATTTGGTAGAGAATGAGGAACGATGACGCGGATGTTTCGAGAGGTCTAAAACCCGAGATTCGTCAATACCTTATCTCTCATAAATTTTCTCTCAGATTCAGATGTTGTCAATGTGGCTCAATTATTAGAGAGAGATAATGAGTATACTCAACCGAGGGACCACAACTGTGGTCATACTAATGATGACAGTAGAATCATCGAGCGATGATAACCAACGAGGAGGGAAAAATACTGGACAAAAAGCAGAACCACTGGGTGGTAATCGTGGGCCATGATAATAGGAGAGGTGAGTCAAGTGGAAATTTCAAAAGAGGAGATTCAACAATGACGGAAGACATCAAAAAGCAACACCAAAGACCAACAACAAATTCTAGGGGGAGGAGAACGACCGCCATTAGATGTTACAAATGCGGGAAAGAGGGACATATCAGCCCAAACTGCCCACAACAATCCAAGGTATGTTATAATTGTGGAAAGGAAGGTCATATAGCTCGAGATTGTTCTATAGCAAAACCAAGTTCAGCGGGGATGGTGACTCCAAAGGTCGTTCCTGATAAGTCAAAATCACGGTTCTCGAAGAGCATTTGTCGTGGATCGCCAAAACGTGAGGAACCCAAACGAGGTGATCACGTGTAAGCTAATCTTGAATTCTCATGAAGTTTATACCTTACTAGATACCGGTTCTACCCATTCTTTTATCTCTCCCGCTTGTGCTCAACGCTTAAACTTGACCGAGAAATTGGACTTTAACTTATCTCGTTGAAACTCTCGCTGGGTGAAACCTTCGTTACATCTACGCTTATAAATCTTGCTTGATCCAAGTTGGCACTATCACATTACCGCTGATCTTATCTCTTTAAAGATACTTGCTTTTGATGTGATTTTAGGAATTGATTGGTTAACCACTCATCATGCCAAAATTGATTATTTTCGTAAGGTGTGTTAGTTTTCATATTCCTAACCAACCCGCATATATTAATTCAAACAACTAAACCACTAAAAAATCACCATCATCATATCAAGCCACAAAGCTATTCGCTTATTGAAAAATGGATGTCAAGCTTTCTTAGCCCATGTTATGGATTTGAATAAAGACAAGTCGATTTGGATAATATTTCGTTGTTAGAGAATTTCCGATGTATTTTCAAGAACTTCCTGGCCTACCCCCGTAACGTGATGTTGAATTCTTTATCGACCTTGAACCGTACAAAACCCATTTCTAAAACCCCATATCGAATGGCTCCTATTGAACTTCGTGGAGTTAAAAGTCCAACTACATGTGGAGTTATTAGACATCGGTTTCATCTGGCCCCTAGTACATCTCCTGGGGTGCTCCTGCTTTATTCGTAAAGAAGAAAGAGACGAGTATATGCGATTTTGTATCGACTACCGAGAATTAAACCATGTCACCATCAAGAATAGGTATCCGCTACCTCGCATTGATGACCCGTTTTGACCAGCTTGCAAGGAGCACACAATTTTTCAAAGATCGATCTTCGCATTCGATCGATATCATCACCAAGATTAAAATCGAGGATATTCCAAAGACCGCCTTCGTAACTCCCCAGACGGGCATTATGAATTTTAGTCATGTCTTTTGATTGACTAATGCTCCCGCCGCTTTCATGGATATGATGAACCGAGTATTCAAGGAATATTGGATGGCTTCGTTGTTGTCTTTATTGATGACATCCTCATCTATTCCAAAAGCCGTGAAGATCATGAGCACCATTTGAAGTCGATACTTGAAAGGCTTCGTGAAAACAAGCTTTATGCCAAGTCAAGAAATGCGAAGTTCGCTTGAGGAAGTAGCATTCTTGGGCACGTGGTGTCAAAACATGGAGTATCCGCTGACCCGCCAAGATTGAAGCAATACAAAGTTGGGAGCAACCAAGTCTGTGGATCAAGTACGCATTTTTTCGGGCTTAGTCGGTTATTATCTGAGATTCGTGGAAGGATTTTCTCGAATCGCTATCCGCTAACTCAAATTTGACTTAAAGATACAAAATTCATATGGAGCGAGGAATGCGAGAAGAGTTTCCAAGAGCTCAAGAGGAGACTCATTTTCGCACTGCTCGCAATACCATCCGGTTCGGATGGATTTGTTATCTACAAATGATGCTTCGTGCAAAGGGTTAGGATGTGTTCTCATGCAACATGGGAAAGTCATAGCTATATGCCTCGCGATAACTCAAAGAATATGAGAGGAATTATCCTACTCATGATCTAGAGTCAAGCAAGCAAATGATTCGCTGCTGAAAATTTGGAGACACTACTTGTATGGGGAGAAAGTGGAGATTTATACGGATCATAAAAGCCTCAAATATTTCTTCACCCAAAAAGAACTCAATATGCTAAGAACGACGCTGGCTTGAGCTGTTGAAAGATTACGATCACACTATTCAATATCATCCCGAAAAGTTTAACGTAGTAGTCGACGATCGAGTAAGATCATATGCGCAAGTACGAAAAGCGATATTGTCAACACAAAGGCCCATTTTGTATGACTTGCAAAGGATGGAGATAGAATTAAAGACCAGGACCCACATGATGATGGCGTAATATACGAGTAGAACCGACTTTAATCGATAAAGTTTAAAGTCGCTCAAGCTACGGACCAAATGATGCGTATGAAGAAGAAAGTGCAAGAAGGAGCTATTCCGTAAGCAAGAATCGATGAAGAAGGAATACTTGAGTCAACTCTAGACTTTATGTTCCTAACGATTCTCGACTTGAAGCATATAGAATCATGATGGAGGCACACAACACCCCGCTTGTAATCCATCTCGGGAGTACCAAAATGTATCATGATATTCGACATACATTTTGGTGGAACAATATGAAGAGAGAGATCATGAGTTTATCTCGAGGTGTTTAACTTGTCAACGTAGTAAAGGCGAGCATCAAGTGCCAAAAGGTCCATTGCAACCACTTGAGATTCCAAATGGAAGTGGGAACACATTACCATGGATTTTGTTATGTGTCTTCCCAAAGTTTCTCAAGGCATAGATGCGATTTGGGTTATTGTTGATAGATTAACCAAGTCCGCTTCATTTTTTGCCTATACGTGAGACTTATTCCTTGAACGCCTTGCTCGTCAGATGTACGTGAATGAGATTGTGAGATTGCATGGCATGCCAAGATCCATAGTTTTGGATCGTGACCCAAGATTCACTTCAAGATTTTGGGTTAGCTTGCAGTAAAAGCTATGGGCACGGATTTACGATCTGGGCTTCAAAGATACCATCCTCAAAACGGACGGACAATCAGAGAGGACTATTCAAACCCTTCAAGATCTATTAAGACTCGTGGTTCTAGATTTCAAAGGAAGTTGGGATAAGTATTTACCATCGGTGGAATTCTCCTACAACAACAAAGCTTATCAAGCAAGTATAGGCATGGCTCCATTTGAGGTATTGTATGGACGAAAGTGTCATTCTCCAAAGATGTCGGGACGAGGTGGGAGAAGCAACGTTGTTGGGACCGTAATTAGTACGCATGACTACGTAAAAGATCCAAATGATTCGACAACGATTCAAACCTCACAAGATCGACAAAAGAGTTATGCCGATCTTCATCGAAAGGACGTGGAATTTAATATGGGGATCATGTATTGTTACGTGTTGCTCCATGGAAGGGAGTTACAAGATTTGGAAAGAGAGGAAAGCTCAATCCAAGATTTGTTGGTCCATTTGAGATTCTTGACCTAATAGGAAATGTGGCCTATAGACTCGCATTACCTCCAAACATGTCTCGTGTTCATAATGTTTTTCACATATCTATGCTTCAGTAAATATGTGAAAGACCCCAACCACATTATTGAAGTTAGAACCAGACGAGATAGCCAAGATTTAACGACGAGGAGGTACTGTTAAGATCTTGGATAGAAAAGAGCATGTCCTACGCACTCAAGGTTATACCACAAGTTAAGGTTTTGTGGAGGAACCATGCTATTGAAGAAATGACCGGGAGTTGAATCGTAAATGAAAGCGAGGTACCTCACCGCTCAAACACTGTGTACGTACGCCAATTTCGAGGATAAAATTTTATAAGGAGGGGAGGTTGTAAGACCCCAACTTATTATAAATAAAATTAATTTTTCTCTATTCATTTATTCTAAATTAATAAGGTGTTAATTTGATATAATGCTTTTGGTTATGGGTGAAATGTGCAAATTTTACAAAATAAGCAAGTGGTTATAAAATATTCATTTTTGTTTGGGAATATCTTTTGGTCGTGGAATATTCTTTTTTTTTGGAATATTCGCACGACGACGCAAAGCAAACCATTTGGGGCCCCATAATGTAATAACTGGTTTGATGAAGAAAAATGACAAAGTATGAGTTTTTATAAATAACTACGTAATTGTTACTGCTAACAATCGTTGGAATACCTCGTGGTTAAAATACAAGAATACGCGTGGTTGCACAAAGAAGACACCAGATTGCATAAAGATTGTTGAATTATTGATTCGCACGTAAGAAGGCACTACTCAATAATTGTTGTTAAGAGTTATCGCTCAATATTTTATTTTATTGATTCAATAATTGTCATGCGTTGATATTTTTTATATTATTGTTGTTTCAATAATTGTCATCGCACATGATATTTCCCATTATCGATCAATAATTCATATTATTTGAATAATATTATTAGATAAGCATTATTGGCAATGTCTAGAAAGTTCGTCAAGGAGAGGTTTGGTCACCTAATTGCGCGCGCCAAGAAGGAGAAATCCTTATTGAAAGCCCCCTCTTTCCTCGAACTACCGTTGTCATAATTGTGATTCTCGTAATATTATTTGTGAATAATTAATTATTGATTTATATGATAAGGAAATATTTATTTGATGTGGATATAAATGATGGATTTATTTATTTTATGTGGTTATAAATGAAGGAATTAATGCCGAGGTGTTTTATCAAGATTTTGTTTGAAAGGAGGTATTAAAATCATCCGCTTGTGGATTTTGATATTTTTTGCTTGGAATTTGGAAAACTCAAAGCTACAAAGTTGTAGAGAATTGATTTCGTGTGGAATGGACATAAAATTTGTATTTTTCTCGATAAACGGGCTATTTTCTATGAATTATCAAGTTTTTAAAATAAAATGATTTTTATTAAATTATGGGTGGGACCCACTTTTTTTGTTTTAAAACATGTGGCATGCATTGATTTTTTTTTCAAGATATGGCATCTTTGGTCTTTTTCAAATGCATAGCATATGCGAGAGAAAAAGAAATAAAATAATATTATTTTATTATTTTAGTCTCCTATGCATGCTCTAAAGCATTTTCCTATAAATAGACGCTTAGGTTAGAATTGAAAATCACACCGTAAACAAGTTTTCTTTCTCTCTAGATTATCGAGTTTATTTTTGTGAGTATTTTGATACTTTGAGAGTTTGTATTCAAGTACAAGTTTTCTTCGACTTTTATATCCGATATTCGATCGTAAGTACCGTTATTTTGAGAGGTAGTGGATGTTATTTTCTTTCTTAAATGATATTATTTTCTTCAATATCATTATGCCAAAATATTGGTTTGAACTTTTAATCAAATTTGGAACTTTTTGTGTTGGGTTACTATTCACGATATACGATACTATTCACTATTCACGATAATACTATTATTCATAATATTAACACTATTCTATTTAAAAATAAAAATTTTTCTTTTTGTCCAAGATGTCTATTATGGTTACTATCTTTGATCAGTATCCATGTTTTGATCTTTATTTTTGAATTCGCTTCACAATTGGTTATTATGAAGTATTATTGATCTTCGATAAACCGTTATACTTAATCCCTAATATTTGTCCTTCCGTCTCAATCGATTCGCTTTTCTTTTAAAATATTTTTCATCATCCTCGCCTTAAATGATGATATTACCGAATATCTTTGGCCTCAGAAGGCAAAAAAGATGAATGATTAATCGATGAATATCTTGGCCCCAGAAAGCAAAGATGATGAACAGTGTTGAGATGAACATGACCAACTCGGTGATATAAATGAATATCTTGGGCCTCAGAAAGCAAAGATGAATATTTGATTAAAGATGTATATTGATTGTTGTTACAGGATAAAATATTGATGATGAACTTTTAAATCTTAGAAGATAGTAGAATTCATTCTCTACGTGACTCTTCTAATGGATTGTTTTTCGCATTTATTGATCTAAAACTTGTTGTCTATTATATTCTATCGATTTTTCCTCGTTGAAGACTAATGATAATTTGTTGTATATTATCTTAGTCATAATATTCTTTATCGGGCTAGTTGAGCTCACCCTTTTCCTTTTTGTTCCATTTTTCTTCAGAGGAGGTGAGAACAAAGCAGATCTAGCCTGGGTATGGAGTGATGGTTCTAGAAAGATGTTTTAGCATAGCCCCTCACTATTTCGTAAAAATAGTGTATGAATAATTGTAATGAGGACTTATTTGAGTGTTGATATTGTCTGTAAGACAATATTTGTATTTAAACTCACAAAGATGTGTTGTCGATTTTGCACGACAATTGTATTATTGAAGTTGTAGTTTGCTTTTCTCGTATCATGTATTTGGCTTACTCGTAATGGGTGTTGTATACAAGGTTCTTGATAGTGACTTAGGCTTTGAACTTCATTTGTTCAGGGACTTAAAGGAGTAATGTTTGTACATTTCATAAGTGTATTAAAGTTATTCCTATACTACCTATACTAAGGTATATGGTATGAAAACTTAGGAATTGCATGCATGTTAACAAGTTAAGAACGATGAACAAAGTTGGTACTTTATCAACGATGTTCGAGTCCAGTTAATAACGTTAGTGGATTAATAAACTGGGACGAGGGGTAATAAGTCATATTGACTTTAATAAAGTTATTAAGTTAACTAAGACATAGAAGAGAAAGAATTTGGTAGAAACATTTATTTGTTAGCTAATTACAGTGTGTTATGTGAATATATCAGGTAGATTTTGTAAAGGCTGTGGTCAATCGAGTAAGTTATTGAAAGATTTGAAAGGCAAGTTTTCTTAACGCTTGTCTAACTTTCAAGTTAGCCATGTTTTATGTGATTCGTTGAACTGAATTGCAAGACTTGTTTTAAAGAAAGGGTCGATGCCAGATTTTAACTCGGCTAGACTATTTGTAATATATAGATTGATTATTATTCATATCATTCTATATAGAAATGTTAACGCTATCCTATGCCAAGTAATTGGTACGGACGTGAAGGTAAGGTTTGTCTATGAACAAACGAAAGTATTTTTCATCGATATTTCGATGGGCACGCGAGTTTGCCAAAAATATTAAACGTAAATACGTTTAATGAATGAGTGTTGATCGACATAGAGTACTATAGGCTGATCACCTAGAAGTGCTCGTAAGTTATGTGGATGAACGACCTTAGTGTTGTGGACTCCTTTTCAAGTATGAAAACTGAAAGTTACTGTTCATGGTCTATCGACCGGTTCAGAATTCCTAATCTATTCTATACTTTAGGAATTGATGTTATGAACTCATTAAAGTATTATTGATTCATAATACTTCATAAATATTGTTCGATTATGTCGAATTGTTATATAATTCACGAATGTGGTATTATTGTTATCCTTGATTAAACTTGTTAAGTCATCATACTCACTTCTTTGCGTGAATTATATAAGCCGCGATTAAAGATGAACGCGTCTTGTGAATGCCAAGAGAGATAAGGGCGAAGCGAAGATGGATGCTTAACCATTGTGTAATAGATTAGTAAGTTTGTATGTATTATACATTATGAACAATGAACGATGTAACTTGTTTATGAACCTGGGAAGGATTATACTTTGATTTTAATAAGAAGATAGTAATTACATTCATTTTATTGTATTTCAATGGAATGATTGTATGGATGCTAGTACAGTGGAGCACCATATGTCGGGTTGGAAGATACCTGAATTTGGGGGCGTCACATAAATAATACCCCTTACCTTAGAAGAAGACTGGTTACTGGAATAGTGAAGTAACAGAATACTCTTCTTCTTTCTCTCTATAGCTTTTCTCTCTATAATTGCTCTTGTGAGTCTTAGTGAATTGGTGAGAATGAAAGAAAAATGAGCTTCTATTTATAGGAAAATAGAGTTTCGATAATTGCACATTTTGGGGCTCGGATTATTACAGTATAATACCTTCATCTTTATCTCTATTTTTCTTACACCACCTCCACTAATAGTACCGCATATGAATCAATAGTTCCATACATGTGAATAAATAGTTAAATGCATGTAAATTAATAGCAATTAATTGTTCATTTATCCGATTAATTACCCATTTGGTCAATTTAACACCCAAAAATCAACTATTATCAAAATATATGTCGATTTCCACTAACACTAATAATACCAACACAATAGAAATATTTTTATCAACAATTTCATCTTTTAAATTTTCAAAGTATTACTTTTTTTGAAAAAGTCAACTGTTGACTTTTTGACCAAAAAGTCAACCCCAACAAATTTTGTGTTTATAGTATATTTTTACTAATTTCATCATCTCGGACTCAAATATCGATCGCCTAAGCTTCTGCCTAACTGGCTTCAATCCTTCTTTAATGGGAAGGCGATGAAGAACAATGTCAGTGGAAAAACCCACCATGTCTTCATGAGACCATGCAAACACATCCTGGAATTGGGTTAATAGTGCAACCATGTCATTCTGTTAGTTTGGGGTAAGGTATGAACCAATCTGGATTAGCTTAGGGTTTTCTAAGGTTTCAAGATTGAAAGAAGTGGTTTGGTCAAGGTTGGGTTTAGGCTTATCTGCGACCCATTCCTTAATCTCCTGAGGTGTCTCAATGTCCTCTTGTATGTCCATCAAGTCTGAGTCCAACTTTGCATCAAAGTTACAGCCCTTGTGGAGAGAAAGCACCTCATCAGCAAGTACATGCAAATCTAAATTCAGAGTCCTGAAATCAAAAGATGTTTTCACTTAATAAATGAAACTGTTTAAGCATACAAAGTATTAGCATGTACTGATAAAATAACTACTAATATTGTATAGAAAAGCAAGCAATTAAAGTTATCTACGGGGCAGACGGATTTTCTGCCCGTTTTACCCTCGTCGACCAATGCATGGAGTGCTGCTCCAATTGTCGAGGGCAAAGTCCCGGTGGACTTCAGTGATGGAGGGATTATCATTGTCCTCCTTCTCCCGAATGATAACCATGATATCTGGGCAATCATCATCTGGGGTATGTCTATTTGTATGTTCATCATGAACAATGATGCGTATACCTGACATCATCAAGGCGATGTCATGTTTACGTTTCTGCTCCTTTTCTTCCACTTCGGGATCAGGAATCAGCACCTCTTTTGCTTTGAATGGTACTGGTTTTGGAAACAGCATAGCCATAACATGGGTTGGCACCTTTACTGGAGACTGTATCAACTCATGCGGTGCAGATAGAAGAAATCTCCGTGTGGAGGAAACTTGAGGAACCTGCTTATGCTTATGAGGATTCCTATGACTGGAAATGGCAGCATAGTCTAGTCTGGCTGTCCCAATTTGACTGGACACTTGAATAGGGTGCTTAATACCCTGCTGATTTTTACCAAGCCCTTGTCCAGGCTGATGACCCAATGACATCATTTCTTGAGTGGCCGACATAACTTTGGCAGAAATATTGGGTACGGGAAGTGGTGCTCTAATAGGATGGTATTGAGTGTTACTCACTTCGAAGGTATGAAAATTGGTCGGCTCAACTTCTGAGTTAAAGCTGATGATTGGCAGATCTCCTTGTTCAGGACATTCCGGCTCAGTGTTAACAGTGACTAGACTGTTGTTGATAATGTATTTGAGTTGCTGATGTAGTATGGAGGGAACAGCTTCAGCCATGTGTATCCATGGTCTCCCCAATAGCAGGTTGTATCCTGAGTCTATTCTGAGGACATGAAAGGATACATTGAATGTATTTGGACCAATCTCAATTGGCAGCTCAATCTTTCCAACGGAATTTCGTCAGGATCCATCAAAAGCTTTGATAATTGTATGGCTGCTTTGGTTCCGTTTAAGATTGACATTCATTTTCATCAAGGTGGCATAAGGACAAATATTTAGAGACGAACCTCCATCTATCAAAACTCCAGCTAGCATATACCCGGAAGACAAAATTGTAATGTGCAATGGCTTGCAATGACCAGTCCCTTTGGGAGGTATGTCGTCATCAGTGAAGGATATCACATTAATATTGAAAATGTGATCAACCATATGTTGAAATTTTTCCACATTCACTGATTTCGGTAAGTAGGCTTCTTCCAAAACCTTCAATAAAATCTTCCGATGATTCTCGGAAGAGAAAACCAAGTCCAATATTGATATCTGATGTGGAGCTTCTCTTAAGCTTAAAACCACCTTGGCTTCATAATGTCCCATAGTGTGGAGGAGTTTTTCAATCTTCTCCATGGGAATTTTTCAATCTTCTCCATTGGAGGTAGAAGGGATGTAATTCTTCCTTCATTGATCAATATTTAAAATATTTCCTCTATAGGTTGGCCCAGATAGGTAAACTCCCTCTGATTGGCAAAATCCCGATGGGCTTTAGCATTGGCTCTCTTTGAAATATTATCCTCCATAGCTTCGCTTTCTGAAGGTGATGGTGGAGCATTCAAAACAAATGGAAGGAGATAGGCATGCTCCTTTTTAATTAATTGGCGTGCGACTTGATGATGGTGGGTCACCAGTTCTGCCAATTGCTCAATTTGTTTGTAAAGAGCTTTCATCTTTCGTTCCATAGTAAACTGGAACTTTGCATAATCCCATTTGTCAACACCATCTTTGATGGCCGAGGATGATTCACTGCTAAACTCGAACTCATCCAATTGCTCCAACTGATCATGTTAACCTCTTCTTCTTTGTGTTGAGGAAGAGGGTTGTCTTGCACATGAGGTTGATCTGTTTTGGTGACCACGATCTCACCGTTGTCTATTAAATCTTGGATCTTGTGTTTCAAGGCCCAAAAATCTTGAATATCATGACCAGGTGCTCCGGCATGATAAGCACACTTCTGAGTAGCATTAAAACCCCTCCCATTAGGGTTGGCTGGTGGAAGAAGACGTGTGATTTTCTTCTGAGTAGTCAGAAGAGCCAGAATATTCTCGAGCGAGTCCCCTAAGGGTGTGAACGTTTGAGGACACTTTACTTCTCCACTCTTAGGCAATGGAGGGTTTGAAGACTGTGCTTAGAAAGGGGAGTAATTTTTCCTCTGTATAGGCATGTTCTGACTGCCTTTCTGTCCTTGTAGTATCAAGGAAACATCCTCCTCTTTCTTTTTATGGACCCTCCAGGGGTTGTTTCCATAAGATCCGGATTGGATGTGCTCAGCAACTGCTTTAAGAGCGGTTAGGTCTTGAATCTTACCAGACTTCAATCTCATCTCAGTCATTTCTCTGTGTTTAATCATTTTAGAGAATAGTTTGTCGATACCGGCTAAAACACTTTCATAGAAAGGAGCTTCATGTATATCTATGAAAGTCATGACCATTTCTGATTTTGTCATGGAAGGAATAACTTGAGCAGCAAGGCACCTTCACCTTTGAGCATACTCTCTGAAAGACTCATTAGACTGTTTCTTGACCTTGGTAATCTGGTACCGATCAGGAGCCATCTGAGATTGAAAGCGATTGAGTGAGGAAGGCGTGAGCTAGCTCTTCCCACTATGGATCTTTGAGTTGTCTAATCTGGTATACCATGATCCAGGCTTCTCCAAAGAATACTCTTTTGGAATAGCTGCATTCTGAGCTTCTCATTTTCCGCATAAGATCCAAGTTCTCCAATGAACACTTTCAAATGTGTATAAGGATCCCCTAATCCGTCATATTTTTAAAAATCAGGGGTTTTAAGTTTCTCTGGATAATGAAGACCAAGGATTATACAAAGGTCAACATATGAAACACTTCTATGTGTTCCAATCCCTTTGAGAACACGGATAGTTTCCTCCATTTGTAGGACCTTCTTCCTGATATCACCGGTGTCTGGATCTCCTTTGAGATGGGTGTTTCCAAGGTTTTTGTTGGTTGTATCCAACTGAGGTTCTGGAATTGTTTTTTCCAAACCTTGAGCTCCTTCTTGTGATGAGGATTCTATATGTGTAGGCATCTTCGTACCCTGAGCAAATTGATGCAATTGTTTCAGCAAAACAGCCAAATCCATAATTTATTTACTCAATTCGTCAAATTCTTCTCGGGAAACAGTATTAAACCGGTCAGAAGAAGACATGATTGGTTGTAGGCTCATGGCCTTTTTGGATTTTGAGCGGGTAACAAGCCCAATTGCTTCCCTACAAAAGACTTATATAGTTTAGTCTTAGGGATAATGTAAATGTTATCATGATGTGCCCGTTTTAGGAATATGGTCCTGCAAAAACAGCTGTTAGTGGATAACATGTCATGTCTGCACAGATATCCTTCATATTTTCCATTACATATAGATGATCATAGAATAAAATTACAAGTAAATCCGCTTACAAGTAATTGAGAATGGAAAGCATGAAGAGACTTTTCTCCACGTTTGGTTTATCAAAGGTTGACCTATCTTAGGGTTACTCTCATGACTTTTTGGCATGAAGTTCCCAGATCATCGCAATCTACTTGACGGGAAGTTAATCCGGTCTTTCAACTAGAGCGAATCTGGGTGGTGCCTTTTCTGAGCCTCGTTGGAATTAGTCTTCCTACGAGTCCAGTAATCAAACACAGACAGGATAGCCTCCTGGTGGAGGGACCACACAACATACATTCACATACAACGTGTCTCACCGTTTATGCAAAATGATGACATGTGCGAAGCACTAATATCACAGATAGATATTTAGCAGTGCAGTAAGTAAATGCATTCGTACACATTCATTATAAATGTAAATTCAACATTCACACACAAGCATATAACAGTTTTGAAAAGCTTGTAATAGCGGCTTAAGCCCTCTTACTGGATTCCCCAGCAGAGTCACCACCTATCGACGTCAGGAGTTTTAGTTGTCCTTTTTCGTTACTTGTTCTTTGGTGTTCTCGTGTTAATGTGAGATTTGTTTGAAAAAACAAGTGAAAAAGGTCTGACATATGTAATGTCGACGATTTGACTTTAAGAGTCGCCAGTTGGTGTTTTTAACTGGTTGCACCAACGCAACTAAAAAGGTTTGCACATTGACCCAGTGATGTGACACTGCTAAACGGGTCTGTGAAACGGAGATTCATTTGGGTTCGGGGGCTTGATTATGCGGAGGGAAGGTGTTAGGCACCCCCTGACATCTGTGTTGCCACGATGACCGCCACTTCTCAAAGAAACTGTTATATGAATGTTTGTGTGTGTGAGAGAGTCAATGTGCAATTATTTGAAAGTAGTGCGAGGCCTCGTTCGCACCTATATACAAAGGGTTTGAATTTATAGAAAAATTCAGTTTTAAGCAAGATATAGCAATGAAGTTTTATAAAAAGCGATTTTTCAAACCCTATGCTCAATAGGAATTGAGATCTTTTCATACTTCCATTTTATTATTAAAATGTTTGGCTTGTTTGCTTTTATTTTCGAGATGCGAGGCATCTTTGAGAAAATAATATACACCAGTGCCAAACTCCTCATGGGCATGACAACCATTCAAGGAAATTTGTACACTGTTAATAATGTATAGGCTGCTTACAGCTGAAAAATATTCATCACGGGAACAGAATCTAGATTCAATAGACTGAATATGTGATCACATGATTCCTAGGCTCACATGATACTACAGTTTATATGGAAAGCGAAAGCATTATATATATATAAAGTCAGAAAATATATATACTGAGACATGATCAACCACCACGAAGCAAGTGCATGGGGGATCGGAAATGTAAATATATAAAAGTGGTAAATATATATATATGGACATGATCAACCACCACCAAGCGACTCCATGGGGATCGAAATGTAAATAAAGCGATAAATGCTATCAACCGCCACTTAAGTAAACTCCAAAGCGGAATGAAATGTAAATAAAAGTCGTAAAAGTGATCAACCGCCACGAAGTAAACTCCAAAGTGAATGAAATGTAAATAAAAGTCGTAAAAGGCCACGAAGTAAACTCTAGGCTGACGGAAATGTAAAAATATATATATATATATACATATATATAAAAGCGATGCATATAGGATATAAAATTTGTGCTCATCGGATATGTCAGGACAACAATTATATATATATATATACAAATATATATAAAAGCAATAAATGCTCCGGATGTAAAATCCAGGCTCATCAGATATATGTGACAACCGTTATATATATATATATATATATATATATATATATATATATATATATATATATAAGCAAGTAAACGCTCCAGATATAAGTCTA
Source organism: Panax ginseng (assembly GCA_020205605.1). Classification (NCBI taxonomy): domain Eukaryota; kingdom Viridiplantae; phylum Streptophyta; class Magnoliopsida; order Apiales; family Araliaceae; genus Panax; species Panax ginseng. The sequence continues at coordinate 125,128,621 of CM035131.1, read as the reverse complement.
GGCTCAATCGAGGCATAACTCGATAATGTTAGTCCATATATAAATATATACATATATAAGTATATATATATATAGACATAAATGAAAACCACGGATCAAAGTCCGGACATACACACACCACACGACTCTCAATGTGTAGAATAGTGTGTGCAAAGATTAAGAGAAAGGCTTTATAAAGTGTGAGAAGGCTTACAGTGGGCTGCCAATGAAGACTTCTATGACTCTATATGGATAAATACTCAGCTCTCTTTGGTAAATGTATAGCTATATGTGAGATAACAGGTGTTTAAAAAAGAGCAAACACTCAATATGGGCGTGTACAAAGCAAGTTGGGCAGGGCTTCCTTGCCTTTTTTTTCAAAATGGCTACCCCAAGCCCTCTATTTATAGAGGGGAGCATAGAGTGTACCAGCTGACAGCCGGATGCACTTGCGGTTATCCAGGTGCCCCAGACCCATGGTCCCGTCGTCTCAAAGTACATGCACTCGTGCACTGTAATGTCCGCTCAAACTTGCAGAACTTCAATCCGAGCATTCGAACGGGGTTTATACGACCTTCTTTGGACTGCTTGTGTCGAGATTTACGCAATGACATGGATTAGAGGTTGTACAAAGTCAGGAAGAGGGGACCATGCCCATGGTCTTTAAGCTTCAAATTCTATCCGGTGTGTTGCCACGCGTAATAGTCACTCGGGATTGGAACTCCTTGGTTCTTGTTGGACATTGTTATATGTATGTCTGAAATGTTGAGACGACGTACAAGTGTTGAGGTAGCAAGATGACGTGTGACTCTTCACCGGGGTTATCACCGGTTTGAGTTGAAAGCAGACGTTGCTCAAGGTTACATCTGAGATTGGACAACTTGTTTAAATGCCACAATGTCATCTGCAAGTGTGCTTGTCTACCCGATGTTAGCTCCAGGTCTGAGGTATGAGTGCCTCGGTGGTATGTCTGATTGAATTTGATCGCATGTATTTGAAACAAGCATTTTCGGAGTTATCGCCAGAACTACAACAACATTCCTTGTTGTTATCGCCAAGGATGAAACTCGGGGTAATCTCCGAGGTTGGAAATGATCCTTCCGGTGTGTGTTCCGGGGTTGGAAATGATGTTCCCGGTGTGTGTTCTGGAGTTGAGGCTGAACTTCTGGTAGTATCCAGAATGGATGTGAGCTGTCTTCCAGGGTTATGTCAGAAGGACGAATCTGCCTTCTTGTAATGTTAGTAACAGGTGTGCAAAAAATTTCGAGTGTCTACAATTATTCTTGTCATAATATCAAATATATTACAATCATTCACTCTATACTATTATGTCGACGTCGGGATTTTTAGTTGTCCCTTTTCGTTTCTTGTTCTTTGGTGTTCTCATGTTAATGTGAGATTTATTTGAAAAAACAAGTGAAAAAGGTCCGACATGTGTAATGTCGATGATTTGACTTTAAGAGTCGCCAATTGGTATTTTTAACTGGTTGCACCAATGCAACCGAAAAAGGTTTGCACATTGACCTAGTGATGTGACACTGCTAAACGGGTCTGTGAAATCGAGATTCATTTTGGATTCAGGGGCTTGATTATGCGGAGGGAAGGTGTTAGGCACCCCCTGACATCCGTGTTGCCACGGTGACCGCCACATTTCAAAGAAACTGTTATATGAATGTGTGTGTGTGTGTGGATCAATGTGCAATTATTTGAAAGTAGTGTGAGGCCTCGTTCGCACCTATATACAAAGGGTTTGAATTTATAGGAAAATTCAGTTTTAAGCAAGATATAGCAATGAAGTTTTGTAAAAGAGGTTTTTCAAACCCTGTGCTCAATAGGAATTGAGACCTTTTTATACTTCCATTTTATTATTAAATATTCGACTTGTTTACTTTTATTTTCGAGATGCGAGGCATCTTCGAGAAAATAATATACAGCAATGTCTAACTCCTTATGGGCATGACAGCCATCCAAGGAAATTCAGACACTATAAATAATGTAAAAGCTGCTTACAGCTGAAAATGTCCATCACGGGAACCGAATCTAGATTCAGTAGACTGAATCTGTGATCACATGATTCCTAGGCTCACATGATACCGCAGTTTATATGAAAAGCAGTAAGCAGTTATATATATATAAAAGCTTTAAATATATATATACAGACATGATCAACCACCATGAAGCAAGTCCATGGGGGATCAGAAATATAAATATATAAAAGCGGTAAATATATATATATATATATATACATATGGACATGATCAACCACCATGAAGCAACTCCATGGGGGATCAGAAAAGTAAATAAAGTAGTAAATGCGATCAACCGCCACGAAGTAAACTCCAAGCGGGACTAAATGTAAATAAAGCAGTAAAAGACCTCGAAGTAAACTCCATGCCTGACAGAAATGTAAATATATATATATATATATAAAAGCAAGTAAACGCTCCAGATGTAAAATCCAGGCTCATTAGACAGAGTCTGACAACAGTTTATATATATAATATATATATATATATATATATATATATATATATATATATATATAAGCAAATAAACGCTCCGACATATAAGTTCAGGCTCAATCGAGGCATAACTTCGATAATGTTAGTCCATATATAAATATATACATATATAAGTATATATATACAGACAGAAATGAAAACCACAAACCAAAGTCCGGGCATACGCACACAACACGACTCTCAATGTGTCGAATAGTGTGTGCAAAGATGAAGAGAAAGGCATTATAGAGTTTGAGAAGGCTTATAGTGGGTTGCAAATGAGGATTTCTATGACTCTATATGGATAAATACTCAGCTCCCGCTGGTAAATGTATAGCTATATGTGAGCTAACAAGTGTTTAAAATAAGCAAGCACTCAATATGGGGTGTGTACAGAACAAATTTGATAGGGCTTCCTCGCCTTTTCTTTTTTTTTAAAATGGCCACCCCAAGCCCTCTATTTATAAAGAGGGGAGCCGCAGGTGCACTTGCGGTAGCCGCAGATGCACTGCGGTTTGCACTGGGTGCCCGGGTTCTCCAAGGTCCTGTCGTCTCATCACGTGCACTCATGCCTTTGTAATGTCCGCTTGAACTTGCAGAACTTCAATCCGAGCATCCGAACGAGGTATATACGACCTTCTTTGGACTGCTTGTGTTAAGAGTTACCCAATGACATGGATTAGAGGTTGTACGAAGTCAGGAAGAAGGGACCATGCCCATGGTCTTTAAGCTTCAAATTCTATCTGGTGTACTCCCACGCGTAATAGTCACTCGGGATTGGAACTCCTTGGATCTTATAGAACATTGTTGTATGTATGTATGTATGTATGTATGAAATGTTGAGACGACGCGCATGTGTTGAGGTAGCAAGATGATGTGTGACTCCTCACTGGGGTTATCGCCTGTTTGAGTTGAAAGAAGACGTTGCTCAGGGTTACATCTGAGATTGGAATGCTGCAGGTGTTGAATGCAGCAAGGTTATCTGTGAATGTGCCTGTCTGCCCAGTGTTAGCTCTGGGTCTGAGGTATGAGTGCCTCGGCAGGAGGTCTGATTGAAGATGATAGCATGCATTTGAAACAAGCATTTCCAGAGTTATCGCCAGAACTGCAATGGCATTCCTTGGTGTTATCGCCAAGGACGAAACTCGTGGTTATATCTGAGGTTGAAAATGATCTTTCTGGTGTGTGTTCCGAGGTTGATAATGATGTTCCTGGTGTGTGTTCCGGGTTTTGAAACTGAACTTCAGGTAGTATCTGGAATGGATGTGAGCTGTCTTCCAGGGTTATCTCCAAAAGATGAATCTGCCCTCCTACAATGTTAGTAACCGGTATGCAGAAAATTTCGAGTGTCTACAGATGCCCCTCTTTATCATATTCATGCAATGCAAGGCATGGATATGATAAAGAATCCTAGACACTTGAAATTCAACAAGATAAACATGATGCTATGTGAAGCAACATGATGAAAATGCATGATGCATGATTATTGGTTAATCCTGTTAGGATGACAATCACTGATGTCTTGGACATGTGATCCAAGTCTTCAAGGATGTTGACGTTGGGGCTATCACCAAAGTCTTGAATCCTAGACACAGACTTAATTCTCCATAGAGGTGCCTCTTGTGTACAAGAGATCTGTGGGGATATAGCTTTGTCTATTTGAGGATATGTATAACATATCCCATCATCCTGTCGGAGTTACTGCCAACAATATGTATTTGTCAGGGTTGCCTGACCTTCGCTGATGTGTGTATCACCGGATAAATCCCTGTTGGGCAAACTGTCAAGGCTGCTTGACCTTCATTGATGTGTGTATCAATGGTTGTATCGCGTTGTAACCCTGCCTGGGGAAAGTTGGATAAGTTACTTCAATGGGTTTACTTGCCATCGGCTGAAGTAACGTCAAGGTTGCTTAACCTTCATTGATTTGTGTATCAATGGTAGAATTGCGTTGTAACCCCCGCCGGGGAAGGTTGATGATTTGAAAGTTTTGGCTTGTGACCCCCGCTGGGGATACTTCATTATTTCATAACTCTGACGTTGTAACCCCCACCGGGGATACTTCATTATTTCATAACTTCGGCATTGTAACCCCTGTCGGGGATACTTCAAGGGTTGTGACCCTGCACTGTCGGCATCGGACCTTTGTGAGGTATTATCGAGCATGATTTACGAAAGCTGAGGCCATTGGTATAGTATACCTTGTACACAGGAGAATACCAATGAGAGTCATGTGGAGCCAGAGCTTGGCTCATGTAAACCAGGATTCCAGGCTATTTCGCTCAATCGCGTAACGTTTTTATTCCTGATTTGGCCTTTTCAACTTGTGAGACCTCCTTTGTAACTCTAACTGAAGCGAGCCGGAGGTGTGGGACCCACATAGGGGTGTTGCAGGTACACCTACGGCCAACCATGGCTATACAAAGCCTGCAGGTTACTTTCATAAGTCATTTTTAAGCTGCGCGACAAAGGAAATCTGAGAGCTCTTCTTTAGACCTACTGAGTTCGGGCAACTTTCTGCATATTCTGCCACCATACAAGCGTTCTTCACTGTCCTAGTAACATATGCATGTATTCTTTTCCAGTTTCTATCCATTAGAAAATGACTTATCACATGAAATGTATTTAGACACATAGTAGTGAATATGCAAGCTGATATGATAAAAAATATTCAACATAGTAAATGTTAGTATTAACCATGCTGAACATAATGATGTGAAAAAATTTAACTTTTAAAACAGTTAAATTTGTACCTTTTACTGTCATTTCTTATCCTATTTGAGGACAAATGAGTAAAGGTAGAAAAGTAAAATGCATTTTGAAAAGCTCCAGGTAAGAATTTACCACACCCTTTCTGAGGTAATTTGGAGATTTTTTGTCCAGATATTATGGATCCAGATCAGCCGAGTAGTTCCCGCAGGACCACTTCTGGTGTACGGAGGAGGACTTCTGAAGTACCTTGACCCCATTCTGTTAGACTGCCTCGTCGTTTGGTGCAGGCGGTGATATGTCCTATCCGGGTTGAAGTGCCGGATGTCAAGGACTAGGAGGAGGATGTACCGGTTGAGGTTCCTACTCCTGCTGCACGTGTTCCCCGTAGGGATTTGCCAGGTATTCAATTAGCGAACCCAGATCTTCTGGGTGACTTGAGTCGGCATCCTTCAGTTTACCTGCATGCAAATGAGGTATGAAGTTAGATCTTAATCTTCCTTATTTCCCATTGATGAGGAGCAAAGGGTTCTGATGTTGATTTGCATTTGATGTAGGTTCCCGGCTTTACACAACCTCGAGGGAACTGGTTCAGCATCCACTCTATGTATCAAGCCTTGCATGAAGACTATAGAGCGATTGTACATGGCTGGGGATTCGGGACGTTCTTTTCCATTCTTCCCCATTACTGACCCCGGGGTTACCTCAGGGCATTGTCTGAGCAGTGGTTTCACCAAACTCAGTCACTCCATTTGCTGGACTGTGAGGTGATGATGATGCCGATGGATTGGCAATTTATCACAGGTATGGAGTTTGGAGGGGATCCAGTGCCTTGTACAACGGATATTACCCCTACTGCCGTCAGATCCTTGTTGGGAGTTCCGACGGAAGCGCAAAGGCGAGGGACTATTCGTCACTGAGTCCTTTGAGCGTAGATGCTTATAATGAAATTTGTTGAGTGAGCTTATACCCGATGATGTGAGAGTTAGGGATCGCATTCTTCGGCGATTGTTCTTGATGATCATTAGAGGCTGCTTCATAGTAGATAACTCTTCTACGGTGTCCTTCGCTTTGATCAGTGCCACTCGACATGTGGACCGTATAGGAGACTATGATTGGGGTTCCTACACCTTTGCCTACTTCCTCAGGGGAATGCGCATGCGATCGCAGGGCTTGACTGAGGCTTGGTTAGGATTCTACCCATTTCTGCTGGTGAATATTTCTCTTGTCTTTTCCCATGTACAGGTTAAGAGCGTTGACTGACAGCAGATGTTTTCCTTTGTGTTGGCAATTTTGGGCGTATGAGAGGCTTCCATGTTTACGTCATGTGAGCATGTTAGGTTTAAACACCTATCCACAAGGACGGAGATGGCATCATTCCATACTGGCGGAGGTCCCTATTGCCTGAGGGTTTCACTCATTGCCGCCTACAGCTGGAGTTGTTGACAGCGGATGTCATCACATGGGTTCCCTATTCTGGGGAGCATTTGAGTGTTGGATTTGAGGATGGGTACCCGACTGGAGTTGAGTATGTTATTTCCACCCGTAGGATTCCTCTCTTCACAGATGGAGGATGGGAGCTCTATTTAGGAGAGCGTGATATCAGGAGCACTATAAGAGAGATTCGCATGCCATTTTACCTCTTGCCAAGCGTTATTGGCCTATTTCGCGATCACCCGTCACTGATATCCCGTTGTTAGGGATTGATGGTTATACATTATCAGAGGGCCCCTTCACTTAGGAGATGTTCCAGCATTGGTGGTTCCCTCGTACCATTGGAGCTCAGACCCGCGCCACACAGTTTATAGGGGATATGGTTCCAGGATCCGTGATGATGATAGATTGGCTAGCCTATGTCATAGATCCGACTCATGTGACATGATTACGATTAATGATTTGACGTAGATTGGATCGGCATATTTCTTTATCCCAAGCATTTGGGCGCAGAGATCCTTGAGGCGGATACTTTTGATCCTTCCGGCTCTGGCTCTCGCCCTCGGGTGACCCATATGGCTGCGGTGAAGATCCTCCCCTGTATAGGGCCCGACATCCCCAGAGATAGAGATCCGATGACTCGGGAGGAGTTACATCAGTTGTGAGGATTGACGATGTGAACATCGATACCATCGACTTCTTCTTATGTATATTTCTCGTTATCTCTTTTGATAGGCCCTCATTAGGCTGCTTTGGGTAGCCGCGCATTCTCGCTATATCTTTTGATAGGCCTCTGTTGAGATGTTGGGTAGCTTCACCCCATTCCACTGTATTTTAGTGTATCAGAGATGTATTAGATGATGATATACTTAGGAATGTATGTATAATTTTCCATTCCTATATCATATTGCCAACTATTGTATCATGCATGTGATTATGTTATGCATATATGTATGTATGTCGAGAGATATTGACATTGACCCTAGATGGTCTTTATGACACGGCCGTCTGAGATCTCTTCTTGACGATTAGCTAGTATTGATCATACCCACCATTTTTGTGGCATCCGGTATGCGTTCATGGTATGATAGTATGTCACCACCGAACATGTGGTGTTGTAGATCATTTATTCTGAGATACTATGGCGTTGTTGATGTTTTGAGTTCCTCTGAGGTTCATAGAGGGTATGCTAGAGCATTGGGTACCAGATAGACAGGTTTTCCGCTTCGGGACCCAGGAGTTGATTCCTACTTTGGAGGAGTATGTACGGTTGACAATGCTGCCGTTGGACAGACCTTGTGTGCACATGGCGATCAGAGACATGAGTAGGCAATTCATGACTCTCACCGGATTGAGGCGTAGAGTGGTACAGGACGAGATTACATCTGGCCGCGTGATATCCCAACATTTTTTATTTGACAGATTTGGCTCTGGGGATAGTTATGCACGGCATCCCGAGGATTTCACCACACCAGAGGACCACTGGCGTTCAGCCAGAGTGGATGTAATACTGTTGTACGTATTGTCATATGTCTACATGTCACGGTACATGGATGAGTTGGACATCGGCATCATTATGGCAGTGAGAGCTCTTAGGGAGGGTCACACCATCCTACCGATGATTATAGCAGAGACTCTAAGGTCGGCCACATTATGCTGCACTTATCCGGTAGGAGTGTTCACAGGCAGCTCAGTCATGCTGTACGTGTGGTTTATGTCACACTTTGGACCAATTGGCACATTCAGACGGCATGGATATTGTTTCACCCATGATATAGCGATGTCGTACTCATTTCAGCCTATGGAGTGTACAGATGATGCATCTTGGTCAGCTTTTCTGGCACTGATTGGAGATCCATTCACTATATTGCCGTGTACAGGGCTTAACTCACCCTACAGATTCATTACTCATGCTCTGGGCATGGATTATCTTCCTCTAGCTGGTTTGAGAGGGATGATCACCTACCACCCACTGGCCGTGATGTGTCAGTTTGACCAGTTTCAGGATTTCCACCTATATGAGAGGGAAGTGATTTAGCGCTTCGCTTCTCGCCACTTATCATCAGCAGACAGATCCAGGTTGTATGCCTGTTGGGATCAGCGAGAGCTAGCTAATTTTTTTGTCAGTCATCTGGGTTATTCTGCAGAGTATTCAGCATGGATGGAGACAGAGACTGCATCGACTATGGTAGTATCAATAGTGCAAGATACTGATTTCGACGATGAGGAGCCTATGTATGAGGCTGACATTCCCATCGATGAGGATTTGACTACTGGGCTGCCAGCATTTGTGATGGATTCTCCCACCCCGAGTGCCACTGTTACTCAGTATTCAGCACAGCATTTGGAGGAGAGCCTACATCTGATGACCTATGATAGAGATTAGGCTAGGGCCGCAATGTTGTCAGCTCTTGATGGGAGAGACACCGCTCTGTTAGAAAGGGATGAGGCTAGATCAGCCAGGGATGCATTGATTGTGGAACGAGATGCCACCCTATCTGCTAGGGATGTGGCCATAGCAGATAGTACTTCAGTTAGATCTCATACGACTGGCATCCTTCCTGATATGAGTGCATACATTGATGAGCATCATGTCACCATGCAGTTAGCCTCTGATCTGCTAGCTCGTGTAGATACCATTAGGCAGGAGCTAGCATCTTTACCTTCTTTTTCAGAGAGGGATGCTATGTTAGATCTGATAGTCCGCATACGCACAGATCCGTAGATAGCTTTGTATTTTCCTGCACAGACTAGCTTGGCCATTTTGTTATGTACAACACAGATGTATATATCAAATAGTAGTATATATAGCAGAGAAATATATTTTGATTTACTTCCCTTTCAGTTGTGCCTTGATACTTGCTTGATATTTGCCTGTTTCTTCAAGGCCTTGTGATCTTGATGCATTCTAAACTTATCCTTGATATGTAGACATTGAGCCATCACAGGATCTCTCAGAACTGATCATTGATTTGTATATATATCTACCATCTTTGGTGTCTTGGGACTGGTTTCTATATGGAAATGTGGAGAGGAGTGTGGCTTTTCCTCTCTGAGATTGACAGCACCACATATGGTCGCCAATACTTCTATTTGTGAGAAGCCTAGTTAATTCCTTCTATTATGGATTGGTGTTGCTCTTTGAGGCACAACCACAGCTTAGATGGTCACCGAATCTCCTATTTGTGAGGAGAGGTTGGGTAATTCCATCCCCTTGGTCTGAAACCGATGAAATGTTGTGGATTGAAAGTTGATCCCAGTACCGTGTGACAAATATTTTTATTCTGGTAGGGGCTAGACTGAACCATAAATGGATGCCTACATACTCCTACTGAAGAGGAGATCAAGTCTACGTAGATCGAACCTGGTGTAAGAGGTTCAACGCTGAAAGTGAAAGGCAGATGGGTGTAGAAGCTTTATTGATGAATAAAGGTGTAGAAGTGTTTTTGTTGTTTTTGTTTTTGAGAAAGGGCTCAAATGTTTTTGTTGTTTTTTGTTTATTGCGATAGAATATGGTTGCCTACGTACTCCCATGTATCAGGGAGATCAGGTCGACATAGTTCGCCCCTCAGGACGAATCGCAGCCAAAGAGAAGTGTGAATCCCATGTGCAGGCTATACTGCAAGGAGAATAAAGTTTGATCCCATGATAGGGACAAACTGCAGGTGTAGAAAAAGTTTAATCCTGTCTTTAGGACAAACTGAAAAAGTAAAAAATTTTAATCTCGTCTTCAGGATAAACTGCAGATGTGAAAGGTTCAATCTCGTCTTCAGGAAAACCGAAATTGTATGAACTGTTTGAAATGAGGTTAAACCAGGCTGCTGGTTTGAAGTGTATGTTTCCCTGAGGGGCAGAAGAGTTTGTAAAAAGAGAGGGTTCAAAACCAGAATGACTGGTGATTGGATGATCCATACCAGGATGTTTGCTTGATGGTAACTTCAGACATAGTACCGTTTCACGGTGTCCGAGTTGATAAGCTGTGGAAATTCATCGCCATCCATTTCTTGTAGTCTGAGAATGCCTCCTGTCAATACCTCCTTGACAACAAACGGGCCTTCCCAGTTAGGAGCGAATTTTCCATTAGATTGATCTTGGTTCTCAATGATCTTCTTCAAAACCAAGTCATGTTGTTTGAACTGCCGTAGCCGGACTTTTCTGTTGTAGGATCTGGCGATCCTTTGCTGATATAACTGACCATAGAAGATAGTTGTGGTTCGCCTTTCATCTATTAGAGACAATTGGTGATACCTGTCTTGTACCCATTGGTCCTCATCCAACTGAGCATCCATCAACACTCTTAGAGATTCCATTTCCACCTCTATGGGGAGCACTGCTTCCATCCTATAAGCTAATGAGTAGGGGGTTGCCCCAGTGGAAGTACGCATTAAAGTTTTATAGGCTAATAAAGTTAGAGGCAAGAGGTTAGGCCATTCTTTGTGATTGGTGGACATTTTCTGCATGATCTTCTTGATATTTTTATTAGTCGCTTCAACAGCATCATTCATCTTTGTATGGTAGATGACGGAGTTAAGGTGTTTGATGTGGAATTTACTGCATAACTCCTCCATCATTTTGTTCTTGAGGTTCTTAGCATTGTCTGACACAATGACCTCTGGTTGTCCATATCGACAGATGGTATTGTTTCTGATGAAAGCAATGATGACTTCTTTAGTAACCCTGGGGAAGGAGGCTTCTTCTACCCATTTGGTGAAGTAGTCGATCATGGTGAATATGAATCGATGTCTATTATTTGCTTTGGGCTCGATGGGCCCGATCATGTCCATTCCCCACATTGAGAAGGGCCATGGCAAACTCATATTATGGAGTTCCCTTGGAGGGGCGTGGATGACATTCCCATGAATTTGGCATTGATAGCATCTCTTTACGTGATCATCACAGTCAGCTCATGTGGGGGCCACATACTCCACCATGGATCTCATCCATGAGCCTCTGAGCTTGGTCTTTGTCCATACATCTGAGGAGACCTAATCCTACATCTCTTTTGTAGAGTGCATCTCCGCTCAGGTAGAATTTCGTAGAAAGTCGATGGATCGGCCTCTTCTCAGTTAGGCTCACCTCAGTGAGTGTAGATCCATCTCGCAGATATTCCTTGATTGCTGATACCAAGGGTTGTGGATGGGAGTTAGCTCATCCGATACTTCTCCAACATAGTTCCCATAAGCCGGGGCCTTTTGCAAGGCAAATGTGATGCTTGGCATGTTTTCCTTGTCAGGTATGTGAATCAAGGAGGCCAACGTTGCTAGTGCATCCGTAAAATCATCCCTATTACGAGGAATGTGTAGAATGGAGATTTCTTTGAACTCCAAAGCCATCTGTAAAACTTGCCGATGGTAAGGCAGCAAATGTAATTCTTTGGTTTTATAGATTCCTATGGATTGTTTGATTACCAATTCGGAATCCCCAAAGACGATTAACCGCTGATGCCCGTTGAGCGGGCAAGTTTAGCCCCATGATCTGACCTTCATGCCTTAGTTGTGTTGTTGGTGATGACAAACTGCAATTTGACGGCGACGGTATACTGCTCCCACGTACCAAATATTAGAACTGCTCCAGCTCTAGAGCCTTCTGTGTTAACAGCTCCATCAAAATACATTTTCCATGTGTGGCATGCATCGTACTGATGGTGTTGCTGAACTAACATTACCCCTTCATCTGGAAAGTATGTTTCTAAGGGTTTGTAATCCCCTATAGGTGCAGCGGCCAGTTGATCCGCAATTCCTTGACCTTTGACAGGCTTTTGTGTCACGTAAACGATGTCAAATTGTTGTAGGATCAACTGCCATTTGGACAGTCGATAATTTAGTATGGGCTTACTTAACACATACTTGAGAGGATCCGTGCGGGATATGAGATGGGTTATGTGACCATGGAGGTAATGTTGTAACCTCATGGAAGCCCATGCCAAAGCACAACAAGTCTTCTCAATCAGAGTGTACTTATGTTCACTGATGCTGAATCTTTTATTGAGGTAATAGATAGCTCGTTCTTGGCCTCTGTTGTCTTTTTGCCACAGCATGCAGCCCATGGCATTGTCATTAATGGACAGGTACATGAACATGGGAACATCATCCCTGGGTGGTACCAAAATAGGAGCATTAACCAGTTGCTCTTTAATGGTAAGGAAGGATTTTTGACACTCATCATTCCATTTCATGGAGGAGTTCTTCCTTAACAATTTGAAGATGGGCTCACAGGTTGCTGTGAGTTAAGAAATGAACCTGCTAATGAAGTTGATTCTTCCCAAAAATCCGCGTATTTCCTTCACTATCTGAGGAATGAGCATTTCCTTGATGGCCTAGATTTTGGTAGGATCCAGTTCAATCCCTTTTGTGGCTGGCTAGGAAACCTAGCAACTTGCCTGATTTGACACCAAAGGCGCACTTGACTGGATTTAACTTCAAGTTGTACTTACACAACCTGTTAAATAACTTCTTGAGATGGTCTAAGTGGTCTTCCTCCTTTCGGGACTTGACAATGATGTCATCCACATAGATCTCTATCTCTTTATGCATTAAATCATGGAAAAGAGCCAGCATAGCTCGCTGGTAGGTTGCCCCGGCATTGATGAGGCTGAATGACAACCGTCTATAACAAAAGGTTCCCCAAGGCGTGATGAAAGCAGTTTTCTCACGATCTTCCTCAGCAACCATAATCTGATGGTACCCCACAAAGCAATCCATAAAGGAGTACATGTCGTATTGAGCAGTATTGTCAATAAGAATGTGGATAAAGGGCACGGGAAAGCTATCTTTAAGGCAAGCATTGTTTAGATCCTGGTAATCCATGTAAACTCACACCTTTCCTCCGGGTTTAGGCACGGGAACAATGTTGGATATCCACTCCAGATATGTAGACACCATGATAATGCCAACTTGAAATTGTTTCACAATTTCCTCTTTAACTTTTAAACTCCAATTAGGTTTCAATCGCCTGAGTTTCTGCCTAACTGGCTTGAATCCTTCCTTAATGGGAAGGCGATAAAGAATAATGTCAGCGGACAAACCCACCATATCTTCATGAGACAATGCAAACACATCCTGGAATTGGGTTAATAGTGGAACCATGTCATTCTGTTGGTTTGGGGTGAGGTCTGAACCAATCTGGATTAGCTTAGGGCTTTCTAAGGTTCCAAGATTGAAAGAAGTGGTTTGGTCAAGGTTGGGTTTAGGTTTTTCTGCGACCTATTCCTTAATCTCTTGAGGTGTCTCAATGTCCTCTTGTATTTCCATCAAGTTTGAGTCCAACTTTGCATCAAAGTTACAACCCTTGTGGAGAGAAGGCACATCATCAGCAAGTACAGGCACATCTAAATTTAGAGTCCTGAAATCAAAAGATGCTTCCACTTAATATATGAAAATGTTTAATCATACAAAAGTGTTAGCATGTACTAATAAAATAACTACTAATACTGTATAGAAAAGTAAGAAATTAAAGTTATCTACAGGGCAGAGAGATTTTCTGCCCATTTTTCCCTCGTCGGCCAATGCATTGAGTGCTGCTCCAATTGTCGAGGACAAAGTCCTGGTGGACTGCAGTGATGGAAGGGTTGTCATTGTCCTCCTTCTCCCGAATGATAACCATGACATCTGGGCAATCATCGTCTGAGGTATATCTATTTGTATGTTCATCATGGACAATGATGCGTATGCCTGACATCATCAAGGCTATGTCATGTTTACGTTTTTGCTCCCTTTCTTCCACTTCGGGATCAGGAATCAACACCTCTTTTGCTTTGAATGGTACTGGTTTGGGAAACAGCATAGCCATAACATGGGCTGGCACCTTTATTGGAGACTGTATCAGCTCATGCGGTGCAGATGTAGAAAATCGTTGTGTGGCGGAGGCTTGAGGAACCTGCTTGTGCTTATGAGGATTCCTATGACAGGAACTGGCAGAATAGCCTAGTCCGGCTGTCCCAATTTGACTGGACATTTGAATAGGGTGCTTAATACCCTGCTGATTTTTACCAAGCCCTTGTCCAGGCTGATGACCCAATGACATCATTTCTTGAGTAGCTGACATAACCTCGACAGAAATGTTGGGTACGAGAAGTGGTGCTCCAATAGGATGGTATTGTATGTTACTCACTTCCAAAGTATGAAAGCTGGTCGGCTCAACTTCTGAGTTGAAACTGATGATTAGTAGATCTCCTTGCTCAGGACATTCTGGCTCTGCGTTAATAGTGACTAGACTGTTATTGACAATGTATTTGAGCTGCTGATGTAATGTGGAGGGAACAACTCCAGCCATATGTATCCATGGTCTCCCCAATAGCAGGTTGTATCCTGAGTCTATTCTGAGGACATGAAAGGATACATTGAATGTATTTGGACCAATCTCAATTGGCAGCTCAATCTTTCCTATGGAATTTCGTCGGGATCCATCAAAAGCTTTGATAACTGTATGGCTGCTTTGGATCCATTTGAGATTGACATTCATCTTCACCAAGGTGGCATAAGGACAGATATTTAGAGACGAACCTCCATCTATCAAAACTCCAACTAGCATATACCCAGAAGATATGGCTTGCAATGACCGGTCCCTTCGGGCGGTATGTCATCATCAGTGAAGGATATCACATTGTTATTGAAAATGTGATCAACCATATGTTGAAATTTTTCCACATCCACTGATTTTGGTAAATAGGCTTCTTCCAAAACCTTCAATAAAATCTTTCGATGATCCTCGAAAGAGAAAACCAAGTCTAGTATTGATATCTGATGTGGAGCTTCTCTCAAGCTTAAAACCACCTTGGCTTCATTATGGCCCATAGTGCGGAGGAATTTTTTAATCTTCTCCCTAGGAATCTTCCCCTTTGCTTTAATGGTGGGCTTCATCACCCTCTGAGGAAGATACAGTGGATTTTTCTTCGACACTGTAGCAGTAGTATGGGACGTGGATCCTTCAGCTTCTCCATAATTCCATGGAACTTTGTGTAAGTTGACAACAGGATATTGTGGTCTAGAAGGCAAAGAAATTGGCTCTGGTACAGCCACTTTCAAAGGATTGTCAGCTCCTTTGAGTTGAATTGTTTGAATGGGAAATTCTTTGACAGTTTCATAATCCTCGTCGGATATAACTGCTACTGATCCCTTCCATTTGGTAGGACATGTATTCCAATTCTCAAGTTGTACAGTGTCATTGTTTGCCAGCAGCAGGACATCACTATCAATGAGATGGCGGAGTGCCCAACATTCTTCTGTGCTGTGAATGCGAGAATGTGAATGATATTGACATACTCCATCAGAGTTGAACCGCCTTGAACGGGGATTGATTGGAGGCATAAGGGAGGTAATTCTTCCTTCATTAATCAACATTTAAAATATTTCCTCCATAGATTGGCCCAGATAGGTGAATTCCCTCTGATTGGCAAAATCCCGACGAGCTTTAGCATTTGCTCTCTTTACAACCTTATCCTCCATAGCTTCGCTTTCTGAAGGTGATGGTGGAGCATTCATAACAAAAGGAAGGAGATAGGCATGCTCCTGGCTGATTAATTGGCGTGTAACTTGATGTTGGTGGGTCACCAGCTCTGCCAATTGCTCAATTTTCTTGCAAAGAGCTTTCATCTTTCGTTCCATAGAAAACTGGAACTTTGCATAATCCTATATGTCCAGACTGTCTTTGATGGTCTGGGATGATTCACCGTTAAAACTGGAACTTTGACCAGTGCTCTAACTAATCATGTTGACCTCTTCTTCTTTGTGTTGAGGAAGAGGGTTGCCTTGCACATGAGATCGATCTGGTTTAGTGACCACGATCTTACCGTTGTCTATTAAATCTTGGATCTTGTGTTTCAAGGCCCAACAATCTTGAGCATCGTGTCAGGTGCTCTGACATGATAAGCACACTCTCGAGTATCATTAAAACCCTTCCCATTAGGGTTGGCTGGTGAAAGAAGACTTGAAATTTTCTTCTGAGTAGTCAGAAGAGCAAGAATATTCTCGAGCGAGTCCCCTAAGGGTGTGAACGTTCGAGGGCGCTTTGCTTCTCCACTTTTAGGCAATGGAGGGTTTGAAGACTGCTTGAAAAGGGGAGTAGTTTCTCCTCTGTATAGGCATGTTCTGATTGCCTTTTTGTCCTTGCAGTATCAAGGAAACATCCTCCTCTTTCTTTTTATGGACCCTCCGGGGGTTGTTTCCATAAGATCCGGACTGGATGTGCTCAACAACTGCTTTAAGAGCGGCTAGGTCTTGAATTTTACCTGACTTCAATCCAATCTCAGCCATCTCTCCATGCTTGATCATTTCAGAGAATGGTTTGCCAATACCATCTAAAACTCTCTCATAGAAAGGAGCTTCCTGTATATCTATGAAAGTCATTACCATTTCTGATTCTATCATTGAAGGAATAACTTGAGCAGCAAGGCGCCTCCACCTTTGAGCATGCTCTCTGAAAGACTCATTAGACTATTTCTTAACCTTGGTAATCTGGTACCGGTCAGGAGCCATCTAAGATTGAAAACTGTATTAAGTGAGGAAGGCGTGAGCTAACTCTTTCCAGCTATGGATCTTGGAGTTGTCTAATCTGGTATACCATGAACGGGCTTCTCCAGTCAGACTCTTTTGGAATAGCTGCATTCTGAGCTTCTCATTTTCCGCATAAGATCCAAGTTCTCCAATGAACACTTTCAAATGTGTGTAAGGATCCCCTAATCCGTCATAATTTTCAAAATCAGGGGTTTTGAATTTCTCTGGATAATGAACACCAGGGAATATGCAAAGGTCAGTATATGAAACACTTCCATGTGTTCTAATCCCTTTGAGAACACGGATAGTTTCCTCTATTTGGAGGACCTTCTTCCTGATATCACCGATGTTTGGATCTCCTTTGAGATGGGTGTTGTCAAGGTCTTTGTTGGTAGTATCCAACTGAGGTTCTGGAATTGTTTTTTCCAAACCTTGAACTCCTCCTTGTGTAGAGGTTTCTATATGTGTAGGCATCTTTGTACCCTGAGTAGACTGATGCAATTCTTTAAGAAAAACAGCCAGATCTGTGATTTGTTTACTCAATCCGTCAAATTCTACTTGAGAAATAGGATTAGACTGGTCAGAAGAAGACATGATTGGCTGTAGGCTCGTGGCCTTTTTGGATTTCGAGCGGGTAACAGGCCCAATTACTTCCCTACAAAAGACTTATGTAGTTTAGTCTTTGGGATAATGTAAATGTTATCATAATGTATCCGTTTTAGGAATATTATCCTGGAAAAATGGGTGTTAATTGATAACATGTCATGCACAAATATTCTTCATATTTTCCATTTCATAAAAATGAGCATGGAATAAAAATTACAAGTAAATTCTTTTACAAGTAATTGAAAATGGAAAGCATGAAGAGACTTTCCTCTGCGTTTGGTTTATCAGAGGTTGACCTATCGTAGGGTTACTCTCGCGGCTTTTTGGCATGAAGGTTCCCAGATCATTACAATCTACTTGAGGGGAAGTTAATCCGGTCTTTCAACTGGAGCGAATCTGGATGGTGCCTTTCCTGAGCCTCATTGAAATTAGTCTTCCTACGAGTCCGAAGAATCAAACAAGCATGCAGGATAGCTACGGTGGAGGAACCACACACCATACATTCACATATAACGTGTCTCACCGTTTATGAAAATGATGACATGTGTGAAGCACTAATATCATAGATAGATATTTTGCAGTGCAGTAATTAAAATGCATTCGTACACATTCATCATAAATGTAAATGCAACATTCACACACAAGCATATAACAATTTTGAAAAGCTTGTAATAGCGGCTTAAGCCCTCTTACTGGAGTCCCCAGCGGAGTCACCACCTGTCGACTTCGGGATTTTTAGTTGTCCCTTTTTGTTACTTGTTCTTTGGTGTTCTCATGTTAATGTGAGATTTGTTTGAAAAAACAAGTGAAAAAGGTCCGACATATGTAATGTCAGCGATTTGACTTTAAGAGTTATGATTGGTGTTTTTAATGGTTGCACCAACTTAATCGAAAAAAGGTTTGCACATTGACCTAGTGATGTGACACGCAAAAGCAGAATGTGTGAAGCAGAGATTTATTTTGGGTTAGGGGGCTTGATTATGCGGAGGAAGGTGTTAGGCACCCTTTGAACATCCGTGTTGCCACGGTGACCGCAACTTTTCAAAGAAAGCTATTATATGAATGTGTGTGTGTGTGTGTGTGTGGATCAATGTGCAATTATTTAAAAGTAGTGTGAGACCTCGTTCGCACCTATATACAAAGGGTTTGAATTTATAGGAAAATTCAGTTTTAAGCAAGATATAGCAATGAAGTTTTTAAAAGAGGTTTTTCAAACCCTGTGCTTAATAGGAATTGAGACCTTTTCATACTTGTATTTTATTATTAAATGTTAAACATTTACTTTTATTTTTTTGAGATGCGAGGCATCTTGAGAAAAATAATACAAAGTGATGTCGAACTCCTTATGGGCATGACAACCATCGAGGAAATTGAGACACTATAAATAATGTACAAGCTGCTTACATCTGAAAATGTCCTTCATGGGAACCGAATCTAGATTCAGTAGACTGAATCTGTGATCACATGATTCCTAGGCTCACATGATACAGCGGTTTATATGAAAAGCAGTAAGCAGTTATATATATAAAAGCAGTAAATATATATATAGAGACATGATCAACCACCACGAAGCAAGTCCATGGAGGATCGAAAATATAAATATATAAAAGCGGTAAATATATATATATGGACATGATTAACCACCACGAAGCGACTCCATGGGCAATCATAAAAGTAAATAAAACAGTAAATGCGATCAACCGCCACGAAGTAAACTCCAGGCGGGACTAAATGTAAATAAAGCAGTAAATGGCCTCGAAGTAAACTTTAGGCGGGACTAAATGTGTGTATATATATAAGCGATAAGAACGCACTTTAGGATATAAATTCGGGCTCATCGGATATGTCAAACAACAATTATATATATAATATATATATATATATAGCGAAACGCTTTCCGTATGTAAAATCCAAAGGCTCATCGAGATATCTGATAACAGTTATATATATATATATATATATATATATAGCAATTAAAGCTACACGGATGTAAAATCCGGGCTCATCGTATGAGTCTTACAACAATTTATATATATATATATATATATATATATATATATATATATATATATATATATATATATATAAGCAAATAACGCTCAGACATAAGTCAGGCTCAATCGAGGCATAGCTTCAAGAATGTTTGTCCATATATAAATATATACATATATAAGTATATATATATATCTGATGAAATGAAAACCACGGATCGAAGTCCGGGCATACGCCTACACAAACACGACTCTCAATGTGTAGAATAGTGTGTGTGCAGATGATGAAAGGCTTTATAGAGTGTGAGAAGGCTTACAGTGGGCTGCCAATGCAGATTTCTATGACTCTATATGGATAAACACTCAGCTCCCGTCGGTAAATGTATATCTATATGTGAGCTAACAGGTGTTTTAAAAGAGCAAGCACTCAATGGGGTGTGCACATAACAAATTTGACAGGGCTTCCTCGCCTTTTCTTTTTTTTAAAAATGGCCACCCCAAGCCCTCTATTTATAGAGGGGGGAGTGCAGTGTACTGTAAAGAGCATGCAGATGCACTGTTGCCCAGGTGTCCAGTTCCATGGTCGTGTCGTCTCAAAGTACGTGCACTTGTGCACTATAATGTCGGCTCAAACTTGCAGAACTTCAATCAGAGCATCCGAACGAGGTATATACGACCTACTTCAGACTGCTTGTGTCGAGAGTTACGCAATGACATGGATTAGAGGTTTTACGAAGTCAGGAAGAGAGGACCATGCCCTTGGTCTTCAAGCTTCAAATTCTATCCGGTGTACTGCCACACGTAATAGTCACTCGGGATTGGAACTCCTTGGTTCTTGTAGAACTCCTATGAATATAGGACATTCTCCCAATTTTCTGCTTTTTGGTCTTTAGCTCCTCCTTGATCTCAAAGACCTCATGTTTCAGCTCATGGACCTTGTCCTTATCCAAAACTCTTTCATCGTGCTCCTGCTCCCACATGGATTCCACGTCCGTCTTATCCTCTATAATAGCCTGGAGCTCTGCTTTCAGCTCCTTAACCTCCTGACAGTAATGGATATTTCTATCCAATACTGACATAAACAATGACATCATTGACTCCCCAGGAGCCATCTCTGCTGCTATTGCTACTGGGTTGAAGGACACTACCTCCACCTCCTCTTCTATCATGCAGTCGAACACGGACATGAGATCAGGATCCTCTGAGTCTCAAAACTTAATGACAACTATCTCTTGTTCTTCTTCTATAGGATTCGGTATAACCTCTATTTGGTTAACCGATTCTTCACTAACTGCTTGTACATCTAACTTCATTCCATTTACTCCTGACATCTACACAAAATAATTAAGTTGATTAGTACACGTCAGTAGAATAATAAAAACACATAACATAATCATAATGCATTTTTATAGGGTTATTTTCTTCTTTTACTTCTTTGACTTCTCTTAAGGTTATAACTTAATGTTTTAATTCCCCCCCCCCCCTTAAGTTTTATAACCTAATGCTTTGATACCAACCTGTGACGCCCCCAAATCTGGGTATCTTCCAACCCAACAGATGGTGCTACACGATACTACCATTCACACATACATTCAATTGAAAAGTCTCAAAGGAACGAATATGTCTTCTATATATTCAAAATAACATTAACATTCCCCAGGTTCTTTATAACAATTACATTATTCTTGTCATAATATCAAATATAATACAATCATTCACTCTATACTATTACATAAGTATTCTACGGGTTCGTCTTCACCTTGCCCTTATCCTTGTTGGAGCCTTCGGTCCGTTCGATCTTAGTTGTGTTCATATGGTTAAAGCAAGAGTGAGCATGACTAGCTCAGCAAGTACAACATTTCTAATAAACAACATGCTTGAAACATAGAAATCATATATCTTCAATAACTGAACAATAGTTATGAAGTACTATTGATAACTCAAAATAGAACTTCTTTTCTTTCAAAACGTTTTACAACAACAATATTCAGTAAAAAATCAATTTCGGTCCAAGACCTTGAGCATTTCATAAGTTCTTTGAAAAGGACATCCCGGCACTAAGTCCGTAAGTCCGACATTACTTACGAGTACGTCTAGGTGATCAGCCTATAGTATCTATGTTGATCAACACTACATTCATTAAACGTATACACGTTTAAGTTGTGGCAACCTCACGTGCCTGTCGTTTGACGACAAAACATTTTAGCATACTCAGTCTTCATTTGAAAACCACACCAATATAACTTGGTAAAATATTGACCATACTTTAATAGATTATAAGAAATCCATAACATCTTAAGTCTGGCCGAAAGAATTGGCTTTGACTTCATCATACATCAATTCATACGTACGAATACATGAATCACAAAGCTTGTCCAGATCGAACTGAAACAAGTGTTAGAATACGTGCCTTCAACGTCTGTTGTAGTTATAACACGTTCTCGTTAAGTCTTTAAGTCTCTACAGTAAAAGATAACATCACATAACATATCAGGTCATGAATGAGCATACATGGTTCCTAAATAATCTTACCCTTCTTCTCAATCTAATTACGACTTAGATTTGTTATTATTGGTTCCGGCTTTTCGTTACGTTGTTCTTACATTAACATACAATTGACTTACGTTAACCTTAATTGATAATACTTAAGGTTTAAACATGTCTTAACAATATTATAATCAAGCTTTAGTTCATTACTAATGAGTTATCATTCATGTCATACTTGAAAACCTTCTTCCCTGGCTAAACCCTAGGATTTGGTCTTCTTGGTGCGCCATTATCAATTTCTTCAACTCATATTTGCCATACGGGTTAGCATGATACTAATATCCGGTCTTCTTATGTTGTGGCTACATATTATTCTCTCTCGGCCATGGCAACTTGACTCTCTTGATGGTATGTGCAGATTGTATATGGTATTTATGTAGCCACACCCAATATACCTTGGGTTGGCGCCGCGGTGCCAACTCTATGCACCAGAAAAATTTTGACAGACATTTAACTTTACGAAATACCCGGACGCATAACTTCTTCGTTATAAGTTCGAATTGGCTCGTTCAAAAGCCTACGGTTCAAAAATTACATACTCTACGCGTTCATGCAAGAATTTTATCTATTTGACTTCGTTTGCAAAAAATTCACCTATTAGTTCACTTTTAACAAAAATGGTAGTGAACGTTCAACGCTCGTTTCTTCGTTCTAAGTCGGAATCCGGTCATTTTCGAGTCTGTAACTCTATAATGCAAAATATGACTTGTCTCCATCGAAAACCAACGCTTTCGAGTTCAAACACAAAATTCGACTTCCATTCCGAGAATTTCATGAATTCGACAATTATCGTCCGATCGTGTGAATTCCGGTAAAACTTCATTACTAATGATTTGATCATCGTTCTAAAGGGATTCAATTCATTCTATAGACATTTCAACTTATATAGTATAACAACTTATTTTCATTTCAAGTTTTGGCTTATTCTTCATAAGTTCATGACTTAATAACTTATAAACTACAAGTTTTCATTCTTTATCACTTATTATTGATTTAAGTCCTTTCATCAACATTCTCACATATTATCATAAGTTAATAACTTATTTAGATTCAAGTTACTTATTCGTCTTAAGTCCATTGCTTATTTACTTCTTATGATTGCTTAGCATACATGATCATCACTTCTCTATCAAGTTATCATGGTAGAGATAGAAGAATATAGGACAAGAGTCTTACCCTTGATGAACTAGTTCTTTTCCTTCTTGGAACAAATATGGAAGTTTGTCTTAAAAGTGCTTATTCTCTCTAACCAATAAGTTGTTTAATGTTGGATGAAAACTAACAACCAACAAATGAATTATGAGCTTGCTACTTATAGAGCTTCCAAATTTAGGGCATTATGGTCAATATCACATCTCACCTCCTTAAACTAACCTCCTTACTATTCATTACTTGTTAAACACAACACTTATCCTTTGTTTGGTCATTACTTAAAGTACTTGGTCACCAAGATAACCCACATTAACATTGGTTGCTCCATGGATCAAGCTTAACCCATTGGATCATTACATTGGGCTTAAGTTAATTAACTTAACTTATTCATTTTAGGCTTGCATTAAGTTACTTTGGGCTTTTAATTAATAAACACTTAAGTTTGTACACCCAATTCTTATTAGACTCTACCTATTTTTTAACAATCCTACAAGTCTCATTTAGTTGGCTAAAAGTCTTATTACATATACTATACATATAATTCTCGTATTCTAGCTCGTATATTAATTCGTAATATACATTATTCCATTCTCCATACATACTCACATAATACTTCGTATTATACTTGTATTCAATACCTCGTACAATACTTACATATCATACGAGCAATACACTCTCTTCTTAACGCTTACACTACAAAAAATGGGGCTTCAGCAACAACCAATTTTCATTGCTAAAGGTGCCAAATTTCGTTGCAAAAGGGTTTTGGCAACGACTTTAATGTCGTTGCGTCTTTCGTTGCGCAATGAGCGTTGCTAATTGTTCTGCAACGAACGTTTTTTTGTCGTTTCCAAAAGTAATACATTTTGCAACGAAATTTGGCTTTCGTACAGAGACATCGATACTTTAGCAACAAAATGTATTGTTGTAGAATAATTAAAATTTTGTTGCTAAAAACCCCATTTCGTTGCAAAATCCTACTAATTGGCAACGAAATGAACTCTTTTTTTTGCAACGGCCATGCATTTTCGTTGCAATTGACACCATTTTGCAACGACATTTTTCGTTGCAATAAATTATGAAAATGTTGCCTAAATTTGCTTTTGTTGCGGAATGTAAACTTTTTAGCAACGATTTTCGTTGCTGATTATATTATTTGGCAACGACATTATGCTGAATCAGCAACAAAAATGTTTGTTGCTGGTTATTTTTCAATAGCAACGAAAGTCGTCGGTTAGTAACGATATTATATGTTATCGTTTCTTTATATGTGCAACGAAAGTTGATATGATTTGCAACAATAAAAAATGTTACCTTTTATATTAGTATTAGTAACAATATCCTCTCCGTTGTTATTAAGTTAATTTTTCGTTGCCAAATATTATATTTTTAATGTCATTAGCAACGAAAATTTGTTACTAAATGTATAAAAAATTGTTGCTATATTAAAACTTGTTCAATGCTTTGATAACGAATTATATTGTTGCCAAATCAAAATTTGACATTCTTTTTGTATACCTGACTGGCTCAATGTCCCCATAGCAAATAATGACAAAAATATAAAAAACTAAAATATTATTAACTTAATAAAATCATCCACTACATTTCTTCGATCAAAGTATATATCTACATATATAGAGAGAGTACACTTCATAATTTTGTCCCTTGTCTTCCATAAACGTAGCACGAAAATTTGATACCCAGTATTATAAGACAGATCGTAGAAACAGTCTTCCTGCACATATTTAAAAATAATAGCAAGTTAATAAAATGAAACAAATAGGTCACCATTAAATAAGTTGTCATAAGATATCTAGGTAGGTACAGAGCTCAAGATAGCCATGTACATCTGCCCTAGTGAATAAAGTACAATTCAGGTTGACAAGAGGCTTCTTACATGTTAAAGTAAAATTTGTGCGGTGAATGTAGTAGTCGAAGATATCAAATTCTAAAAAAACATGTGCAGAAGTTTTTCAACAATCCCAATAAAATATATGATGTCACTCTCATTCAATATGTTCATAGAAATACTGAGGAATTTGATATGATTGCACTTTAAACAATATTTTGTCAAGTGGAGAAAATTAATGTCTTCCTGTGTTGAATCAGGATCAACTAGGTCCCTCAAAAAAAATATGTAATGGTCACTCAACATGTTCAGAGAACCACTGGTAGGAACATGATGTGATAGTATTTTTTAAATAATATTTGTCAAATGGGGGCAAATTAATATCCTTCTGTGTTGAATCAGGATCAACTACATCATAGATAAAACATCGGCTCAAACTCTTGTGTTGTCAATGTAACTGATATGAATGATACGGAACTTTGAGAAAGGTACCATAAGAGAGAAAGAAATCTTCCAAATACAAGAAAAGTTATGGAAACTAATATAATCATATGCAATGATGTTGAAGAACATACCTGATCACCCTGAGATCCAGCTGAAGGGGCACCAGCAGATTCTAATTTGGCAATTGCTTTCTTAGCAGCTGCCTTATCTCAAGTCATATGCAGGTAAATAGAAGCTGAAATAGCATTAAGATAAAAATCAATATATAAGTACTAACTATTTCTCAAATGAGCCACAAGTAGAAGACCTTCAGGTACCTGAATAGGTGCCAGATTTTGGGGGAGCATTAAACCAACATCATCTCCATGTGCCATAATGATACCACTGATAAAATGGGTGCTGATAGCCCATGATGTTTGCCATAGAGCTTCAATATAATCAGAAGGTACAAAAGACAGGACACTGCTATTAAGAAAAAAATAAAAAACAAAGCGGTAACCATCATATGTTTACATTGGAGCACATGCAAGCCTTAGGATCCTTAACAAAAAACAAGGTAGGT